>JAPDNY010000006.1:45785388-46426846 GCA_029375565.1 Gekko gecko
GTCGCACAACTTATACTTGCAGGTCCAGCTCCAATAAGAGCTATCTTGGCATGGTAAGCTTTGGGTATCTCTTCAGGTGGTGGCAAAGATGGACTTCTAATTTGACGAATATTCATTGCTTTAAATACCTGAAAAACAATGCACTTGAGATACTGATGTGACAATTTATCTTTCCAGCACACATTAGGGACATCTTTCTGAGAAATGTAGAGTGTGTCATCAAGGGTCACAAGATGGACACAGCAGTTTTCTTTTGGCATCTTCAGTTTCTTCACTATGATATCCACATAGAATTGATTGTTTGGACAAGGGCCATGACAAATTCTGTAAGCACAAAGTAACTGGTTGTTTAGTTGCCTGTGATAAAATATTGTGTTAAATCATCCTCAAGCTCAGAATAAAGAACAGTCAGATTGTTTGCCAGTTTGAAGGGCATTTGGGGATAAACAGACTCAGTTTAGCATTAAGGAAGTTTATCTCCAAATGAACTTCAAACTGTCAAACAAACCACGTAGGATGTAGAGAGATGATTACCAAGTAGAGGTGATTGCAAGGAAATTTAAGATCATCTTGCCACTAGTCTCCACTATGATCACATGCCTGATCAATCTGGCAGGATGGTCATACACAGGGAAAGGATAGACCAAAGCAAGCTATATTATTGACCTCAAATGGATATTTCTTGGAAGCGAGGGACAAACTATTAATTACATTTTGGATATGCAAACTGGATCACCCAGTATGCTGCTTAACCTTAAAAAGTAGTTGCAGTGGTGGGAATTACAATTTGAATGGGAGACACCTGTTCAGGGGAAGGGGTTGAACTCTTTTTCCCTGCCCAGGTTCTCCCATGGAAACTTCATCTTCCCCAGGTACTTGTTCACTTCCAGGGATAATCACCATTGGAGGGAGGCACTTTTCATCAGGGGAATGCCTCTGGGTGTAGTTAAAACTTCCCCTCCCTCGCATTGCAGCTCCAAATTCAATTTTCCCCTTCTCCACAACTGTTCTTAAAGGATAAACTACATATCAGGGGATTCAGTCATGGATTCTTAAAGTACCACGTAGCTTGGCTCTGAATCTCCCTGGTATCAAAGGGACTAAGCACACATACTTTCAATTCCAGACTTAGTTATGTGCAATACAGTTTATCACAGGCACAGATAGATGTCAACCTTAGATTACTAGCATTATTGGGCCGGTGTAGGCCAAGCCAATAGTCTAGCCAATTGTAATATTAAATGGAGTAAAGGCTAGCATAACTGCAATGTAGTGGTTGAGAAATCATGCAGTCATGCAAGAAATTCTAAAATTTAAGGCTGAGTGCTTAGCTTTTAATTTTGCCTTCTCTTGCATATGGCTTCAAGTTATCACTACAAAGCCAATCTTTTTTTAAAGGCCTCTCTCGCTGCCTGGGGTTCTCTGAGCATTTTACTTATTGATCCTGACCATTCATGGAACACAGCAAAAGTTCTGACTTGCTTCAGTGCTTGCTAAAAGATCTAAGGTGCCATTTCACAAACTTTTCTTCGTCTGCAGTTCATGAAATTCTAAACAGGTTCAACTGTGCAGATCTTATTAGGAGTAAGATATATCATCATCATCTAGATAAATGTAAAGAAATGTTGTATTCTGAGAAAGCACAATCACTCCCTCTGCCTCCATCTACTCAGGAAGGAGCAGCAAGCAGCCTTTATACCTCCTTATCTCCCCGCCCCAAAATCTCATAGTTTGGACTGCTTCCACTTGCTGGCATCTCCCTACCTCGACCACCACCCATGAACACCTTAGGCATGTGCAGGGTACCAAACTTATGGCTAGGCAGTACCCATGCAGGGCCTCTATCTATGTGAACTAGAATTTCCATATCAAACTAAGACCAGCAGCCTGAATAAGTTCAGTGATCACAAGCAGCACTTTTTTCATGATACCATGACCACACAAGCCACAGAGGCCACATATATGGCACAGAAAGTTACCATGTGGCTTTTACATCCTTCCCAGGCACCCACATGGGGTCTGTCTGTAAATCTTAATTGATCGCCTCTCTGCTGAGATCCTCTTCTGCACAAGCTCAGTCAAAGCATATTCACTAAACATATGGGTTCTTAGGGTATCGCTGTCTTTAAACATGTTAAAATCTGTTCAGGGGAAAGAAGTTGGCTTCAGGACTGATCTGGGGGATCAGCCAGTGTATTTGATCTATTAAAATCACTCCAGAGCAGGGGTGGCTAAACTGCGGCTCAGAAGCCACATGCAGCTTTTTCATACATATTGTGCAGCTCCTGGCAGGGCAGCTGGGGAAGTGAAGGGGAGGCATACTTTTTCTCCCTCCCTCCTTCCTTACCCCTCCCTCTCATCTATTTGCTTCCTTTGTTTCTCCCTCTCTTTCTTTCCACCTCTTTCATTCTTTCTTTCCACCTATCTTTTTCTCTCCCTCTTAGACAAATAAATATCATTAGCAAACAAATAAATATCATTAGCAAACAAATAAATATCATTGGAAAAATAAATATCATTATTAATATCTGTTTTGACCTCTTTGGTTTTTATTTTTGGCAGTCACATTTAATGTTAATAAAAAGCAAATTTGCATATTTTAAAAATAAAAACGTGTGTGTAATATTTGTTCATGTCTCGCGGCTCTCAAACATCTGACATTTATTCTATATGGCTCTTACGTTGAACAAGTTGGGCCACCCTTGCTCCAGACCCACCTTTCTCCCAGCAAAGCTTGGGAACCAAGGCAGGTAACCATAAATAGACCAATGAACATAAAAGCACCTTCTAACCATCATTTTAAAAGCCAGCAATTACAAATATAGAATAGTGTCCAAAGTAGTGCCCTTCAAGGTCAGAGTCAAAGGGACTTCTTAAAAAATTGGCTTTATGGATCCTCTAAAATGGCAGTAGGGATATGGATCTTCTAATGCTGTATGGGAGACATTAGCATAGCACCAGAGTGGCTTCCAAAAAAGCCCGCAAATGAGTAGCCATTGCTCATACTCTCACAGAGGCTGGAACCACTAGAAGTAATTGCTGTGCCCAGCAGAGACACCAAATGGCCTCACATTGCAAGAGACAGTCCACTGTGTAGAGCCCTGCTGTGAAAAGGGCAATCTGCACTGTGCAAATCTGGCTTCTTTCTCATTTTTATGTTACTAACACATGTTTACAGTAGGCAACTGAATTTTAAAGGATGGGGAAATACGTTTTCAAAAATATTATAGATCTGAAGTTGGTGTTCCAGGGCAGAGAAGCAATATATTTCATTACTGAGGGTCCCCCACCCAGTAGGTATAGATGATCAGTCACTACAGAAGAACACACGGGGGCATCTGTCATGTTCACATAGCTGACGTTAAAGCCATCTCCAACTCCTGCTATGCCACCATTTTGTATTCACATCAGTGCACTGAGTACTGTGTGCAGAAAGGGCTACAAAGCTGTACCATTTAGGGGAGCTTTGAAGGGCGGGTTCTAGGTGCTCTATTTTTTTTAATCAGCCACTGCTATTGTTGCTTTTGGGGATGGATTATTATGTTTTAATTACATTTGCTATTGTTTGTGTTCTATATACACATTGTATATTTTGTGTGAGCTACTATGCATCAAATCAGGGAAAAGCAGGTTACAAATGTTTCAGACAAACAATAGATACACACATCCCACTGCAGCTCATAGCACCACTCACAATGAGAAAATTCCCAGTGCCTTGGAGAATTTCAACATCCATGCTATGTATGAACTGCATGTAGCTAATTATAAAAGGTTGGGAAAGAGATGGAAGACTAAGACAAAGAGGTAGCTGAACACCTGACACCACTACAGGAGGAAGCAACTGAGCCACCTCCAGGAACCTCCTTTGATGTGCAAGAGGAAACCCGGTCTGAATCAACTCTCTCACCCTGGGATACAATGCTGCCTTCTGACTCAAGACTAGCCCTCTGAACCCTCCACCAAGAGCCTCTTGCAGCACTTGAGGTCTCTTCCCAACTGACCCCGCAAGAATCACAAAGCCAAGCACTATGCCAGTCCATTCAGAGTACTTCCTGCCATAAACACACAAGGCACCTTTAAGAAATACCAGCCTGCTCCTGGAAGGGCAGCGCTTGCATTAGTATTTAAGACCTCAGTTCACTGCCAGCCTTTTCTGGAACAATGTCTAAGCTATAGTACTGTTGTGGTCCTAACTCCAATAACTTGACTCCTGCACCACAGCATGAAGCAGGACACACTCACAGAACTGCTTTGAAGCTAAGGACGGGGGCGGGGGGAATATGGCTGGCACAATGGATCCATGATTGTTTTTCTTTTTTTAAAAAAACACAATCTCATAAATAGCTTATAGACCAGCGTATTGGCTTGGATCCTAGTTTATTTTCCCACCAATGGAAGTAGGCTTCTTTTGGTGTGTGTGGGGGTCAATTTTTACCAATTCTCATCCCCCACTACAGGTCCCCACTTTGCCACCATGCAATTCATGAGGGTCTCCTGACCCACCAGGAGCAGAATCGGGGTGTGTGTGTCTTAGTGAATGGCAAAGGGAAAGTTCCATTCCCTGAAATTCATGCTACTGATCATCTGTTGGATATGTCATTGTATTTACACACACATCCTGCATCACCATAGAAAAAAATTGAAATTTTGTTGTGTAATATGCATTTCTCTTTCCATCTGTGCCTCTGCTCTTAGTCCCTATCCTGCAGTCAGGTGTGCACGCACACTTGAGCTCCCTCTCTCTCTTTTATGAGCACACAGGCACACACAGCAGGCACCTCTCGGTCATTTTCACACCATTCTTTCATAACCAGGGTGCTCTTGACACATTATTTCTAACAAAAAAGCAAAAGGTGATTTGACAAAAGCAGACATTTATTCATGTCTCCTGGATCTACAAATGCCCTCATAAAAAAGAAGTATTGTACTCAACAAAGACACCATGCAAAATAAATACCTCCTAAAATTGGTTATATGCATCAGACAGACAATTTGTATGCCCTTTTGAGATCCTAGGGAGAATTTAAACAATGCTAGACAACTGCCAGAAAAGTGTGATGCTAATTAGAAATAACTATATGTATGAATGGCACCTTGACCCTGAATCTCTGCAGTTCTCTGCCGGCGATGCCAGCAAGATGACTTGCTTTGTGCTGTGGAACTGGCACATCAAGTCAATAAGTCTCCTGCCCTATGCACTTAATCTGCTGGCACTGTATGTTTTCAGTAGGGCTGTAAATCCTGGAACACACAAACTGCCAGGACCACAAACCATTTAAAGTGCCACACTGAAAACAAAGGGATTAGCCTGGCTTAATTGGTTTATAACAGCACAGCTAAGTACTTGGGCAGGTATTCTACTGAATATTTAAGGAAGATTGCACAAATATATGAAGCAGCAGTACTTTGTGCTGTACTGGTACAAAATTAAAATCCCCTAATTGCTTACACTTGGGATCTCCTTCACTGCTTGCATGCATGTGGTAAGAAGCAAGTAAGGAGTTGGATCTCAAGAAAAAGACAAAACAGTTTATTAAACAGAACTGGGACTAGCTCAGTGCATAGCTGTGATTTTCAAAATTAAAACCCCGACAAAATGATTTTACCTCACTTCCCCTCCTCAAAGTTTTTCATGCTCCATGGCATTTTGGCCCCAAGGGGCTCCTCTACCTTAGTATCACCTTGTTTGGGTCACAAGAGACTATTGGTGGAACTTTCATGACCATCTTTGTGCCTCAAAAGATACCTTATCATTTCTAGCTAAGCTAAACACTTGATAAGCATATCTCTTCCAAGAAGACTGGCCAGAGCTGCTACTTTTTAAGTGACTTCAGAAAGAAGTGGGGAGAAGGGCTTAACCAATCAATGGAAGGGAGGAAAATACAACTTTCCCCTCCTTGGAAGCTCAAAACCAGGAACATTTTTCCCTAGGATCAAGTGGCATTGCACATGGCACTTTTGGGGAGGCAAACAGTCACTGGTTTGGGCAATAAGTAAAAGACACTTGGCCCAATTGTTATCAAAAGAGGCACCCATTAGGATAATTTGTCTGAGATGAAGACTGGCCATTGTTCTGAGCTCTATGTGAAAACAGAAGGGTGCATGATAGAGCCCTAGAGTCTCCTAGCCACAAACAAAATGGCAATTGCAAATATTAGCAAGAAAGAGATGGCATCCCTTTTCCAGAAGCATATGTGCTATTTTATCTTCTCAATGGGAAACCCCTGGTGAGCTTCCAAGAATCCTCAGTGTTGCCTGGAACACAGTTTGAAATACACTATTGCAGGCCAGCAGGTTTCAAATATAATGTCTCTCTCTTTGGGTCAACTAGAACCATCTCAACAGCAGGCAGTTATCCTTCATAGCGTGTGTGGTGTTCCCTGCTTCTGTCAAATGCTTGTTAGTATGTCACAGAGAGCTGTGCTTTGCTAGTTATTTCAGGAATGATCCCGCATGGAACCTGTCTCTCCTTAAGAGCAAAATGATTAGACTGTGGTGGACTCAGCCCTAATTGCCTCTCTCTCAAGAAGCACAATCATTACTCAGAATGTCTTGAGCTACAATGTAGAAGCATCCTGCCACAAAACTATTTCATAGCATGTCTTTGAGGATCACGTCATTGCCTTTAGCTTTTGGAGTACTGCCCTTTTTCTTTTTTCTGACACAAGTTATATGGGGTATATGTTTACCATATTCATTTAATATTTTCAATCTGTAAGGTTCATGGTAGGAGGTTCAGATGCATAAGAACATAGAACATAGGCAATGTTGAATCAGGCCAATGGCCCATCTAGTCCAACACTCTGTCACACGGCCAAATATACCATGCCATCAGGAGGTCAGCAGTGGCAGATCAGCACCATGATCTGGTGGTTCTACTCCTAATTGCTGGGTGGGTTTCAGAAATAACTTTTTTTCTGGGCTCTACAGATCAACACCAAGGCATGTCTCCTCAGGAATGTTGCCCCCTATTCTGTTTGATACCTACATGAAACTGCTAAGAAAAGAAGTCTGGTGATTTGATTTTGAGGTGCAATCAATATGTGGATGGATGGCTCTCCATTCTACCTCTCTTTTTCATCTGAGTCAGTAGAGGTAGTACAAATACTGAAAAGAGAGATGCTTGGAATGAAACATTCCTTGCACTTGATTCAAGGAATGAATTTGCAGACAGACTAAAATACCAACCTGTCACTCATTCAAGCACTTTAAGAAAAAATCTTCAAGGTTTTTAATGGTCAACTTTCATTCAGCCTCTACTTGTAGCTTACTGGATTTATTTATATATTGCCTTTGCTGTTTTTTGCAACCAGAGTCATAAACAGCTAACCTGCATCCCACAATAAACCTTGTTCTACAGGAAAACATGGAAGCATTTAAAGGTTGCTAATGCAAAAGTTGTCATGTGATTTGACAACAGCTGCTAGAAATTTTGCCACATGCAGGGTCATTTGTTTGTCTTCGTCTCTAAGTAACCAGGATGATTTTGCTTCTGGAGAGAGGAAGTCCTGATTAAATATAGGGGAGATCAGTTTATCTCTTAGAGCTGAAAATTTGGGCCAATCAAGCAAAATATGATCCACAGAGTCATTTTTACTGTTGCCACAATTACAGAGTTGATCTGAGTATAAAATCCCATTAAATCTTCCTGACATCACAGCTGAAGGCAGGGCATCATCTAGCTGCATGTGTTTGTTTACTGTTTAAATGCTAACCAGTTTCTATTGTATTACTGAGATTTTGTATTTTTGTTCCATTTGGCATTGCTTTGGAGATTATTGGGGGGGGGTGTTTAAAGTAAAAAAACAACTCCCAAATTAGGATTGCATCTGCTGAGGATAAGAAATATTTCCCTCTTCCATACTTGGAATAAAAATAGAATATTTAAAAACTGCATTATGAATATGGCAGATTATTACTCTTTATTTTTCTATAATATGTAAAAAGTCATTAGAGAACACTGGATGCCAAACAAAATTTAAATTTTGCAACAGTTAAGAGCACAAGCAAGGCATAAATAGTGTATGTGTTCAAAGCGTATGTTTGCGTGCATATATATTTCAATAAATTTTAAATTATGCAGAACTACTGCATTGCTCAATTGTATTAGAACTCTTGATACCAATAGATCACTTTAAATAAATTTAAAGTGCTGTGATAAAAACCATTCAAAGCTATTCATCCTATGCCAGTTTTAATATCAATCATTGTGCCAGCGCACAGCAATTTTTAATAGATTTCTAAAGATTTTTGAAGAAGAATGGTAGATATTTAGCAAAATCTATCAAGGCATAATTCTTCCCTATTAATCACAGTGTTAAGACTAAAAGGAGACACAAATCAAGGTTTAAAAGATATTACTTGCATTTGGTTTTAAAAACTGTAATAATTCAGTATTTTATCACTCACACATTTGACAAGAGTTTAATCTATTTCTTTTCTGCAAGCTACCAGAATTCGGTGTTCTTATTAATTTTATGTGCATAAAGCAAACCATGCAAGAGAGAAAGCCAACCACTTGCCTTGTAGTGGTAAAGCAAAACATTCAACACACAAGTAGGATTAATAAAACATCCAACTTCCACTGAGCTCTCATAAGTTTGTTCACTTTATAGTTCCTGGCCTTTGCCTTGACAAGACCAAAGTTCAGTGGCATTGTAGCAGCTTGCCTGTCACAGGGTTGTGACCCAAATGAAGACTGCTCAAAGCAGGAAAGGACATTTTGATCCTTTTCTTGGTGGAGCCATGTGAAGGAAACATTGCAGGGCAACAGCAAGCACAGGAGAAATATGGCAAAGAAGTAACTGGTTCAAACGACCTCCTGCCCATCACAAACCATACAAGAGAAAAGGGATTTGTAACCTGGAACTGAGATGTGTTAGCTTTTTCTTTTCAGTATATCACAGTGGCTTGAATGGCTGCAGACAGAGCTTCAACATTTGAGTCAGTATACCAGCCAATGGTGCACCTACAAATCTGGATACATCCTTAGTGAAGAACTTATATACAGCATTGCAACTGTAGGCTTTACTGGGCAAATTCAAATTATTTTCACACCTGTAGATTTTTGCATGGTTTTCAACTGCAAGTACTATAAATTGCTGGTCATATTCCATCACACTGCATAAACTATCTTGGTTATTCCTGATAGGAAAGTTCATGCCTCATTAAAATAAGGAGCTGCCTTCCAACAATGTTCCTGTCTTCTATTTCTTTCCAGACATTGTCCCACTACTCTTATCCACATCAATCTTTTAAAAAAGATTCATCAGATGATTTA
Source organism: Gekko gecko (assembly GCA_029375565.1). Taxonomy (NCBI): domain Eukaryota; kingdom Metazoa; phylum Chordata; class Lepidosauria; order Squamata; family Gekkonidae; genus Gekko; species Gekko gecko. Next base: position 45,794,669 of record JAPDNY010000006.1, read on the forward strand.
GCTTAGGCTGATTTCCCACAAGCTACTGCTCTGCGCTCACTCTTCCTTTTGCCCCAATGGCACGTCTCAATTTCACATTAAGTGCTGTGTGGCCCTCCCTCATGGATCACTGCCTTGTCGTGGCGAGGGGGCTTGCGTGGTTCGATGAGGCTGTGGGCTATGCTGTGGAGGGCCACCCAGGACGGACAGGCCACAGCAGAGAACTCAGACCAAGTGTGATCCCCCTGGAGAAGGAAATGGCAACCCACTCCAGTATCTTTGCCAAGAAAACCCCATGGACAGTAACAAAAGGATAAAAGATATGACGCCGAAAGATGAGCCCCTCAGGTCGGAAGGTGTCCAATATGCTACTGAGGAAGAGCAGAGGGCAAGTACGAGTAACCCCAGAAAGAGTGAAGCGGCTGGGCCAAAGCCGAAAGGACGCTCAGTTGTGGATGTGTCTGACGGTGAAAGGAAAGTTCGATGCTGCAAAGAACAATACTGCATAGGAACCTGGAATGTAAGGTCTATGAATCAAGGTAAGCTTGACGTGGTCAAAAATGAGATGGCAAGAATGAACATCGACATCTTGGGAATCAGTGAACTAAAGTGGACAGGAATGGGCGAATTTAACTCAGAAGACCATTATATCTACTACTGTGGCCCAGAATCCCGTAGAAAAAATGGTGTGGCCTTTATAGTCAACAAGAGAGTGAGAAAGGCAGTACTGGGATACAATCTCAAAAATGACAGAATGATCTCAGTCCGAATCCAAGGCAAACCATTCAATATCACAGTAATCCAAGTCTATGCCCCAACCACTGCTGCAGAAGAGGCTGAAATGGACCAGTTCTATGAAGACCTACAACAGTTCATAGAACTAATACCAAAAAATGATGTCCTTATCATCATAGGGGACTGGAATGCTAAAGTAGGAAATCAAAAGGTAACCGGAATAACAGACAAGTTTGGCCTTGGAGAACAAAATGAAGCAGGGCAAAGGCTAACAGAGTTTTGTCAAGAGAACACGCTGGTCATAGCGAACACCCTTTTCGAACAACCTAAGAGGCGTCTCTACACATGGACATCACCAGATGGGCAACACCGAAATCAGATTGACTATATAATTTGCAGTCAAAGATGGAGAAGCTCTATCCAGTCAGTAAAAACAAGACCTGGAGCTGACTGTGGCTCAGATCATGAGCTACTCATTGCAAAATTCAGACTTAAATTGAAGAAAGTTGGGAAAACCACAAGGCCATTCAGATTTGACCTAGATCGCATCCCCGATGAATATACAGTAGAGGTGAAGAATAGGTTTAAGGGACTAGATTTGATAGACAGAGTGCCTGAAGAACTATGGACAGAGGTCCGTGACATTGTAAAGGAGGCAGCAATCACCGCCATCCCAAAGAAAAAGAAATGCAAGAAAGCAAAGTGGCTGTCTGATGAGGCTTTACACATAGCAGAGGAAAGAAGGAAAGCTAAAGGCAACGGTGAAAAGGAAAGATTTGCCCAACTGAATGCAGATTTCCAGAGAACAGCAAGGAGAGATAAGGAGGCTTTCCTGAATGAACAATGCAAAGTAATAGAGGAAAACAATAGATTGGGAAGGACTAGAGATCTGTTCAAGAAAATTGGAGAAATCAAGGGAACGTTCCATGCAAAGCTGGCCATGATAAAGGACAAAAATGGTAGGGACCTAACAGAAGCAGAAGAGATTAGGAAAAGATGGCAAGAATACATAGAAGAACTATACAAGAAGGACCTTGATGTCCTTGACAACCACGATGGTATAATCACTGACCTCGAGCCAGACATCCTGGAAAGCAAAGTTAAATGGGCCTTAGAAAGCATTACTAACAACAAAGCTAGTGGAGGTGATGGTATCCCAGCTGAGTTATTCAAAGTCTTAAAAGAAGATGCTGTTAAAGTGCTGCACTCAATTTGCCAACAAATTTGGAAAACACAACAGTGGCCACAGGATTGGAAAAGGTCAGTTTACATTCCAATCCCAAAGAAGGGCAATGTCAAGGAGTGTTCAAACTATCGCACAATTGCACTCATTTCACACGCTAGCAAGGTCATGCTCAAAATCCTACAAGCTAGGCTTCAACAGTACGTGGATAGAGAATTGCCAGAAGTACAAGCTGGGTTTCGAAGAGGTAGAGGAACTAGAGATCAAATTGCCAACATTCGCTGGATTATGGAGAAAGCAAGAGAGTACCAGAAAAACATCTACTTCTGCTTCATTGACTATGCTAAAGCCTTTGATTGTGTGGATCACAATAAATTATGGCAGGTTCTTAAAGAGATGGGAGTACCAGACCACCTCACGTGTCTCCTGAGAAACCTGTATAAGGGTCAAGAAGCAACAGTTAGAACCGGATATGGAACAACGGATTGGTTTAGCATAGGAAAAGGAGTACGACGAGGATGTATATTGTCACCTTGCTTATTTAATTTATATGCAGAGTACATCATGCGAAATGCTGGCCTGGATGAATCACAAGCGGGAGTTAAGATTGCTGGGGAAAAGATCAATAACCTCAGATATGCAGACGATACCACTCTGATGGCAGAAAGTGAAGAGGACCTAAAGAGCCTCTTGCTCAGGGTGAAAGAGGAGAGCGCAAAAGTGGGCTTGAAGCTCAACATCAAAAAAACTAAGATCATGGCATCTGGCCCCATCACTCCTTGGCAAATAGAAGGGGAAGTCGTAGAAGTAGTGACAGACTTCACGTTCCTAGGATCCCAGATCACTGCAGATGGTGACTGCAGCCATGAAATTAAAAGACGCCTGCTCCTTGGGAGGAAAGCGATGGCAAACCTAAACAGTATGATAAAAAGCAGAGACATCACCTTGCCAACAAAAGTCCGCATGGTCAAAGCAATGGTATTCCCCATAGTAATGTATGGCTGCGAGAGTTGGACTATAAGGAAGGCCGAGCGCCGAAGAATAGATTCTTTTGAACTATGGTGCTGGAGAAGACTCTTGAGAGTCCCTTGGACTGCAAGGAGATCAAATCAGTCAATCCTAAAATAAATCAACCCTGATTGTTCCTTGGAAGGCCAGATCCTGAAGCTGAAGCTCAAATACTTTGGCCACCAAATGAGAAGGGAGCATTCACTGGAGAAGACTCTGATGCTGGGAAAGATTGAAGGTCAAAGAAGAAGGGGACGGCAAAGGATGAGATGGTTAGACAGTGTCATTGATGCAACGAACATGAAATTGAGCAAACTTCAGCGGACAGCGGAAGACAGGAGGGCCTGGCGTAATCTGGTCCATGGGGTCGCGAAGAGTCGGACTCGACTGTGCGACTGAACAACAACAAAGCTGTGTGGCCACGTTTTGCCCTGCAGCTTTGTGCGATTTTCTCCACATCTACGCAATCCTGTTTTTTGAGGGTTGAGTAGACGTGGGGGAAATCGTGTGAAGCTGTGGGGCAAAATGCGGCTGTGCAGCACTTAGTATGAAATTGACACATACTATCAGGACAAAGGGAAAAGCGAGTATGAAGCAGCGGCTTGTGGGAAATCGGCCTTACTTACTTCTTCTCCAATCCAATACTATCAACTTGTAATTTTTGTTCCATTTTTGCATGTTGTTTTTGGGAGAAGTTTATTAGTTACCTGATACAATCCTTTCTCCATCACAGTATTAATGTCTTCTTGCCGTTTATCATATTGTTAATGTTAATGAATGTAGTTGTTAATGAATGTAGGTAGTATACACAAAGCCGCCTGAAGTCTGCCTTGGCGTGAAGGGTGGGGTATAAATTGAATAAATAAATAAAGTTCGTGATGATTCAAACAAGCAGAGAGACCACAATCTCTGGATGAAAGGGGGGGAAAAACTATATAATGCAAATGCACAGCTGGTTACATAGGGATGATGATGCCCTGTATAAAACGCATTGCAAAAAACCTCTGGTCTTTACAAATTTGGATTTTTCCTGCTTTCCCTCCAGCAGCAGCACTTGTGCCCCATGAAAAGCCCCTGCTGAGAGTTGGAGGACTCCTCCAGATCAATATGCCAGGTGACACACAGGACTGCAGCAGGATGAGAGAATAAACCAGATCTATCTCCCAGTTCTCTGGGGCCAGCTGGTTTCATTTGCACAAAGATTAATTTTGGCCATTTCCCTCTTCTCACTGCAGGCCCCACCTCTCGTGCTATGTGCATATTGTTCTGGAGAAGTGGTAGTTAGTCCATGGCTTGCAGAAAATCACTTTCACAATTACCACAAACCAAAAGAGATACAAAATTTCCATCCTTGGCATAACACCTGCACTTCAGGGAGGCTTATAGCTTACCCTTTCCTCTGGTGTTTCAAGGTAGGAACCACCTGCCAGCCACAAGGCCACCAAGCAAGAGCCTTGCCCACTCTCCTGAAACATGGAGCACGTGCTGCACTGTGAAACAGTTCTCAGAAGAGCCAAATGTGGCTCCCAAGTCACTGAGTATCACTGAGTATTCCGGAGGATCCTCCAACTCTCAGCTTCAGATTTGGGGGAAGAAGAAAACTGCTAAGTGGAGGATAAGGAATTAAACATCTGCCTCTGCAGATTTGTTCTGTTCATGGGTGTTTGGATCCAACCCAATGTAAATAAAGTTACAGATTAAGGGGAAATACAGATAATTTTTATTTATTTTTTTACAGATTGGTAGTTTGCCATTGTATCCATGACACCTCTTTATAAACTGATGGTGATTTTAACATAAAAGGTAAAGGTAAAGGTTCCCTTGCTCGAAAGCCAGTCGAATCCGACTCTAGGGTTGCGGTGCTCATCTCCGTTTCAAAGCCGAAGAGCCAGCGCTGTCCGAAGACGTTTCCGTGGTCATGTGGCCAGCATGACTAAACACCAAGGCGCACAGAACGCTGTTACCTTCCCACTGAAGTGGTACCTATTTATCTACTTGCAATTTCTTGCTTTCGAACTGCTAGGTTGGCAGGAGCTGGAACTAGAAACGGGAGCTCACTCCGTCATGCGGCACTCTCGGGTCTCGAACTGCTGAACTACTGACCTTCCACAGCCTGCAGTTCAGCGTCTTAACCACTTGAGCCACTGCAGCTCCAGATTTTAACATAGTTGATCATAAATATAGAGAAACAGAAGAAATTCTCATCACTTCTTTGCTAGATGATACAAACATGTGGTTTCCCAAACAGATACATTCACAACATGGCAAGTTACTAACTGGAGAAAAGATAATATCTATATTTGCACAATAGCCACAGTTGCAGTCTTAATGCAAGAAATGCCCATATTTAAGTTAAAAGAGTTTCTGCTCCATCTTTTTACTTTTGTTTGCACTTTTGTTATAGTCAAAAAACATAGTTATTCATTGTAGTTCCAACTGCCAATCCTGGAGACATCTTTTTTGATGCCACCAAAGTTTACGTGCATTTGGTTCAAGACGTGAATATACCTAGCTTAAAATGCTCAATTATATTGAGATATTTAGAGTACTATTTGAAATATATTAAGTATCTGTTTTTGAGCTTTCACATTCATCTTCTGCTTGTACCAATAATGTGTGTGTAGTAGGAATGGACAAACAACTGCCAATTTGAGTCATGTTATGCTTGCTGGTCATGAGCAGGGAACCACTTTCGAAGCAGTTCAGTTGTCTGTGAGCAGGTGTACAGCTGTTCAAGTTACACGGTGGTGAGGTAAAGAAATCTGGGACTTGCCTTATGAATGAGTGTGGGTATTGAACAACGTATATGCTAATGCTGAACACATTTGATGCGTAGCTCGAATCTTCTATCATACATGTGTGCATATGTGCCAATTTCAGGTAACATTCCATGCATTTGACAATGTTAGGGTTGCCAGACCCCTGGTCCGGATGGGGATTCTCCTGATTTCTGGGACTCCAGCTTGCTGCCAGCCAGCTGGTCAGTGGGAAAAACCATACCCCTGAACAGGCATGTCGCCCTGCGATGTTCCTGTCATAATGATGTTACCTAGTAGTGACATCATCATGTTGGGGATGTCAAGGTGACACTCTAGTTTTAGGGTAAATTTTATGGTTTTGAAGGCAAAGGGGCAGTGCTCTCCCCGATGTTATTTAACATCTATATGTGCCCCCTTGCCCAGATTGCCCGGAGGCATGGGCTGGGATGTCACCAGTATGTTGATGACACCCAGTTCTATCTGATGTTGAGTGGCCGGTCCAACTCCAGACTGGAAGGCCTGGACCAGGCACTACAAGCCGTGGCTGGTTGGCTTTGGCTGAGTCAGCTGAAACTGAATCCAACAAAGATGGAAGTCCTGTGCTTGAGTCGGGGCGGTTCAGGGGTAGGGATCCCACTCCCGATCTTCAACAGGGTGCCATTGGTGCCAGCGCCGGAGGTTAGGAGTGCTCCTGGATGCCTCCCTAATTATGGAGGCCCAGGTAGCAGTCATTGCCAGGTCGGCCTTTTATCATCTTTGGCTGATCAGGCAGTTGGTTCTCTTCCTTGACCATGCCGACTTAGCAACAGTGATCCATGCTATGGTCACCTCAAGACTAGACTACTGTAATGCTCTCTATATGGGGCTGCCCTTGTCACAGATTTGGAGGCTTCAGCTAGTGCAGAATGCTGCAGCCAGGCTCATGATGGGCCTTCCCAGATGGGAGCACATCCAACCTGCGCTGAGGACATTGCACTGGCATACCAAATCCGCTTCAAGGTGCTGGTTCTTAACTTTAAAGCCCTATATGGCCAGGGTCCAACATACTTGCAGGACCGCCTTTCCCTATATATACCCCAGAGAGCATTTTGGTCAGGATCGCAGAACCGACTGACCCTCCCTGGCCCTAAGGATGCCAGGCTTGCTACTAGGGCTTTTTCAGTGGTGGCCCCATCCTGGTGGAATGAGCTCCCAGAGGAGATCAGGGCCTTGTGGGACCTTTTACAGTTCCACAGGGCCTGCAAGATGGAGCTTTTCTGCCAGGTTTCACCTAGGAAGCCGCCACCACAATAGAGTCCTGGCCCCTGGTTTTCAACACCTGGCTTTAACACCTTGTCCCTTCATTACTAACACCTAGCCTGTGCCACAGGAAAATCTCGAGCAGAGTGACTTCTAGATGATGCACTGAAATAGGCCATCTTGAATAACTATCTTCAGCACTTTATGAAACTGTTTTAATAATTAATTTTATGTTGTTTTAACTTTATTAATGCACTGATTGTGAGCCTCCCTGAACCTGCGTTGCGGTGAGGGCAGGGTATAAATGTGAATAATAAATAGATAGATAGATAGATAGATAGATAGATAGATAGATAGATAGATAGATAGATAAATAAATAAATAAATAAATAACATGGATTTTTGCCCAAAAACCAGAGTGACACCCCCCAAAGATCCCGGAGGAGAGGCAGGATACCCCTGCCGGCAGCCAGGCAGGACCTGACAACCCTAGACAATGTAGGTTCCAGTCTCTGAAAACTTACATAACCACACATCTGTTGGCTTCAATAAAAATTATTTATTAATTAAAATATTTATACCTTCTTGGCTTTAAATGCCACAGACTTTTGTTGTTGTTTTTTGTACCTCCCTGAACATTTATTTATTTATTTATTTATTAGATCCATGAGCTTAGTTACTCCTGAGAAAGCTAACTGACTATTTACACATGAACTGTTTCACTTGCAAAGCTTGCCAAGATGATGAAGGGCTGCCTTCCCCACCTATTCCCCATACTGCAATCCCAAGCACCAATACAAGAACACGTGCAGGTGCGAGAATTTTAAACTGTCATTAAAAAAAGAGCATTTTAAAAATATTTACAGATGATGCTTGCCAAAGGCAACATTATTGTTATATCAGCCAAAGGGAGCTGGACCCAAGCATTGTACACTAAATGGATATGTATAAAAGCCCTGAAGTGTAAAGCTCTAGGAACAGGGGGCACATTTTAAGGAAGCTCCCAGTCTTGGAAGCAAAACGCTATCCACTTCTGCTTGTCTGAGCTCCTTCCTGTAAGCCCCTCCCCCCTTCCCCATCACTGTGATTAGTGGCAGTACTGTCCTAGATCAACCTACCTACATCCACATGGGCCACTTCTGCACTGTCATTTTTATCACTCGTTTGTCCCTATTGCTTTGGGTTCCCACTTTTCCACATGTGTTTTGCTCCCTCTGGGACTACTAGAGAGAGCAAAACACATTGGGGGGAGAAAACCGTGAAGTAACAGGGACAAACAAGTGACAAAAATGACATTGCGGAAGTGGCCATGGGCTGTTGGGGAGTTTACAGAGAATATAAGAGACACTCTGCCTATGCTATAGCTCAGTGGTATTCGAGAGCACCCTAAACCTGGTCAGAAAGGCTTGGGACTTGACTAGTTTGCCTTTTCTGAAGGCTCAGGAGCACTCCTGAGATGTGCCAAGTGAGCCAAGTGAAGGAAACACAAATCCCTGGATTCTTAAAGACCAACCTCTAGGGACTTCGTATGAACTGTGAATAGTGTAAAGGATTTAGAGAGGGGAAAAAACAAACAAATATGATTATTGTGGGGCTTATTTAGTTGTTCAAGGTCAGGTTCTCCCTCAGTGAATGCACTAGAGTCTGAAACTCCCCCAAAAAACTGACCCAGCCCTAATTTAAACAGGAATTGTATGGTTGAATTCGGTACTCATGCAGTGTTAGAATACTCCCAAGCTTATGCCTAATATGTCTAACATGTATTTCATACTTGCATGTTTCTACATTGATTATATACCACTATCTCTTATAATCAAATGAATGTCTTGAGTGAAACTCACTGTCTGCTTATAACTTCAATATTTCATCATATTTGACTTAATCAGATTGTCGGTATGAAAAGGAATCATTCAAAAAAGGTTCCTGTAGTCACAACTCCCTCACCCACCCCCAGCCATCTATACATTTTTACTTACCTCTGTAGCAAATTGCTGCAGTCCACCAATATTAATTGGTCCCTCCTCGGTAGCATATAAATTGCATCCACCCACGCAAAGATCTGAAGTTGGACACACCATCCCGCATGTCAGTCCAAGTGGGTTGTCAGAAAAGATCATCTTGGCAGCTCCATAATAGTTCTGCATGAACAGAAAAACATCAGTACCATCTAAGGAAGAACACAGAAGTACAAAGAAGTTGCTCTTGATTTGTGCCTCAGTGTTTCATTTATATAACACCTGCATTATTAGCTGCAAAGTTTTTGTGGGTTTTTTTACAGTCCTGGAGAGATTCGATATGAAAAGTAGCCATGAAAGATTTTAAATCAAGTTTCAATCACATCTGTCTTGTTTTAAAGACAACTGTTTTGATAAGCTTACGTGGATTCAAAGACCTTTTTTCATAACCAAATGGTCTCACTGTAAAAACAATATTATGTCTGTGCAACATTTCCTGTAATGGCACCCTCTGCTCCTAAGCCAATTACACAGCTGAACACAAGATAATGTAATTTCACTCCCAATTTTCTTCTCATTCTACTTCATCCATCAAGACAATTCCTATCAATCATTATTACTGGAAAGGTATCTACAAAGTCCACCATGGATCCTCAGCAAAGGAAATTTACTAATGCACAGAACATTCACACATAATACCGATACACCACTAAGAATATACCACGTCAGCTGACTTCCATGGGACTTATTACAGGGCACACCAGAAATGCCAAATGTAACCCACTCTCCTTCATTCCAGGAAAACTCTGTTCACCTTGCCACCATGTTCTTGACAAGGGGATACATTCTATGCAGTGGCAGTGGAAGGCACTGGCAGAAGCAGCTTCTCCACCCCCATCTCCTCCTTCTCCCACCTGTAAGCAGAAAAATGGAGGCACTGCATGGACAGATGATCTGTGGATGGGAAAATGAATTAAATGGCCCCTTGTATCCATTTCACCCAATGGTACTTCTACTGGCACAAGAGGCTCCTCTGACCAGAGAGTGTAGGGTAGTGCTTAGACTGGGATCTGTAAGAGCTGGGTTAAAACCCCCATTCTGCTATGACCAGTCACCCTCTCTCAGCCCAACCTACCTCACAGGGTTGAGGATAAAACGGGGGAAGGGAGAATCTGAATTCCTGGAGGAAGGGCAAGATAAAATATATAAGGCAATTGGAAGAGTTGGAATGGGGTGGTTTCACTCACTTTTCCCCTTCTTGGTGCAGCACCCTCCCATGTTGCTTGTTTTTTTCATCCATGCAGGTTTCCCATCCCTTTGTATCACTTATCTGATGCCCTCAGGCAGCTGCTATGGGAAGAGAAGGTAGGAAACATTCATCTCCCCAAGCGCCTGGAGAAGCACATAATAACATAGTATATGAGGACAGAGTTTTCCATTGCAATTCTGGATGTATTGAAACTGTTTCGCATATTTGTTTGCATTATCAATTTTATGTGGTTTTACGTGCTAGATATTTAAATCATATCTTAGCCAACATGACAAACCTTCCTGATGCTTTAAAAGTGCATCATCTTTTAAATGAGTCTGTTCTGGAAATATCAATGAACGTAGCCATGTTTTTACAATCAGTGATAAAGCTACATCAGGAAAACTTCCAATGAGTAATTGTTCTATGCTACCTTATGTTTTATATGTCTAGCTATACATTTTATTTTATTTATTTATCTTTCAATTTCTACCCCGCTCAAACCCCTCTCCATGGGTCTCTGAGCAGCTTACACAGCTTGTAACATCCCTATCTATGGGCACAACGTATTAGGGTGGGACTACCTAACGGCACCCGATGGGATTTAGTTGACATATCTCCAGCTCGGCTTGGCTCGGCTTCTCGGCTTTGGATCAGCATCTTCCTTCTACTCTCTTCAGGCTCCTCGGGAGTTGGTGGGCCTGTTCATCGTGTTGATCACAGTGGCACGGCACTGGCTCCGTCCCTCAGGCTCCACCGCACCTGTGCCGAGCGTCCTCACGCCTTCCGGGCTCCGCCTTCGCCACCGGTTCACCACTAGATGTTGCATCTCCTTTTTCTTCCACTCGCCACGACTATCGCCGCCATTACACTGCTCCGCTGTTGCCGCCACCGCCACTCATCGAGCCGTTGCTGCTGAGGAGGGTGCTCCCTGCCTACTAAGGCAGGTACCCATTTATCTACTCGTAAGTTGCAGGCGGGCAGAAATATAATAATAGTCCAGTTACTATTGATGGAAACCATTGCCCTCTACACGATCAAAAGAGTATGAGTGCAGTTTGGGCAGGAGGGCCCAGAAAGAGTGGTCCCCACCAGTTAGCTGAAAGCCTGGTGGAACAGCTCCATTTTACAGGCCTTGGTGAACTGTAATAAGTCCCAAAGGGCTGGGGGCAGAGCAGAGAAGGCCCTGGCCCTAGTCGAGGCCAGGCAGATTTATTTTGGGCTGGGGACTGTCAGTAGATGTTGCTCTGCCAAGGATAAAGCTCTGTGGGGCAGGCCTGTAGCCAGGAAATTTTCAGCGGGGGTGAAATGACATCACAAAAATAAGATAATATAAAAGTTAGTCAGCAGAATCCCCCCATTTAAACACAGCTCAAGCGACTAGCAGTGAGCAGCGAGCCAACCCACAGCTAGCAGCCCCCCCCATTTAAACACCACTCAAGCAGGAAGTTGGAATCTGTCCGCCCAACTGAACTGCTCCCCTGTGATGAGCAGTGAGCCTGCCTGCAGCCAGCAAAAGAGAAAATGCCATCATGTGACAGGCGCAGTGAGGCCACTACCACAAAGCTGAGTCCTCTTCTGCTGACTACAGGTGGGCTTCACTGCTCACTGTTCATAGTTTGAATGGCATTTAAAAGGGGGAGCCAAGTCCTCTTCCTCATCTACTGGCTGCGGGGGTGGGGGAGCTGCTCACCACCAGCCATTAGCCCAGCTTGTTTACTCATGAGGGCAGCAGGGGAGAAGCAGACAGCAGCTTTCTTCCCCCTCACTGGCTACAGATGGGGTGGAGCTTCCAAATTAGGGGGCATAGCCCCAAAATGCCCCACCATAGCAACAGCCCTGCTAAGGGGCACATATGAGGAGAGGTGGTCCCGCAGATATGTTGGTCCCTAACTGCATAGGGCTTTAAAGGTTTGCACCAACACCTTGAACTGGATCTGGTACTCAATTGGTAGCCAGTGCAATTTATGTAGCACTGACTGAATGCATGCCCGCACAGACATCACAGTCATAAGGCATGCTGCAGCATTCTGCACTAGCTGGAGTTTCCAGGTCAGATTCAAGGGTAGCCCTGCATAAAGTGAGTTTAACCTGGAAGTGACCATTGCACAGATCACTGTGACCAAGTCCTGGGGGAAAAAGCAGGGGACCTCTCCATTTTTTTCCTATTCACATAGCTTAGAGGGATCCTCTTCAAGCTCAGCATTGTCTGTTTGGGTTCTCACTGCTTTGAATAATTTAGTATAAACTGTAAATTTGATTACTTCACTGTTCACGCCAGACCATTTATGAATGGTAAACAGCACTAGTCCTAATAAAGATATCTTGGGGATCTTTAAGTCTTCATTATTCCTGTCCTCTGCTTTCTGTACTATAACCACTTCCTGAACTACAAGAGGATCTAACTTTTTAATCCAATCCAAATTTTACTCAGGAATCCTTTTGTCAACAGCACTGTCAAAAGGGTGTGTAGAATGTACAAGTATATCTATATGTTTGTTAACATACTCAAAGAATATTAATAGGATGATAAGGGTAAAATTCCCTTTGCAGAAGCAATACTGGTTTTCACTTAGCAAGGCTTATTCTTCTGTCTAAGCATTTTCACCACTCCCACTGCAGATATCTCATCCTGTATGTGGGGGTTCCTCATCCCCAGGAACTGCATTTCAGGAAGAATTTAAAACTGTGAAGGCAGAGGGAAAGAAGTCTGGATCAGCTGATGGCAGTCACGTCTGTCAGTGCTCATATTTTACAGGAGCCATGCCTACACTTAATAATGCTTTCCATTTGTATTAGGATAACAAAGTTGTAATTTCCTATCTCACCTCTGACTCTCTTTCTTAAAAATCAATATTAGAGAAGACACCCTCTAATCCTCCAAATTTAATGATACATTTTGACTGTAAAAACAGAAAGGCAGGGTATAATTTTTTAAAACTATATATAGTGTATACATACACACGCACACACACACACACACACACACACACAAGCACACACACACACACATTTAAGTGACACACAATTTCGTATTTCAGTTATTCAGTCAGTTATTTCTTTGCCTTAGAATGATTAACAGCCAAGTCACCACAAAGCTGGTTAAGATATAGCTGGCCACTCTTGGAAGTGGGAAACTGAGCTAGGGACCTTGATGGCTTCAGATGGTTGTTCTGACAGATTCCAAAATGACTCCTGCTCAGTGGAGCAACTCTTATTCCAACAATCATGTTAATTAAGGTTAGTTTAATTAAATTATGTCACCACAAGCAAGTCTCAGGAGAAAGAGCATATATGTTTTCTAGGCAGACATACAAGTTTTATGGGACATCTGAACCAAGCCACTCTTTTGACAAAAAAAAGAAAAGATGAAGATATGCAGATATCCCTCTTCAAATTGGCAGGGGATCTAAATTATCAAGCCAATAGGAAGTGGGATGCTTTGCTGATGACATTCCTTCATGAAACACTAGAACATGCTTCATGAGTAATAAAAGAATGTTACGCAAGTCACAGGAAGTTGGCAGTCAATTGATCAAATATGGAAAAACAATAAATAAGCTGTCTTTATAGAATCATAGAATGTTAGAGCTGGAAGGGACCTTGCAGGTCATCTAGTCCAACACCCTGCACTCTGTAGGAGCGTAGCCAAAAGATAGCCCTACATACCTACAACATACCCGAAAGATGGTCGTCCAGTCTCCGCTTGAAAACGTCCAGCGAAGGAGCATCCACCACCTCCTGAGGCAGGCTGTTCAACTACTCAACCACTCTTACAGTCAGGAAGTTTCTCCTGATATTTAGCTGGTAATGACTCCCTTGTAATTTCCACCCATTAGATCTAGTCTCGCAATCCGGAGCAAGAGAGAATAGATCTGCTCCAGCTTCTACATGACAGCCCTTCAAATACTTGAAGACTGCAATCACATCCCCTCTAAGTCTTCTCTTTTCCCGGCTAAACTTACCCAACTCTTTCAGCCTTTCTTCATAAGGCTTGGATTCCAACCGTCTCACAATCCTGGTCACCCTCTTCTGGACATGCTCAAGCTTGTCAACATCCTTCCTAAAATGTGGTGCCCAAAACTGGACACAGTACTCCAGGTGAGGCCTGACCATAGCAGAATAGAGCGGAACTACCACCTCCCGTGATCTGGACACAATGCTTCTGTTAATGCATCCTAAGATTGCATTAGCTTTCTTCACAGCCGCATCACACTGCAGGCTCCTGTTCAGCTTGTGATCAACCATAACACCTAGATCCCTTTTATATGTGCTGCTGTCAAGCCAAGTCCCTCCCATTCTATATCTGTGCCTTTGATTTTTTGTGCCTAGGTGTAGGACTTTGCACTTATCTCTATTGAAATTCATTTTATTTGCCTCAGCCCACTGTTCCAGCCTATCTAGGTCATTTTGAATCCTGACTCTGCCTTCTCCTGAATTAGCAATCCCACCCAGCTTTGTGTCATCTGCAAATTTGATAAGCATCCCCTCTGTCTTCCTCCAGGTCTTTTATAGAAACATTAAACAACACCAGGCCTAGGACCGAGCCCTGTGGCAATCCATTCAAGACTTCCCTCCATGTAGATGCAGAGCCACTTATGAGCACTCATTGGGTACGATTTTTCAACCACCCATGAATCCATCCAACGGTTGCACCATCCAGCCCACACTTAACCAGCTTATCCTCAAGGATATCATGAGAAACTTTGTCAAATGCTTTACTGAAATCTAGATACACTATATCCACAGCTTTGCCAGAGTCAACCATTTTAGTAACTTTGTCAAAAAAGGAGATAAGGTTGGTCTGGCATAACTTATTCTTGATAAACCCATGCTGGCTACAACCAATTAACTCATTCCATTCAAGGTGCTCACAGACAGACCGTTTAATAATCTGTTCTAGAATTTTCCCAGGTATTGATGTCAAACTGACAGGCCTGTAATTTCCTGGGTCCATCTTTTTTCCCTTCTTGAAGATCGGGATAACATTCGCTCTTCTCCAGTCTTCTGGCACAACACCAGTACTCCAGGACATTTCAAAGATTAGAACCAGAGGCTCTGAAATAACATCTGAAATTTCTTTTAGCACCCTGGGATGCAAGCCATCTGGCCCTGGAGATTTGAAAGTATTTATGGCAGCTAGATGCTCTCTAACCATTTCCTTACTTATTCTGGACTGGCAGTTCCCCCTTCCTTCATATGCCCTGCATTCTTCAGTTTGTATACAGCTCACCTTATGGTTAAAGACTGATGCAAAGTGAAAGTTGAGTAATTCTGCTTTGTCTTCATCCCTTGTTAAGGCTTGACCATCTTTCCCTAGCAATGAGCTTACCCCATCCCTGTTCTTCTTTTTGCTCCGAACATAGGCATAGAAATTTTTCTTGTTATTTTTAGCATCCCTCACAAGCCTCAGCTCCATCTGCGCTTTAGCCTTTCTGACACCATCCCTACAGATTCGAGCCTGCTTCTTGTAGTCATCCTCAGTAATCTGACCCTCCTTCCATTTCCTGTACATTTCTGTCTCAGCTCTTCAGAAAGTTCCTTGTTCAGCCACCTTGGCTTCATTACCCATCTCCCACCTTTCTTTCTTACTGGAAGAGTTTGTGATTGTGCCTTAAGCACTTCATTTTTCAGCATCACCCATCCTTCCTGTGCAGATTCCCCCTCAGCATTTCCAGCCATGGGATCCAGCTATTATTTCTCTGAGCTTTTTGAAATCAGCTTTCCTGAAGTCCAGGATACGAGTCCTACTATGTCCTTCTCTATCCTTCTCTATGTCAAATTCCAAGCTGACATGATCACTATTCCCCAAGGATCCCAGAACATTCACTTCATCAATCAGTTCTTCCTTGTTAGTCAGAATTAAATCTAGGATAGCAGATCCCCTGGTTCCCACCTCCACCTTCTGAGAGATGAAGTTGTCCACAAGACTATTCAAGAATCTGCGGGATGTCTCATGTCTAGCAGAGTTAGATTTCCAGCAAATATCTGGATAGTTGAAATCTCCCATAACCACTAACTCCTGTCTCTGTGAAAGTTTAGCAAGCTGTTGTACAAATGCATTATCCTGTTCCTCCTGTAGATTTGGAGGTCTGTAGTATACCCCCACAACAATATCCCCTTCTTCCCTCCCCATCCTTACCCACATACTTTCAACAGGGTAACTCTCAAAATCCTGAATTTCAGTGCAAGTGTATTCATTCTTGGCATATAGTGCCACCCCGCCTCTTTTTTTGTTTATTCTGTTCTGTTTGAACAAGGTATATCCTTCAATCGCTGTGCTTCATATATAAGACGCATTCCACCAAGTCTCGGTGGTACCTATCAGATCATACTGACTTTCTAATATTTGAAGTTCAAATTCCTCCTGTTTATTTCCCATACTCTGTGCATCAGTATAAAGACATCTCAGATTACAGACATCCTTTCTTACTGTAGGTCCCTTCGAATTTACCTGAAAACTACCGAACTCACCTCTCTCCCATTCATTTATTTTCTGGTCACTCCCCTTCTTGAGCTTAGTGTTGGGGATGCTGTACAACATCAGGCTTTTTCTTCCCACCCCCAATGTTTTCAGTTTAAAGCCCTCCTGATCAGGTTTGCAAGTCTTCCAGCAAAGACATTCCTCCCATTCTTTGTAATGTGTATCCCATCCATCGCCAACAGTCCTTCATGTCGGAGGTACATACCATGATCTAGGAAGCCTCTCGATGGCACCATCTACATAACCAGCCATTCACCTCCAGTATCATGTTGTCCCTTCCATCTCCATGGCACTCAACAGGTAAAATGGAGAACACCACCTGAGCCCCCAGATCTTTCACCTTCTTGCCCAGAACCTCGTAGTCTTTGGCGATCTATTCAAGGTTTCTTCAGACCATATCATTTGTTCCCACATGGATCAGCAGGAGCAGGTAGTGATCAGAGGTCTTGACCAGTCTTGAAATTCTCTCAGTCACATCTCAGATACATGCTCCAGGAAGACAACAAACCTCTCGAGATTCCTTGTCTGGTCTGCATACATCTTCTTCCATCCCTCTCAGTAGGGAGTCACCAACCACCACTACTCATCTCTTCCTCCATAGGATTGGAAGGTTTCTTTCACTTACTGTGAATCTTCCTTTCTCGGTGGTTCTGAAGGGGAACATTACTTACTGCTGGGATAAGCTCCTCCTCCTTCTTCAGGGTTGGCTCCAAGTTTCAATCCAGGCAGGGAGGGGCTTATCCCTTTGAAGGCACACCAGTTATCACCAAGCCCAGTAAAAAATACCCTGCCGGAAAGGAACTAGAAGAAAAACAACATCTCCCCCAGAAGTTAGAGGGACCACCTGTCCAACCCAAAACTGGAGGACTATAAACCAACTCAACTTACTGAACTAAGAACTATATTATTCCTGTAACTCACATACTGCTCCCCAACTCTGTAAAAAGGGGAGGTGCACCCAAAGCAGGTGGGCAGGAATGTCCCCCTTCGGAACCACCGAGAAAAGAAGATTCACGGTAAGTGAAAGAAAACTTCCATTCTCCGGTGGCTCCTCGGGGGACATTCCTTACTGCTGGGACTTAAAAGTGCTACGATACAGGGAGGGAATCACTTCCCCCTTTTTACAGAGTGTTTTGGAGCACTCTACGACCAAAGGCTGCCTCGGCTGAAGCCAGTTTGTCCACTCTGTAATGTTTAGTAAAAGAATGGACGGACTTCCATGTAGCTGCCCTACAAACCGTCTCCAGGGAAGGGAACGACCTATAAGCTGCAGACGTAGCTGTTCCCCTCAATCCCTTCTGGAATTTTAAGTCCCTTAGCCTTGTATGCCAGGATGATGCAACCCTTAATCCATCTACTTAGCGTGGACGTGGAAACTTGCGTGCCCAAGGAAGACTTTCTAAATGACACAAAGAGTGCCTCAGACTTCCTCCACCCCTTCGTTCTGTCAATGTAGAAACTAAGGGCCCTCCTAATGTCTAGACAATGCCATTCCCTTTCTTTTTCATGTTTTGGATTGGTACAGAAGGATGGCAGGACCACCTCTTCTGCCCTATGGAAAACCGAAATCACCCTGGGGACAAAGGCCAGTTCCATGCAAAGGACCACCTTATCCCTGTGAAAGATACAGAGGTCCTTATTTACTGATAATGCTCTGATTTCTAGCAGAGGTAATACCCACCAGAAAAAGAGTCTTGAAGGTTAACTCCTTGAGGGGGCAGGAGGCCATGGGCTCAAATGGGTGTTTAGAAAGGGCCCTGAGAACCGTGTTGAGGTTCCAGGTCGGG
Source organism: Gekko gecko (assembly GCA_029375565.1). Classification (NCBI taxonomy): domain Eukaryota; kingdom Metazoa; phylum Chordata; class Lepidosauria; order Squamata; family Gekkonidae; genus Gekko; species Gekko gecko. The sequence continues at coordinate 45,813,047 of JAPDNY010000006.1, forward strand.
AACCTATGAACCTGTGGAGGGTTAAGGTATGATGCTCTTTTTAAGAATCTTTTGATATGAGGGTGTTTAAAAAGAGACCTTCCGTGTCTGGCACCTTGGATCGCTGAAATGGCTGACATTTGCCTCCTAAGGGTACTCGTACTGAGGCCCTTATCAAGCCCAGCCTGTAAGAAAGCTAGCACTACTTGCACTGAGGCCTTAGTGGGATCCTTCCCTTTCTCTAGACTCCATGACTGAAAAACTCACCAGGTGTGGTCATAAGACTTATTGGTGGAGGCCCTTCTAGCCGCTAGCATGGTCTCAACCACCTTATCTTGATAACCTGCCCCCACTAGCAGTTTCCGCTCAATCTCCAAGCTGTGAGGTGGAGCAAGTCCGGTTGGGGGTGTTTTGTCGGACCTTGTGTCAGCAGGTACTCCCATATAGGTAGATGCCATGGTTTTGCAATTGACAGGGATTGTAAGTCCTGAAACCACGTTTGGCATGGCCAGAAGGGTGCAGTTAGTACTACCTCCGCTTTCTGCACGCTAATCTGTTGTAAGACTTTGTGCATGATTGGAACAGGTGGGAAAGCATATAGAAGGCCCTGGGGTCATACACAGCTCAATGCATCTGTCCCGGTCACTAGGGGATTTGTCGAGAGATGAATTCTGGTACCTGATGGTTCACCTCCGTGGCAAACAGATCCAGAATCACTCTGCCGAATTTGCTGCAGATCTGTTTGAACACTTCCGTGTTCAGCATCCACTCTGATTGATCTAATCATTTTCGACTTAGCCAGTCTGCCAGTTCATTGTCCTTTCCTGCCACGTGGGTAGCTTTTAGAGAAAGCAAATGATTCTTCACCCAAGCGATTAACAGGGATGCTTCTGCATGAAGAGATCGTATTTTGGTTCCCCCCTTGACTCGCACCGCCATAGGAAGTTGGATCATTTTGAATCATTTTCTCATTATATCTACCTGGTGAGGAAGTAAGAACCTTTGAAGTGGTCTGGCATAGAATCATGCCCACTGTACTACTTCTTGGCATGAAACCAGCATCCCTAATAGTTTTACTAGTCATTAGTTTCGTCTTGGGATTCCTCAGGACCTGATCTACCAATGACCTGGTCTTCATTTCCCATTCCTGAGAGAGGAACACTCGGTCTAGTGTCGTGTCTATTTCCACTCCCAGATGCAGCAGTCTCTGAGACAGTTGTAGGTGACTCTTTTCCCAATTCACCACAAACCCGTGATCTTCTAGAGTCTGTATAGTCAGTGATAGAGCCTGTGAGCATTCCTTTGCTGAAGGGGCCTTGATCAAAGATGTCATCCAGCTAAGGAAAAAGACTCATTCCTTTCAGTCTTAATTGTGCCACAAGAGACACTAGGATCTTCATGAAGATCCTGGGTGAAGATTTGAGGCCGAAAGGAAGAGCCTTGTACTGGAAATGAAGGTTTGCGTAGTTGAACCAGAGAAACTTCCAATACATGTCATGTATGGGTACATGGAGATATGCTTCTGACAAGTCCAATGAAGATAGAAAGTCCCCTTCCTGGATTGATAGCAGCATGGACTTCAGCGTTTCCATCCTGAATTTTCTGTTCCGGATGTGTCTGTTGAGCCATTTCAGATCCAAGATGGCTCTTGTGGACCTGTTTTTCTTCAGAACTATAAAGAAAATGGAGTAAACGCCCTGTCCCTGCTGGGGCAAAGGGACCTTCTCTAGCGCCCCTATGTCCAAAAGGTGAAGAATCGCCTCCTTGATCTGGAGATGCTTGATCCAATTTCTGTATTTTAATATCCTGAGAAAATGGTGATGGGGAATGGAAAGAAAATCCAGTTTGTATCCATTGGACACTGTCTCTAAAGCCCATTGGTCTGAGATTGTCATGTGCCACCGTTCCAAAAAGGCCTGTAGTCTGCCTCCTATTTTGTGGCATTCTGGTGGAGCAAGATAGTCACACTGAATTTTCTTTCTTAGGTCCTTTTGTGGAAGATTGTTCACCTTTGGAAGAGGACAAGGACTTTCCACCATGTTGTCTAGGTTGCCATTTCCCTTTGAAAGATCTTTCTGACCTCTTTTCTGATCCTGAAAGGGCTGAAAACGCTTTTGTGGTTTGTTGTCTCTTTTCTTAGAGGGGAGGACCATTTTTTGTCCTTGTCATCTATTAAATACTTATCCAGACCGTCCCCAAACAGATTGGTCCCCCTAAAAGGGACTGCTGCCACTTTCGCTTGCGCAGATGAGTCCACATCCCAGTGGCGAAGCCAATTGTTTCACCTGGCTGTCACACTACATGCCAATGCCCTAGAGGACAGCTGAAGAGCATCTAGAGTGGCATCTGCCATAAAGGCAATCGCCAGAGCAATTTTCTTCAGCTCATCTTTAAACTCTTTGGGTACCTCACTGTCAGCTGAAGCCAATTTGTCTGCCCAATCGTATGCTGTGCGGGTGAAAAGAGAGCCCGCCGTAGAAGCCTTGATAGCAGCAGATGAGGCTTTGAAATCTTTGCACAGAGCCTGTGTAATTCTTCTATCAGTGTGATCCTCAGGCATCCCATCGGCGTTCATTGGAAGCACCGAGTTGGAATATAAGCTGGTTACAGGATCATCCACCACGGGAAGTTTCAACTTCTTCGTGGCATCTGGCATTAGAGAATAAAATTTGGAAAAAAGTTGATGGTTAGCCTTGGGTTTGGCCAGTTGTTCCCATTCCGCCTTCATAATGTTATAAAAGGAGGCTGGGAAAGGCAGCCCTGTGTGTGTGACTGAAACCTTAGACATCTTCCTGCTCCTTTCTGAAATTCTGTTTCCTGATCAGTCTCCTCTTTAGGTCTAGAAGCGAGATCTAGGGTCCTTAATACTTTGGGCAATAGACGGGAGAATAATTCCTGTGGAAAGAGTCTGGATTGTACCATGGGTACAACTACCTCTTCTTCTTCTGCAGAAAATTCCCCTTCCTCCTTTCTTGATGAAGAGGAGGAAGAGTCGAGTCTCCATGTTCCAAAAGAGTCCTCTCACAAGAGGTTGGCATGTGTTTAGTATGCTTTATTCATATAGGGGATCTAGAAACACTAGCCACCCTGTCTAGAGATCTTTTGAGAGTTCTGCCTCTTTCCACAGTATGATCGTGCGCAGTGGAGCTTTGGAGGTTCTCTCTGATTAGCTCCTGAAATTCTCTTCTCATTTCCCCTCTGAACCAATTTAGCATTTCAGATGTGATGGATTCCCTAGGCTCCATCCCAGAGGTGCCCATAGGAGCTTGAGAGACCAGAGGCGAGCATGTCCTTGTCTGTAACTTGTCCTCAGAGGAACAGCCTCTGTCTTGAGATGCCTTCTTAGCCATATTCAAGACCTGTGTAGTGAGGGGAAAGGAATCTGCCATCAGGTCCACAGGAGACCTAACATCACCCTGCCAGCTAACCAACTGTGGTGATCTCCATTTCCCAGCTTGGTTCCCCATGACCCTTTACTCCATTAGGGACAGAGCCTAACTTTACCAAATTCCTGTAAGGTAAAATGGCCCATATCAGTCTGGGGAGGAAATGGCCACTGCAGCAGTTTCCCCGCTTAATTTTTTCGCGTATGGAAGTCTACAGAGCGGGAAACTTCTCCTTCCCCCACCCCAACACAGCATGTAGGGAACATGGGGGCATAGGGACGAGGTGAGGACAGGGGGCTTGAAGATGAGTTCCCTCCCCCCTTGCATTTCTGGGTCTGAGGAAAAAATGTTCTGCGGACCCTAAGCGGGACTCAGCCTCCTCCAAACCGATCTGGGGAGGGTAGAGAGAAACCACCAACTTCTGCTTACCGAGGTTAAGCTGGGACATAGGAGTCAATACTGTTGCTCCATGTCCCTTGGAGCAGATGCCTGTGCCAAGCCGCAGAGCAGGAGGGCTGGATAGGCTCACTGCTCTGCTGGCACATCTCACCGTCTCCACACTCCTTGGACTAGGAGCAGGCCCTCTGCCCTAAGGATGGGTCAGGCCAGCTGAGACAACGTCCCAGGGGGGGCTTGTAGAGATCGGGCACTGCCCAAAATTAGCCCCGTTGGCTGCAAAAAACCTTGTCGTTCTTCTTTCGTTTTCTTCTCAGCTGGCGCTATGCAGCGCCTCTGGAGAATGTCCTGCTAGAGCAGGGTTGGCAAGAGAAACTGGTGTGCCTTCAAGGGGATAAGCCCCTCCCTGCCTGGATTCAAATTTGGAGCCGACCCTGAAGAAGGAGGAGGAGCTTATCCCAGCAGTAAGGAATGTCCCCCAAGGAGCCACCGGGAGAAAGCTTGGTTCCTTCTCTGCCTATGTGCTTGTGTGTCAGTCACATCCTTTTGATCTTGGAGTGTGCTATTCTGATCTTCCATCATCAGAAGCGGCTAGTATCAATTTTGCAGCTCCACTGGCTGTGTTTCCTGATTATCTTACTCCTCAAGGTCACATTCTTCCACTCACCCACCTGTTCCTTGTTACTTTCTTCCTCTTGCTTAGAATTTGCTAGCTCTTGCCATTCTCTCAGGAGCCATTCTTCCATCATGTCTAAAAAGCTTTCTGCCTCCCTGATTTTCCTCAGTGTGCAGATTTGTGCCTCGAGTTCTCCCACCTTCTCCTCTAACATTCTTATAAGCTTGCACTTGCAGCATGTATAATGCATTTCATGGCATGGCAGAAAAATGATCATGGCGCAGCCCAGGCAGGTCACCTGAATAGATCCTTCATTATCCATCTTCCTAGGAGCAATGCTATCTTCTACAGCCTCAGTTTTGGTACTCTAAGATTTGGGATTTTTGTGCTATGGATAACATTTCTGATAAAGTCTCTTATTTATAGTTCTTCGTCTAAATGTTCAGATTTCCAGTTGAAGTGGCTTCCCTTCTTTGAATTTGTTTTTGACGATTGCATGTTTTCAGGTTATACTGTTCTTTACAAGTATTATGAAGTTCATTATATGTAACACTAACTATTTATTTACTTGTTTGTCTTTGTTGTTATTGTATTGTAATTTAAAATAATAAAAATTATTTTTTAAAAAAGAAAAAAAAATCCCTAACTACCTACCTCATAAAAAGGAACAGGTTTCTGGAAGTTTGCAAAGGAATGGCTTTCAACATCAAAATCCATTTTTACTTCAAACTTTCCTAACATGCACATGTGCTCATTTCATCCATTGCTTTATTAAATTTTTGGTTTAAGGAGGGACCAGACACTGTCATGCTACCTCAATGGTGCTGTTGATTTGATCCCGAATGGAACAGAAGCAGGGAGGAGGAGCTGAAAATGCAAGCCTATGTAGGCCTACTTCAGTCTATGCTCATGGTCTTAGATTGGAGGAACTCTGCATAGGATTACAATATAAGTATGTGAAACAACAGTAAAAAGTTTAAATAGGTATACTTAGAACACAAATAGGACTGGACATGATTGCAGCAGGTGCTTCAGCATGGCAGTATAACAAGGTGACAGATACAGTTGGGAAAAATGCAAACTGTTCATTGGAAACATGAAATAGTTCTGGATGAATACATCACCCATTTAATGAAAGCATTGTGGATTCCAGGAAGCCTGCCTACATTTTTGAAATAATATTCCAAATTGACAGAACAGCAGAAATTTGCTACTAAGGAATTTCAGTGGCAGCTGTACTCACAGCTGGCCAGCAACAGGAGGAAGGGGAACTGCCAGAAATACATAAACTGCATCATCCATATGTTTCACGCATCACTTAACATATTTCAGGCAATCATCAAGTCAATTTTAGGACAGAAAACTGGCATTAGCTTGCATAATGTTGCAAGAAAAGATGACTTTTAGCATTGAAACATGTGTCAGTTGGGGAGATTTTGGACTCAGTGACCACAAACATAATGGTGGAAACAAAGTGGGGAAGTGATGAGTGTGAGCATGGAGAAAACTTAGCCCATTATTCTGGTGGCCTTTTTTACATTAGCACCCCAGGCAACAACTTTCAAAGGGAGCAAGGCAAGAAGATGTCAGCATCACTTATTTCTTCAAATATGAAAGCCTTTTAGTACAAACCTGAATGCCTTTACACCAAGACTGAAACCTCAGAAAGTGCCAAATCAGTGCGTACAAATCACTAGCAATTTTAGTTAATTGACAGATTCCCCTTTAAAATCCAATTGCAACAAATGCAACAGGTGACTATTTGTTCTTTGGCACTCTCCCCTGAAAAACAATTAACTATATAATATTTAGAAAAGACAAATTTTTGCATACTAACATTCTTGCACAGCATCTTAATTAGAAGGCTTCCATTATGTAAATTCAGATGTTGATTGTTTTCCTCTCTTACTGGATTATTATTGTGATTAAATTTATGCTGAAATGCATAATTCATTGAATCTAAAGCCATTATGTACATGTTATATAGACTGTTGCAACTACTTTGAGATATGCATCATGGACTGCCATGCTATTAAAGAGTAGCACTGTAAAGTAATGAATGAATTAAAACAGATAGCTACAATCCATCTTCCTAATTCTGCATTGGCTTGTGGCTAGTGGTATATGTGTGTGTATATATAGAGATTTATATTTGTTTTCATATTTTTAATTATTTCAGTGCTCACTAAAAACACCAACGTTAATTAATTGACCAAACATGAATAATTACTTAACAGTTATGCTAATGGCATTAGCCTGAAACCTGCCATGTGCTCCTGTGCCAGCTTGCTGGATCTGTTGGTAAAAACCATTTTCACAAGAATTGAAAAAGAAAGGCAGGACAATCATACCTTGTCTAATATAATGGGGCATATGGATAAAATAGAAATTTGTCAACATTATCATGTTGTCTGAAACAAAAGTCATACAAAGGAAAATGGGAAAAATATTGGGCATTCAAAAATAAGAAAGGATCTTAATTAGAGACTAATGGAAACTAATAGACTAATTAGAGGCCTCTAACAGAGCCCTAGATAAGCATTATTTTTACCCATCACTAACAATTTAGTTATAAATGTTGGTAAACTGATGGTCACTTAATTTACCAAAAATATGGTTAGACACTGGTCATGTTAATTGTGGTGGTAGCTGTTGGATACCGTAACTTTGCATGCGAAATGATATGGGAGTGAAAGGATTAAGATAATTCTCTCACTTGGATACATTTGGCAGTTGGCCCCACCCTATCATTGGTTAGATGTTGAGCCTCTTTGGCTATCTGATTGCCTTCTGTTTTATCTTATTTAGGACCTCTCTTATTCTATTTCTTATACGGGCTTGGAACTGTAGCAAATTAACCTTTTGGAAGTTAATCTGCTCACAAGTTAAATGTACCTATATGACTATGTCATGTAAGATGTACTTCTATTTTTGTAAGTAAAATTTCTTTCTCTTGTTCCCATTGGAGTGATTTTATAACTTGTTTGAACTGCAGTTTCCCTTAACTGGGAAATGTTGAAGATCGGGGATACTGTGTAAAGCTTCTGTGCTTCCAAGGCAAATGATATTTTTTCTACATTTAACCCAACAGCAGCAGTATCAATAACATGGAGAAGACCAAGAATAGCCTGGTGGTTTCTATAACATATTTCTGCCTGAAAAATAGAGGTCCTTGGTTTAGTTCAACTGAGGGGTCACCAAAAGGATTAATGGGAAGAGTAGTGATGATGTCACCAAGGATGGTAAAGCCCTTGTAGTGATGATGTCACCAAGGATGGTAAAGCCCTTGTACATTAAATATTAGATATATATAAAAAGAATGGTTGATTTTTGGCTAAGAATAAAGTAGTTTCGGGAAAGAAAGTCTGCTTAGTCTTTTAAGTTAGATTAATTAGATTCAAAACTGTTCTGGGGCAGAAAAGCTCCCCCAAAATGTTTGTTATTAAATGTTCAAACCATATCTCATCAAAATAAAATATTATAAAAGTACATTTCAAAAATACAATCCCACAATACATTGGCCACCATATAAAGTAAATGAACAGAGCTTTGTTAAAATGATAATGGTCACTTTTTTTTTTTAAGTATAGGGCATTATGGAGTCAGGACTGGTAAAGCAAAGCTGAAGATGTGGGTAGCCGGGATCTATACTTCTCAACATTTGTTTGGGAAGTATTTATTTACCTATGGGTTTTGCTTCTTCACTCTCAAGGCCTCACTGACCAACCTAGTTATAGTCAGCAAGAAATTGCCATCTACTTCAATGGTAATGTGAACACAGATATTTTGTTTGCATCTCTATGCAGTTTGGCAGCATTATCAGAATCATCTGCAACAGTGGCACCTTTAGACTGGCTCACATTGTTCTGTTTTGAGTGTACTGCGATTAAGAACATGAAAATTCTTCAGAATTCTGCTGCCAATATTGGCCAGCAAAATGCTGATGAGTAGGGCAGTAGGGTGACCACCAAGTTACCCCAGCATCTGACAATTAAAGGTCTGAACATGAAGATCCCGCTTAGCTGTCATAGCAAACATGCCCCAAAAGCCCCCCCCCTCTCTTTCCATTGGTTTGCATATCCATGTCTACATCAACATTCAGAAAGGGAGAGATGTTTGGCAGATTTTGAACTGTCCGAACACAGACTTGTCACAGACTAGATAACAGATCAACATCCTGCTGGTTAAATTTGAGGTTTTAGGGCATGTACTGGCCTCTACAATGGTATACTGCCATCATTTTTAGTTTCTCACTCATTTGTCACACTGGGGATACTGCAATGCAGATGTGGGTTTCATTAGTCATCTTCATTCTAGAAAATGTTACAGGATGCATTTTTTTTTAAAGCAGGAGTTTTTATTTTTACAACTTTATTCTTTAATAAAAAGTAAAGGTAAAGGTTTCCCTTGCTGGAAAGCCAGTTGTATCTGACTCTAGGGAGCAGTGCTCATCTCCGTTTCCAAGCCAAAGAGCCAGCACTGTCTAAAGATGTTTCGGTGACCATGTGGCCGGCATGACTAAACGCCGAGGCGCATGGAATGCTGTTACCTTCCCACCAAAGCAGTACCTATTTATCTACTTGCAATTTCTTGCTTTCAAACTGCAAAGTTGGCAGGAGTGGGGGCCAGAGACAGGAGCTCACTCTGTCATGCAGCACTAGGGTCTCAAACTGCTAAACTACAGACTTTCTGGTCTGCAGCTCAGCATCTTAACCTTTGAGCCACCACAGCCCCCAATTATTCTTTAATACAGTATACTAAAAATGTTTTTTTTTTAAAAAAAAGCTTGAGCTAAATCACTATAGACTAAATTCTTACTTGACAGTTTCAGTGCTTCCTTTCTTGAATGTCTCTTGTACATTTTAGCAGATCACACCAACACAAGTACAAGCCACAATCAGATGTTTCAAAGCACACTGGAAGATCACCCTATGTGCATGGAAAATGGTTATCTGGAGAAAAACAGATATTTTTGCCCTCTCTGTAGAGAAAAATTAAGCAAGCAAAATGACAAAGTCTTTCCTACCCCATCTGTTGCTGAACTTCTGTTACCGTTAGAAGTTCTTGAAGATGTAACCTAAGTTCATTTATTTTACTATTATATATAGTCTGCTGTTCTCACTGAGACTCAAAGCGGATTACAAAATATGATACAAAATTCAATCACAGCAATGATTTCTGATAAGCAAAGCAAAGCAGTGAAGTTAAAATTGAAGAACTGGAACACAAAGCAAGCAAATAAAAACTGCCTGAGGCTAAAGTTTGACATATACTTAGGGGAGGGTTATGAAAGTTGAGGACACTGAATTGCAGTAAAAAGGTATGCACTGTAAATATCACACTATTTTATAATGTTCCTTACAGAAGAAACCTCCTGAGTTGGTCCATTATACAGTAGTTCATTATAAATATGCCCTCTTGAACATTTCTGTTTTACACATTCTGTGAAACAACAGAAGTGTGGGGGCCTTACTGAAAGCGTCAGGCAGATCTTTCTATAATGTGGGAGCAAGAACAGGCAGTAGCTGATTTCACCTGTTTGTAGGGTGGCACCTTCAGAAAGTTTTGCTCAAGCGAGCACCTTCCTGTAGTTCGAAACATCGCTTCTTATCTATTCTTCCATGATTAAAGTAAAATAATGGTCCACCTTTTTTGCAAATTGTATTGTTAAAGGCTTGCAGCCAGTATTTTGGCAGGTAAATTCAGAGCGCATGGCTTTCCTCCCCACACCCACAGCAGACTGTGAGAGACTCTCTTGTGAGTCTCACCCCTGTCCCTGATGTATACTTTGTCCTTCATGTCTTTCTCTTCCTCATCTTCTCTTTCCTCTGTCACGTGCACATGCACACACAGTCTCTTTTCTGGGTCATCTGGCCCAGGCTCTCTTCTCCCTTCTCCCTTCTCTCCTCCCAGGCTGATTCATGCCCTCTTCATTATTTGCTTCATTTATACACTGCCTTTCTCACCAAAGGGGACCCAAAGCAGCTTACATTGTTCTTTACTCCATCTTATCATCACAACCTTGTGAGACTGAGAGCAAGTGATTAGCACAAGGTTACCCAGCAACCTTCCATGGCAAAGATCTGGGTCTCCCCGATCTTAGTCTGATACTCTTACCACTACCCCACACCATTCATGGAGAGACTTCATCACCACCAGAATAAGTCCAAAATAACAGACTGTTTATTTGTATTTTTGTTACATTATTAGTAATTGAATACTTTTCTCTGACTTCTTGAAGAGCTTCAGTAACAGCACTGAAAGAAAGGGCTGTATTATCCTCTCTGTGCTAGAAATGAAATGATGATTAAAGGTTAAGCAGAAACTTCATCTAGAGAATACATTCCAATTCATGCTTCTCAAGATGACACCCCGACAGCCATCTATAAAAGCTGCAGGTTAAAAATCAGAACTCCTCCCAAGTAACTTCTAGTTCACTGGCCCACAGTAATTAATACAAGCTGACTTTGCCACCGTGGAGGTATACCAGGGGCATTCATATCCAGGATCCCACTCAATTGCCATGATCTTTATCAGCGTAGTTCCCTGTCGCTCAAGTTCCTTTAGCCTCCTTTGAAGGCTAAATGAGATATGGAGTTGCACTGTTCAGAAGCACAGTTACTGTACAGTTACTGTAGCCCTTTTCAGAGTCTGTCAGGACCCCTACCTAATGAGATTAACTGAACATGAAGCTAGTAGAAGGACAATATGGCAGGCCCCACAAATGAATTATGATTATTCAGGGAAGTCTGACGTTCACCATTATTCATCAATAAAAATGGGCTTAGAACTAGAACACTTTGTAAATGTTTTTAATTAAATAGATGCCTGCTCATGCTTTGTTTATAAAATGCCTTCTCCTGGGCAATTCCACAGGAAGGCTCGCATTGAAGTGGATAGGATGTTTTGTGGTTTCCTTTATCAAAATGTCAATAAGTCCTGCATTGGTAACCAAGAGAACAGAAGCTGGCCTTAAACAGACATCAATAATTGGTAGCAGACAGAGGTGGATCTTCGCATGTATCACTTGGAAGCATTACATAATATGCATGTAAATGAGAATGTTTTTACTTGAGAAAACCTATTAAAAGATGTAGGATCAATACTGTTAGACCAGAAAAAATTACGTTTTCTATCAGGAAATACTCATAGCATTTAGACTTTCCTCCTGTCCTGGCACCCTATTTATATTCCACCCAGAGACTTCCTGATATAGTTGCTTTCTCAAATGCATAACGTGACTGTAGGATTGTGGTTTGCATAATGAGAATGAAACCAAATGGCTCACAAAACTGGCAGCTGAACCCTAAACACCTTTATACAAGGAAATAAATCCAGCTGAGCTCAGTGGAACTGGTTTCCAAGAAAGCGTATATCAGAATGACAGGCTGATTGAAAATTACTATCCTAATGTGCTGTGTTAGCAAAGGCCCCCATTCACCAACAACAACTTAGAAGCAGCTTCTCTGTGGTTTCTTCCCATATTGCTGGTGGTACTGTTTAATCCACCATGCCAGTAGCCAGTTACATAGTTCCTTTCCACCTAACTGTCTCCAAACTTGGAAGCAACAGTGATGCCAAGACCCACCGCATCAGCATGAACAGGATAACCATTGATTCTCTGTGAGTGTACAATATACTTTTGTCCATTCCACTCCACACATATATACACCACTCTTCCTCCAAGGAGCTCAGAGGACTATATACATTTCATATCTACCCTTTGAGGTAGGTTAGACTGAGTCATAATGACTGGTCCCAAGGTCACATGTCCTCCTTTTCTTTCCCTCAGTAAAGAGATTACAATGTATAAGCCTCAAAGGAAAATTCTGAAAGTTTCATTGAAGATCAAGCTCTCTCTAATCAAATAGCAAAAATTAATGTACATATGCTAAGGTATTATACAGAGCATCAGCTTACAGTTTTCTCTCAACTATTGGGTATATTTGCAATTTTGCTTGTAGAAAACTAAGCTATTTTTAACTTTTAAATTCCATAAATATGTCAAATATTTAGGGGGGGATGGTTTTTTTCTCTAGTTTCAAATTTATGGAGAGTTTTACATCTCTACTTCTGTAATTCTGCAATTGCCTAGAAACCCAGCACCAGGCACACTGATATAATACACTGATAACCCATCCAAATGTATTGGTTTAATGAATAGGCACCTGCAGAAAAGTGATCCAAAAAGCTATTTTATGGCTACAAAGTATTGTACTTGTTCCAGAGGCCCTTTCTTTCTCAAACTAAGAGGGTTTAGGTTTCCGGAGCATTTAGGTTTACCATGTGCTGTCAAATCATATAAGATTTTGTTTGGAGAAAACAGATATATAGAAGTTGTTTTTTCAAAAACATTTTAAATGGGAAAAGTTTTCAGAACATTTGAAGAAAATTTCCATTAATCAAAAGTGATGATTAACATGAAATCACACACATTTACAAGGGGGAAAATAAGGTATTAAAATATTTAAAGATGGTATTTAAGATAATGGTGGTATTAGGAACTGTAAGAAATAAAAAAGGAAAATGTTTCCATTATGGGGAGGACGAGAAACTGTGATTATTTTAAGTAAGAAATTTGATTGCATGGACAAGCCTGAGTGTGTGTGTATGAGTAAAAGTTTCTTCCTAATGTAGGACAAGGGACCAATGAATGTGATAGGCATATGTGTTGAACTCTCTCACTGCAGAACAATAGAGAATGATGAATGAGGTAAATACTGTACAGCATCTTGTATATTGAATATAGAACACTTCAAGCAGGTTTATTTGGTCTTAGTGGGAGCAGATGAGCATCCCATCACTAGTTATAATGCAAGCTTGGATTCTGTGCCTTGGTCTTGCAGGTGCAGTGCTATTCTCAGTTGTGGAAGACTGTCCTCTGCTGGGAAGCACAGTTTTCTGTTGCTAAATATACCTGGTCTTCTGTTGCTAAGCACATTAGTGTTTCCCAGTGAGTCAGAAGTGTCTAACACTAGAGGAATGAACTCCACAGTGAAGCCCTGCTTCCTCATCAGATGAAAAGCCATGGAACCAAGGTTTAGGATTGAAGCCAGAGTGAAAGAGGATTCAGTTAGTTACCATGTGGTAAATACAACTAGCTATGTAAAACAATTCTTTCCAGGATGGCCTTTGTTTCCCTCTGAAAAGTACTGTGAAAAGATTTCTTGTTCATATCACTGTCATATCACAATTAACATAGTGATAACTACACAAATCAGGTGGGTGGTGTGTCAAAGTGCAGCACTGCTCTTGATACAAGACTATTTTTATATCTCCAGGGTATAGCCAGTATCCAAACAACATGTAAAATTAGTCCCACAAGCCCACTTGCTTGTTCATAAATAGCAAGCCCCTCTTCCTCATAGTACAACTCAAGGGATTTTGAAAAGCTGATGGAGGCAGGAGCAGGATGAGCTATTCAAAGGAAAAAGTCTACTGGGTTAGCCCAAGCCTAAGCACCTATTTATGTCCCAATATGTATCTGTAGGACTCTGGAGTATATACCATAATTCATTTCCCTTCTAGGAAAGCATCACCAACTATTACATTAATAACGTTTAAATTTAAGATGTTTGCTTTCAAGCTGAAAGAGAAAAATATCAAGCTTCTAACAACTGTAAGCTTTTTTATATTTTTATTCTAGTAACTCGCAATGTTGTCTAAGTAGGAAAAGAGAGAAGATAACAAATGAAAACAGTGACAGGGTATCGATAGGTCTGTTATTGCACCATTGATCTTTACATCCCATCATTTGACTTGCGTCATCAAAACAACCCCATAATTTCACACAGCTGATGAAAAAGAACCACAAGTTAGCTCCTCTACTGTCATTTTAGTCTTTTTTGCCATCTAGAATGTGAGATAGTCTTTTGCTGAAGAAGTGTCATTGAGACAGTCTATTCTACATAATTATGCTATGGCAACAGAAACCTGCTGTCAGCCATCCCGGTACATTAAGTACTGATAGATATCTTTAGAAAAAGTTGGTGTTTCAAATACATTAAACAGCATTCCTACTTTTCTACTGAATGCTTTTGTACTACCTAGAGACCTGGAAAAAGATCAAGATGAACAGAAAATACTGAATAAAACCCAACTTTCAAAAACCCAGTGCCCTAGAAATCCTTCTAGAAAGGTTAATTAAAATGCAGATTTCTATGTAATTATAACTCTGCATAGCTGCTTTAGTTTAGTTCCTTTAAAAAAAAAAAGCAGTCCTATTAAAGGTTTCATTTTGCTTCTGAACTCTGGCAGGTGATGGGGGGGCAACATTCAAATGGCATGTAGATGACATCTATCCTGTATCTAAAATTAAAGACAGGGTTTTTTTGAAGCCCCACTTATTAAAATTAAACGTAGCCATTTTAAATAGCATGCATGAGCGCGCATGGCTTGTGCAAATGAGTACAGACTTTCACACACAGTCTCCAATTTGCATGCACAATTTGAGCTGTCATTTTGAGAACAGGCCCTCTTGTGTCTTAACGTCAGTGTTTCATTACATTTTAAATCTTAAATGAAAGAATTAAACACAAAACAGAGAAAAGGGAAGCAGAAGTAATAAATAATTAGAGAGGCTGCAAGAAAGGAAAGGGGAGGGGAAGACTACAAGATGGGTGAAACCAAGAATCAGGAAAGAGAGAACTGGAAAAGAGGTAAACAGAAGGAATGCAAAAGGACAGGGCAGGGGAGAAGGAAAGACCCAAGATATATTTTGTAGAAGCAAACTGCTCCAAAGAGGGTAGACCTAAAATAGTATCACTTACTGGAGTAACAGATGGAAAAATGAAATCACAAGATCTTAGTAGATTAGTGTTTATTGTTAAAATATATAGTAAATCTATACAGCACATGGTAATTCTTCTATACACGTGACAATTTTCATCATAGTATTCACCACAACAATCCTTTGGGTAGGCTCCTAGTCAGTATTATTGTCTTCATATTGCAGATTATGGACTGTAGCAGTTTTCCTAAGATCACAAAGTACATTTACTGACTGATGAAAAATTCTAGCTCACCCCATCAGTGTGAAGCCCCAGTCTTACATGATACAGCAAACTGAATGCAATAAGAGCCACAGAACTGAAATTTTACTGTTCTAGAACAACTCTTAATTTCAGATATATGATATTGCAAACACTAGACTACTGCAATCTTCAGCAGATGATGAAGAGTTATGCAGTCTTTCGAGTTTCAATGACTGCATATTCCAATCCCTGCACAAATTAGAATGATAAAGGCATACAAAGTTTAAATGGTGGTGATAAAAAATGGTGTTCATTGAGATGTTGCCTCTCACTGCTTTTATGGTACAGACTTCCAAGTAAGGAAATGGCGGCATGCCATAAACTCTTAAAATCTCAAAGCGAATCCCGATTAAGGTAATGCCTATGGAACTGAAGTTTTGCTTTTGCCTGGACGGGCAAAAAAATAACGGAGCCATATGGTGCCAATACTATATGAATGATGAGTAACAACAATGGAAATAGTGACTTACAAATTGTAGCCAAAAAAACCCACAACAACTCGTAGACTGTTATACTGTATATATATTTTCACTCTGGAGTAAAAATTACTCTCCCAATAAAACAGTTTATACAAGGCTTACAACAATTACTTAGCTTGTGGATAATAAAACATTCATATTAAGGCAACACATTAAAGCACCACATTAATATACAGTCCCACAACAATGGACCCCGGCTGGTGCTTGTTTCCTTCAGCTTCATCAGGTCGCAATCTGTCAGGTGGTGCACATAAAGTCACATCTTTTTATAAATATATATTTTACAATGATTTTCTAAGTTTGAAAAGAAAGACCTGGGTATATTATAAATTTACCCCTGAAGCTCATCCAACTATTTATCCCACTGATTCTGGTACATTCCAACTGGCTTCTAGACTGGTTCCCATTGTTATGGACTGTCTCCTCAGGTACAGGAGCTGCCAATTTATTCTACATGTAAGTACACAAGAATGCTCCATTTATAATTCAAAAAGCAGGAGAAAAAAGAGAGCTAAACAAAAGCTAAACAATTTTCAGAGCTGACCATAAGTTATAAGTCTTAATTCTACTTTTGTATAGGCTTCCTGCATTCAATTGTGCTGGGCAAAAATGTCTGCAACAACACTTGTATGTCTTGATTACATACCTGGTCTCTTCCTTTATTTACAAAGATCTATTCCGAATTAAAGGTATATCCACTAATATTTATTCAGCCTTAAAAGTACAATATTTCAGTTATCCATATTATCAGGGGGGGGGTTGTAGAAAAAGCCCAGCAGGAATTCATTAGCATAATAGGCCACACCCAACAGCAGAAACTCATTAGCATATTAGGCCACACCCCTGACAGCACAGCTCATTAGCATATTAGGCCACACACCCCATGTTACCAGGTCATCCAGCCACACCCACCTTTTGCTTCTTATTCTGTTTACCTTGTTTGTTGTCAAAACCCAGGGCTTTTTTTGTAGCAGAAACTCTTTTGCATGTTAGGCCACACACCCCTAACGTAGCCAATCCTAATGAGTTTCTGCTGTCGGGTGTGGCCTATTATGCTAATGAGTTCCTGCTGGGTGTGGCCAACTCGGGAGCCAGCTGGAACTCCATTCCTGTGGGTTCCTGCCCAAAATAGCCCTGCATATTATAGATGATAAGTAACAACAATGGAAATACAGTGATTTATAAACTGTAGCAAAAAGAAAACAGCTCATAGACTTCTACACTGTATATATTTTTTACTCTGGAATAAAAATTACTCTCCCAATAAAATAGTTTATACAAGGCTTACAACAATTACTTAGTTTGTGGACAATAAAACCCGGGTGTCTCTTTTCAAACTTAGAAAAACATTGTAAAATATATGTTTACAAGTGGAGACCCACAAGAAACTTGTGGGATGGTCATCCCATTCCTCACATCTTTGCTTCCTCCCCTCTACCTTTATCTATCTCACACTCTTTCTCCCTTCTGGGGGTGGAGCCATAGACTCAACCCTTCAAAGCAGCCATTTTATCCAGGGGAACTGATCTCTGTCACCCGGACAACAGTTGTAATTCTGGGTGATCTCCAGCCCTCACCCAGAGGCTGGCAAGTTCTCATGGAGGAAATGGCTGGTTTGGAGGGTGGAGTCTATGGCATTATACCAGTTCCTCCCCTCCTCAAACCCCATCATCCCCAGGATCCACCCCTTAAATGTCCAGGAGTTTCCCAATCCAGAGTTGGCAACCCTATTTCCTTCCCACCCAGCAGCCAACTTAACCTTTATCTGCCTTTATCTGTCTTCAGCTTTTCGTCTCCACCCCCCTCCCCCACAGCTTCTACCAAGAAAAATTATAGCCTTTCTCCACAGTGGGGACCAAAGCAGCTTACATTATTCTCACCTCCTTTTTATCTGCACAACAACACTGTGAGGTTGGTTAGGCTGAAAGTATGTGACTGGTCCAAAATCACCCAGTCAGCTTCCACCGCAATATGGGGATCTGAACCTGGGTCTTGCAGACCCTACTCTGAAGCTCTAACTGCTGCACCACTGCTGACTTTCATAGGGTGGCTGCTGAACAGCAGCAGGCAGCCAGGCCAAGTTGAGTCATACAAATTAGGTGGTATCAAGTCACCTAGAGGGTGCTGCCTAGGGATGCCAGCCTCCAGGTGGGATCTGGGGATCTCCTGGAATTACTGTTCAGCTTCAAACTACTGAGATAACTTCCCCTGGAGAAAATGGATGTTTTGGAGGGTGGACTCTAGGGCATTGTACCCCACTGAGGTCCCTGTCCTCCCCAGGCTCCATCCCCAAATCTCTAGGAGTTTCCAGACCTGGAGCTGGCAACCCCACTACCCCCATCCCCTGCCAGTGCCCATGGGGGGACCTGGCAACCCTAGACTGCTGCCAGGCCTAGGGTTGGCAGCCTCCAAGTGGGGCCTGCTGGAGAGTGAACTCCAGAGATCTGTGAACAACAGAGATCTGTCTCCCTGGATAAAATGGCTTCTTTGGAGGGTGGATTCTGTGGCATGATACCCAGCTGAGGCCTCTCCCTTCCCCAAATCCTGCCCTCCTTGCACTCCACCAGGAAACCTCTAGGAATTCCCCAGCCTGGCCCCAAGGCTCCCTCCTCCCCTCCCTCCCTCCAAGGCCGAAAGAGGGCTGGAAAGAAAGGGCCCTTCCCCCAACCTTTCACCGACAGAGCCAGTCAGAAGCCTCTCTCCCCCCCCAACGTTCTAATCTCTCACCGTTGATGCCTGGAGTTAGGTCCCTGCAGAGGCCATTTCAAAAGGTTTTTTTTGGGAATTCACTGTTCCTGAAGGGATTTTTTCACTTTTTGGATTTTTCTACAAACCCAGGAAGTGTAGGAAAAGCTGTTGGGGGAGAGTGAGCCCCCTGTTGGTGAGAATAGATATCCGCACCAAAAAAAAAAAAGTCTGAGAAATAGAATAAGGATAAAAAGGTGTGACTTTATGTGCACCACCTGACAGATTGCAACCTGATGAAGCAGAGGAAAACAAGCACCAACCGGGATCCATCATCGCAGGACTGTATATTAACGTGGTGTGACAGTCTATGAGCTGTTATCTTTGTTACAATAATATATGAATAGCTGCCACAGGGAGGGAACAGAAAGCACTCAATGACGTGCAACTGTTTTTCAGTGATTTGGACCTCCATAGATCACACAGTAATAGCTCTGGCCATCTGGTTCTGAATCCTGGTTCCCAGAGTGGTCAATCCGATCCCCCCAAGAGCCCGGAAACAGACATGAAAGAAATAGACATGAAGGAACATGCCACTGTGGCCCTGCTACTGGCATACTGATATTCTGAGGTATATGGCCGCCAGTTTCCATTGAGTCTAAGGCTAACAGCTGTTGATAATACCTGTCCTCCATGAATGTGTCCAGTTCCCATGTAAAGGTCAAACTAGCCACAACACTGAGAATTATATGGTCAGATCTCCACTGCATATTTATCCACTGCAATTCCAGTTGGACCTGTAGCATTAACTCTATGGCATTTTCTGGACTGCAGCTGCTTTTTGGGTTTTCATGGATGTTGTGGCTGTTCCAATGATCACACTATCAGTGCTATCAGTTCACACTTTTTTTTTTCCTGTCATGGTATCATCTGTTCATATTCACCTTGAGGACTGATTTTCCAGGGGAGAGGGTTCGGGGGGGGGGTTTGCACATGTACTGAAGCACTGCAGCATTTCAGCAGCCTCAAGGAGCTGCACAATCCCTGTTAAAGTACATTCCCTGTCCATCACACTACAACTGATGGTCATTCCTGGTGTACATGTCTCACCCCTTATTGGTTGGCTCTTTTCCTTTGTTTGAGCGGTCTCTCTGAGTGACTCCCCATCCCCAAAATTTTGAGTTCCTTCATCTGATTTTCACCAGGTACTCAGATCCAGAGATATACCTAACGTATTTGACACCCAGATAACACACCCTCCTCCGTGCAACAACATTCTCCAGGTCAGGGTTCAGGTGGGCTTGCTCTCAATGAACTAAGTGGGGCTTATGCACAAGTAAGCATGCATGGAGAGGGGTGCTTCCAGGATAAGCCTGCCCTGGTCTCCAGCTCCTGTGCCTTTTCTTGGGGGACAGGCTTTGTGAAAGCCCCCTCCTCACTTTGCTCTGCCGAGCTGCCAACTTCACATGGAGTAGTAGCTGATCTCTCATGAGAAGCTCTGTGTTTATGCACACAAATACTCACTCCTCTGAATGGATAACTGGCCAAACAATATTCCTTCATGCTTCCATGAGGGCTAAGGAACACCTTGAAGTCTCCCTCCTCCCCTTACCTCCTATATATCTCTGGCTAGTTTCTTCATACCCTCCATGCATCTGATGAAGAGAGTTGTGTTTCTCAAAAGCTTATGCTACAATAAAGTTTGGTAGTCTTAAAGGTGCTACTGGGCTTTTTACTGCTTTGTAGCAACAGACCAACACAACTAACTCCTCTGGATCTTGAAATTTGCTGCCACCAAAGCATGCATAAGATAGAGTGAGCTGCAGAGAAAATAAATGGGCAATGATTGGCTGGTGGTATGAGGCATCCCAATGGGACTGACTGACTGTTTCAGTGCAGATACCCTCCAGAACTGAAATGTTTCAGTGCAGGCATGCAAATATTTTTTTAAAAAAGTTTGAGGCCCCCCCAAAAATAGTTTGCTGCCATTTTGGGCGGCAATTCACAAGGTGTAAAAAATGTTCAGATTCTGAGCAAGAGGCTATCTTGTGAATTCATTCTGCAATGGGGGGGAGGTACAGGGAATATTAGCTTAGGAAAGAACAGAGGGAAAAAGTGAGGGAAGACTGGTACAGCACAGGGATGTTAATGAAGTTGTCTGGACGCAAGAAAAAACTTGTAACTAGAGACGGGCATGAACAGGAAAAAAGGACATCCATGGAGGTTTGTGCTTTGGGTTTTTTCTCCATTGCATGAATTGGTTTGTGCTTTGGAAGTTCATGGGGACCCTCCCACCTGGAAGTGAGTCACAAAGGCATTTAAATGCCATCTGAGCCCAACACCAAAACCCAGGTGAGTTCTGATGACATTTAAATGCCTTTGGGTTGTCCACCTTTGGGTTGAGCCAGCCTGATCGAGCTCCAAGAGTGAGGCCCAAAGGCCTTTAAAGGCCTTTGGAGCCCACTTCTGGGTGGGGCCTGCCCATATAAGGGCATAGGTAAAGGTAAAGGTTCCCTTGCTCGAAAGCCAGTCGAATCCGACTCTAGGGTTGTGGTGCTCATCTCCGTTTCAAAGCCGAAGAGGCAGCGCTGTCCGAAGACATTTCCGTGGTCATGTGGCCGGCATGACTAAACACCAAGGTGCACGGAACGCTGTTACCTTCCCACCGAAGTGGTCCCTATTTATCTACTTGCAATTTCTTGCTTTCGAACTGCTAGGTTGGCAGGAGCTGGAACTAGAGACAGGAGCTCACCCCGTCATGTGGCACCCGGGTCTCGAACTGCTTAACTACTGACCTTCCACAGCCTGCAGTTCAGCATCTTAACCACTTGAGCCACTGCAGCTCATATAAGGGCATATAAGGCCTATAAAAGCCTTCAGAGCTCACTCTCGGAGCTCAGTCTGGCTGGCCCGAACCAGAGGTGGGCTTTGTAGGCACTTCCAGTCAGGCAGTCCAATCTGCAAGTGGGCTCCTAAGGCATTTAAATGCTTTCAGAGCTTATTTGGGTCAGGCCACAGGCTGGTAGTGGGCTCCAACTGCATTTAAATGCCTTCGGAGCTCATTTCCAAACCCACCATGAACCTTCATGGAAAACATGTTTTCCATGGAGGTTTATGGGCAGGTTCATGGGATGAACT
The DNA here is from genome assembly GCA_029375565.1 of Gekko gecko. Classification (NCBI taxonomy): domain Eukaryota; kingdom Metazoa; phylum Chordata; class Lepidosauria; order Squamata; family Gekkonidae; genus Gekko; species Gekko gecko. Next base: position 45,834,759 of record JAPDNY010000006.1, read on the forward strand.
GGTCTCCCAGCCCCCTGGGTTCATGCTGTGAGAACTGGCCTGGTTTGTGTCAAACTGGGGTTCGTACATAGGTTCATGCCCATCCCTATTGGTAACAAAGAGGAATGAAAATTCAACATTACTGCAATCTGGAAAATGCCTTCATCTCATGCCATTTTCCTGACTACAACACCCCCCCCCAAAAAAAAAAAAAAAAATGATTTACCCCTTTGGGAGAAATGCACTGGAGCCATCCCAATGGTTGGTTCCTCAAAAGCAGCTTTAGGGGGGAAGTTTGAAGTCAGGAGTTTATCACGGGAAAAGAGTTAGTTTCTCCATCAACCCACACACAATGTGGCCCCATGTTGAACCAGGGACCCCATAGCTCCTACTGAGCAATAAAATTCACTCTAGTGATCCAATTTTGCTTTGCTTTGCAAAGTCCCGCCCACGTCAGCCCCAGTCAGTGTTGACTGCTCCAGTCCTTCGACAGGAGAGGACCGTCTGGAGTGTGAGCACAGGGACAGGCCCTCAAGGCTGAGGCAAGTGAGAGGAGCCCTTTTCCGCCCCCCCACAACATCCCCTGGGCCTTCTATGAGTGGACCAGGCCCAGAGAAGGCCTTTTCCGTCCCCCCCACGCCATCCCCTGGGCCTTGTATGGGGGCACTAGGCCCAGAGTAGGCCTTTCCCGCCCCCCACACGCCATCCCCTGGGCCTTCTATGGGGCACTAGGCCCAGAGAAGCCCTTTTCCGCCCCCCCACACCATCCCCTGGCCCTTCTATGGGGCACTAGGCCCAGAGAAGCCCTTTTCCGCCCCCCCATGCCATCCCCTGGGCCTTCTATGGGGCACTAGGCCCAGAGAAGCCCTCTTCCGCCCTCCACATGCCATCCCCTGGGCCTTCTATGGGGCACTAGACTCAGAGAAGGCCTTTTCCTTCCCCCACACGCCATCCCCTGGGCCTTCTATGGGGCACTAGGCCCAGAGAAGGCCTTTTCCTTCCCCCACATGCCATCCCCTGGGCCTTCTATGGGGCACTAGGCCTAGAGAAGGCCTTTTCCGTCCCCCACACATCATCCCCTGGGCCTTGTACGGGGGCACTAGGCCCAGAGAAGGCCTTTCCTGCCCCCCACACGCCATCCCCTGGCCTTCTATGGGGGCAGTAGGCCCAGAGAAGGCCTTTTCCGTCCCCCCACACGCCATCCCCTGGGCAGTAGGCCCAGAGAAGCCCTTTTCCGTCCCCCACACACCGTCCCCTGGGCCTTCTATGGGGGCAGTAGGCCCAGAGAAGCCATTTTCTGCCACCCACACATCATCCTCTGGGCCTTCTATGGGGGCAGTAGGCCCAGAGAAGCCCTTTCCCCCCACACACTGCCTACTGCCCCCATAGAAGGCCCAGGGGATGGTGTGCGGGGGACAGAAAAGGCCTTCTCTGGGCCCAGAGAAGCCCTTTTCTGCCCCTCTTCCCTTCCTTTCCCCTCTCTTTTCTTTCACTCTTCCCCCTATCCCTTCCTTCCTTCCTTCCTTCCTTCCTTCCTTCCTTCCTTCCTTCCTTCCTTCCTCCAACCCTCTCCCTTCCACCTCCTTCCCTTCCTTTCTAGGGCCGTTGTCTTCCACCACAACGGGCTTTGCTCCCTAGTGTGTGTGTGTGTGTGTGTGTGTGTGTGTGTGTGTGTGTGTGTATATAAAAAATACTTATGCTGAAATGTTTCATGTTTGTCTTCTGGTATACTTTGTTTGGCAGGAAAGCAGCACAGAAATGTTGTAAACAATAAAATAACAAATTAAATTCAGAAAACCAAATAAATATACTGGGGATTAACACCCACCCACATTCACCCACACACAAACACACAGACAGTGATGTCTGTATTTATTTCCTTTTGGATCCTGGTTAAGTTCATTGTGTGACCCTCAGTTCTAGTACTGAGGCAGAACTAAACTATTTCTCCGTTGTTTCCACACTATGTATTCTATAAATAGTAATTTTGTGAGCCTTCCTAATTGTGCAAGAGGGGGTATTTCAGCAGATGCAGCTTTCCTTAACTCTTACGAATAAAGTTGCACCTGCCATAATGCCCTCCACTTCTATCTAAAATAGATTTTGTGTACCTTTGCACATAAACTGTACTCCTCAATGCTTCTCTTTGCATGCATGTGTGTGATTTTGTGGTTTTATATGAATATACTCTACCAAACGAGGAGACATCCCACACGTGTGATGAAATGGGGTCTAACACGTGTGTCATAATAAATCTTCCAGTCTTTAAAAGCGCCAGTTGTTGCACTGTTAACAGGCGAGCAGTGCAATACTATACACATGTTCCTCGGTATAAGCCCCACTGAATAAGGAAATCTTATTTTTATTTCTATCATCTATATCTTTCTCCCCAACAGGGGCTCAGAGTGGTTTATGTCTTTCTCTCCTCCATTTTAGCCTCCCAGCAATCCACTGAATAAACATGCATAGAATTGCAGTGTAACCCAACTACTGCTCTGAGCCCAATCGTGTGCATGGTGACGCAGAAGAAGGTTCATATGAGTGCAATGGCTTGAGCTGAAATATATATGATTTATATATGATTGCAGACCTAGAAAAGCATGCTCCTTTTGGCTGGTCTCTTGCACTTTCCTGTTACCTCACTTACTGTTCCTCTATACCTTGAGCCTACTACACCCCCCCTCATCCTGTCCAACAGGCCATAATCAGAAGGGGTCTTGGATCCCTTGCTGTCCCACACTGATTGTTAGAGGTGGTAGCAGCACTTCTGGAAGACACCGGGGGAGAGAAAGGAGGGAAATGTCAAGTGGGCAAGTGGCAAAGGCTTTTGTTTCTGGGACTCTTTTATCTTTGATCCTAGCAGGCTCAGCAGCTCCTCCCTTTCCGTCCTCAGCTGTAATTAGAAGGATTCCAATCTGTTCCAAAAGCGCTGTTGCCACCTCTAACTATCAGGGTATGGCAATAACACATCTGAAACTACTCCCAATTGCAGCTAGATGGGAGGAAGAAGATGACAGTCCATCAGACAAGTTAGGGATGGGATAGCCAAGCAAGGCAGAGGGCCACAAGGGTGAGAGTGATATCCCGACTGGTTATGCCAACTCAAGTGGCTCCTTGTGCAAAAAGCTGGCTCTGCCTTTGCCCTCTTCTCACAGAACACACACAGAAGTTAGAACAGGGTATTACTATCTCCCAGAAGCATCTTGTGCCCCTATTCTCCCTGGGCACCAAGACCAATTTTTACGCCACTTGTGGAACAAGGCAGCCTGGATTTTTATATGGGCTCCAATCCACTAAGCACATCCAGTCGAAATGAATAGGAGGTAAACAAGAGGATTGTGCCCAACAACTCACTTTGTTCCTCTTTCTCTTCCACTGAACAAACACTTGCTTTTTAGCAGAATATGTCTCCAGTGAAGGCATGAATAAATTATGAATACCTTCAAGCTTTTCAGCAAAATCATTTCTTTACATGCAACGTCTGATCTTCAGTAGCAAACAGTCTGTGTAGTGACAGAATACGTGCTTGTTGCCTGTCTCCCTTTCTGTTTAAACAAGTGTTCACAGTATGAGGAATCCAAAGTTGTGTCTCACTTACTGAGAGATACACAATAGCAACAGTCTGTGCGAACATCTCTGTGAATATTGACTAGAAAGGCACAATGGAATAGTTTTGCACGCTTTGGGAAGCAGGCCTGTAATCCCATTGCATGAAAAGAAACGAAAGGAAGTTTCAGCCTAGCCTCTGTGAAATTTTAGAATCCTAGCACAATGGCAACCAAAGCAAGTGACATCCTTTACTCATAGAGGCCCAAGGCTCATTGAGTCTGGCAATTCAATTACCCTCTCAACCCAGAAAGACAACCCTCTCTCCCACCCCTTGCCCAGTTGAGGTCTACTGGCGAAGTAGCGGAGAACTTGTTACATTGTGCAAGGCCGGTAAATGTCTAAAATGCCTCAAGGTTGAAAGAACAAGAATCCCTGACCTTTTATGATTGCTACAGTGGTTTCCCAACAAAACACACTGCACACAATAAAGCTCTTAAATACCTGACAAAAGAATGCATTTGCTATACTCCACTGTCAAAATAGTCTGTTATAATGAGAGCTGCTTTAAATGAATGCCTGAGAGTCATACTGCCTCCCTCCCACCTTAGTGAGAAAGCGTTCACTCAAATGGGTGATATGCAAACTGTCATGAGCATGGCCTCCTGCACTCTCTTTCTGTGTGCATGTCACACTCATGTGCATGTGTACTTCCAAGTTTTCAGATAGTTTAGTACTAGCTCCTTAACCTAAGGTCAAATGGAACCTTCCAATGAAACTCATTTCCAAGAGAAGGATGTACAATTAAGATCTGAGATGCAACCTCTGCTGAACCATAGAACTGTATATAGCCCAGTACTCCAAGTACACTGCTCTCCAAGACGTTAAGCAGAGCTCGCTCATAGCTCCACTTCTTCTCAGCTGGAGAAACCAGGGACCACATCTGGCACATCCTACATGTAAGATACAGGACTGAGTACTGAACTAAAATCCTAATCTTAATAGGTTAAGTAACAAGGGGCTCATATGCTTAAAAGCCATTTTATTCTATACCTAAGTTTCAGACAAAAAGGAATGGCTGCTGACAGCTTCTCATCCACACTACATACCTGCACAATATTGATATGTCTGTTTACTACAGGAAAGAGACAGAGAATTCAAGGTTCCTTGAGTCAACATGCTGAACATATAAGACCGCAGTTGCTTTAGATTTCATATGCCTAGGAGAACATTTTTTTCATATACCTGTAAATATATGCAAAGTGTCACAAACCCCTAGTCCATGGGTGTTTGCGTAATGGGGCTGCAGAACACAAAATTACCAAATCCTGGCAATGTGAACCTTCACACACCAGGATGATAAGCTGCCACCAGCCCTCTTTTCTATCCCAGTAGTCAGAAGCCAAGAGGCAAGCTTCTAACTTTCCAGGAACTAAATAAGAAAGTTAGCCCTGCAAGGCTGGAAGCATGTAGAAATGAGTTTCCACAAAACAGTTAACTTGATAGGCAAGCATTTGGCCTAGGAACTAGAATTAGGATTGAAGCCACCTGAACACAAAAGACCCCAGATATAATTAAAATTAGATTTATTAAAAGTGGGCAAGAATATTTCAAAAAGAATGAGCAGTGAGGAATCAAAACAATAAAGCTAAGTGTAAGAGACTAACTACATAGTAAGACACTGGTTCAAAATAAGACTACACATTGCAAGAGGTTACCATTCCAAAGTTGCTCAACAAGCAAAGTCCAACTCTCTCCAGTGTCAGCATAAACCAAGCGTCTAATCCATATCAAGCAGGTTTAAAGAACACATCCGAAGTCAAGGAGCAAGAGCCTACTCATGCCTTGGCAGTTGCTAATTGCTAACTGAAAAGGCTATTGCTTAAGACCAAAAGATCCAACATGGTTTTGGGCCCATAAACCAATCAGAACCTTGGCTCATGATGTCAGATTGCAGACACAGACACAAAATAATCCACTTTCAATCCACTTTCCAACTGGATTTTACTGTGTGATCTGCTAAAACCCAGTTGGAAAGTGGATTGAAAGTGGATTATTTAGTGTGTATGACCACAGCCTCATCAGTGATGGTATGACCTGTTACTAAGCATGTGACCTGAGGATGAAAGGGGGGGGGGAGAGCTAGCTGCAGTCTGGTCTGACCATTTCCCACAGGTGCAAATCGAAACATTGGAATTTACCTGAAGGTTTCTTCTCTTCAGTGGGGTGAAGTCATCCAAACTGGTTAGGTCACATTTCCTCTCGCTCCAGGCAGGGCTATGCAAATTTGTGTAGACTGTATTGGCTCAGAGTGAGGCTGACACTCCAGTCTTAGTATAGCCTAGCTCCATAACAGATTTTACGTCCAACTAGATTTTGTTGTTTTATTTTATTTTGGGTGGGATGTGGATGACTTTGCCCCACTGAAGAGAAGAAACCTTCAGGCAAGTTCCAATGTTTCGTTCTCCTTCAGTAGGGGAAGTCATCCAAACTGGTTATATGTCCAAGCTAAAACCTGGGTGGGATCCTCATTCTTATTTTTATCTGTTCTATCACTATGCTGCACATTTCAACGGTCCCACCTACAGTGTCTCACACAGGTATAAAAGGTGGACCAGGATGTGACTCTAAAAATTTCTTCCATTAGAACACTGGTGGGAAAAGGTCACTGTGTTACTGCAGATTTGGTGTAGTGGCCTGTAACATCCTTTGGAGGTCCTAGGCCTTGCACTTCATATGTCTCTCAGATATATGGCTTGAGACCTTTTTACCTAAAGGCTCAGCTGTGAGACACAGACAGAAGATCCTTTAGCCTAATCTGCACCATCCTATGAAGGAGGCACACAGAGCTCTGAGCACATCTAGTTTGTGCCAGACTCTCTCATTGGGGTAACATGGTATAGGACAAAAAGGTGGTAGTATCAACTCTTGGTTAACGTGATAAGGGAAAAAACCTTTGGCAGAAAGGAAGGATCCCTCTTGAATACCACCGAGATCTTGTGAATATACACAATTCCATCCCGGCCAATAAAGCCCCTAATTCAGAAATCCTTCTTGCAGAAGTCATCTCAGCAAGAAAAAAGAAGTCTTTCGAAAAGGAGACTTTATATTCTGATGATTTGAAAGCCTGTAACACTTCAGACAGGTTACCAGTAAACAACTTATGCCTAATGGGAGGTGCCAACTGTATGATTGCTTTCAGGGAAGCTTAAATTGCCCATGAAAAGAAAAATTAGGTGGTCTTATGCAGTCCCCCATAAAGGCCAGAGCTGCAACCTGTCTCTTAAGGTATCTGGTCTTAGAACCTGACTCCAAACCTTCATGTAAAAAGGGAATGATGTCTTTGTAAGTAAATTTCAGTGGATCCAGCTTTTTGGTACTGGTCCACTTTTGAATGTTTGCCATGTACTATTATAGAGACGACTGGAAGCAGTTATTCTGGACTGTACCATGGTGTCAACTACTTAACTTGGTAGGCCCAGTCCTACTAAATCCACCAGTTCAATCTCTTAAACTGTCAGCTGGAGTCAAATAGGGTCCAGGTGGCAAGTGGATTCTTGTACAAGGAGAACCCATCACTTGGCAATCTCCATGGTGGAGACACTGACATCTTCACTAGCTTTATTTATTTATTTATTTATTTATTTATTTATTTATTTATTTATTTGTTAGACACCTATCCCGCCCTCCCACCGAAGTGGCTCAGGGTGGCTTACAAACAATTATAAAACCAGCATAAATACATACATAAAATACAACTCAATAAAATTCCAGTGAATACAGTTAAAATCATTTAAAAGTGGCGGTGTCACATAATAAAGTGCAAGTGCAGCTCAGCCAATAGAATCATTCCTACTGAAATGCCCTGAGGAAAAGCTCCATTTTCATGGCCCTGTGGAATTGCTGGAGGTCCCGCAGTGCTCTGATCTCACTGGGGAGCTCATTCCAGAGCATCGGCGCTGCCAGGGAAAATGCCCTGGTCCTAGTTGCAGCCAACCTGGTGTCCCTAGGCCTAGGGAGGGCCAGGTGATTTTGTGTTCCAGATCGCAGTGCTCTCTGGGGAACATGTGGGGAAAGGCAGTCCCTTAGGTAGTGAGGCCCCTGACCATAAAGGGCTTTAAACCAGCACCTTGAAGCGAATCCGGAATGCTATTGGTAGCCAGTGCAACGACTTTAGCACAGGCTGGATGTGCTCCTGCATAGGGAGGCCCATCAACAGCCTGGCCACTGTGTTTTGCACCAGCTGCAGCTTCCGGAGTTGCCCCAAGGGCAGCCCCATGTAAAGAGCATTACAGTAGTCCAACCTCGAGGTGACCATAGCATGGATCGCTGAAGCCAGATCATTGCATTCGAGGAAAGGGACCAACTGCCTAATCAGCCAAAGATGGAAAAAGGCTGTTTTCGCAGTGGCTGCTACCTGGGTCTCCATTGTCAGGGAAGCATCCAGGACTACTCCCAAACTCCTGACCCTCAGTGCTGGCACCAATGGTGCCCCACCGAAGGCCGGTAGAGGGACCCCTAACCCCAAGCCACTCAGGCACAGGAACTCCATCTTCATCGGATTCAATTCCAATCGGCTCAGCCTAAGCCATCCTGCCACGTCCAGCAACGCCCAGTCCAGATCTTCCAGGGCAGAGTCAGACTGAATGCCCAACAGCAGATAGAGCTGGGTGTCATCCACATATTGGTGACACCCTAGCCCATGCCTCTGGGCAATCTGGGCAAGGGGGCGCATATAGACGTTGAATAACATCGGGGAGAGCACTGCCCCTTATGGCACTCCACAAATTAGTGGGTGCCTTCGGAACAGCTTCTCCTCAAGTGCCACTCTTTGTCCCTGACCTTGGAGAAAGGAGATGAGCCACTGCATGGCAAGCCCCCGAAACCCCACATCGGCGAGGCAGTGGGCGAGCAATTGATGATTGACTGTGTCGAATGTCGCCGACAGGTCCAACAACAGCAGCACCCTGCCCCCGCCCTGATTCAGATGCCTCTGGAGGTCATCTGTGAGGGCGACCAGTGCTGTCTCCATCCCGTGACCTGGGCGGAAGCTGGACTGGAAGGGATCCAGCGTGGAAGTGTCATCCAGAAAACTCTGCAACTGTATTGCCACCGCCCTCTCTATTAATTTGCCCAGATAGGGCAAATTGGAGACCGGCAGATAGTTGGCCAATTCGGCTGGGTCTAGAGATTTTATTTTTAGGAGAGGGCAGACCATCACTTCCTTGAGAGCCCCTGGGAACAGCCCCTCAGAGAGGGCCTGGTTGATAATGTCTCAAGTGTGGCCGGAAGGTCGTGGCGGAGCAACAAGACTTTGTCTGCAAAGTAGCTCCCTTGGACAATCTGATCCTTGCACTGTGTTCCCCAGTCGCTACTGCTGGTGGCCATAACTGCCATCAGGTAAGGAGGTTAGAGGAAACTGAATCCCCTTGTTAGATCTGGTTGTGAAGACCACTAGATGAGTGACTTCTTTGTGTGTGTGCAATGTTCCCTCTAACTGTGGAGTCTTGTGAGCAAAGATTCCACTTTGTGAGCTACTGGCCTTAAAGTTGTGCAGCGAGCGATTTGGTTGCTGCATACATTAGTTTGCCCTGGAACCATCCTTCCTGAGCTAAGACAAAAATGTGTGAGCTGGAGGCTAAAAAACTGTGAGCTAGCTCACACTAACTCAGCTTAGAGGAAACACTGGTGGGGGGAGCAGTATCTTGACATCTGTGCACCCTTTTGTGTGTGTGTGTCCTTCTGACAAGGGAGAAGAGTCCATTGTAACAGCCTGGCACGGAAGCAGGCCCAAGGAATCAGATTTATGGACTACATCCTCAGTTCCAATACTGTCAATCAGTGTATGAGGTCTACCGACATCTGCTGGATTTCTTTCATCCCCTCCAACAATTTATCCTGCTACTTTGCAGGTGGAAGCACTTTGGCTATCCTCATTTGAATCCTAGCCCCTAAGTGGGCTATGTCCCTGGAGGGTGTGAGATTATTAATATTACCTTTTTAACACATTAATCAGGCATCCTTGTGCTGAAGAGATTGCCTAATGGACTTGGTGTCCTAGCTCACCTCTGTTGCCTAGGTATTGCAGAGGATATAGTCCAGGTAATTCCTTGTTGTCATAGGTAGGCTAATAGAATTACCAGGACCTTGGCAAACACCCTTGGAGATTATGTCAGTCCAAAGGATAAGGCCTTGTATTGGATATGCTGGCCCTGAAAATCAAAAAGGGAAGAACTGTCTGGAAGGTGGAATATGCAGGTAAACATCTTGAAGGCCTAAGGACATCACCTGATCGTCCTGCTGAATACTCTGCAGAATGCAGTTAAGAGATTTTAAACTGGAACTTGTGGTTCTTTACCCATAGATCAAGATGGGCAGCCATGTTAGTCTGTAGCCATAGCAAAGAGCAAAAGCCCAGTAGCACCTTAAGGACCAACAAAATATGTGGCAGGGTATGAGCTTTTGTGAGACACTGTTCAGTTCTTCAATTACCTATAACTTCAACTTTTTTTTAATTTAGAATTGCTCTCCAGTCCCTGGCTCTTTTGGGAATACAAATTGAATGGAATAAATCCCATGGAAATGATGTTCTAAGGACACTGGTTCCACTGTCCCTATGTGCATTAAATCTGAATGGGTCATGACAGAAGAAAAGGTGTCTCTGTTCTGTCTTGGGAAGAGGGGAAGCATAAAAGTGAGGAAACTGCTGGAATTGACCCCCAACCATATAGTCAAATTGTTGGTCTTTGTTTTGTTGGTTTTTGCACTGTTTGTTAGGAGGAAGCTGCCTCTGTTGGAACCTGGACCTATAGCCAAAGGTGCAGAAGTGCCTAAAGTCCTTTTGTTCCCAATTTTTATTTTTTAAATGCTGATGCATCTAAAATAGACAAGAGGGTCCACCTTCCAATGATTTAGCCATAGCTTCATTCCCACCACTATACTGGCGGTCTGTGCTCTGGCATCAAACTGCATGGCCTCTTAGGATGCATCTGCTGCAAATTTTGCAGCCCTTTAATCTCTAGGATGGATCTCTTAAGCATCAAGGGGTCAGTGTTGGGCTCTTGAAGTGGTTAGCAGCCCAAACCATGATGGCCATGGAAAAATCTGAGAGCATGGCAGGTAGCTCAGATTGTCAGGAAAGTTGCTTCAGGGGACCCCCTGAGGTCATCTCATTTTTATTAATATTTTTATCCACTGAATTGTTACACATGTTGGCCACAGCCTTAGGCCAAACTGCTCCTGAATGTAATACTACAAAGTGTCATTGCCTGGAATTGCCCATTCTGCCTTTAGTATGTAATCAAAGAATTTTGAGGACCCTTTAGATGGTTTCTCAAACCCTCTAGTATCTAAATTAGATGAAGCTGATGATCTGGGCTTTGTTTGTATCCATCTGGTAGTTAAGAAAAGCAAAGGCAGTTTTTTCTTTTCTTTTTTAAATCTCTGCAGATGTTCCAACCAGGAAGGTCTTTGAGAATTTCTGACCATTCCCCTTCCTCTTTATCAGAGCTTGTTGTCATATATCCTATAGTTGAAAAGAGCCCCTCCACCCCTGAACCCAAGCCTGCCATGGATGGTGAGGAAGAAGGGGGACATCTCTTTGACTAGCTCTCAAAGGCTCCTGACGTTGTTGGTGCTAGTGTCCTTATTGGCAAGATCAGTCACAGCCATTGCTTGGCCAGGTACTCTTAGCCCTGGAAAGGCCAACCTGATTCCTGGCTGCATACGGACAGGGCTGGAGCAGGCCCAGGCCTGACTAAAGGCCTAAAAAGGGAGGCAGAAAAAGTGCAGGAAAAACCCTGAGCAGCCGCCCTATTGGACTGTGTTGGGTGTTTTCAGCACAGTTGAGGGCCTGCTGGAGAACAGGCCCTGGGCACCTGCCAGTCTCCGATGCCTGAATCCTCAGGCGGGAGAGGCTTGCCACAGTGGTCTTTCCCTTCCATCTTCCATACTTACAGGGTAAGAGACTCCAAGAGGTGGCTCTGGGTTCAGACCCAGGAGATCTCTGTTGGGTGTGTTCAGCACAGTCGAAGGCTGGCTGGGGAACGACCTGAAGCCTTGGGTCTGCCAGAACTGACAGGCCCATGCCAGTCTCTGATGCCTGAATCCTCAGGCAGGAGAGGCCTGCCATAGTGGTCTCCCCCTTCCTTCTTCCATACTTATAGGGTAAGAGACTCCAAGAGAGTAGCTCTGCGTTTGGACCCAGTAGAGTTCTGCTGGGTTTTTCCAGCACAGTTGGGTGCCGGATGCATAAACGACCTGAGGCCTCGGGTCTGGCAGCACTGACTGAGGCCCTTGCCAGTCTCTGATGCCTGAATCCTCAGGCGGGAGAGGCCTGCCACTACAGTCGAGGGCAGTTCGTGGCCTTGTAGATGTTTCAGCCGTTGGCCATTCTCCAGTGCCTGGAACCTCAGCCAGGAGAGGCTTGTCTTAAAGGTCTCTTTTTTCTTCTCTTAAGACCAATGATGGGGCCTTTCTTCAAGGCTTTTCCCCATCTTCCATGTAAGGCAAGAGCCTCCAAGAAAGCAGAGCTGGCTCCAGCATCTTGCTTGGAGTGGCAGGGCTATTGAAACTGGAGGGTCAGCCTCACTCTGAGCCAATACAGTCTACACAAATTTGCATAGCCCTGCCTGGAGCGAGAGGAGGTGTGGCCTAACCAGTTAAATAACTTCTCCCAATGAAGGAGAACATGCTGTCTAAATGAATGGAATGTGGCTAATTGGTTACAATGGTGTCATGGTTTCTTCCTTGGAAGGGAGTTAGAGAGAGAAGCTTCCCTCCCTACACCTGGGTGTCATCTAGTCATGAGGTCAGCTTTGCTGAATCTTCCCAGCAACACCATTCTTTCCCACTTAAATTTAACAACTCAGTTTCTGGCCTAGAGTCAAAACTGAGAAAATGAGAAACTGAACAAAGGTCTCAGGTCCTTGACACAAAGGTTGCTCCATAATTTAAAGCATACCCCTGTGTCTCCCTGAAGACAAAACTGGTGCCAATCAGTCATTATCCATCACAGCCACATTTAAGCTTGTTGGACATAAAGCTTAACACCCAAATATTTCATGTCAGTACATGTAACATAATGCTTTTTTCACAATATATGCAACATATAATTAACATAAAAGGATATAGCATCAAGTTTTCATGGTAAAAGTGCCAGCAAGCATCTCTGCCTTGGGTCCTGACTATGTTAGAAGAAAGGCAGGATATATAAATATTCTAAATAAATAAATGGATAGCATTCATCTTCATACATTTTATTTGGCATTGTGTGATCTATGAATCAAACCATAGGAGTCCTACAGAACCACACAGTCCTTAAAGCTGGATTGTAAAGGCCAAGGGATAATTTCATCAAGTGCTTTAAGTACACTGTCTCCTTTTGATGTCATGCTCCATTCACTGAAATAAAGCCTGAATAGCAATGGTGCTTGGTGACAATCCACCCTAAATTACAGTCCAGTTTTGCTAATCTGTTTGAGGAAAAGGAAAAATAGTTCTGGAGCCACTTAAAGACTAACTACTTAATTGTGACATGGACAACAGCCTACATTATCAAACACATAAACACCAGGGAATGGAGATTAGCCATGGTCTTCACAAAGACTGTTTAAATATGGTATATGTCTGCATATTGAAAAATCCCAGATTAATTTTTCCAAAATTCAACGTTTAGCATATTGACAGTCAAGGTGCTGTATTGTCAGAATAGGATCTGGGAGACCCACATTCAAATCCCCATTCTGCCAATGGAAGCTTGTTGGGTGACCTCTCAGCCTAACCTCCTTTACAGGATTGTTGTAAGGATGATGTAGAGGCATCTAGCCACTTTGGGTCCCCATTGGGGAAAAAGGCAAGGTACAAATAATTGATTGACTGATTGAATTGTCACATAAATGAGACTGTCGCCATTTACTGATGCCATCAGACAAATGAGGATACACCAGCGAATACTGACATTCACAAAGTTTGCCTGGGATTGCCACAGTCACAGAAGAATGCAGACAATCATCAAAACATTCATGGTAACATATTAAATTATTTAATGCTATACAAAAATAAGCAGCAAACTGGTCACTGTCAGAGTAACTTACTATCAGAGTCATTAACTCACTTGGGAGTTTATACTCAGACTTCATCAATGTCTTCAGGACAAGACCTTGAATAGGCCTTTCTCCATCTTAAGCACTCTGGCTTCCTTACTGAAAAAAGGGAATCAGGAGACAAGGGTTTTGATTCTACAAATGCATCCCATTAATACCAGCACTTTCCTCCAGCACAAAGCGGCTGTTCCTGCAGCAGTAGAAGGCTCCTTGTGCCAGACAAAAGTCTTGCTGGTAGATCTAAAGAACACCATCCATTATATTGATTTCATTGCTAGGTATTTCTAACCTGCAGAATTAGAAAGCCAGGACCCAAATGGATCTCTTGTAGGTTCTGAAAGAACAAACATCAAATAAATGTGGAATCCACCAGCTTACTTATTGCCTCCTACTCAGAATGAACCAAAAGGGAAAGAGTGCCAACACTGACTCCAAGACTCCAGGGACAAAAAACATTTAAAGAGGTTATTAGAAGTTGATAATTCTGTGTTGCAAAACGTATGTATGCCATCACAGCTGAAACACAGTGCCTTTCAAGACTGCTGTTGTTAATTCTACTAAATCTAGCACCTGAAGTGTATGCTGCTTGTTACCATTCTTTCAAATAGTCAGCAACACTGAGCAAGAAAAACAGGCTTTCATTAAAGGAAATTTTCTGGAAGAAACATATTAATATCTTCTTATACAAGACCCTATGCATCAGGGTTTACCCCAAGATGACTGTTTAAAAGAACAAAACTGAATTCAACTAGAGAAGATCTCAGCTTTGCAACTCCACAGCCAATTTTGGCTCAAGTGCCAAATTGTTTAGCCACATTTATATTAACAGTTCCACAAAGACCAGACATTTTCTTTATGGAGGGGGGACTTGCAAAGATAGTAGCCTGGCAGAGTTCTGTAGCGACTATACTCTGCAAGTGCCTTCTTTTTTTAATTAGCAACTTCAGTAAAGAGAATCTTTCCAGAAGCCAACACTCATACAAACAAAAAGATAAATAATTATTTGAAACCACAGAGTTAATATACATACTGACTATGCATTTACAGTACAGTATCTCCACAGGAAAGGAGCAAGAATAATTATGCAATTAAGAAAAGTCTGTTAAATTTTATAATAGCTGCTCTAAACATTATTTCATTAAGCTACACACAAAGATAAGGGCTGTAATTCAATCATAGAAAGGGAAATGCAGCAACTGCCGTTCTTGCCTTTCACTGACTTGGTGAACCAGCCTCTCTTTTCTTTCTTTTCTTTTTTTTTTACCTTGTTTGCAATACTTGTGATAAATGACTTGATGTCTAGATTAGTTGGGCAGCTCTTCTGACAGGGGGCATCTGCACACTTTAAGCACCTGGGGAAGAAAGTAAATGAGTTAAAGCGACTTACAGCACAAAACGCTGCCAACAGCATACGATTTTTCTGTGCACCTGACAGAAGCTAATCAATCTAAAAATTAATAATGCTTTACTGTTTGGGCAGAGACGGAAAATGCTCCTGAGAGAAATGCTATTATTCCCATGTCCCAGACAGGTAAAACAAGGCAAGCACCCCCAGAACGATGTCAAAGCCAAACCACCCATAAAAGACAACTCCCTTATGCATCTGTGTTGTAACGTTAATCGTGCAAAGAGGCATTTTTTTCTCCAGAGATTCCACTGTACCTGGGGGAAAGTAATAGGCAGTTGTTCAGTGAATCAGCAAAAGCCAACTAGTGGTAGGGTCTGACTTTTTTTAAAAAAATAAATCTTCCTGTTTCAATTCCAGGAATATTTAATGCCAACTGCTCAAACCCTATGCTGAACGCAGAATAATTAACATCAACCAAGGCTTTTCTGTACTGAGTTTCATAAATATTAGTGAATGTATTAACCTGCACAGAGAAATTGATAGGTCAATGGCTGACAAAGGTTAGAAAAGCTGACAAAGAAAGATTAAAATTGGGACCAGAAAAAAGGGAAACAAGAAAATCCTAAGGCTCAGCACAGACCATAGCTGTGTTCAGCCTTTGTGTTAAAAACAAACAAACGACAGAGGAATTATTGATTACTTTTGTTCCTGTCTTGTGACCAATCAGTTTCTACAGACTTTTCAATAAATGTTTAAAAACTTTCAAAATCTGTGAACAGAGTGATGTGAGCAACACTGTGGACAACAAATGCCTCTATGAGGCCACTCTATGAAAAACATATTAGCTGTCTTCACAAATTCTTGGATACTGCATTATCACTGTAGCACATTTGCTACTGAATTTCCCTGTGTGGGCATGTCAGCCCAGTCATGAATTATTTCTACAGCACAATGAGATTACAGAACCCAATGATGTGTGGATGGATGCAGCCTGAGGACTAAAGACAGAAGAGTAACAAGAATTTATTCCCCATTTTCTATGATCAGTCCAAGTCCAATTGATTCCTCTAAGAAGAAGAAGCCCCTTTCTTGTGGACCAAGCATTCTTTCTAGCACAGAAGAAGAGTGTGAGAGCTGAGATGTCAGTCGCATAGTCCTTGGGTGGCTTCAGGCAACCCATTACTTATCTTCAGATCCCAAACCTGAAAAACCGAGACTGTAATAATGTCTGTGTTACCTATTGTAAAGACTAGTCAAATAGTGGAGGTGAAGCACTTCAAATACCTACCATGTTTTATATATAAGCCAAGTATTATTATTATAACTATAATGTATGTTCCCAGCTTGGTGTCTGATCCTCTGGTGGGTCAGAGCATTAGGATTCCAAGGAAGGTGTGAAATAAGAAAATATAATGGGAACTGGGCAGTAAGCTTGGATTGCATATAGCAGGCAGAATACTTAATCCATACACAAAAACCTTTTATTAATGAAAGTTATTACACAGCTTATGTTTTCGGATTTACCTTTGGACCAACACAATTACCGGCAACCTTAATTCATGCCCTTGTCCTTATTGGATGTGCCTTAAATTGGCAGTAAAGGGACACCTTCTGAGTAGATTTTATTCTTGTGAAAGAACATGAGAAGAAAAGTTGCGGATGTGAGCTGTTGGCTTTGAATGAAGAGAGGGCCGTCCAACTGCGGGAAAAGATGTGTATGGAAAAATAACTATTGTGTGGGCTTTTTTTTTTTTTTTGGTCCCTGTCCTACAAAGTGGGAGTTGAATAAACTATAACTATTTTAAATGTGACAGCTGGAAAGACAGCACTGAACAAACATCACATCAAGCAAATGACTTAAATTTCAACTTGGAAAGAAAACATCTCATACTAAGAATTGATCAGGAAGCCATTTTATGTGGTCTAGAGCATGTCTAGATTATTAGGAGGTGTCATTATGCATCTTTTTTATGAAATAATATATTATCTCTGCTTTTTTATTATTGAGCAGGCTCACAAATAACAGCTGTTGAAAATGTCAAATGTTAATGAGGCAGGGCAATGCAAACTTGAATTTGTGGCATTGGGTAGGGGGAGGGAGATGGGATGGGAGTGCCGTGAATATGCCAGTATAGACAGACTCTTATAACAACAGCATCTTCCAATTCTCAGAGCACTCCGCAGACTAAAGTGCATCAGGCTGCCATTAATCCCACTTATCACTCTGACAGCTCAGTAATTACACTACTGCTATAGCCCAGGTACTGGAGTTGTAATAAAATATCAACCGCTGTGCAGGATGCATGCTGGCGAGATGTTTTATTAAACTTGGGGGGGTAGATCATCAAGTGACATTAGTGTTGACCTATTTTTTTTCTATCTGACAATAAATTATCCTTTGACCATGCCATAATACATATTACAAAGTGCATTTACTGTACCAAAACAGCAAAAAGGGGGGAAACAGGTACAGCGTTCTAAAGAACCAAGCAAAAGGCATCAGGGAGGCACACCAGAATGTTATTTCCTAAATGGATTTAAATGACTGATACTGTGAGAAATCACAGAGATTGCTCTGTATTTAGAGGGAATATGCCAACAATTACTGAAAACTACAATTCTACATAAATTGCCCCATGTAAGCAATGTGAACTTCAAAGTGAAATGTAATTTTTTAAAAGTTCATCTTCAAGCATCCTTTTTTACTTTTCCAACTGACTTCACTGTTATGCATTTGAACTAAGACCTATCTCTCAAGCAAGCAAGGTTGAATTCTATCACCTTTTTCACTCTGTCTCAGCTGATCACTTTCTTCACTACAGCCCTTGTCCTTTTTGCTCACATAGGTCTTGCAGTGTTCTGCAGAGGATTTCTGGTGGTCAAAAGGGAACCCTCCTTAATATATCCTATTAATAAAGTTCTTTTAAAAATATTTGGAAATATGGAACGTGTTAATATATCCTATTAATAAAGTTCTTTTTTTAAAAAAAGGGAACCCTCCTTGCACTTTCATCTGCAGAAAAGCTGATAGGATCTAACTCATCAATAATATTTTTCATCTACCATGCATAGTTCTCTCTAAGCTGTGCTGGGGATGCTGGCACACAAAATTGTAACCAGCAGGTAGGAATTACTGCTTTCAGCCCAGAAGGCATTCCCCCCTCCATTGGAAACAATGGAGGATGGGGCACATCTTTCTGGGGCCCATAGAATTGGACTCCCTGATCCAATCTTTTTGAAACTTGGGGGGGGGGTGAGGAGAGGCATCAACAGCTATGCTGCAAATTTGGTGCCTTAACCTCAATAAAGCTGCCTGCCAGATACCCCTGGATCAATTCTCCATTATAGCCTATGGGGCCCATTGACTATAATGGTCCCCAATGGCAACAATGGAGCTGGGAAAAAACATTTTGTACACCTCTATATGCTTTTAAGTATGATTTGTAAACTGCCTTGATTCACAAGAGAAAGTGAGATATAAATATTTGAATAAATAAGTAGTTTGGGCAGGTCAGTAACATTTAAGCAACTTGCTGTTTGTTAGATTAGGCAGGGTTCTGACAGTGATTGTACCTCCTCTGTTATAATTGACCTGTAATACTGGTTGTCATATTTCACTAAAAAACACAAATTAGATTGCAAGACCTCCCCCGCCCCCGGCTGGTATGTTTTCTAAGGCTCAGCACAAGGTGACAGTCCAAGGCCAGGTCTACCAATATAATGCACTGGGGCAGGTAGACCTGTTATCCAGAGGCCAGGTCTACCAATATAGTGGAAAGGGGTGGGTAGACCTATTCTCTGGAGACCAGGTCTACCAATATAGTGGAAAGGGGTGGGTACACCTGTTCTCTAGAGGCCAAGCCTACCAATATAATGGAATGGGGTGGGTACACCTGTTCTCTGGAGGCCAAGTCTACCAATATAGTGGAAAGGGGTGGGTAGACTTATTCTCTGGAGACCAGGTCTACCAATATAGTGGAAAGGGGTGGGTGAAATTTGACTTGATTCTGTTTTATCTAATAATGTTTAAATTGTGCTTAAAATATAGTTTAAATATAATTTAAAAGAAATTATTCTGAGATTTTTACAAGGTTATGGAAGCAATCTTCTAAAAAATCTACTTTACATGATAGTCAAATGTAGACTCGCTCAAAACTTTAATGTTTCCAGCTTTTTTCGCTCACAAGGTAGAATTTCTGCTCACAACACTGGAGCTTAGAGGGAACATTGTCTACCAATAATTCACAAGAGATACAGTCATGTCGAATTCTGATGCTCTCTCTGCAGAAATATTTCAGCACTGCCACATGAATGGATCAAGTACCATCATGAAAGACATTGCATCTAAACTCAGTTCCAATGGTCTCTTCAACCATCCTCAAACAAGGCCCACTGAACTGCAAGAATGTGATAGGAAGTCACATGACAGGAAGAGGCAGAGGTATTATGATGTCACTGGTATCAAGGCTAGGACCATGGATAGAAGACCAAGAAAGCAAGGGATGGGAGACAGAAACTGAGTAGCAAGAGTTATATTGTAGTGAGAAACCATGGATCAGAGCCATGGAGGAATCCTTTCCACCACTTAGTAATTTTGTTTGCTACTCCTCTAACCATGCTTGTGAAGAGACCCAGTGTGATGTAGTGGTAGCAGTGTTGGACTAGGATTTGAGAGACCCAGATTGCCATGGAAGTTCATTAGATGATCTTGGGCCAGTCACTAGAAGCCTAACTTGCTTCACAAGGTTATCATGAGGGTAAAATGGAAAAGAGAAGAATGTTTTCAGCTGCTTTGGGTCCTCATTGGGGAGAAAACTGGGGTATAAATGTAGCATACAAAGAAATATAACATATAAGAAAAACAGGAGGCATGTGATACTTGCCTTTTTCCATACTGGCGTGCAAGATCTTTCCAAGAGGCAGCAAAAAAAAAATTGGTTCTGGACAGGGTCAAACCCAGCAGGTCAATTTCTACAGAACCTATGTGAGGGTCCCACCCCACAGACAGAACATCATTTCTCTATTCTATATATAGCAAATGCCCAGCCTTTGTTATGGCCTTCAGTACAAAAGAAGTTGTTGAATAAGCACAATATCAAAACTGTATGCGGACAGTTTCCACATGTGAATCAGCTCCACTCTCCTCCCAAGCAAAGCCAAAAGAGAGGAAGGAACCAATATCTCACATTTAAGGATGCATGTAAGATTGGTTGTTCCATGCATACTCTTCATACCAGTGATTGAGCTACCAAGTGGGAAACCATTATCTTAGTAGTGGGTGTGCAACCTCCTGCTTTCTGTTGTCATTATAATCAGCAGCAATCATCCACACATCTTACCTAACCTGTAAATATCAATTACATCAATGAGGTAACAATAATACATTATTTTTGAGGAGGAAGAGAAGGAAAATCAAGGTGGTATGGAGAAACAGAACCAGTACACCCTATCTCCTAAATCAGAGTATTGTAGACCTCTCCCAAGTGACATGGGAACACATGAAAAAGACCTGTTGGTATCAAAAGCATAATGGAGATCCACTAACTGCTCCTATAATATCAAAATAGATGATTGCTAAAGTCTTGCAAGCTAAAAGCTCATAATCCCCTTCCTTGGCCATTAAACAGACCTCCACCCCATCTCATTTTTATATTTCTTTCATAGGTGCAAAGGTCAATGATCTCTCCGTTACCCCTTGATTTCAAAAAGAGCAATTTAAACTGAATTTGGAGGTTTCAACTCAGAAGACTTCTCAGGGATTTCAGAGAATGCCCAAAATATAAAGCTAGCAAAGCAACTTTTTACTTCTGGCCACAACACTAGAACCACCACTGTTCAACAAATGGCTGTTTTAATAGTCTTCTGAGAAGCTGCTGCTGCTGCTGCTTTGGCACTGACAGGTAAAAAACAGCAAAATCAAAGCAGAACAAATCCCCTTACTGGGGGTGGGCAAAGCTGCTGTTGCTCACCATGAGCAGTGCTCATAAATGCTGGGAAATACTTACATTGTACTGTATACAACAATATAATTAGTTCAATAAAAAGTAAAGGTTTCCCTTGCTTGAAAGATAGTTGAATCTGACTATAGGGGGCGGTGCTCATCTCCGTTTCCAAGCCAAAGAGCCAGCGGTGTCCGAAGAAGTTTCTGTGATTATGTGGCCAGCATGACTAATCACCAAGGCACATGGAACACTGTTACCTTCCTACCGAAGCAGTACCTATTTATCTACTTGCAATTTCTTGCTTTCCAACTGCTAGGTTGGCAGGAGCTCAGTTCATCATGGGGCACTAGGGTCTCGAACTGCTGAACTACAGACCTTCCGGTCTGCAGCTCAGGCATCTTTTTGCAAATTACTAATTGCCTACATCAGCTTGTAAATCCAGGATCCACATTTCTGAATGAATTTGTCTTCACCATTGATAATGGTACTGAAGCCATTATTGCATATGTAATAATTGTGCACATGTGTAATATAATATTACATATTAATTTTTAAAAAGGGGGTGGAGAAATATACTTGTGTTTTCTACATCATTGACTAGTTTTGTCAAAAAAGCAGCCAACTGACTGCCTGGACTCTTTCCACACTTGTACAAGAATGTGAACAGAAGTAGCAGGAGAAGAGTATTCCCACCCACCCAGGTGTTTTATTTTTTTTATGCCAGGGGTTGTGTGTCTCTGACTTCAGAGCATCAGTTTCCTTTCATCTGGAACTTTTAGTGCATCTATGACTTTAGCGGCAGAAACAGACAGCAGGGAACCAGAAAAGAGGCAGCACATGACAGGAGAGTGTAAGAACTACTAGACATACATTCCCTTCTCCTCTTCATCTCCACCCAAAAAGAAAAGAAAAAATAGAACTTCCCTTCTGGCACATACTCTCCAGTTCCCCATGGGATAATGCCATATACTGTCCATATCATCTCAAATAGCTAGCACAGTACAGTTTTGTTGATGGGACTACAGAGAAAAGGTTCAGACAAAGGATGTCCAATACTATTTTTTTCCTCAGTGGGATATACTGTTTTTCTCCATGTGCACTAGGATGCTAATCTATATATGCAAATAGCAGCATAAGAAACATAGTCAGCCATACAGTGCAGGTATAGATTTACTTCAGATTTAATAATAAACTCAGGACATTTCCAACTACTCTTGTCTCAACTTCAGAGGAAACTGGAATCTAACTTGCTGAACTGCATAAAATGACACCAGAAGATAATAACTGAAAATATAGTACACAGGAGAAGCAATTTTGATGTGGTTGCTCCAAGTCTATTGAATGATTTCTTCAGGGCTTTTTTGGTAGAAAAAGCCCAGCAGGAACTCATTAGCATATTAGGCCACACCCCTGACCGCACAGCTCATTAGCACATTAGGCCACAGCCCCATGTTACCAGAAGTGTGGCCATCCAGCCACACCCACCTTTTGCTTCATATTCTGTTTATCTTGTTGTCAAAACCCAGGGCTTTTTTTGTAGCAGGAACTCCTTTGCATGTTAGGCCACACAGCCCTAATGTAGCCAATCCTAATGAGTTTCTGCTGCTGGGTGTGGCCTATTATGCTAATGAGTTCCTGCTGGGCATGGCCAACTCGGGAGCCAGCCGGAACTCTGTGTTCCTGCCCAAAAATAGCCCTGGATTTCTTGGAGGCGATCTGGTGGTTTCGTTTGCCCTGGCGCTCACATGACATGGAGATGTGTCGACACAGAAGGACAGTGGGCATGAAAGCACTGGTTCCAGCTCCGTGTGATCACCAGCTTGAGCATGGTGCCTACATGCAGACGCAGTGTGCACATGTATGCTCCCCTGCCTATGATCAGCAATGTTCAGAAAGCAACATCCCCAATCATAGGGAGAGAGGGAGCATACGTGTAGACACTGCTTCTGTGTGTCAGTGCTATGTTCATGAGCTGGGAACTATGTGGAGGCAGGGGGGAGGGGCAGCGCACTCATACCTGCTATCCCCGTCAGGGCACTTATTCAGGAGCAGTCCTCGGTACAGGGCTACTTCCCAAGCCTTTTGCCCAAATCATAATGTGTGCTTTTTAGGCTCTTTTTTTTTCTTTTACAGGTTATTCAAATAAGATGCCCTTACTGGCATTTTCCCCATTGTTTTTAATATTTGTACTTGATGGCCTAATTTTAATTGCTTTGTTATCATTGCCCATTTTGAGCTTTGGAGTAGAGTGACCTTTAATCTTGAAAACGTCACTTCGGGGCTTAGATATCTTTATTTACTTATTTATTTGTTACATTTATACCCCACCCTCCCCGCGAACGGGCTCTTTACAATCCCTCCCCACCTTTACCACTGATCTTGATATAGAAAACCAACTCACGATGAGAAAATGGAACTTGGCATCTTTCTCACAGACAGATCATACAATACACTTTTTCACTGATCATCAGATGAATAAGAACACATGTGAAAAATGTAAAAGCAGGAAAGAAGAAGTAGAGTCAAAATGACACTGGGAATACGAATGATTTGGGAGCACAGTCTACGAAGAGAGCTCAGGTACTTGCCTTTTCCTCTCAACACAAGCTATGTGTCAGAATCCAGCTTCTATTCTTCCCTCAGGAACCTTCAAAAACCATGCTTTCCATACACAGCCCTTGCACAGCCTTGAACTGCCTTTGCATTTACTTCCCCTCCAGCCACCATTCTACTCCTTTCATACACCAGATGTCTCTTGCCTAAATTCTATTATTCTCTTCAACAACTTCCAAACCATCTACTCTCCCAAGTGTTGTGTGGTTTTTTTTTAATCCTAGGAACATTGTGACTCTGAAGATGCTTCTTCCCTGAGGTATTGCCTCTCTCTGCCTCATTCAGAGCCACAGCTAAATCAATGGAGATGGAGAAAGAAAATAACCTAGAGCACTGCCACTTCTTTAAAAATGAATAAATGCGCAGATATTCAATGAGAAGAACTTTTCAGTGTGTCTGGTGTCTCAAAGCCTGGGGCACTTGGAAGAATAATACCTTAGGACATGTAGGAGGTCTTAGAAAACCCTACAGCAACTAAACTAATCATAGCCAATTCCATCAAGGGCAGAGTTTTACTGTTTAAATCTACTACCACCTCCACACCTCAAAGGAATGAAAAATACCTCACCTTTGCAGGGCTAGAAATACCACATTTTACATGTTCAAAAGTACAGCTTCCAAATAAAAAGATATTTGGTTGATACTGTATGCGTTATTTGTGGAATGGATGTTTTTAATAGCAGATTTATTCATTTTTTTTAAAAAAAAATCTTAATACTTTTTTTGAGAACTGCTTCAGTAGCATTGGCTGAGAAGAAAAAGAAACCCCCAAATAAAAATAAATTTAGCACACCTACATGAAATAATCACACTTAAGACACACAGATACAAAAGATATATTATTTTTAAACATTTTATAAATATTAACTTGCACTAGCAATGTATTTGAACAATGTTATTTTGTTTTGGCTGTAAGTTGCATCCCAATGCTGCGGAGCCAAGTGAAGCCAGGACGTTTCATTTCATCGGTACCATGAATCATTGAAAATACCATTAACATGCTATGGAAGCCATTGCACTGTGTTTTGGTCTCTCACAAATCACATTTGCAAACAGGTACATGACATTAGTGGAAGGGAAAATGGTTAAGACTAATGAAGAAACCAGGGGAGGGAGAAGCAGTTTCTGTAATATTTTGATTCATGTTTTTCAGTCACCAGATTGTATGTTTCTGTGTGAAAGAAAATTGCATCAGACCCAGCTCCTGGGAGATATAGCGGGAAGAAGTGAGACAAAGGCAGAGCAGGAGGAGGGAGAAGACGGTCTGTATTCAGCAACAGTGGCTCTCTTAGCTGCTCAGGCCTGCGAACAAACCAGACACTTGTAATATAATATCACCTTATTTATTCTGTATAAGTTCTGAAGGCACAAGTTATAACCTGCATGCTTTTCCCACACCATGGCCCTGATCTGCACTGGGGTTCGGTGCATGCCAGATGCTCCATAAAGTGGAACTCCCAGAATATTGTCTGTCATGGCACTGATGACATTTCCCAATAGCTGGTATCTCCTACTCTGTCCCGGAAATATATGTTATAAGAAAACCAAATAGAAGGGGTGGACACATTGGAAATACCCAGGGCTTCTTTTCTGGTGGAATGCGCCAGAACAGATTTCCAGAACCTCTTCAACAAAATTCTTTTAAAAATGTTTAAAAGTTCATGAGTTTTCATTTCCCTCTTGAAAACCCTGGAAATACCTACACCAGCATCCATCTCTCCCCAAATGGTCAAGTCTTCAAAAATAATAGACGAGGCAACAAATCAGTTCCTGGAACCTATCACTTTTTCTTCTATTCTGGGGTTGATTGAATTAATGTTGCTGAATAACAATAACCACAGCTTGTCTTTGCAAAGAAAACCAGATGTCAGATGGAAAGTCTGCAGCCTAGCCTTATCCCTGATATACTCTTTATTGTATAGATGATTTTTTTTTTTTATGGAGGAAGAATTCTGTCTTATGAGCCCCCACCTGCAGTTTGAAGTAGTGCAGAAAAAGGATTGTAACTTTATTGGATCTTTAGAAGAACTAGGTCACTGACATGAGAATTTCTGATATGATCTGCCCCCGCCTTCCAGATTTTCCCATTTTAGACACTGCCAAATTATCAAGAGATGCACCCACCAGGAAACTGAACTGTCTGATAATGCATGAATCCCATTCATAACACCCTTGGCTTTGGGATCTCACAGAATGTGCTATTGCACCAGCGTCGGACACCCTGTTTGAGTATATTCCACCACATATCTATTCTTTCCCCATGATTGTTAACAACTACTTGAACCTATTGTGCAAGATCATCCAAAGGTTTTGAACAGATTGTCAAGAGTATTTGAAAGACACCCACTCTAACCTCCTTTACTTCTGAACCAGGTGAGGTAGTTTCATTTTGAATTATTGTCTGAGATCAGTAATGGTCTAGATGAGGATGAATACACTGAAGCACAATGGAGAAACTCACTCAGAACTGCCATCTTAGACCTGGTGAAGTGGTAAAAATTTCTGTTTTGATGATTCACAATCTTACCAGGTTAATTAAGATATCCTGTTAGAAGACCAGGAAGAAGCAGTAGCCAACAATATTACTTTATCAGCTTCAGTTGATTCTATAGCTACTCCACTTCTGAGAACAGAAAAAGATAAGGCCTTCTGGTGTATGCCAGGATAACCTTCCATCTAAACTACTGTAACACATTGTATATTGGCTTGCCCTTGTAGACAGTTAGGCTAAAAATGGAACAGTCAAGGAAATATCTGATATTAGGCACAGGGAATATATTCTACCCATCTTGCCCCTGAAGACATGTTCATAAATTTAAGCTTTAGTTGTGTATGGTGACAGATTATGATACTTTGGTGGCCTTGCTCTTTTAGGCTGGGCTATTTATTTGCTCTTTATACAACTTGTAAGTGTATTTTGAAGTTTCATGTTTTATTCTTTTATTGTAATTCATGTTGAGAACACTGATGAAACGTGAGCCAAGTAACCAAACACCACCATTATACTCTGGATTCTGATGTTCATGTGGTTCTTCCCACTAATTCTGTCCTTTCCCAATGATTTTCTCATTCCTGCATTATTGGAGTGACATGTCATGGTGCTGCAGGTTAGTAATTCTGTAATTTAAGGCTCCTAGACTTACTCTGATACAGAGCTGAGTTGCTCACTAACCAGCTAAGCAACTTCCAGCTTCCCTGGTAGCTTTCATCCGAGACGGAAAGGTGTTTACAAGCTGCTGCTGTCTCACAAGAGTCTCAATTTTACTGTTCATAACTGGTTCTTATTTATTTGTGTGAAAATTCCTTTTAATTGCAGTTTTACCTATGTATGATTAGAATTATTTACCTTTTATTATCTTAATTCTGTATTGTGACAGCCTTTGGCTATACACACAATAAAATTCTGGTATTCTGGTATTCTGGAGTCTCAAGCAAGAGTAAAATATGGTTAGACAGTGTTATCAATGCAACAAACATGAAATTAAGCAAACTCCGAAGCACGACGGAAGACAGGAGGGCCTGGCATGATGTGTCCATGGGGTTTGCGAGGAGTCTGACTTGACTGTGCGACTGAACAACAACAAATATTTCCAGATACCATGGATAGCCACGTATTTGGAATATGTGATGTTGACAGCAGAAATTATCAATGGAAACAGGAATAGGAAACTCTCAAGGTCTGAAGAGCACAGAGCTACCTTCAAACGCTTGAGAATCATCCATGGTGTATATTTTGGCCACAGAACCCACCATCAGTGATAGTAACTACTGCACACGGCTGTCTTCTGACAGACTAAACTCAACAACCACATTTATGCTGCACTTGGAATACCTGCTCATTCTGCAGATATCTGACTTGCATAACAATGTGCAAACCAAAATCCATCAGACATCATTATACTCTGTAATCTGTATTTTTCTAATAAACCTGCTGTGGATCCAAGTGAATCAAATTAAATGTGATTACCCAAACAGAAGTGCTAAATGCAGAGGCATTAAAAGGGATGAATCAAAAACCATGATAGTAAAAATGAAAATGACCTCCAATAATCTAATTACTTTACAGAAGAAACAAGTTCTGAGTGACAATACTCAGTCAGTTCACCCATGCAGAATGCACCACTCAGGAACCTGCAGAGTCACATTATGATGCCCTGGGCCAAATATAATAGCCAAGTGCTTCTTATTGGAGGTTCATCCTAATGCAAATGTACAATAGGAACGGGGGGGTGGGTGGAATCAAAACTATTGTTTTATTACAGGAATATAGTAACTGTAATTTCATCTAGCTTAACCCAGGATTTTCAACATGTTTACTTGGAAGAGTCCAACTGAAAACAATGGAACTTGATTCAGCTAGTTTAGGATCTAGTTATTTTCATCCAGAAGAGACTATTAGCAAGTTTAACAGAAATACTGTACAAAGGCATAGCAAGTAAATGCATGGGTATACTCAGACTTAGTTAATAGACATTTTTATGACCAGCTGGCCAAAGAGGTACCAAGTTTAGAAATATTATAAACATTACAACTATTAAGGAAATATATCACTAACCTCTGTCATGCATTTAGCAAAGTGGTGGTTTTGATCTACAAAAATGGTTCAATTTTTATATTTGGCAGAACCAAGAGGCAAAGCTTTTTGTGGAGTATACCACTTCTGGCAGCAGATGGTAAGAGAAAGGATGATCTTTAATGGAGGGGGATCTCCCATAAGCTATAAAACAAGAATGTCAGAGGGGATAATTCAACATAGTTAATACTCTATTTGCAGGAAGGTTTCTTCACTCAACACCAAAAACCACACTTGCTGCCTGAAGCGGTACAGTCCAGGAAAAACTTTTTTCCACTTGATTCTGTTGCATATATAAACTAGCATTTAGTGTAAAACAAGTTCTGCATTTCCATGTCCCTGATGTGATATCATATCAGATGCCACATTATTTCAGTAAATATGAAGCCAGGTGGTTGCTTGACAGGTGAAATAAACTTGGCAAAAATTACAAGCTGAACTTGGTTATACTGCCCCCATGCAATCACCATCATAGAAGGGGCTTACTTAGCAAAGTATCAGCACAAGTATAGGGCCATCTAGGGTAGCTTTGGGCTCTAAAAAGTGATCCGGAAAACCTTATTCAGCATCACAATTGCTGTTCCACCACTGAACACTTAAGAACTCTGGTTTATGTTTATGAAGTTATCATACGCCTCTGAGACCTGAACTGCTATTGTGAAGTAGTCTGCAGTCAGCTGACTTCAATGCATATAAATGCTATGTGTGAATTTAATACATATGGAATGTATATACACATTCTGAACAGCCACACTAAATCCATTTCCAGCTGCAACATGTCTCTACATTTTAAAAATTTCTTTTGTCACATACAGCAATCCAGTGACCAAAGCCAGCACTCTTGGTTCAAAATGCACTAAAGCTAACAACCATTTTAAAAACTTCACGCTGATGTTCACCAGGAAAGTGGCCACCTCCACATAGGAGACAGCTGTTACACGATGTTCAATATCCTTTTAATCCTCTATAGACCTTAGACAGAATGGGTTGACAGAACTGACAGTTTTTATTATAGCTTTCCTAGTACACAATAATCTTCTTTCACCTGGCCTATTCTCCCAATAGTGTTATAAGACTTTTGACTTATATCAAGGCATCACTCTGAGCCTGCTTAGGAGAGGAGAAATTATTTTTATGTGCTGCGACCCATATGCTGTGCAAATTAGCTTTTCAAAATTTGGAACACCTGTTGTCTGGTTAGCTTAATGCCAATGAAACTCCTTAAGGACTCAATTCAGGGAGGAAAAAAAGCATACCTCTTCCACAAAACATTCCTGCACTGGAGTGAACCTGCATCTTTTACAGCCTATTTACAAAGATATACTGTTCTTCACCATGCACCAAACAGCAATAACCCGTTTCCAGTCATTTCCATTTGCAGAAAGTGTTATTTAGTGTACACATTTAGTCTATTTACCACCACAATGAGCAATGATAAAGCCTACAACAGCAGAAATATAAAATAGTAAATGGTATGGTCTCATTGTTTAAAAATCTAGAAAGGACTGATTACATTATTGCAATATCATTAATTTTTTCCTGTCCATTCCTGCAGTCTAGACATACATTAACAAAAAAGAGACATGCATAGCCCTTAGAATTATTCAATACTTTCTGCAACAACAACAGAAATAGGCATTTCTTAATTGAAATTGAAATACATCAGGTAGATCTGCTGAAATGTTTCATAGTTAATTTCACCAAAATGAATTAAAACACCCAAATGGGTAGCTTTTGTAAGACAGCCCTATATACAGCTTTACATTAAGATTTGTGCTCTCTGGGTTCTGTAACTCGAAAACGTGTATGCTCCTATGCCCAAAAAGAGATCAAGAAGGACAGAAAATATAAAGTGTCATAAAAACTAGAGGGAGGGGGATTTGTACCTATAGGCCCATTGTTGGGCAGCAGACAGACCTCAACTCCTTCACCCCCAACTCCCCTTTTAGGGTTACCAATAGCGATGTACAGGGGGGGGGGGAATCAGGATTCTTCGGATTCTAATATATCAGACCCCAAAAATAGTGGTGAATACTGAATTTCCCAAGTCCAATTTGGATTTGGAAAATATTCAATATTTCTGAATATATTTGGGTCTATTATACCCATGAGGAGGGAATGGAGATCGAGAAGTCATGTTTAAATGGCTTCCCTTCCTTCCCCAGCCACCCTGCTACTTCCACTGGTCAGTTTCACTCCCCACTCATCAGCTCTTAGGTTTAGGCCATTTAAACCTAACAACTGAACAGAGGATGGGAGTGACCAGTGGAAGCTTAAATGCCTTTCTTTCCTTCCCTGAGCTAAATATGCCTTCTCCCTCTGTCTTAACTTCCCCCACCACCCTACCATGGCTCAGGTGGGCTCTGGGAGAGAAAGAAAGGCATTTAAACATGCCTTATCTCTTTTTACTTTCCTAGCTGCCCCACCACTGGGGAAGGAGTGAAAAGGAGGGCTGAAATGGCTTCCATGTAAACTGATCAACGTGAAGTGGTGGCAGGGGCCTCGCTGCGCCCCTTGGAGATCTGCGCCCTAGGCTGTCACCCTAGTTGGCCTAGTGGAAGAGCTCACCCTTTGCATGTTAGGCCACACATGTTAGGCCACTTTGGAGTGGGGGGAGCAAAACAAAGCACAGAAATGGCTACCTGACAGGCATTGAAACCCAACAACAGACCAGTGGCTCTGCCTGTCAACTGTTAGGTTTAAATGACTGGCAGCTGGCTTTTGGTAGGATATAGCTGAATAAACCCAAATAAAAGATGAATAAAATCAGCTTTTTTCGGGCTCAGCTATATAGATAGCCGAAAAATACCATTAAGGTATTTTTCAAGTATGCATTCAGCTCAGTTTATGCTGAATGAACACCCCTAGTTGCCAGCCTCCAAGTGGGGCTTGGTGTTCTCCTGGAGTTACAACTCATCTACAGACTACATAGATCAGTTCCCTTGGAGAAAATGGCTGCTTTTGGGGACTTATGGCATCATGCCCTGTAAGCAGGGCCAGCCCAAGGTTTTTTTGCACACTAGGCGAGGCTAGCTTGTGGTGCCCCCCAGGCGAGGCTGCCTTGTGGCGCCCCCCCCCCTCACCTTTACAGATTTTTTGACACATATGTATAGATTTCTTCCGCTCTATTGTCACACAGATACATAAACTCTTGTTTAAAGGGAGAACTCGAGAAGGAGCCAAGACAGCCTGTTGATGGAAGAAGAGATGGGCAAGGAGGATTCCCCCCAATTTAACCCCTTGAGGGAAATAGATCTCTCCCAGATTTCCCACCTTTTTGTGGTGGAGGGGAAGGGGAGGGTCTCTCCCTCAGAATTTGGGGTCCCAATCAGGGAAGAACAATTTTCTCTGCCACCCACTTTCTCTCACCACAGTCCAGCCGGTGGGTGCCACGTTGGCAGCTGAGATCCAGCCCAGCCCAGTGAGTGGTGTGTTCATGGCAGCTGCTGGACAGTGACCACTACCAGCGGAAGATGATGGAGGCTCCGTTTGGGACTACTGTGGGGGAGGGAATGTCCAATGGCAATCACCACAGCTATGCCAGCTACTCCACTGAGGGAGGGAGGGGGAGGGAGGATACCCGAGATGCTAAGCCTCGCCTCCAAAAGGAATGGTTAGGTGCCCACCATCTGTAGCACCAGAAGGGCTCTTGTCCAATTGGCTTCCTCCTTTCAAGACGCTAACTGTCAGACCAATGACAAGTTGACTCTGTTTCTCTCCCCACCTCCCCTGGGAGGAAGTAGTTCAAGAAATAAGCACATGTGCTGGTAAGTTTGTTAGAATTTTAAAGGTGTCCCAAGGGCACGCTGAGCAGGAGGAAGGAGGTGGGAGTGCAAGGCGAAGCAAGCTAGCAGGAAGGGATGTGCTGTGGAGCGGGTGCCCAGAAAGCCATGCTGGGGACGGGCGGGCCAGCGGTGGTGGCAGGGGCCTCGCTGCACCCCTTGGAGATCTGCGCCCTAGGCTGTCACCCTAGTTGGCCTGTCACCCTAGTTGGCCTGTAGAGCTGGCCAAGTTGGAAGAGCTGGCCCTGCCTGTAAGGTCTTACCCAATTATCCCCCAAATCTCCAGGACATTTCCCAACCTGCAGCTGGCAAATCTACTGCCCTTCCATTCATTTACACTAGGAATTTTAAAACTTTGAATTTAGAATCTGGGCCTGGGTATAAATGCACACAAGCCTCAATCGAAAACTGAGGAATTACATAAATTGACAGGGACAAAATGATTTACTTTTTAAAGAAAGTTTATTTGGGGGGAAAATAAGACACAGCTCCTCCATTGCTGGGCTTATTTTAACTACTGTACCTATCACAGGTATACTTGCCTGCCAAATATGTTCACTGTGAAGTTTTCAGCACCTCTAAATATTGAGAAAATTGATACCTGTGACTTAGTAGTGTAAAATATATATATAACATATACTGGTATAGAAATGGTGTAAAATAATCGTATATACCAGCAACCATACATCAGGAAAATGAAAACAAATCACAGCAACAAATGAAAAACCAATGAAAGTGTTGTTGTGACGGACTGCACTTTTAAAAGCTTCACAGAACCAGAGAAGCTTGAATGACAGGCTGCTCCAAGAAATCTGATTGGTTAGCTTCAGCTGAGCAGAGAAAGACTTCTGAACTGAATGCTACGATTGTGTCTGATTTCAACCTTAGCTGAGAGCAATTTAACACAGACAGAAGAACTAGAGGAAAGTTGGCAAGGAACTTTGGGAAGTAGGCAAAGACTCCCATTCAGGCCAAGGAAAGGGGATAGATCTTCTAGAGAGAGGAGAAAATTTTCTACCCAGTCACACAGGGAGTTAGCTTTGAAGAGTGCAGAGATCCCTGGTCTGCTGAGGTTAGAAACTGCCTTTAGAGACCTTAAGAATCAGTTAAAAACTCAAGACAAGTACTGGTGTTTCAAGGGAATGGGTTTGGGTACTGGAAAGAGTGCACCGGCCTTCTGGAAACCAAAACATAAGGATTAAGGTCTGCACAGAAATTTCAACCCCTGACTTCACCTGACCTTTCCCCTCTATGTTGAATAAAATATTTTGTTAATTTGGAACATAAAAATGTCTCGAGTGCCAATAAAGTTAAACGAGGCTCCCAATCCTTCCCTTAGCTTCCTGGGCTCAGCAAACAGCCAAAATATTAAACTTGATAGGGAGGGACAGCCAGAGTCCTTCAGGAAAGAAGAAAACACAGTCAGGCAGGGAAAGAAAAATGGAAGGGAAATCTTGCCTCTGAGGGGAGGGAAGTGGATGGTGGCAGACTCAGATCCAGGGCCGGCCCCAGGTGTCTGGGCGCCCTAGGCAGGACAGCTTGGGGCGCCCACCCCACCAGGGATGCCAACCTCCCGGTGGGGCCTGGAGATGGGGGGGTGGAGCACCGGCTTTCCTGGGCACTCTGTAGCTGCAGGGCCCCCAGGAAAGCCAGGGAAGGGGCAGGGGTTCCCTCCCAGCACCGGCTTTCTTTTTTTTTTTTTGGTAAATACAATTTATTATCGGATATATTTTCCACAATCATACAAATTAAGCAATTAAATACATATCCATTTCCTTTTACCCTCTCCCCCCCAAACACGGCTTCCTGCAATGCTCCAACCCCATTGATATTTCTTATTCAATTACATTTAACTAAACTTACTTTATCTTACTAATGGTAACAATTTAAAAAACTAGTCCCTTTCACTTTCTCCTTAGTAGTTGTCAAAACAAAACAAACCACGTTTTACATCCCAATTTTTCAACAGATATTCTTGAAAGTCTTTCCAAACTTCGAAAAACTTTTCATCTTCTTCATTATTTAATTTTCTTGTTAATTTGTCCATTTCTGCCATAAACAGCATCTTCTTAATCCATTCCCATGTTTCAGGTGTTTTTTCTTGCTTCCAACATTGTGCAAAAGTCATTCTGGCTGCTGTAACCAAATACC
Organism: Gekko gecko; assembly: GCA_029375565.1. Classification (NCBI taxonomy): domain Eukaryota; kingdom Metazoa; phylum Chordata; class Lepidosauria; order Squamata; family Gekkonidae; genus Gekko; species Gekko gecko. The sequence goes on from JAPDNY010000006.1 coordinate 45,868,796, forward strand.
ATAGTAATGTTCTCTTGGTTACATTTATTTCTTCCATTTTAAGACCTAACAATAACATTTGTGGGTCTTTCTTAAAAGTACATTTCAAAAATTTTTGTATCTCATTATGAATCTCAGTCCAGTACCTTACAGCCTTATCACAAGTCCACCACATATGGTAAAAAGACCCTTCTTTTTTCTTACATTTCCAACATTTGTTAGACATGCTATCATTTATAATAGCAATTTTTTTAGGAGTCATATACTATCTGTACATCATTTTATAGCAATTCTCTTTAACATTTATACAAGTTGAAATTTTTATTGACTTTTTCCACAAATATTCCCAAGATGACATAGATATTTCATTATTTATATTTACTGCCCACTTTATCATTTGCTCTTTTACTGTTTCATCTTCAGTATACCATTTCAATAACACCTTATACAATTTTGAAATCATTTTTTTACCCTTTTCGACCCATACAGTTTCAATTTCATTATTTTTTTCTCTAAAGCCATATTTCCTTTTATCAGCTTTACATAAATCATAAATCTGTCTGTAACTCAACCAATCATATTCAAATTCAACATCAGTTCTGTCTTTTAATACAAAGTTTTTCCCTTCAATATTTAAAAGGCTTTTGTAAGGTAACCAATCTAGACCTTGGTTTCTTGAATATGGATTAATCACTTCTGCCGGCACTATCCAAAGTGGTCGCTCTTCCGAGAAGAATTTTTTATATCTCATCCAAGTCTCGAACAGTGATCGTCTTATATAGTGGTGTTTAAAAAACTTGTCTATTTGTACTTTTCCATACCATAAATATGCATGCCATCCAAACTTATTATCATGACCTTCCAAAGCCAACAACTTCTTATTCTCAAGGTTAATCCACTGCTCCAACCATGTTAAGCAGACGGCATCATAATAAAGTCTTAGATTTGGTAGTTGTAGTCCTCCTCTTTCCTTTGCATCACATAAAATTTTCATTTTAATCCTTGGTTTTCTTCCTGCCCATACAAACTTCGATATTTCTTTCTGCCACGTATCCAATACTTTACTTTGTTTTAATATTGGAATAGTCTGAAATAGAAACATCAAGCGAGGCAAAACATTCATTTTTACAGTTGCAATTCTTCCCAATAACGATAGATTCAAGGTATTCCATTTTTTGAAGTCTTGTTGAATCTTATACCAAACTTTTTCGTAGTTATTTTTAAACAAATCAATATTTTTCATAGACAATTCAATACCTAAATATTTAGTCTTTGTAACTACTTCGCATTTAATTTTCTCTTGAAGTTCAATCTGTCTCTGTTTCGTCATGTTTTTGCACATCACTTTCGTTTTATTTTTATTGACGTAAAATCCAGCAATTGTTCCAAACTCTTCAATTTTTCCCATCAGTTGTGGTATATTCTCAATTGGATCTTGAATCATAAACATTACATCATCTGCAAATGCTCTATATTTATACGTAAAGCCTTTCACTGTAAGTCCTTTGATATTATTGTCTTTTCTTATCTCTGCCAATAATATTTCCAATATCCAAATAAACAATAACGGAGACAACGGGCAGCCTTGTCGTGTTCCCTTTTGAACTTGAAAGAAATCTGTTTTCTCTTTATTTATATTCAAAGCTGCTTTCTGTTCTGAATATATTGCCACAATCATGTTTGAAAAAGATTGTCCTATATCCATTTTTTCGATTACTTGCAGCATAAAGTCCCAATTAAAGTTATCAAAAGCTTTTTCCGCATCCAGAAAGAGGAATCCAACTTCTTTTTCTGGGTGTTTGTCATAATATTCAATTGCATCAATCACCACTCACAAATTGTCTCTTATTTGTCTATTTGGTAAAAAACCAGCTTGCTCTTCCGCTATGACATCTTTCAAATATTTTTTCAACCTCTCCGAAATTATTTTTGCAAATAATTTGTAATCATTGTTCAATAGCGATATTGGTCTGTAAATCTTTACATCAGTTAAATCCAAACCTTCTTTAGGTATAAGTGAAATATTTGCTTCTTTCCATGAGTCTGGGATCCGTTTAGTCATCCTTATATCATTTGACAGAAGTACTAAAATAGGGGTTAGCTCCTCCTTGAAGTTCTTATAAAATTTTGCTGTAAAGCCATCTGGTCCTGGAGCTTTGCCCAATTTTGCATCTTTTATCGCCATTGTTACTTCTTCCTTTGTTACTAAACCATTGAGTAGTTCTTTAATTTGTTGTCCCAGCTTTGGTATTTCAATATTGTCCAAATACTTTCTAATTCTCTGTTGGTCGATTCCTTTCTTTTTAAACAATTTTGCATAATATTTGAAAAAAGCTCTTTTTATACCTTTCAAATCCACAACGTCTTTTCCATCTTCAATGATCTTGCTTATGAAATTTCTTTCTTTTCTATTTTTCAACTGCCACGCTAAAAATTTTCCTGGTTTGTTTGCACACTCAAAAGCTTTTTGTTGTAATTTTTTCAGGTTCCAATATAATTCTCTGTTTAATAAGACATTCAACTGATCCTGTAGAAGATGAATCTCTTTAATAATTTTTTTCTTCCCTGGTCTTTTCTTTCATTCCTTTTCTTTTTGTCTAATTTTTTCATAAAGATCATTTTGTTGTTGCATCCTTTGCTTTCTGTCTTTTGTGTTTAATGAAATAAGTAAACCTCTCATTACCGCTTTGTATGCATCCCAAACAATCTGTATATCAGTACCTTTATTCAGATTCATTTCAAAAAAAAAACAGGTTGCTTACCTGTAACTGATGATCTTCGAGTGGTCATCTGTGCAGTACCACACATGGGTTGGGCACCTGCGCACGACCTCGATCGGAGAAACTTCTAGAGCTTTACCTCAAAAGAGCTTTTGGCGGGCTCTCCTCCCGCCCTGGGGGAGGAGACATGCACTGCGCATGCCCAGAGTGGGAGAGAGAGCCGCCTCCCACTCAGTTCCTTCGACCGCCACTGTCAAGGCCAAAGAATCCAAAACAGGACATCTGGAGATGCCAGCAGCGGGGAAGGCTGGGTGGGATTGTGGTACTGCACAGATGACCACTCGAAGATCATCAGTTACAGGTAAGCAACCTGTTTATCTTCGTCGTGGTCTCTGTGCAGTCCCACACATGGGTGATTACAAGAGCTGAACCAGTTGGAGGAGGGAGCTGGCAGCTGCAAAGGACACAAAAATACTGGTTAAGACACAGCATCACCATCAAAACAAATCACCCACGGGTCCTACCTGAGGGTGTACCAGGATCAAGCGAAGAGAGATCGCAGCACCGTCTGACCAAAGGCAGCATCCCGCCGAGCTCGGACGTCGAGTGCGTAGTGGGTCACAAAGGTCGATGCCGAGGACCACGTAGCAGCCGCACAGACGTCTTCCAACGGGACACCGGCCAGGAAAGCGGTGGACGTCGACACCGCCCGTGTGGAATGGGCAGTGAGACAGGTAGGAACGGGTTGACGCACCAGCTCATAGCAAAGGGCTATGGTGGAAGTCACCCACTTAGAGAGACGTTGAGAAGAAATGGGTTCCCCCGCGTGAGGGGGGCCATAAGCCAGGAACAGCCGAGGAGATTTACGTATGGGCTGCGTCCTGTGTAGATAGAAAGAGAGCGCTCTGCGCACATCTAGACAGTGCAGGGCTCTCTGAGAGGCATCAGTCGGGTTCGGGAAGAATGTAGGCAGAACAGACGACTGAGAGAGGTGAAAGGCAGAGATGACTTTAGGGAGGAAGGAAGGATCTGTTCTAAGGACCACCTTCTCCCTATGAAAAATGGTGTAGGGGGGATCTGCCCTAAAGGCAGCTAGTTCCCCTACTCTGCGTGCAGTGGTAATGGCTACGAGAAAGGCCGTCTTCCAGGACACTAACCTGAGGTCGGCGGTAGCCATCGGCTCGAACGGTTTAGCCATGAGCTGAGAAAGGACTAGAGACAAGCTCCAGGAAGGCACCAACGGTTTCCTAGGCGGGCACATGCGAAGAAGACCCTTGAGGAACGTCTTGGTGAGACGGTGGGAGAACACTGACGAGCCTTGGATGAGGGGGTGGTAGGCGGAGATCGCCGCCAAATGAACCCTCAAGGACGAGTATGCCTTCAAATGCACGATGTAGGCGAAGATCTCACGGAGAGATGATCGAATCGGATCGAAGGAGTGATCAGTAGCATAGGATTGGAATCTGTTCCACTTGAACCGATAGGAACGTCGAGTAGAAGGCTTCCTAGCATTCAGGAGGATTTCAGAGACCTGAGGCGGGAAGTCTAGGGCTGGATCTTCCAGGCCGTTAATTTGAAAAATCCCGGATTGGGATGGATGATTCTCCCTCGGGCCCGAGAAAGGAGATCTGGGACGACAGGGAGGGGACGGAAGGAACGACAGGAGAGTTGAAGCAGGTGCGGGAACCAGACCTGGCGTGGCCACCACGGAGTGATCAGAATGCAGGAGGTGCGGTCTGCACGAATCTTCTGCACGACCCGAGAGATGAGAGGGAACGGAGGAAACAGATAAAACAGGGTTCCGTTCCATTTGTGGAGAAAGGCATCCCTGAGCGACCGAGCAGACGGGGGACCCCTGCTGAAAAACAGGCGACATCGAGCACTGTCGACGGACGCGAAGCCGTCGACAGATGGGTGACCGAACTCCCGAAACAGAGGCCGAAGATACCGGAGGGGAATGGACCATTCATTGTCCGATGAGGCAGAACGACTCAACCGGTCCGCATCAACATTCTGATCCCCGGGAATATGGATCGCCGAGAGCGTGATGGAGTGGCGGAGGCACCAGGACCAGAGGTATATCGCCAAGGTGCAGAGACAAACAGAGGCAGTGCCGCCCTGTTTGTTGACATAATAAACAGCCGTGGTGCTGTCGGAAGCCACTTGGACGACACGGCCTCGGAGGGTCGGAAGAAAAGACCGGAGGGCCAGGTAAATTGCTTGCAGCTCCAGGTAATTTATGTGGCGAGTTGCATCTTGAGCAGACCAAGCCCCTTGTACAGTAAGCGCTCCACACTGGGCTCCCCAACCCCAGAGGGAAGCGTCTGTGGTCAACAGCAACTCGGGAGGAGGAGGACGAAATGGCATCCCGGAAAGGAGGTGGACAGGTTGAGCCCACCACTCGAGGGAGGCGAGGACGGTTTGTGGGATCAACAGAATCGTGTGCCAAGGCCTCCGGAGGGGATCGAAGGCTCGTAGGAGCCAGAACTGAAGCGGCCGCATCGTCAACCGGGCGTTGTGGACAACGAACACCGTAGAGGCAAAGTGACCCAGAAGCCTCATGACCGAACGGGCGGATTGTTGGGGACACGTCTGAAAGGCGGACACCATCGCACGAATGTCGGAAGCCCTGGACTCCGGAAGGAAAGCCGCTTCGAGGTTGGTGTCGAGTCGAGCCCCGAGGAATCGAAGGATTTGGAGGGGCTGAAGGGAGGACTTGGCATGGTTGACGCAAAGGCCAAGAGCACGGAGGAGGGAGAGAGTCTCCCGAGTGTCGTGGAGCAATTGAGTTGGCGTTGGAGCTACGAGAAGCCAGTCGTCGATGTAAGGATAAAGAGTGACTCCCCGTCGGTGGAGTTCGGCTACCACCACAGCCATCAGCTTGGTGAACACCCGTGAAGCTGTAGAAAGGCCGAAGGGAAGCACCCTGTACTGGTAGTGGGCATCTCCAATGGCGAAGCGGAGAAACCGCCGATGTTGGGGACGGATCGTGACATGGAAGTATGCGTCTTGAAGATCGACTGACACGAGCCACGCTGCCCGTGGAATGAGAGGGAGGATCGACTGCAGAGTGACCATTCTGAATTTTTGATACTGAATGTAACGGTTGAGATCCCGAAGGTCCATAATTGGTCTGAAGCCGCCGTCCCTCTTGGGGACCAGGAAATACTTTGAGTAGAAGCCGAGAGTTCGTTGCGCCTCCGGGACGACCTCGATGGCCCCCTTGGCAAGGAGAGCAGAAACCTCGAGATCGAGGAGGGGGTCTGGAGGCATGACGACAAAGTGTGGGAGGATCAGAGGCGAAACGAACTCTATGGCGTACCCGACCCGCAGGATGGTGAGGACCCAAGAGTCGGTTGAAATTTCTTCCCAGGCTGGTAGAAAGGGGAAGAGGCGGGTACAGACAGAAGGAGTGAACGACATTGGAGAGAGACGGTGGGGACAGTCAAACAGACTGCTTAGGCTGCGGCGGCTTTTTGGTGGGTTGGGAACGGTGTTTGGAAGGAGGACGGGAGTCGTACGGTTTCCTCCTCCATTGGGAGTGAGGTGCCGGAGATAGGTATCGCCTGGAGCCGGAAGGTTTCCAGGAACGGTTTCTGGGACGGTAAGGTGCAGCCGAGACTCCAAGGTTTCGGGCCTGCTTACGACTCTCATCAACAGCCTTCAACACTTCGTCGGTGGTGGAGTGGAAGAGGCCGTTTCCGTCAAAGGGGAGGTCTTCTACACGGAACTTGACGTCCGGTTGTAGGGAGGTGCCCCGCAGCCAGGCATGACGCCGTAGAGCGACAGAAGACACCAGGAGTTTAGAGGAGCAGCTGACTGCATGACGAACGGAATTGATTTGTTGCTTTGATATGGCACAAACCTCAGACAAGGCAGCCGAGAGAGTGGGACGGTGCTCTTCCGGAACAAACTCCAGGACAGGGCGAATTGCATTGGCAACGTTGAATGCGTAAGCAGATAAATACGACAGATAAGTATTGACCCGGAGATTCATGGAGGCCAGAGAGTACATCTTCTTGGCCAGAAGATCCAGTTTACGACCCTCACGGTCAGGGGGCGTGGACTGGCGAGCAGGCTGCCTCGATTTCGAAGAAGAGTGAACCACCATGGAGTTCGGTGGTGGCTGAGAAAGGAGGAATTTGCCAGGAGCATCCTGGATCCTATACAACCCATCATAGCGCCTCGAAACCGGAGGGATCGAAGCCGGGTGTTCCCATGACTCTTTCAACATAGAAAGGTGGACAGGCAGCAAAGGCAAGACGGGAGACGGAGGAAGATCAGCCTGGACCAACCGGTGAACGACGTCGGTCACTGCTGGGGACTCCGTAAAGCCCTGAACTTGGAGGGCAGTCGCCATCCTGGTAACGAGCTCCAAAATGCATTAGGGCCTTCCGTAGGGGAAATCGACCCCGAGCGTCAGTGCTCGTCCTTGATTCGAGAGACCTCAGGATCGAACTCTGCCGAATCCGACCCGTCCGAGATCGACATAGGAGAGGAGGATCGGGGTTGGACAAGGTCGACGACCGGATGGTCGACGGCAGGACGGTGTCGAGGTTCCATTGGGGAACTCCTTGGAGCGTCCCGATTTCTGGGAAGGTCAGAAGGCTGTTCCCGAGAGGCAGAATGAGCCGAGGCCACAAATGCCGAGCGCCGAGGGCGGTCAGGGGCGTGGGCCTGATCTCCGCGTTCCGAATGCCGGATTCGGTCATAGCGGTGTCTCTCCGGTGTCGGAGACCTCGAATAATATTAGGCCGCATCTGGACGCTCCCGACGGTCTTCGCAGGACCAGCATTGGTGGTCAGAGGCGGAATCAGACGACGACGGGGATTGCCTACGGATCAGGCATTGACGACCAAGTCGAGATCGGGACCGAGCATGGCGGTGCACAACCAGACCCTCGTCCAAAGTGTGGATCGGGGTAGTGGAGCGCCTCCGTCGAGACCGGGAGCCTGTTCGCAGAGACAGGTGCGGAGGCGATCTGGTCAACTGGCCCAACGGTATCGTCCCCATAGGTGACGAGTGGGGGTGCTGCGGAGTCTGTTGTCGAGCCGCAGACTGATGAGATGTAGAGGCAAGGGCCGGCATCGACGTCGACAACCCAGTCACGATGATGGGGTCCACTTTCGAAACCGAAGCAGAGGGCGTGGCCTTCGACCTCGAAGGGGTCTTATCTTCAGCCCGCTTAGGTTTCTGTTTCGGTGCCTTCGAGGAGGTGTCCGATTTCTTGGCTACCGAGACCTGGGAAGCTCCCGAAGACATTGTGGGACGCAGAGCCGATTCAACAAGAAGAGCTTTGAGCCTAGCCTCTCGATTACGGCGAGCCTGATGAGTGAAACTCGCGCAATGAGGGCAAGAATCTACTCTATGGGCCTCTCCCAAACAAACTAAGCAAAGGTCGTGCCCATCGTTGGATGGAATTTTAGCAGGGCAACGACGACAGACCTTAAAGAATTGAGTCTTTCCCATACAAAAATCCCCACCCACCCTCCAAAGAAAGGAGGGGGGGAAGAGAGATAGACAAAGATTTTTTTTTTTTTTAAATATTTTTTAGAAGAGAAAGAAGCAGATGGAAAAATAAAGCGAAAGCGAAGAAAGATATACTCAGCTGAGGTAAATGGAGGAACGACAGGAACGAGGTGTGAACACGAAGGCGGTCGAAGAAGAACTGAGTGGGAGGCGGCTCTCTCTCCCGCTCTGGGCATGCGCAGTGCATGTCTCCTCCCCCAGGGCGGGAGGAGAGCCCGCCAAAAGCTCTTCTGAGGTAAAGCTCTAGAAGTTTCTCCGATCGAGGTCGTGCGCAGGCGCCCAACCCATGTGTGGTACTGCACAGAGACCACGATGAAGATCTTCTCGTTTCTTTTTTTAATGTCTCATTAATTATTTTTTGATCCAATAAATCTTCATTAATCCTCCAGTATAGTTGTTTTGGTTTTTCTTTTGACATCCAAAGTAAAGGATTATGATCTGAGTTATTTTTTGGCAAAATTTCAATTTTATGAGTTTTTAGCGCCATCTCCTCTGACATCCAGATCATATCAATTCTAGAAAAGGAATTATGTCTGTTAGAATAAAACGTGTAGTCCTTAATCTTAGGATTCCATTTCCTCCAAACGTCTTCCAATTTCTCTTGTCTCATCAACTGAAATTTTTTTTTGGCAATTTTCCAATCACTTCTCCAATTGCATTAGACTTTCTGTCCAGTACATTATTAACCGTGCCATTAAAGTCTCCTGCAAAAAGTGTTTGATCATAGTTTAAACAGTCCAACTCTCTTGTCAGATCATTGAAAAAAGTCTCTTTTGCCCCATTGGGTGCATATAGATTTACAAGCAGTGTCCTTTTTCTGTACATCGTTATTTCCACACCAACATATCTTCCTTCGTTGTCTGAGAAGATTTGTTTAGGTTCCAATTCTTTAGAGATGTATATCACTGTTCCTTTCTTCTTATTAATTGCTGATGAATGAAATTCTTCTCCCAATTTTTTATTAATCAGATACTTATTGTCTTGTTTTCTAATATGTGTTTCTTGCAGACAAATTATATTGCATTTTTGTTTCTCTAGCCAATGGTTCACTAATCTTCTTTTGTTTGGTGAATTTAGTCCATTTACATTCCAAGATAAAAATTTGTAATCCATCAGTGTTTTGAATTAAATGTCTTTAAAATCATCAAAATTGTTCTCTTTGAATCTACACAAATCTCCTTCTGTTTTAATTGTAAATCTCACCGAGTTGTACGAGAATGATAGTCCCTGTGGGATCTCCCATCTGAACCTGATGGCCATTTCTTTTAACTTGTCAGTTAGTTTTTTGAACTTCTTTCTGTCTTGTAGAATCACTCTCGGAATTTCTCTTAAAATTATTATTTTCTTTCCATTAATTTCCAACGGTTGTGTAAATTGCTTCTTGAAGATATCTTCTTTTATTTTTGTTGTCACAAACTGAACAATCACATCTCTGGGTAATTTCTTTCTCTTTGCATAAGCTGAATTCACTCTGTAAATTAAGTCAAAGTCTGAATCCAAATCTCCTTGATCCTCACCTATATAAGTTGTCAACGTGTTTATTACTAACGCACGTATATCCTGGTCTTCCTCCTCTTCTATTCCTCTCAGTCTCAGATGATTCTGAGTAGCCCTATATTCCATCATAGACTCCAATCTTGTATTTTCTTGGAGAGTTCTTTTCACTTTTTGTTCCATTTCTGCTGATTTTGTCACCAGACTTTGAACCTCTTTTTTAACTTCTTCCGTATCTTTTTTTATCCCTGCCACTTCTGTTAGTACCAGTTCTTTCAGCTTTGCCATATTTTTATCTTGTACTTGGACTTGCACTTGTTCTATTTGCTCCAGTTGTATTTGCATCTGTTGTTGCAACTGTGATTCTATTTGCTTCCCTAAATTCTGCACCACTTCTGTCATCCTTTTCTCCATCGCCTCCATAGCGGCCTGCCACTCCTTTTTTTCTTTTGCAGACATTCTTGGACTTGGTGATGAGGCGGCCCTTGGTCTTGACCTCAAATCCGTTTTGGAGGCAAATTCAAGACTAACCAATCTTTATATTGTCAATGATAAAGTCAAATCGCCACCTTTATAACTTTTTCTGTTGCTTTTTTGGTTTAAAAATAGCTTTTTTAAATTTAGTCCTCCTCAAAATGGCGGGCGCAATTTCTCTATGGTTTTCTGGCTAGAGTAGGCTCCTTTGAAACTTCCTGTTCAGCTGTCCGTCTTGATAATCCGACTTCCGGTGTTACACTTTAAAACGTCCATCTACTTCCGGCAAAACAACTTTAAAACGTCCACTCTAGCCTACTTCCTGTACCATAGAATCACAGTTAGTTTCGTTTCTACTACGCAAAGTTTAGTCTTAGCTGACCACAGGAATGCAAAACAAAGTCACTTTTCTGCCGTTTTCTCCAAAGGAAAGCCTTCTTCTTACTTTTAAATCAAGTGGATTAGTTCCTTAAAGCTTTATGCACTTATCCGTACGTTTTAATTTTGCGTTCTTCTTCAGACCGGTAAGCAAACGTTCATTGTTACCTTATTTGTAATCTCGGGGTTTCGCAGTGCTTCTTCTGCAATCGATGTTAGTCTTGATGTTAAAGAGGTCGGTAGATGGCGGATTTATGCTGAATTCTCAGCCCGGCTGGTATCTGTAGTGCTGTCTTGCAACTGCCCTCTCCGTGGAAGGAGATCAAGGTGTAAACAAGCTTCCTCCGAAGCTTATCAACACCGATCTCAACTCCCTCTCAGGCTTGGCTGCTTGCTCGTCACTCCCCCGCCTGGGGAGTGCTGCGTTGGGCCAGGTAAAACCCAAACTGTCATCAGATACCGCAGTTCACCTTGCCCAAATCGCAAAGTGCGTTAATTCGCCATTTTAACTCCGACCGGAAGCCCCAGCACCGGCTTTCTAACCCGACTGGATTTCTTGTATTGTGTTCCCACGAGTTCTCACAAGCAGCAGCACAAGAAACACACAAATGGAGGGGAAGTAGGGTCAGAAAGAGAAGCAAGTGTCACTGCTCTCAAAAGGGCCACTGGATTCAAACTTTGCTCTCACACGTGCACAGTTCTTCTCTCACACACACATGTGCGCAAAACACCGACCTCCACATCTGTCCGGGTCGCCGCTACGCCAGTCTCCCTCCATCCTTGCTGCCAGGTCACAAGAAGCGAAAGGCAATTAAAGACATCTCTATATCACCAAGTTTGCAGGATCTTGGGTCCCCGCCCCTCAGGGAGGTCTCAGCTAATCAGAGGACAGGCGTCGGAGGCACGCCGGCCAATGGCGAGGGCCTGGCGTCCGGCGCCTTCTTTGCACTGTGCTCCTTTCCGAGAAATCAGCGGTGGCATGTGGGAGGTGGCGCAAGATTCCCGGGCCAATGTTCCATTCCTGGGCCAACGTTCCACTGCGCCTCAGCGCGGGGGCATGGGGAGGTTTGCAGCAGAGATCCCTACAGCCTTTCCACCCCCCCATCTTTTCAAGTTATGCCTGACTGGATGAAGAAGAGCATTTGAGTCCCGTCCCCCTCCCCGTGGGATCTGGGCCTTTCACAGCTTGGAGCAGGAAGCTCGCCGTGGCTGGGGAAAGGGGGCGGTTTTGGCCGAAGCTGCTGGAGCATGGTTGGGGGGGTTTCCGTAGAAGGCCGAGGTTTGGGGTTGATTTTTTTTCCACTTGGAAGGATGCAGCATGACTAGGAATTTCCCTGCATTTCTAACCCCTGCCCCTTCCCTCAGCGCCGGCTTTCCTGGGCACTCCGCTGCTGCGGGGCGCCCAGGAAAGCCAGGGAAGGAGTGGGGGTTCTAACCCCCAGCCCTTCGCTCCCAGCGCTGGCTTTCCTGGGCATTCTGCAGCTGCGGGGTGCCCAGGAAAGCCAGGGCAGAGGCGGGGCAAACCCCCGCCTCTTCCCTTTGAGCCGAGCACCCCTTTGCTGGCAGCGCCACCCTGCCTTCTCTCCCTCCCCAGGGGGGAGGGGGGAGGGTGGGCAAGTTCTGCCACCACCTCCTGAACCCTGTTGGGCACTCTTTGCTGGCAGCAGTAGCGGGGAGGTGGCGGGGGGCTTTTTGCGGGGTGGGGGGCATTTTGGCGCCCCTGCGGGCCCAGTGCCCTTTATGAGCACCTAGCTCGCCTAGTGGGCAAGCCGGCCCTGCTCAGATCATGGGATGGTAGGCATGCGATGGCAAGGATTTTAATGACGTTCACAAGTCCTTGACTAGAGAAACAGAGGCACTTTTCTAAAAGTAGCTATAAGGTCTACCATAAAAGGTGGTGGTCCCAATTCTAGCACTAATTAGGCTGTTCTCTGTCTCTGAAACTTAGGCAGGGTAGTTGGATGTGGGATGGAAGTTGGCCCTTGCTTGTACTGAGACCAAACAATCTTTCAGTATGGTAGATTCAGATATATTGGTCTGAAGCAGAACAAAGTTTGAATCCAGTAGCACCTTTAAGACCAACAAAGTTTTACTCTGAGTATAAGCTTTTGTGTGCGGGCACACAACTTCAGATACATTGAAACAGAGTCACCAATCATTACATATACATAACAGGTGAAGAGGATGTTGCCAGGAAGGGCCAACTACCAACTGACTTAATCCAGTCTTAGTTCTAATTGGCCCTTCCTGGCAACATCCTCCTCACCCTCTAACTATATGTAATGGTTGGTGACTCTGTTTCAGTGTACCTGAAGAAGTGTATACACAGGTGCCACTGGACTCAAACTTCTTTCAGTATAGTAATGAGCTGTGGAGACAAAATGCTCAGATGAATTTGTCATCCTTTATTGCTTCACAGGTATCATTACTAAAGTGAAGACATACTTGTGTCTCTAGGCCTTTTGCTGATTTTATGGTATTTATAGTTTTCCTTGCACTTTTTTTTGGAATTCCTTGCAAGATTGTTTGTATCTAGACTATTTATCTGATTTTAAGTTTTCTGCTCTTGGAATAGATTTGTTTGTTTATTGTGATGCCATTTTAAAAAGCTGCTTTTAAGGCTGCTTTTAGATCTTGCTGTTTTTGTTATTTTAGGCTGATTAACTATAATATTTTAACCCTATCATAAATATCTGTTTTGCTAAGGGGCAGTATGGGTGGGAGGGCGGGAGGAAGGAAAGGAGTTGAAATAGGGATCCTTGGATAGATTGGGTATGATAGTCCACCACCACATCCTCTGATTATTAGGGAGCAATTAATCTGGAGGTAGCCAGGGGCTGTTTTTGCTCCCCCTTTATTTTTTTCTTTAGCTCCATGTCCTTTACTGAGAGGACAAAGCTGTGCCAGATTGCAGGCAACTATGAGACATGAAAACTCCCTAGCAGAATTTTAAAAGCTTTTATTAAAAGACTGCGTTCAGACAGGAAAGCAAAATGTGCAAAAGGTGCTGTTGTTTAGAAGAAAACAATTGAAAAGTGATGGAAAACTGGTGTAAAACAGCTGGGGGCCTCTGGGCAAACACACAGAGCAGCCAGATAGCTTGCACAGGGAGAGAAGTAGAGCAGCAACTGTTTAAACGGTGCACTTGCCTTCAGCAAAAGTAAAAAGCTACGAGGCTTGACTAAATGAAACATTGGACATACCATGAAGAGTCATTTTGCTTGTAGGAGAGGACAACTTTCTGGAATGTTTGAGTACTCGCCTACTCATCCTCCCTGAAGGAAGTAAGCAGGCTGCTCTTCCTGTCTCCAAAAGTGGAAGGAGTGCCCACCTTCGGAGACTTCCATAGAAAGTAACCCCCACTCACAGTGAGTTCTGGTCAGGGTTAGTCTTCCCTAAATACTAAAATAAAACCACATTCTGACAGAACAAGGTAGCAGACAAGGATAATCCAGAATAAAGCTGGTTAACAGTAATAGAGACCCCAATAGTGAAACAATGTACCTACTGAATGAAGAATAGACTACCGGTTGGTAAATGAGAGAAACCATTGAGGAGTCGTAGAATACAGAACAACCCCAACAACGTATTTCAAATAATTCCAGGAGGATCTTCTACAAGCAAAATAAACCTCCAAAGTAAGTCTAGTGTTTCTTTTTTTTTCCTTCAGAAGAAGAAGACATTGAAATGTTTGGGATGTTACCAAGAAGTAATTCCAATCAGGGAGGGACTCTTGTCTATCAGTCTTTATGAAGAGAATTAAACCACTTGCTGCATAACTTGGCACCCAAAGGTAATGTTGGAAGAGGTGGATGAATCCCATTGACAGTGCTTAAGGAAGGTTAACACAGATGCCCAGGCCACTGATGTAGCTGCACTACAAAGTGAAATTGCTGTTATACCTACTGGTACTTCCTGTGGTGAACATGCCAGTGAGATGCATTTAACAGATCGGTCTACTGAGTGCTGCCTTGGACACCTTCGGTCCCCTGGTGGCCAGGAGGTAAGGCAAGAACAAGCTGATTTCCAAAAAGGTCTTATGTAGATCTGAAGGCCATGTAGAATGTCCAGATCCCTTTCCCTAGGATGGGAAGGTATGGAGTAAAAGGAAGGCAGGTTAAGCTCCTGAGGGCTTGATCACACACACATTTAGCCCTGCCATAGGCTTGAATGCTGGACAGATTTAAAGGGCATGATCAGACACAAACAGCTGGGAAGTGCCCCGCACCCATTGGCAGTCCATTTTGCTCCACTGCAGAAGCAGAGTGAAAAGACACTGGGGAAAATCTGGTAGTAAATGGGTTGCAACGGGTCATGGACAGAGTTTCCCAAGTCTGATTGCTCCAGCACTCTCGCATGGTGTCGGGATGATCTGATCAGGCCATCCTGACTCCATGCAATTGTCCCCCCCTTCTCAGTATGTGGATCATCGCAAACTCCATAGGGAGACCTCAGTGAGGAGATGTGATTCACTGATTCCTCGTGTAAGCACACTGGAAACAAACAGCAAAAAAACCCACCCAACTCACCCGCGGTTGTGTCTGATTATGCAATGGCGGGCTGTGCCCACAGCTTCCAAGGACTGTGTGATCGCGCAACTGCTGGTCAAATTCCTCTGGAGGAAATAGCCTTGTTTCCCCTCCACTTTATCTTACATGTGTGGCCAGCCCCTGAGAGTGACAGAACACCAAGGTTGCCTTTAGCATAAAAATGAGATAGGACTGGAGTACAACTTTGTCGTTATATAAAAACACACAGGCCCATAGTGACAGACAAGAGCTCTCAGCTCTGACAACTTGCAGAGATTCACCAAAGCAGAAGTCAGCCCATTCTTGGTATTTTTTTGCCATGGTAGTCATCCCCTGCCCTTCCTGGGCCTCAGAAATACATGCCTGTGTTTTGGTACCAAAGCAAAAATGGCTGCCACTGTCATCATCAAAGCCAAAGATGGCATGGCCAACTGCACAAGGCTTTGAGATGATCCCAGCACGCATCCTCAGGATAATGGTTTTCGACTTCCTCACTAATGATGCAGCCATGTCTGAAGCCTCTGTGATTACATCAGCTGTTGCCATTGCCACAGCCAAAGGGCTGGCAGGTAAGCAAGTGGCTGGAGTAGGCACCAAATAAAGACACGGTGAACTAGAGAGGAAGGAGAAAAATAGAAGAAGAATACAGAACAAGCAGAGGCACACCAAGGGTTGAAAAATATAGCCTTTGTGGTAGAGAAAAGGTAGAGAAAAGGGCTCCTGCTACACATACATTTGCAGAAAGGCAAAACAGAGGAAGGTGGGCATTCCCTCCCCCATCCATCATCCCCAGAGGCAGGAAGCAGGGAGAACTTCCTTCTCTCAAGGGGATAAAAAAGATAAAACACTGGGCAACTGGTTGAAAGTAGTAAATTGGTAAATATCTAGAGATTTTGGTTGGTAGGGCCTGGGGAGGGAGAGGCTTGGGGAGGGAGAGGGACCTCAGCAAGGTATAATGCCATATAATGCCTTCCAAAGCAGCTACTTTCTCCAGGGGAAGGGCTCTCTGGAACCTGGAGTTCTCCAGGGGAAGGGCTCTCTGGAACCTGGAGTTCTCCAGGGGAAGGGCTCTCTGGAACCTGGAGTTCAGTTATAATCCCAGGAGATCTCCAGCCACCACCTGGAGGTTGTATAACAAAAAATGGCTACACAGTGTGTGTCCTATACGAAATCTGAAAAACACCATAGCGAAGGAATACACACAAAATTCTGTTTGAAATTACACAAAACCTCTTCTTAAGTATTCTTTAAAGATGCAGTACAAGTACAAGTTGAATTTAAACATCTGAAGCTAAACTACAATGCATGAGGTTAACCACATAGCATTAACCATGGCAATGGATGTCACAGGTAAATCTCCATTTTGGCTCTTCAACAGGCTGTTGCAGGGCTCTTTTTGTAGCAGGAACTCCTTTACATATTAGACAACACCCCTAATGTAGCCAATCCTCCCAGAGCTTACAGTAGCCCCTGTAAGAAGAGCTCTGTAAGTTCTTGGAGGATTGGCTACTTTAGGGGTGTGTTGCCTAATATGCAAAGGAGTTCCTGCTACAAAAAGAGCCCTGGCCATGAGCATGCAGTAAAGCCAGGAAAGAGTTGAGGAGACTAGTGCTGGATGTGCACGGGCAGTTCTCCTCTGTTCCAGGCTGCACTCCACCACTCAGGCATTATAACAAGCTGAGGAGCTCTGCTATCTCCCTTGACACAAAAGTCTATTCAGTATTCCAACCAGCTCCACAAAGCCAAAAGCCTGAGTGGTGGAGTGCAGCCTGGATTTAGTATATCACCCGGAGGTTGGCAACCCTAATTGAAAGGGGCAAGCTAAGGAAAGCAACCAAAATTCCCTAACACAAGTAAATGGAAATCATTCTCTCGACCTACTACTCACATGAACCCCAGTCTGTCTCTCAGATCCAGCTGATGTGGCCCATGATTTCCATACATGAGGAAGGATTTTATCAACAGCAGCTCACTGCTGTTGTGCAAGTCTAACAAAATTCACAGCTATGCAGTCCTCTGTGTGAGGGCATATATCCCATCAACCGTGGCTATCCCACTGAACTATTCAAAGTGTGACCACCCTATATAAAACCGTATAAAAAGTCTGTAGAGTTTTTCTAAGCGTTTGCGCTTTGCATGGGATTGGGGCACATTCATTAAACTAATGCATTAAGAATCAGCATTTGCTGCCCCCAAAGTATCACAGTGCATCTGCAAAGCTTACCAATGCCTAACATCAGTTTAAATTTTATTTTGCTCTCTACTTTTGTTCTAGCTCTAGTAGAGAGAAATAGGAACAGTAAGGGTTGCAGAACAGGCCATAACAGCAAGATAAATGAATGACTTTCTGCTTTATATTCAGGTACAAGACACTCCGTGGGGAAATCAGCAATCCTCGCTGGAATCAAATAGATTTCTTTCAGCAATTGATTTGGCCATGGAACAAACCACCATAGGAAATCATATTAATCCCACAATCTGATCACATTCAAGATATACTAGAAGACTGCCATGTCTGATTTCCTATCATAATCCACATGATACTTTGAAGTTCCAAATACTCAAGCAGGGAGAATAAAAGGTATTATTTTGCCTTAATAAATGTCCTCAAATGTGCTCTAATGTTTCTTTATGCACACCACACACAACACATCAGTAGTTGTGGTCTCTTTGGTGGGTATAGCAAGTCCTAACCCCTTTAAGCCACCTTGCAAAATTTAAAAAGTCCTCCTTTATTTTAACGGGCTCTCCTTTGCTGTTGAACATCAGAATCCCAAGGACAGTAACATGGATTGCATATTTCAGATCACCCCCTGTACAACATACTGAATACCTATTATTTCAATGATGCAGCTTTGTTAAGATTTTTACATCAGAAATCCTGCTGTAGTAGCAAAAACTATAGTAAAGGTGAAGGTGCCCTTGCTCGAAAGCCAGTCAAATCCGGCTCTAGGGTTGTGGTGCTCATCTCTGCTTCCAAACTTAAGAGCCATCACTGTCTAAAGACGTTTCTGTGGTCAACCATAACTAAAGTGCTACTAGCATTAGACAAGAAAGACACCACTGACTCCTCCCAAAGCTGAAAAGCTTAATTAGATTAAAAGGTGTTCAAGATGGTCGATGTACAGCCTGCATCTTCATCTTTGCGCTGAAACACCTTAAAAAAGGGAAAGCACACTAACAACAACAAGAAGAGTTTAATATAGTCAAAGACCAATCAAATAACATACACAAGGAAAGCATACATCACCTTTAGGCCTGGTTGAAGTACTGCTTTCAGATCACCCAGAAAAGGAAAATGTATAAGCCAATTATCCTCTCTCTAGTTCTGTGTTTGCAGGCAGGGTGGCAAAACTCATGGCAACAGGAAGAAACCAGATACTTTTTTGTTGCTGTTTTCTTTTGCAACATGCCTATACAAATTTAAATCAGGACATTATGAAATTGCTGGCAACATGTCTAAAGTCAAAAGATACTCTCTTCTCAAAGAGATGGCAAGGGTGGTTTACTTCACAAAAGTTAAAGCAAGCTTTGTGAAATAAGAGAACAGAGCAAACGAAAGCCTTGGCTTTTGGGTGAATCCAAAACTCATTATTTTAATGATGCATGTGTTCTTTTATTCTCTCCTCCTAAATCACTATGAAACTATCGAGATAATGTGTGACTGCGTAAAGTATCTGGAGTTTACTGAAGCTATATATTTTCACCTGTTCACAGTTCTGATTTTCATCAGCAGCTCTCTCTTTTTTCCTGCCATGACTCTTAAAAGGTTTTCCAATGGTGTTCAAAATATCTATGGGGCAGCATCACTTGCCAAACGTGTGTGTGTGTGTCACTCTGAAGAGATTAGTAGTCTTCAATTATGGGTGGTGATAACTCCAGGCATTTACAGCAGCAAATATTGTGGCTTTTGAACTGCTGTTTATCAAACTTGTAACCTATAGATTGTCAGTATCTACATCCGTATTCAAAATGTAGAATGTAAAGGCTCTTAGTGTGTAAATAAACATAATGTGCAAAAAAATAAATAAATAAATCAGAGCAATTTCTGTGAGTCCAGCTTCTTCCCACTTCTCACAGTTTGCATGGCAGGCATATATACCTGATGCCTCAGGTTGGCTGCCCAGTTTCCATTTTTTATTAAACCATCACATGTATGTTCATCTGGTAATCCACATGTTCCTTGCACGCATTTAAAGCCCTGAAATACAGCTGCAAAAGTGCTCCTATATGATTGGAAAGAAGTTAATTCATGATATCCTAGTACTACTCAGTGTGTTCCATATGGGCAGATTTTCCTTCTTTCAGTTCAAACAATTCACATTGGAACAAAAATAAAAATCTGCCTCTGGTCACTCTCAAAATGGTATGTCCATATGAACTGCAGTATTCACTATATATGCAGATTTACCTTGAAACCTTCCAAGAGGTTATGATCACACTTTGCTAGGCAACAGTCATCATTTTTTAAACTGAGGTGACTTTCAAAGCCATGTCCCATATAGCCAGGGGGGTTCAAATAAAAGAAATAAAAAATTGTCTCATAATGGATCCCAGTCAAGCTGGTGGTGGTAAGCAGACAGGCAGATGCCACAACATCAGACTGAAAATGGGAAAGAAAATGATTAAAAAGCAAGCTGCAATAATTGAACAGAAGACCACAGTGGATCACCACACGAGACCATCTAGAACACTCCCAACCTGTTCAATGCAAAATCTATGAGCAAAGCAGAAAGATGACACAATACTCATGTTATCATTGTGGCTCCTTTGTAACCCCACGATAGGGCACTACGCAGCCTGGCCTGCACTTGCACAGTACTCAGTGTGTGCCTGTGCAGAAGACCACTCACTGAACAACAGTTACAGGTAACAACTACGCTGTTTTCATGAGATACCACTGTTCTTATTAGGGCTGCTTCATTCATTATTGAATTCCTATGAGTGACAATCATATAAATGGGCAAGTCATCACTGGGCGCATAAGGAACACATGCTTTGTGGACAGCAGTACCAAGCTCAGTCTTTGACATCTCCTGATCCCGATGGCCACTGAATACAAAATCTAATTCTAAAATAATCTGGAGTTTAATTCTACTGCTACAGACACAAAATGAGACAGGGTGCTGCTGATTTCTGTTTATTTTGACACGGAAGATCATGTTATACATAATACAGAAAGAAGGGGATGCCTGCCTGCCTGAGGAGAGACTCCCCAGACTGCATAGTATGTTGATGGCAGATAGATGGTTTGTTGGTTTTAAATATTTATGATACTTGGTAATTTTTTTTGTTATTTTTGACATGGTTGAGTCCACACTGAGTAAAGTACACCCAAATAAACAGCCATCATAAGAAATTCTTAACGGAATATAATTAAACGCCTAGGTGGGGGGGAAATGAGCATGGCTTTTGCTTCCAGGATTTTTGTTACACACACACACACACACACACACACACACATATTGAGGGAAGGAATACAACTCTTTTCACAATATTATGAAAATATGATTTTAGACAGAATTTCCATGGATGGTCTGACATTTGTGCTGGTGTTAAAGGGGACTATTCCCACTTTACATTTCTTCCCGAAACAAACAAACAAACAAGAAAGTATTCCAAAAGCCAAGATTGAAAACCCTTTTCCAGCATAGCAATATAAATAATGCAGATGACCTGCAGGGGTCGATACAGAGCAGATGGGGGGAGGGAAATGATGAACTGCTTACAGAATGGGAAACACATTACAAAGATAAACTCAATATGGAAAGTCAGCACCTAACTATACTAAAGAGTACCCAAGGATTTGGATTGCAAAGCTCTGTGCTGCTGCTACCTGTGACCAATTACAATGCAAGTGTTTCCTTCAAGGAGCCAGTACTACTGTGAGATTTGTTAATAGATATATATGTCATGGAACATGATGAACTGTACAAGTTCTATGCACAGAACCTTGGGGTATTCTCATGTATAACACACTCACTAGTGTTTTTTGGAGGGGAGACAGCAAGTGATAAGGACCAACAGACTTTCTCAGTCCCCCTAAACCAAAATTAAAATTGATTGAAGATACTTGAAAACTAATAAGCCTCAGGGTGAGGTACAGAAGTAACAACAACAACGAATAACAACAACAAAGAACAACTACTAAATGCTGGAACCAAGGGAGGCTGGCTGGATAATATCACCAGCACTGACTGTCTACGCAGCGCTACTGTTCTCTCCGGAGGCGGGACGTCGGCATAGTTTACCTGGCAGGGCCTCCGCGGCCTCCGCAGCCCCCGGCGACGGCCTGGGCTTCAGCCCAGTGTGGCAGCCGTTGCTTGGAGTGGTGAGTGGGCGAGAGTCCGGGCGGCGGCCAGGGGTCCAGTCTGGGCAGCGGTGGCGGCGGCGGCAGAGGGTTGGCGGCCGGTGGGAGCGGCTGGGCCGACCATCTCCAGGCAGCCGAGCGCTGGACGAGGGCGGTGATCCTGCTGGCGGCGGAGGAGGACCAGCGATAGCGGGCAGCGGCGCTGAGGGTGGTGTCCCCCTTCTCCCCCGGCCTTGGTGGCCTCCCCCTCGGGACCCGTGGGGCAACTGGATGGTAGGCCGACGCAGCTGTGAGAGGGCTTGTGTCGGTCCTAAGGACAGCGCGAGGGCCGCGACGGAGCCGGGTCCTGGAGTTGGGCAGTGGCTGGGAGCCGAGTGGGCGCGGTGGCGGAGGGCCGGCGGCGGCCAGTGGGAGTGGCTGAGATGATCCCCGGGCGGCCGAGTGCCTGGCGATGGTGGAGGCCTCGGTGGTAAAGGAGGACCGGTGACAGTGAGAGGAAACATCGAAGGGGGCGCCTCCCTTCCCCTCCCCCGGTCTCTGCAGCCTTCCTCCCAGGCAGGACCTTTGGGGTGACTGGGCAGCAGGCCGACGCAGCTGTGAGAGGGCTTGCGCTGGTCCTAGAAACAGCCGTGAGCAGCTGTGAGAGGGCTGCGCTGATCCGGCGTGGGAAGTGGCGACGATCACCGGACTCTCTGACTCTCTGGGTGGCTGAGGAGGCGGGAGAACGAATGCGGAGAGCTGGGGAGCTGGAAAATGGGGAAGGAGTCCCCCTAGTGGTGGGCCCGAAGATAGCCGGTACAGAAGGGGGGGTGCCAGTCCTTGGGATGCCAGCATCAAAGTCTGACCAGCAGTGAGGTGGATAGGGGTACTTGGTGCCCCTTGGTAGTGCTTGATACAGACTGCAGTGATATAAGATCAGCTCTTAGTGTGGAGTGGGTGGGGGCTAGGTCCAAGCGATTGGTCATTAGGGTAATTATTGTATTATAGCAAGATTATATTTTTGTATTTTTGTACTTTTGTATTTGTATGATGGAATGTTGTATGACCAATTAATTGGATGAGATTGGGTTTGTGTCTTAGCTGAGTGTAGATAGATAAGAGCAAGTGGAAGGGCTAGGAGCAGATAGGGTAACAGCCCAGGAAGGAGAACCACCTGTGGATGGGCTTTGATGGTTTGGAGGCACGGGGTGGGCGGGGCGCAGCGGCAATGCCATGGCAGCAGATCCCGGTGCTCTTGGGGAGAGGAAGGTATAGCGGTGGGTCCA
This sequence comes from Gekko gecko, assembly GCA_029375565.1. Classification (NCBI taxonomy): domain Eukaryota; kingdom Metazoa; phylum Chordata; class Lepidosauria; order Squamata; family Gekkonidae; genus Gekko; species Gekko gecko. The sequence goes on from JAPDNY010000006.1 coordinate 45,891,474, forward strand.
GGCAAGGTGTGAAAGGAAGGGCTCTGAGAAACAAAAGGGCTCGGTGCCCTTCCAGCCTGCGACTCATCCCAAAGGTTGCCAGAAGTGGGGCTAGGGTGAGTAACCCTCCTCCGTCATTGGCGTTGTGCAACACCAGGTCTATTAATAATAAGACCATGGTCCTTCGGGACTTCATTATGGAACAACAAGTAGACCTGGCGTGCGTGACCGAGACCTGGGTGCGGGATGGAGAGACCTTAGCTCTTGTGCAGCTTGCCCCACCTGGATTCTCGGTCCTTCACCAATCACGGATGAGGGGGCGGGGGGGAGGGGTGGCGATATTCGTGCGGGAGGCTTACTCCTTTAGGGCACTCCCCCTGTTGGAGATTGCGGGCATTGAATGTGTCGGTCTGGTGCTGGAGGCCGAGGAGAGTTTGGCGATCTGCCTGGTGTACCGACCGCCTAATGCACCGGACAGTAGCCTGCCGTCCCTGCTGGAGGCCGTAGCAGGCTGGGCGCTGGAGCACCCTAAGCTGATGGTTTTGGGTGACTTCAACGTCCATGCCGATGACGCGGCCTCTGGCCGGGCAACGGACCTGGTGGCGTCCATGGCGTCGCTAGGACTCTCCCAGTGGGTGTCGACCCCCACGCACCAGGCCGGGCACATGCTCGACTTGATCTTCACGGTGGGGATTTCAGTGGAACGGATGACTGCGATGGCAGTCCCATGGTCGGACCACTATGCCCTGAAGGCCCGGGTGAATGTCCCACCCCAACCCTGTATAGGCGGCGAGCGGATTTTGGCTCGCCTGCAGAGCCAAATGGACCCGATGCGGCTCTAGATGGCTCTGCGGGATCCGATGCCCCCTGGCGGCTCGTTAGATGACCTGGTGGAAGACTGGCACAGCCGACTTTCCGCAGCCATCGACGAGATCGCTCCCAGGCGCCCTCTGCGCGCTCGCTCCAGGCTAGCCCCTTGGTACTCCCAGGGGTTGCGGCTTATGAAGCAGGAGCTCAGACGGTTAGAGAGGCGGTGGCGCCGCGCTCGCAACGAGGCAACGAGAGCATCTTATAGGACGTTTATGAGATCCTATGAGATGGCAGTCAAGGCGGCAAAGAGGGAATTCTATGCAGCTACGATTGCGTCTGCAAGCTCACGCCCAGCCCAATTATTTGGAACAATTCGGTCTCTGACAGCCCTGCCTCAGGGCAGTCATAATAGTAGGGAATTGGAAATTGGCTGCGAGGCATTTGTGAGCTATTTTGCAGATAAAGTCTCGGCGCTCCACCGCGACCTCCCCGCCACACTTGAAACAGTGAGCGAACTCGAGGCCCCTTGCGCGTCTTTGGGCGTGGGTTTAGAATGCTTTGATCGGCTCAGTCTGGAGGAAGTCGACAGATTGCTAGTATCTGTACGCCCAACCACATGCGACCTTGACCCGTGCCCCTCCTGGCTCATTAAGGCGGGCCACGAGGGGTTTCATGGTGCCGTGGGGGAGATTGTCAACAAGTCCCTCTCGGAGGGACGGTTCCCCGAGGCACTCAAGGAAGCGATGGTCCGCCCTCTCCTGAAAAAACCGACCATAGACCCGGCGGAATTGGCCAGCTACCGGCCGGTGTCCAATTTGCCTTATTTGGGCAAACTGATTGAGAGAGCGGTGGCGATCCAGCTACAGGGCTTTCTAGATGACGCTTCCATCCTTGATCCATTCCAGTCCGGCTTTCGTACAGGACGGAGGCAGCACTGGTCGCCTTAACGGATGACCTCCGGAGGCATCTGGATCAAGGTGGCGTGGCAGCACTGTTGTTGTTAGACCTGTCGGCTGCATTTGATACAGTCGACCACCAGTTGCTGATCCGCCGCCTCGCCAACGTGGGGATCCAGGGACTCGCCCTTCAATGGCTTGCCTCTTTTCTCCAAGGTCGGGGACAGAGGGTGGTGCTAGGGGGGCAGCAGTCCCGGAGGCACCCGCTTGAATGCGGGGTGCCTCAGGGGGCAGTGCTCTCCCCGATGTTGTTCAACATCTATATGCGCCCCATCGCCCAGATTGCTCGGAGGTATGGGCTGGGTTGTCACCAATATGCGGATGACACCCAGCTCTATCTGATGTTGGGCGGCCAGTCGGACTCCGTCCCGGAAGATCTTCACCGGGCTTTGCAGGCTGTGGCTGGGTGGCTCCGGCGGAGCCGATTGAAGTTAAACCCTGCCAAGACGGAAGTCCTGTGCCTGGGTCGGACCGGCCGGGGATTGGGGCTCCCACTCCCGACCTTCGACGGGGCATCGTTGGTGCCAGCGCCGGAGGTTAGGAGTTTGGGAGTGCTCTTGGACCCCGCACTAACTATGGGGGCCCAGGTGGCAGCCACTGTCAAGTCGGCTTTTTACCATCTTCGACTGATTCGGCAGTTGGTCCCGTTTCTCGACCGCGAAGACCTGGCCACGGTGATTCATGCAATGGTCACCTCGAGGTTAGACCACTGTAACGCCCTCTACATGGGGCTGCCTTTGGGGCAAATCCGGAGGCTGCAGCTAGTGCAGAATGCGGCAGCCAGGCTGTTGATGGGCACCCCTAGGCGGGAGCACATCCGGCCTGTGCTGAAAGCGCTGCACTGGCTGCCTATAGCATACCGGATTCGTTTCAAAGTGCTGGTGCTTACCTTTAAAGCCCTATATGGCCAGGGTCCGGCATACCTGAGGGACCGCCTTTCCTCATATATGCCCCAAAGAGCACTTCGGTCTGAATCACAACATCGCCTGGCGGTCCCTGGCCCTAAGGAGGCCAGGCTGGCGGCCACGAGGGCTAGATCGTTCTCAGTGGCGGCTCCTACCTGGTGGAATGAGCTCCCGGAAGAGATCAGGGCCCTGCGGGACCTTTCACAGTTCCGCAGGGCCTGTAAGACGGAGCTCATCCGCCAGGCGTTCGAGTAGGAGCCGCCGCTTCTTTTTTCCCCCCTCGTTGGTCGCTGCCCCGCCTCCATCCCACCGCTAATTTTACCAACTGGGATGGAGGAAGGGGATAGCCGAGTTAAGCCCTCGGGGCCCGCCGCGACCACCACTGCTGTGCCTAATGATTATCTGTAGCCATCGGGTTGAGATAAAAGAGGAATTATAGAGCACGTTATGATGTGGGTATGTTCAGTATTTTTAGATGTTTTAACCTGTTTCCCTGGCACTGGTTGCCCTTGTAAGCCGCCCTGAGCCCGCTTGAGGGGAGGGCGGGGTAGAAATGGAATGTATACATAAATAAATAAATAAATAAATAACAATTCCACAGCCCCAATCCAGAGTAGGACATGTGGATTGTCCACAGGCATGCCCATCATTCTACTAATCAACACAACTTATCATAGGTGAATGCGTAAACGGACTCCACTGAAGTGGGATATAAATGTCTTAATAAATAAATAAATTCCACTTGTGGTGACACATGTGCATGGGCAAGTCATGACCTAGGTCAAGCGATGTACAATCACTTGTGAATCAGCACCATATGGTAGGCTCCACAATATATAGCAGGGCTTTGTTTATCATTTTTTCCTCACAGCAGCTGACTGATTACTCCGTGAGCCACACCAAGCAGCCCTGTGTATTACAAGCTGCTTTGGATTCAAGGCATTACTTCCAGAGAGGATGATCAGTTCCATTCTGCCCATGCCATGGAACTTGCTCTAGAGAGCACCTACAGGGGTGTGCATAGTGGGGTCATGGCTAGGAAATGTACACCGGAACAAACACAACATTGGAACGTTTTCTTTTACCACTTAGTAAAGATATTCTAAAATCATAAGGGCTAGTCTCTCCTAAAAAGGCAAATACTGAAAGAAGGCTATGGTAAGGCTGTAATCTTTTTTTTTTTTTTTTTTTTAAGCTAAATGGGCTTTTCCCTTTTTATTTCAATAGGAAATGCTTCCCCCACCACCTGTCCAACAATGCTAATGATGTATCTTCAGAATGTGTCTATGCACAACATTATGCAACATTGGCTTTGGTCATGGCTATTTTGCTTTGCTTTGATAAATGCTTTAGGATCAGTAAATTGGTGAGAATTTTCTAAAATTTGATTACATTCTTTCAATGAACAACACACAGTCTTTTGAGTTACACAGAATCAATTTGTCAAGTAAAATGGAAATACACCCAAAAGTGGATACATCTCCTCTGAAGCAGACTTTGATGGAAGAGTGAACATGTGAGGCATTAAATGACTAGATAAAAGTTATAAATAATGTCACCATGTCAAAACAATGATGGGGATCCAAATGGTTGTTCCACCAATGCATGTGACTTTTAAGCTTTCCCTTCAAATGGTCCTCTGAGCTGTGTCTTCCCAATGCTGAGGAACCTTTGGAGTTGTGTGTCCCATGTTCATTAGAAGGAAATTTGCACCTCATTCATGTGCAAGAAGCAACACTTCACACTCATGCAATGGGGAAGATCTGGATTTCATCCAATGGCTTCCTAGAATCAGTCCTAGGCTTAGATTGACTGATAATTTCCACAGAGAGGAGGAATTTCTGCCCACCTGATTCCCTCCACTTCTGCTGCAATCCAAAATTCCCTCCAAAATGCTGATCCTGAGGGATAGGAGATCCTCAGGAACAACATGGGAAGAAGTCAGAGGTCTGCCACAGGAGCAAGGAATTGGCAGATTTCATGGGATCCAACACTTAGTCTGCTGGTTTCTTTACTACAGTTCTCAAAATCAATTTTAATGACATTTTATTCTAATTCCATCATTATGCTTTTAAATCTAAAATGAGACTCTCAAAGAGACTTAGAAAAAAATCAAATCAATAAAGTTGCTTAAATTATGTTAACTTTATAAACACATGCAACTTTTGAAACTCATTTTTTAGTCCTTAGAAAACTGCCTGACAGTAATTACCAGCTTTCAGGTTGTAAACTAGGACTTGAACCACTAGTTATACATGGTGAAACAATAGTAAAAAAAAAAAATAATTACAGAGAAGTGAATTTACTTTCCCATGCTTTTCATAACATTTTATTCAGCTATTTTGTTAACCTACCCCAGTTCTGCTATGTTTTGTTTTGTTGCTTAATCAGACATATTATTTCTGTTAAAGAAGGAGTTGGGAGGGACGAATGGAAATGGTACAAGAACAGAGAAATCAAGACACATCTAACCACTCTGCTCATCCAATGGCGGTGCCTTCATCCAGCACAAGGAGTCTTTCTATACCACAAGCAGCTCTTGAGTCAGAGGAAGGCACCACAGTTAGCTGCGTAGAGTGACAGGATACAACCTGTTATGTCACCTGGAGGCAGAAAAGACAAATAGAAAAGGGAATATGGGAGGACAAGGGAGGCCAGTTCACACATCATCAAATTGGCTTCCTGCATTTCCACTATGAGTCAACCAAGCCTTTCTGAAGTGTTTGAACTGCAACTGCATGTCTGAAAACATACCATTGGGGGCAGACATTGTGTGAAGAGCCTAGGGATTCATTAGCCATGTCTTTGCAGACATGCAAACACCCTTCAGAAATTATACAGCTGGTACAGGCTGGAATGGCAAGCACATACCTTTTCCTGTAGGTTATGAAGTAGTCTTAACACCAGTTTGTAAACTGGGTCCAAAGAACATTGAGAAGCAGAGGCTGAATGAGGAATAATGAGAAATTCCATTGGGTCCAATAAAATGAAGACATGAAACAATCTCACTGGGATTCCGAGAAGGAAAAGGCCAAGCAGTATGCATTACAGAGGTGATGAGCTGCAGCACTGGCTGCTCCATCCAAGAGTGAGTTTCCACCCTGTCCTGCCAACACCAAAGCTAGGCTTCAATGAACAACTATTTATTAACTAGTCTTAAAATGTATTAAATTGACCTTGTATGTGATAGTCAATACAATGTTTAAAAAATGTACAAGTTCATTTTTAAATAAAAATCAATTCAATGCCATAAAGGTCAGTATGAAACTGAAAACAGGAATCAGTAGAATTCCAGTGTCCAACATTATAAAATTTCACTATTAACATGATTAAAAGTTTTCAGATAAGTTAACGTGATGCTGAATATTTGAACAACAACAAAAAAAAGACAGCGGGGATCAAATGAAAAATCTGGTGATTTACCCATAGTTGAAAACTAAGACTTGTAAAATTCTCTTGGGACTTCCTAAATGACTGCAAAACTGCTTGCTAATAGCACAGTACACACTTGCAAATACTATTTAAATACAAGCAATGCTGTGAAATTAATTATCTACACGTAGCTTAAATATATAGCACTATTTCTGTTCTACTAGGGTTATACCTGGAATGCATTAGCTAATTTACCTAACATTGATTACTACATAACTAACGCCTTTTTAAAAGGTCAGCTTTAAAAGGTTTCTTTATCAGCAAGTTTTAAACATATCACACCATTAAGGTGTGCCTATCCTAACATTTCAGGACACCACAAACTATGGGGGAAATATTTACAGTGTCCATTTGGGATATAGAAAAAGGCTTTTGCAAGAGTAACTCAGGTACAGACTACTCACATAAGGGAAACAATTACAGTATTAATGTCACTTTCCCCAAAGGCAGCATCTTCACAACAGTAACGAACAATAACACAATCCTTTGTTTGTCTATAACGATGTAGTTCATTCAGTGGGTTTTATATTCATTTTTTAATGCCTCTGTAAAAAATTGCCCCCATAATGAATAATGTTCCATGGTGAAAACCTAGTGGCTTGTCTAGGTCTACACAATAAATCTATGGCTTCAATAGGGATTTTCTGATTCACATTTTTATCCACTATGCCAGGGGTTCCCAAAATTATGCCCATAGGTACCATGGTGCCCAGCTCCCGCCAAGTGCTTCTTCCAAGTGGGCAGGGCTAGGTGAGGCTTTTGCCCAGCAGGACTTCTGATTGGCTTTGTAGATTAAAAGGCATCCTGTTAAACAGAGCTTCTGCCTGAAACATTGCAGAGTTACTAGTGGAGTTACATATAACTTCAATCTCTGAAATCGTGGGGTTGGCTCTGCTTCCTGCAGCAGCCATTTTGTGGTTGATTCCACCTCCTGTGGCAGCCATTTTGTGAATGCGCCCACTGCTCTGTGTCAGAATTCCAAAGGTGGCCGCAGGCTCAAAAACGTTGGGGACCCTTGCACTATGCTATACCAGTTTCTACCATGCTTTCGACAATAATCTTTCTCCCATGCATATTACTGAATATACATGAGCCACAACACTGGTCTATCAAGGTCCATATTTTGTACTTTGACAACAGTTATCCAGGATCTCAGGCTGAAGCCATTTACATCAGGGACAGACTGGCCATTATAAGCACCTGAGTTTTCCCAGTGTCCCATCATCTGGGTGTTGCAAGAATGGTGGGTGGGCTCCTTTTCCAGCATTTTTTTTTCTCCCAGACCACCCCTAGCTATTAACTGATCTCTTTCTTTCGATAATGTCTAGCTTGTAAATGTGCCCATAATTTAGATTCTGCTGGCCTCCATACACTGATTCAAACTACTATAACCTCCAGATGCTGTACATGAGGATGCCTTTGAAGATATCATGGAAGCTCTAACTGGGGATTACATGAACAAACAGCAGGGGCCAAAGTTCCAGGCAGACAGGCTCCAGTCCTGCAAAAGGATCAAAATCACATGAGCTTTTATGCTAGACCCCTTCATATGACCCAGTTCCATGTTAAATCCTCATCTATTTCAACACAATTGGTACCTCTTTGGCACTCAAGAGCAAGATTATCCCAAATCCATATTGGGGGAATTCTATGAATTGTCATACATACCACAGATAGAACATGAAAAACAAAAATTTCAATAAACTTTCTATTATCTAACAATGTTCATAGACAAGTTTTAAACATTTATGCTCAGTCACAGAGACCTTTAAAATCCCAGGATGGCTGGTGGCCCCCCCCCAAAAAAACTCACTCACTTGACAGGTAATCATGCTTCGACAACATCAATTTTTAATGCTTTCAAAGCTGTGCACTCTGGTGAATGAACATTGACTAGAAAACCAACATAAATTGCATTAAACTTAACATCTATTTGGTTCTAAATACATTGTATGCATAAAGAAACAATACATTCTGTTTACATGTCAGAAGAAACAGCACTGCAGACTTCAAATCTCTTACAAAGGAACTGTGAGAGGACAGTAAATATAAATATGGAGCCAAATGCTACATTTCTGGCTTTTGGCTGCAATCCCAAATACAACTTAAATCTAGAGATAGCACCACAGTTGGAAATGAGGGAGTTGAAACACAGAGTTTTTAAAAATTGATTTCATTTTGCATTGCAAACTCATCCAGAGCCTACTTGGAGGCATCTGAACTTGATTTCAAAGTCCAGGATATTTTACTCTGCCTGCAGCTATGAACTCTCAGGGCTTCCTCTTTCCCTAGCAATGGGAAGAGGAGCAAAGAAACCCAAGCAGAGCTGGGTACAAAGTACAAAGAACTCTAGCAGGCACAACTATATCTATGTCCCATGACTTCTGGCAGCATTAGATGTTGCTGTGCCACTTGCAGCAATATCTAGGGATGCTGAGAACTCCAGAAAATATTGCTGACACATAGGCTCAACAGCACAGGTATATGCTCACCAAACATCTTGTCCTAGCAAAGGCCCTGTTGTAAAATAGCTTCTCATTTTTAGAACAGCATAGCTACAAATATGGCTTGAAGAAAGAGTAAAGGAAGAAGAGACATAATTTTGACTCTTTCCCCCCAGATTCAATATGACCTGTGATCCATTAACCATCATTATAGCTGCATAAACTGCGCCTTAACAAGATTTAAGTACTTTCAAAATCATTTATTTAAAGAACTTACATCCTGTTTTTCATGGTCAAATGTCTTCTCAAAGCAGCCTACAAAACCATTTTAAACCTGTAATCAAATATTAAATTTTGTATTAAAAGACATCAGTGTCTCACAGAGGACAGGCAGGTCGTCAAGGATGTGCAACTTAACAGCTGAATGTTGTTCAACCCTTGATGGCAGCCCATCTTTCCTTGACTGGCAGTTGCTAGGCAGCAGTTCCTCACATAAGGAAGGGGAATGGAGCTGATCCCAAGACCACCAGAAAACAGAGTTGCACTTACCTATAACTGTTGTTCATCAATGTCTTCTGTGCAGACAGATTGGGACTGTGCTTTCACAGGCCAACCATGGACATCGAGCTTAAAAGCTCAAAATAGGGATGTCCTGTCCCTTTTGAAGCCTGCGTATGAGGGGGTTTTCATGCTGAAAGCTTCACGTGTTTGTGAGGCGAAAGCCCCCTTTCTTCATTTCCTGCTTGGCCACCACAAGTTCTTCAGCACAATTAATCATATCCAATACTCAATATCAAAATCTCTTTTTTTTGAGAGAGAGAGAAAGCTTACAGAGGGGCAGGAGGGAGGGAATGTGTGTCTGTTACAGGTAAGTGCAAGTGTTTTCATTTTCCATCTTGGGACATTAGTGAGCTTCCCACCTGAGGGGGGGGGGTGAGTCTCTCACTGAAAAAAAAATCTTTGCCTTGTCTGACTTGCAAGTCCAGGGCATAATGTCTAACAAAAATGTCTTCCATTGACCTTGCAGATATTGAGAAGAGGCAGCCATCTCTGAAAAGCTGCAGAGGAGGCTTCTGCTCTGGTGGAATGCGCCTTCAGGTCAAGTTGAATAGAAATGTGGAAATATGAATCTTTCAGGTCTAAGACAGAAAACCACACCCCTGGGGTCAAAAGTTCAATTACTGAAGCAAAAGAAACCATCCTGAACTTAGAAACAGTATAAAGTTTATTTAAGTTTCTCAGATCTAAAATAGGCCTATGGCCATGATCCTTTTTGTCAATTAAGAAAAATTGGTAATGGAAGCCATAAGAACCAAGTCCACACTCAACTTCCTCCAATGCTCCTTTATTTAAAAGTTCCTGTAATTGAGCTCTAAGCTCTGAGTACATATTATCAGTAGCTGAGTTTGCTGGATGGCAGGGTGGGAGTGAATGGAATTCTAACCTATAAACATTACAAATGATAAGAACCCACTAATCTACAATAACTCTACACCAGGTTTCTTGGAACCTTACTAATCTATCTCTAAACGTGGTTTGGGCCTGGAAGCGTTCAGTCAGAATTTTGGCTGAGGTTGGCTCTGAACCTTCTGAGAGGATCAGGGTTATGGAACAGGTTTGCCCTTGTGAAACAGCTATGCCTGGTACTGGCATTGAGGATTACTAATACGGTTACTGCTGTGTTTGTCCTTGACCTCTATAGAATGGGGTCACAAAACCATGTTGCCTTTGGCCAAAGAATTGCCCTTGTGTCACCACAGAAGGCTACACAGTCAAGAACCTGGCTGTCTGCCTGTCTGAGAGCCAGTTTGGTATACTGTGTGAGAGTCAGTTTGGTGTAGTGGTTAAGAATGGCAGACTAATCCAGAGAACCAGGGTTGATTCTCCACTCCTCCACATACGGCCAACTGGTGTGACCTTGGGTCAGTCACAGTTCTCACAGAGCTGTTCTCTCAAGAGCAGTTCTCTCAGAGGTCTCTCAGCTTGACCTACCTCACAGGGCGTCTGTTGTGGGGAGAGGAAGGGAGGGAGATTGTAAGCCACTCTGAGACTCTCAGTGAAGGGCTGGGTATAAACCCAACTCTTCTTCTTCTGTTCTTTTCCACTGTGGACAGAAATTGATTGGGCAAAAAGTGTTGACCTCAAAGGGTAGGTCTTCTACCCCTGCCCTGGTGTCTATCGAAAGTGCCATATTCCCCAACCATGAGTGCCATCTTAGAACAATAGACATGGCCATAGATCTTATAGAAATAACAGCGGAGTACTTCCCTGCACTGATTTCTTGCTTAGAGAGCCTTATACTTGTATGAGCTTAACTAAGCTTGTGGACTCCTCTGGCAGCTGATCCATATACTTTGCCAGACTCTCCCACAGGAAGAGCTGATACTGCCCCCATTACAGTCTGGTAGTTCACTATGAAAAAAGTTAAGACTGCTGATGAATAGCATTTCTGTCCAAGAATATCAGGTCTGCAGCTTTCCCTATAGGGGAGACATGTTGATCCAGTCTATGCCCCGTCTGCATGTCCTCTATCATAATGGAGGATGGCAAAGGGTGGGTTGATAGATATTCTGCAGAATCTTGCTTGGTGCTATAAAGATTCTCTATTTTTCTAGGGGTGGCTTGCATGGATGCAGGTCTTTTCCAAACTGGTACCATCAAGTCCAAAAGACCTTCTAGAATTGGGAAGGCCACTGAAGTCGACTCTGAATACAGATGGCTCAGAATTTTTCTTTAGGCTTGTTGTTAGATGTGGCCACATCTATTTCCAAGGCCTTAACTATGTGTACCACCTGTTCACAGTATAAGTGAATATCTTCACTTGAGAAGACCAGGGTGGAATCCCCCAATATGCCTATGGACTCAACAATAATGATGTTCAAGAGCAACAGGTGCAGGTGCAACTGAAAGCACCCTTGACATGGCAACCGGCACACCAAGATCATTCCTCATATCATGAGAACATAAGAACATAAGAGAAGCCAATGTTGGATCAGGCCAACAGCCCATCCAGTCCAACACTCTGTCACACAGTGGCCAAAAATACCAGGTACCTTCAGGAGGTCTGCCAGTGGGGCCAACAGAGAAGACTCTATTTCCTGTGAATTCAAGCTTGTAACTAATGTGGTATAATCTAAACTAGATTTTGGGCTAAAATAATATTTCTATATATCTAATTACTTACACAATTTTGATGCTCTGTCTTCATAATTTTTTTTAAATCATGTTTTAATTCAGAAAAAAAACCCTGGAAGATATATGGTGGTGTGAGGAATAGAGAGCATAATTTCAGTAGTCTTCCTCTCAAAGGGAAAAAAGTTGGCTCTAGTGAGGTATAAAAATATATTAAATCATCTTTTAAAAAAAGAAATAAGGATAAAATTAATAAGGATAAAAACACACTGATGTAATTTTTCTATGTATATCATACCATGTGACATGGTCTATTTCTGCTAAACAGCTTGGCAAAATCTTGTATAGAACATATGCCAGATATCTCTTGAGATGCAAAGAGGTCAATATATTCTGTTTTAAGATATAAGATGTATTTTGTAGGTTTTCCTAAAATTGTGTATTTATGTTCCTTTTATTTAAACCAAGAAGATATTCTACTTAGAAGATGCATAGCATGCTTTATATTTTTGGACAAAAATTGATAGCTTGGCTTTTATTTTGGAAAAAAAGTATTTATTAATAGCATGCTTTTTTTCAATAAAAGCGTCCATTTTAAATGGCTTCTTCATCTTCCACAGCAACTAACTGGAACACCAATTATTTCCATAAATATGACAGTATCCTTTTAACTGACGGCTCTTTCAGATGGGCTACTTGAGTTCCCCCCCTTAATGATTTCCCTTATCAATTTGATAGGCAGTCCCATTAGATCTACATACTCCCTTTCACAATTGCTATGCTGTTTGTTCCTTCCAAGATTACCTATCCAGTTTATAAAGAGAATCACTAAGGAGCTCTTTGGTGGAAATTGTTGATCACAGGGTTTTATAGGATTAAAAAAAGAAAAGATTTGCCTTTGCATGTGTTTGTACAATAGAAAGGAATTGTGTATTGGCAATCTGTTACAGCCAGAATTGTCTAAATAAAATGTGGCAACTAGTAATTCAGAAAGATAAGCACAAGATATTAATCATCTTGGTGAGTTTCTGTGAAATCGCAGGTAACTCTTCACATGCTGTGATCAACAAAATCCATTCATTCTCTGTCCCAACTCAAGATTATTTACATGTTTCTTTTAACAATGGTACAATGTAATTACTAAAGTCATTAGGCTATCAAAATAGCAAATAAGTACATAAATAGAGGGGGCTGGATCCTACCACTTGGTTCAGCTAAATGTGGTAGAGTGGTAAATAGCAACCCTAGCTCCAAAATAAAGTGTTTATACACTCATCTTCATCATTTCTGAAATGTTCACCTTAGCCCTGCCTGTACTCAGAAGCCACACCCACCACCAGTAATTTGATTTTAATAACTTCAAGATTTACCACTTTCCCAGGACTACAAAAGCAAAGAAGTTGTCAAGCATCTGGTAGGTCATAATACAGGGTTAATGAGCTGTGAGAACCACAGGTAGGGTTGCACTATTATTTTGCCACATTCTCAGGATAATGTATGTTCTTGCATGTCAGAAAACTATTCTGATTGTCAGCCCTTAGATTGTTTGCTATGATTGCCTTTTAACAAACATTTTTTTTAATATGCTGCTATTATACCATCACAAAATTATAAATTACTGCTATTTTTCCTATTTGGAGATATTCCTGTGTGGTATCTCATGACAGGGGTAAGCTATGTACTGATAGGACAAGATTTGGTTCTCCTTTACATTTGAGTGAAGGAAAAATCCAACAGCAACTCTGAAATGGTCACATATTGCTGAGGAAATATCTGCTTGGGATCACAGGAGGACTGCTATGGAGAGCTACACCAAGGCCTACAGGATCAAAAATTGCAAATACATGCCCAAAATTGCAGAAGACTATGTGATTATACTGTTCACTTTCTGAGTAGAAAATGCAGGTATAGACAGTCGAGTGGAATGCTGTTGTCGTGGGATAACAGCACCAGCTAATTCAAATGGGGGGGAAACTGACTGAGGTACATCTCTGCCAATATTAGTGAACAAAAAAGGAAGCAGATTCATGCTTATAATGTAACAAACCTCTCCATGTGGATGGGAAAATAGGTAAGTGAATGATTTCAGTGGTGCAAAGTTCCAATACAGAAGGGGAGGGGGAGGAGTACAAGAAATAGAGTCCAAAATCCAAACTTGCGCTTGGAAGAAAAGACTTTTAATCTATCTGAGTAAAAGTTGCGGACATCCACACATATTTTAACTCGAATTCCTCCTTGGAGGCAATGAGATCCCAGTATCCCCTTCTCCGAAAAATATGGGTCCTTCGTCACCTTTTTCTGAAGGTATCTCTCTCAAAGGTAGCTTTCGCTACACCCTACGAGAATGAAGGGGGGGGGTCACTTTTCTACCAAACATTAACTTGATGCTCACCTTTCCTTTATTCACATCTTTTTCTCAACTATATAATAGTAAAGGCTGAGTTTGTCTCTGTTAAAATGAAGGGATCCAAAGCCTGTGCTACAAACTGCATCTTCCCTTGCAAGATAGGGGGTGGGAGGAGAATGGCAGAGAGGAGAGCAAGCCAGCTAGCAAGGCTTCCTCTGAGGGATGGAGGGGGTAGACTTACCAGGAGCTAAAATCATTGAAGTACACAAAGAGGCAATCTGTATGAAGGCAAGGAGGGTGGTGAGGTTTGCAAGCTTGGGGAGGGAAAGGAAAAGCAGGGGGGGAATGCTGGTCATCCCAGGCCTCTTGGCATCCCACCCCTTCCCCCTTCCTGTTATGCTTGCTCACTCCCATTCACTCCCACCCACACCAGCCTTGCCCAGCGCCCCAGGCAGCATTTCACCCACCATCGCTTGGAAACGGTAATCAGAAATAGAGCTGCATGCGTGGAATTCATGGCCCACCGGGGTAAGAGGAGTAAGGCACCTGAAACCAAGGGACCCCCAGTCGTACCAGGGGGGAGGGGCTGGCATCCTCCCAGAGAGGGCAGGGCACATCTGTGAGGGGGAATCACCCTCATCAGCCCCTCCCCAGTGGCTACATGCCTGCCTTTGCTCCTTCATCAGCCTTGAGCAGCCCAAAGGTCTCTCATTCTCATGGACTCCGACCCATTCTCTATCACTTTCCCTTATTGGTGTGGGGGGGGTGTTTCCCAGGGCAACCTCCTTTTCTTTCCCTTGCTCAGAAATTCACCTCTTCCATGAACCTTTTGCCTCAACCCACTTTTTCCAAAGTCTAAGTCAGGGTTAGCCAAACTTGCTTAACGTTAACAGTGACACAGAATAAACATCAGATGTTTGAGAGCCTTGAGATATGAACAAATATTATACACACGTTTTTATTGGAAAATATGCAAATTTGCTTTTTATTAACATTAAATTAGACTGTGTGAAAGAGTCACATGTGGCTCCTAAGCTGCAGTTTGGCCACCCCTGGTCGAAGTTTATTTTCTAGATGTTTTCATCCCCCTCACTTTCATTCCTGTTCTGCTCCCTCTATTATTTACTATAAAATGTATATGCTGCAAAAAAACCAAAGAAACTAAAACCTCAGCCAAATGGCTTCCATAAAGCTGATAAAGAATCATCATTTAAAAAGTCAATAAATGATCATCAATTCTTCAACAGTAGCTAGCAACACAAACTATCAATCATGTCATAAATCAAAGTTGAGTAAAACAGTCAACATAAAAATAATCAAAGGAGGATGAGAAGCGGGGGGGGGGATCTTCCAGCCCAAATGTTTCTCAAGCTTCAACCCAAATCCAGCTCCTCAGTTGGTTTTTCAGATTAGAAGCACAATGGGGCTCCAATGAAGATTACAAACACTGGATGAGACAAGTGCAAGTATACAGAACAATTTATTCATTTATTTAAGCCTCTGTGTCCTGCCTTTCCCTCTAGCTGCCTGGAAAGAGGCCAATGGCAGCTCACAATCAAAAGACACCGTAAGATATATAACAATAAAACTATAATATCAACCATTTTTAAAAAAAAAAAAATAGCTGAGTAACAAATCATACAATTCACAGAAACAAAAACACTGCTCATGCAAATTCTAGCTGCTGTCTCAGCAGTATACATACACACACTTCTAAAGCACAACAACTCTGCAGGACTCCTTAAAAGGTGAGGAAGAGGCTATCCTCATGTGGCATTGGTGGAAAGTGCAGTCAAGTGTCAGCTGACTTTTGGTGAAGCCTGTAGGGTTTTTCTAGGCAAACGATGTTCAGAGGTGATTTGCCATTGCATGCCTCTGACCTCAGTCCTTATGACTTTAGCCTTTTCAGATGTTACCTTTGGAAGTATCCAACCATGAAGTTCAGTACATAAACTGAAGATACATATGGTGCTCTAATCAGAGGAAATGGTGAGCAGGCATATCAGAAGGATTGTGGGTAGTGAGCACTCCTCATGTGTGCACATGAATATATATATATGAATATAAATATAATATCTGATAAAGGCTCTACTCTAGAAGGTGCAGCAGAAGTATTTTAGCTTTTTTCTGGAATAACATGGTGATTAGGTAGAATGAGGAGAATAAGGATTTTTTAAAACTTCAACATAGAATATTCTCAAATAGCTGAGTTGTTCTGGAATCACTTTTTTACTTATGGGGGGGGGGGACAGCCTTTTAAATTTCCTTTTAAAGCTCAAGAGGAATAGAAACCCTGCATAGATAAGCAAAGCATCGTGCATGCAAGATAACAAGCCGTTTGGGTTAATTACTGTTTTGTTGCAAGACTACCCAAATTTTAATCAACAGAAAGCTACTCTTCCACAGATTGCAAAGGAGGGACATCTGTACAAGTTAGTGCCATTTTTAACTCCTCGGGCACTTGCAGCACCTGGAAAAGCCACAGGGAAGAAATCATGGATCCTTCCTGAAATTACCACAGCATCTGTCAGCTCAGAAGGAGGTATATGATACTAACTTGCATGGCAACAAGCATTATTCCACAAGCATCGTACAACAAGCCTATTATTTATTCATTCCTTCACTGATACAGCACCATAAGAGTACATGGCACCTTACTGAGTTACATTGGGGGAAACTGACATACCCCTGATCCCAAGCAGCTTAAAAATGTGCAATGGGAAAAACAAGGGAGGGAAGTGCAGAAGAGACAAGGGCAGTTCTCTAAGGAACATTCTAACAAACACACAAGGAAACCCAGGAAAGCAAATTCTTTTCAATGGACTATAAAAGGGTCACTCTTGCTGGATCAGACCAAGTGCCCATTTAGTCCACCACTCAAACCATGACCAGCCAAATGTCCCTAGAAAGCTCCCAACTAGAGCATGATGAGCAATGGGAAATCTTGACAAGTTGCTTGTCTCCAATATCAGTAAATCAGAGGCATACTCCCTCAGCATGCAGAGGCTCCATTTTGGGCAGTCATGGACACAATAAAGTTAAATGCTACTCAGGATATAACTATACCAGCAACTTAAGTGACACGTATAACTATGCTTATTTTACCCTGGTCTCTGTTGCAAATCCTAGGAAATCTTCCAAGGGGACTGTGGCTGGTAAATGGGTGCATACAGCATTACTCTAAAAGGACAAGCATAAGGAATAACCACTGTTGGTAGAACATGCTATTGTATTCTGGGAATTCAATATTTATTTATTTATTTTGCTTATGGAGCAACAGATATGTACATATCATTGGCATAGACAAGTTCAGCATCCCTCTGGGATGTGGGGGAGAGGTCAATCCCGACACTGGACTAAAATTATCAACATTTTTGTGACACTTTTTTTTAGTTCCATGAAGGCTCCTGGGCATAAACACACTCGGCCTGATAGCTGATGTGGTCAGTAAAGGCCCCCAGTTATAGTTGCATGCACAGAGGGGGGGGGGTGATTTACAAACTGGAATTGGGAAAAAAAAGAAAAGGATTAAATACTGAAAATGTTTATTATGCATTAAATCAGCCCACTGAAGTAAATGAGATTCAGTCATCAGCAGTGGAATCCTAAACAGAGTTACAACCATTCTACGTTCATTAACTTCAATGGATTCAGAAGGATGCCACTCTGCTTAAGGTTGCACTGTAGAACTGCTAGATTCATCTATGCAAACACAAAGCCTTGAAACTTACAATATGAAAAACTGAACATTTACTTACAAATAATCCATTTAATACTCTTTATTCCTTTCATGAGAAATGCAGCCTTAATTATTAGATTTGTGTTTTTTTGTCTTTGATCTGGAAAACTTTTAAAACACTTTTTTAATTACTGAGGTTTTTTTAATGCTCTGGCATTCTCAAAATTTGAACAGCCCTCTAATGTTGAAGAGTAGTACACTCTTCCCTGCCTATACACTCCAAGCCACTGTGTTTCTAACACATTTGCATATCACATCTCACCATGCTCCTCCCTGCCATTTGGTTTTTCCTATCAATCCCCTTCCCCCAGTGGATGCGCCCTGTACTTGCAGCCTCAGCTCTGGCCAAAGCCAGTCAAAGACAAGCTTTGACCACATTATTTACCCTGCAGGTGGGCCCCTCCTTACTTGTTGGCAAACAGCATATCCAGAGATGGTAAGGCTACCCTCTGGTGGTCAAAAACGAGAAAGTCTGAGATCTGACATACTCAGAATGTCAAGATTTTCTGTGGGATGTTGGCTGGTATTTTGACTAGCCCCCCTTTTTCTTAAATTGCAGACTAAGGTCTTGTCATTTCACTTTTTCAAGGATACTCCCCACAAACGTTCCCCCAACCTCACCCCTTTCTGGGAGGAGTGTCTGCAAGAAACAAGAAAACAAATTTGTAAGTGAAAGGTCTTTAAATCAATATTGCATTATGAAAGAAAAAAAAAACAGGAGAAATTATTAAAATGCATTATACTTTATTACTAGTATTTCACCACTTAGAATTTGGCACTATGAAGCCTCTAACACCAAGCCTGATCAACTTGTGATTCTCTAAACTGAATACTGACCACCTGCTGGATATTGTGTCTCACCAAAAAGTTCATACATCCCTTGCCTGAAATATCAGAGGGTTCTGAGGCATGGGCAGAGTTCCATTGGTGAGCACAGTCTGGAAAGGCCTAGCTGTATATAAGCTTGTGAAAAGGGGGTGGGGGAATTTCCTGTTATTGCAGCAGGGGCCAAGTCATATGTATGGATACACAGTGCCAGATTTGTAGTTTGTCTGACTGTGTTTCTTTTCTAAAACACTGCTCATCATCAAGGTCTTTTCTAGAGCATTGATTAGTATCCCTGAGATCCCTGTGAGCTGTTGTTTGCGGTATTATGCCTGAAAATTTTAGATGGGAGAGAAAACAAGGATGCAATTATATTTTCATTCAACATAGCATTAAAATGCAATGAAATAAACCACATACTGTAATCCTGCAAGCGTCACATTGTATCTGAAATATACACCCATTGAAACACAGCCTATCATATCTCATAACAGTTAATGAAGCGGTCTGCCCAGAACGTGCAGATGGAGGAAAAGGACTCCGATTTTTATAACAGAAACAGAGTTGGCCTGCTTATATCCCTTGTGTTGCCATCGCGTCAGCATTTTCCCCCTATTCCCTGAGGTTACTGTAAAACAACTCAACATTAACAGATGAAAAGTTCAATATATATGTTAAATATTATTTGCTTACTAAATGTCCTTGGCCATTTTGATTTATAAGGGTACAACAAGCAGTTTCTAAATTGCATTGTTTGAAAAGGGGCTGTGAGCGGGAGAAAGAAATAAGCCCTGGTTTTCAATTTTTTTTTAATTTTTGTTTTTTCCCCATCGAACAGAGGATCAAGAAAGCTTCAGATGTTTAAAAATTGTATCTACCACACTGAAAAAAAAATGTTATATTTACATATGGTTTGTCAACTGGGATGAATTCCAACAACTGCTAACCTTCAGACGGATCATCTGCTAAGGTTGTGTTTGCAGGGAAATGAATACAAGCCAGTCCTTATTTTTATTGTTTTATTCATGTAAATTAATGCACATGCAAAATTATTCCCTTGATTAGGCTTGGAACAGAGCTACAGAGGCACAGGGAGGGAACATGTCCATAGAAAACTAACCAAGGATGGTATAAATGTGTTGCTGTGACAAATCCTACCTATCACTATTTTCCTATAATTGTTGGGGGGCAGGGATTGGCAAGGATTTAGAGATGAAATTATGAATTGTATGTGCTAATGAGTAATCATTATTCTTCTAATTTGTTAAGTGTTTCTTACACTATTAATCCTCAGATACTTTCAGAAGGTCCCTAAGACCATAATGGAAATGAAAGAGGGAAATGCTGAAGAGCTAGAGGTTAATTTGAATTTTTCAGACTATGCAGAAGATGCTTCCCTGTATAATTTAAAAAATTAAATGCAGAGGGTTGAGTCCTATAAACCGTGAGCACAAAAAGGAGCAGATATTTCTTCCCTCCATCCCCTAAGAGCTCCCAGTGACCTGCACAAAGAGCCTGGGGACTTTCTGCAGAGAAAAAACACAGTAGTACTGGTGGATGGAGCAAAGATAAATGTCTTATTTCACAGCATCCCACCATTTGAAGCATTTCATTTTCTCCAAACTAGGGATTTATTCCCTGGAATGCTACCAGATTCCATCTTATCTCCTTGCCTTTTAAACATCTATGTGAAACCCCTGGGAAATGTGTCCCCCGCCTCCAGAAATTTGGGAGTCCATGTGATCAGTCTGCTGATGATGATCAATTCTGTTTCATAAGGGATGTATAACACCACAGGATAAGAGGAATTCAGGTGAGGGAGACGTGTTGATCTGAAGCAGCAGAACAAAGTTTGAGTTCAGTGGCACCTTCAAGACCAGCAAGCCACCAGATCCAATTTCAGCTCTGCAAATGCATCTTGGCTCTGAGTGGCCCCTCCGAATGGCTGTCCCCACCCTCCTTTTTTTCCTGTAAGTAACCCTTGAGGAGATTTTATTCCATTTGTCTGAAGAACTGTGCTTGCACATAAAAGATTATACCGTGAATAAAACTTTGTTGGTCTTCAAGGTGCCACTAGACTCAAACTTTGTTCTACAGGATAAGAGGGGTTTTGATAAAGAGACTAAACTGAAAATCAACACAGATGGAAATCTTGGAGGTGGGAGGTCTATTTGATCTGACAGTTGGTGGGTCTCTTCTGAAAATCAGCTGCATACCTCTGAAGGAACAGCTGTGGATCAGGCACTTTTAGTGGTGAACATGGTCACAAGGTCAGTTGTGCATTTCAATATCCAAACTTAGTTTACCAACTGCAAATGCCCACAGGAAATCTTGTTACTGCAATGCATGTTTTAATATTCTCCAGGCAAGACTACTATATCTGCCATCTACATGGGTGTTCTTTTGATAACTTTTTGGAAATTTTAGTTTGTCTGTTGTGTAGCAGACTGCTTACTAATAGTAGTACAGTTGTCATGTCTTCCAGTGGTCAACTGAATGAGCAATGGCATGGGCTTCTCCCCAGCATGGCCCTCCGGTGAGCCCCAGATAGAGGAAGCTCAGAGGTGGGAGTAAGAAAGAAATCCTGGAGTCGATGTTGGGACTATCACAGACAACATGATTCTGGACTCTGCCTCCATTCCCTTCCCAACCACAAAAGCAGGAGTTAAGATCCTGTGAGTATCCTGTGCCCTCAAGGCATGCACCCCAGCAGTTGAGGCACAGGTGGCACTAGCAACAAGTCTGCCAGCAAGATGAGGTATGCCCGTAGAGGGAGACAGAATTGACTGAGGGGCACTTCTGGACAAGGAAGGTTCAGGGAGAGGTGGGTCTCCAGGGCTCACTGAAATTTTCCCCAGTAACCTAAATAGCCAATCTGCCCCTGCTTACATTCTCTTTCAGAGGAGGAGGAAGACAAAGAATTAATTTTATACCTTGCCCTTCACTACCCAAAGGAGTTTCAGAGTGGTTTCCAATTGCCTTCCCTTCCTCTCTCCACAACAGGCACCCTGTGAGGTAGCTGGGGCTGAGAGAACTCTGAGAGAACTGTGAGTGACCCAAGGTCACCCAGCTGGCTGCACGTGGAGGAGTGGGGAATCAAATCTGGTTCTCCAGATTAGAGTCCACCACTCTTAACCACTACACCATAGCTGGCCAAGCTATGGACAGGTCTGCTAACTACAGAGTCTGTAATTGAATAAATTATCTAAACACCAACAGTGGAATAAATGACATCTATTAAAATACTATACATCTCCACCTCCCATATGAGCTCACCAGGATCATCTGAGGAATTCTTGTTCTAAATGCTCCCTTTATTAGAGGCTGGGCTGATGAAGACAAAAGTTAACAAAGTCACAATCTTCTCAGTAGAGATATCCTCACTGTGAAACTCTCTCCCCAAAATGGCTCACCTGGCCAGCAAGGCTTTTATTTTCAGAAGTTTAATAAAAACCTTCTTATTTCAGTAGGCCTTGGGGGACATGTGTTGCATTGACTAACAAACTGGCATGTATCTTTGAAATCTGCTGGTCACATTTCTAACATTTTGTTCTGTTGATGATTTGTAATGGGGACAACAGGTTTATTTTAAACTGATACCTTCTTATTGTTTATAAGGTTAGCTGCCCTGAGGGCTCTATGGGACCCTTTCTGAAGTGTATAAATTTTAAAATAAGCAAAACAACCAGTTTGTGATGTGCCCTGAGGAACCCATTGGGAGAGGTCCCTTCAAAGCAAAAAAATCCCACTGTGTAGCCCCGAGGAGCTGGCATACCTGGAAGCACTTCAGATACAGCCTCTTTCTTTGCCCAGTATAAGTCATATGTTTTAAATGTGAAGCCTTCACAATCTGGCCAATTGTTTATTACACACATGGTTGCATCTTGTTTCACATTCTGCAGCGAGTCTCCAGTATTGATTGGGCCCTTTGGGCTCACCATACTATAAATACATTATAAATGAATGAAACACAACAAAGAAAGTACAAGAAGAATATTTGATATTTGATGTATTAGCTGACCATCCATGTATTATATAAAACATGCTTTGCCTAAATTCATTAGATGTACATATTTTTTTAGGTGGAATGAACCAGTGACTTCTTTTTTAAAAAATAGATGTTTACACTTCTTTTTAAAGCTTCTATCCTTCAAAGAAGGCATCCTTTCTTTTCAAGTAGTCTTTGAGCAGCAAAAATCATTTTTCACAACTCTCGATTTCAATAATATATTTTTCCCTGTTGAACAGATTGATAGCATTAAAAAGCACTTTTAACAGAGGAAAAGGTCAAAATGGACATTTCCAAGGATACAAGTTAGATACTGTATGCAGCAGACATATCTATTTCTATTTAGTATGATATGAAGCGCTTTTAGACATTGTTTTGGTGTGATGTGTGGTACATTATTCATTTTGAAGGGATGCTTAGAGTGGTATTTTACAAATGGAAGAAAATAACTACTTTCACATACATTTGCGATTCAAAGCCTTCATTTAAGCAATGACACCCATCCATCACCACTATCCCAGTGCTGCATGTGCCTTTTTAAAAAGTAGAGCTTCTTTATCACAGTTCTTTATATAGAATGAGAAAACCTACATATGCAATGCTGTTATATAGCACATCAGAAATTCACTAGCATTTTTAATACATCTCTACAGGAGCAACCAGAAGGAAAACAGATGACCTTTCCTCATAGGCCAACACAAACTGACTGCAATGATGGGTGCCCACTTTGCCCTTTAAATCTTAGGGCAACATGTCTCCTAAGAAATAAAAAATACACTGTTATTTGTGGTATTGGCTCCCATATTCATTACTAGCTCAGAGAGGATATATTTTAAGTCTGAGGCATTTATTATACAATTTCTCTTATTTCAGTGGTTCTCCACATTTTTTAAGAGGAAACCACATACTTGTTGGAACCAAGTTCTAAATATTGGCTGGGACCCAACAGAGAATTTCTGCATATATGTGTGGGGGGATTATTTCTGCCAGTTCCCACCTTCCCTGGCAGACTTCCAACTCCTTGTTAAGAACATAGGAACATAAGAGAAGCCAATGTTGGATCAGGCCAATGTCCCATCCAGTCCAACACTGTCACACAGTGGCCAAAACAACCAGGTGCCTTCAGGAGGTCCAGCAGTGGGGCCAGGACACTAGAAGCCCTCCCACTGCTGCCCCCCTCCAAGCACCAAGAATACAGAGCACCACTTGCCCCAGCCTGATAGTTCCTATCTATACCTTGTGGCTAATAGCCACTGATAGACATCTGCTCCATATGCTTATCTAATTCCCTCTTGAAGCCGTCCATGCTTGTAGCTGCCACCACCTCCTGTGGCAGTGAATTCCATGTGTTAATCACTCTTCATTTTATCTGTTCTAACCTGACTGCTCAGCAATTTCATTGAGTGCCTACAAGTTCTTGTATTGTGAAAAGGGAGAAAAGTACTTCTTTCTCAACCTGCTCTATCCCATGCATAATCTTGTAAACCTCGATCATGTCATCCCTCAGCCGTTGTTTCTCCAAGCTAAAGAACCCCCGAGCACTTTAACGTTTCTTCATAGGGAAAGTGTTCCAACCCTTTTATCATTCTAGTTTCCCTTTTCTGCACTTTTACCAATGCTACAATATCCTTTTTGAGGTGTGGTGACCAGGACTGTACACAATTCACCAAATGAGGTTGCACCATTGATTTATACAGGGGCATTATGTTCATACTACTCCGGAACTGCAGCAGGAAGGGGAAGGACAAGAAGTCATGCTCCTCAGAAAGAAATTCCTCCCATTCATGGAAACCTTCCAGTGGATCCAAGCCTTACTGTAGTTTTCATGATCCACTTGCAAAGTAACCATACACTACTTTCCAACATGAAGCACAGGAATCTCAGATTGGTTAACACTGAACAAGTTTCTATTTTATTTTTCATGTCCAATATTGACAAATACAAAATGTTACTAAGCAACAAGCTGCACTTCATAGCAGTTTTGCACATTATGCAAAACCCACCTCAAAATCCGCCATTGAGCCTCCTCTCCCAGGTCACCACATTCTTCCTGTTTGCCTCATGAACCACCAGTGAGAGAGACACAACCCAGTTTGAGAATCACTGCCTTTATTTTATTATGGAAATTAAAATAAAGCACTAAGTGTTCTCTTTGGCTGATTGTTTACCCTATTCAATTGCGGTCAACCAGGCATTCTAGCACTGGTGCTAGGGACAGCTCCCTCTCTTATATAAGGACTAGTACAGCAGCAGTTTGCAGCAGAGATTCCCTTAGATCACTTATAGGTTGCTTAGAGGGAAGCCACTTCCCACTTGGTTTAGGCCCCTTCATACACACACACATATAGCAGCCCATGATTAATTTAATCCCTAAGGCAAGAACTAAGCCAGGGGCCACGAATATTGTTGCCAGTGCTGATTTACTGAGTCTGCACCAGTAAAAATTAACCTCCTGAGTCTGAACCAATAAAAACAATAAAAAAGGCAGGGCTTCAGCTATGGCATTGGGGTGTCTCCACATCCCAGCACAAAGTGGCAATTTTCAGTAAGATGATGTTCTTTGTTCTTATGTTTATGGTTAGCTTACTCTTCTTCACAAACTGCGAGGAATCCAAGATGGTGGTCAGGCTGCTGGTGATAGCAGAAGCTGCTGCCCTGAGCTACACTAGGCAATGATGTATATTGCACTTGTTCCATCTGACCTCAGGAGTGGTCTGTAGCACAGCAGTTTGAGACCCAAGTGCTGCGCGATGCAGTGAGCTCCCGTCTCTGGCCCCAGCTCCTGCCAACCTAGCAGTTCGAATGCAAGAAACTGCAAGTAGATAAATAGGTACCACTTCAGTGGGAAGGTAACAGTGTTCTCTGCATCTTGGCATTTAGTCATGCCGGCCATATGACCACAGAAACATCTCTGGACAGCGCTGGCTCTTCAGCTTGGAAACAGAGATGAGCACCACCCCCTAGAGTCGGATTCGACTAGCTTTCATGCAAGGGAAACCTTTACCTTTTTAATATTAGGTAAACATGCACTTAAAGCTCTGGCTGCTCTAACCTTTTTTTTTTTTAAGTGCTTAAATTGTTACACTTTTTACAGCTGAAAGGAGCTGATCCAGAGACAGATTTCAAAAGCAGCAGCAGGAGGAGTCCAGTTAGCCTTCTTTACCTCTGCCTTCTTTTCTCAGTATACACGAGGGGGAGAACAGGACCGTGCTTACAAGGTCTTTATGGGGAGAGGCTTGCCTACAAAGTTTCTCACAAAGACAAGACTGAGAATAAGGAGCAGGTTGTCAACCTCTAAGTGGAGCCTGGAGCTCTCCTGGAATTGTAACTGACTGCTGACTCCACCAGAGAAAATGGCAGCATCAGTTTGTAAAAACTATGGCATCACTGTCCCACTCAGCTCCCTCCCCTCCCCTCCCCAAACTCGCCCTCCTAAAACAGTTCTCAATTTTTCAGGAATTTCCTAAGCTGCAATTGGCAACCCTACTTAAGGGGCGAGTTTGACAGCCTGCCACTTCCTGTTATCAAGTTGACTCAATCTTCTTTGACTTCGAATCAGACACTCTTGTCTAAGTGTGTTGGCTAATTTCAAGTTTCATCAGGTTCAAATTAGAAATACTGTGCTGTGGCTGTCCTCCATTCACCCAATGCACCCAACATTTATTTAAAAATTATGTAACTTACAAAAGACGCAGTATCCTTGGTTATCTCAGTCTCACCAGGAATGTGAAGTGGGAAGAGAAGCATGGCCCCTCTCTCTCTCTCTCTCTCTCTCTCTCTCTCTCTCTCTCTCTCTCTCTCTCTCTCTCTCTCTCTCTCATGTTCCAAACTGACCCATTTTGACTTATTGCCTCACTCCCACAGGGTGGCTAGGTTCAAGACCAGTAGCACCTTAAAGATTCTAGGGAGCTTTGACTCTTATACCTCAAAAAGCTTGTTGGTCTCTAAGGGGCTCCTGGAATCAAAACCAGCTGTTCTACTGCAGATGAACATGGCTACCCTCTGAAAGCACCAAAGAGGAGAGTGTTTGTGCTCACTGGATTTACATGTTCTCAAGCTGCCATCTAGGAATGACAGCTCAGTTCCATCAGTTCTGTCCATGCACAAGCTGTACAAAAGCTGTAACACAGTAACGCCACTCATCCATGATAACCCAGGGCCATACACAAATCAAGCAAACCAGTAAATTATGAGTGTGCACCAGCCATCCTGTTAGACACCACACTGAATTCCACCACAGCACAGATGCAAAATGGCTTGAAATGCTGTTTATCTTCAGTTGCAAATAAACCTTTGAGACAATTGTATGAGGTGTCCAACACAGCACAAAGCAGGCATTATGAACAAAGCGGGTTCAAACACCAATCACATTGTTTTTGCAAATTTCGAAGCATTCTTCATCAACCTTAAAAGTCTTTGTGCATTTAAATATCCTGGGTGGAACAAATGCAGGGGAAGAACCAGTTTTCTAAAAATGCCAGCTTTCATGGGGGGGATCATGCACAGCCAGATTTCTATTCTGTAGGGCAGCTACAATATGCTTAAAAGCATGTGGTAGTGCTGCAGTAGAAATCTTAGGTGTGTAGCTCTTGGGGTTGTGGTAGGGCTTCAATGCACTACATAACTTCCTGCCCTTCCGCACAATTGATAGAATAAATTATGCAAAGAAATTATGATAATTAGCTGAATTCAGGTAGTTTACAATGCTGTTATGTAGATTTCCTGTCCAGAGAATTTTATTTTTGTAAAACACTAAATACAGAGAATTATGATAATGAATGTAGTGGGTATCCTAGCAGTTTCAGTCTTGTGAGTGGGCATACCCTAATTAATCTCTAATTAATCCCATCATAGCCTGCAAATTTACTGGGATTTTTGTTTCTTTAAATGCAGAATTCAGCAGATCATCAGTCTGGTTATCCCAATCTGTCAAAAATGAATGAACTCTTTCTGCAATCTGAATTATTTTTTAAAAAATGTGGGGATGAGCAGCAAAAAAAACCCCCAAAACCCTTTTGGGAGTGTTCTCTGAAAATCCAGAATGTTGAACAACCTGTAACCATAACTTGGACTGGAGATATCTATACAAAATTTACATCTCCACCATGTGTCATATTTTTTCCACACACAAAAAAACTGTAAGGCACAGAGATAAAACATGCTTAGTCGGATCTGAATTGCTGTAGTGTTCTTGTTAAAAACCACCATCTGTCAGAGATTATCCTATTTTACACGGAGGAACATGCATTAATTATTAATCCTATTCCTCGTAGAAATGTACTCACAGAAGATCAGGACTGTCCTCGGCGTGAAAGCAGCATTAGTGGTCTTAGCAGGTAGTCTCTGGCTGGAACTTAGAATGGATCCCTAGAGTGCTCTTGGCAGATGAGCTGTTTCAGGGTCAGCCCATCAGCCATGTAGCAGGAGATCTACACAGCAAGTGGCATGCAAGAAACAAATGTTGAATGAATTCTCACCACTGCAGACCAATTCTTTTGCCAACCAAGAAAACACACACACACACATTCTCCTCTCTCTCTCTCTCTCTCTCTCTCTCTCTCTCTCTCTCTCTCTCTCTCTCTCTCTCTCTCTCTCTCAGGGCTCAGTCCACAAAATCATCACAGAAATCCTGCAGACTTCAAAAGCCAATAGAACCTGTTTCAAGTTAAACAAATGCATCATCCAGTTTGAAATTCCTCCCCAGTTCCTTGCAAGATCAGCTCTTTGACAACAGCAAGCACTGCCAGACTCCTGACTTGAGCATACAGCAATCTTTGGCTGCTTTCAGATGTCCTAACAAACAGATGCTTTGTTTGTGATGGGCACAAACAACAGTTTGTTAATTACTTCACAACTGAAGGATTCCTGGTTTGTGAAGTCTTCAGTCAACATCCAAATGCACCATGGCAATTGCCTTGGCAAATGAGAATTCATTTCAACCCAAAATGGTATTCTAAACTAGGACTGAAATCAATATTTAGAAACACATGAAGCTGCCTTATACTCCATCAAAGTCAGTATTGTCTACTCAGACTGGCAGCAGCTCTCAGAGCCCCAGGCAGAGGTCTTTCACATCACCTACAGCCAGATCATTTTAACTAGGGTTGCCAGGGACTGAACCTGGGACCTTCTGCATGCCAAGCAGATGCTCTACCACTGATCCACTACCCCTCCCAATCACCATGTCTCCCATGCATGGGACAAACTCCTATTCACCTAAGTGCCTGTCTTCAAACATCACTTAATTATTTGCTTTCTTTATAGCTCACCTTTCTCATTGAAACTTAAGTATAAAAAACAATGCAATCAAACAGCATAAACATCCAATAAACAATGCAATAAGACTAGAATTACAGAATTATAACAAAATGCACACACAAAACTAAGGAACAATACACTATAAGCTGTGAAGAAAGTGTGCTACAAATGTAGGAGACAATGCAGTAAAAGCAAGATGATACATCCTGTAGACATTGCAGCAGACTACAATCCTATTTCTATAGTGTTTTCCTTACTGTTCCATTATGCTACAGTTCTAATCCCTATATAGAATGTTTGGCATATTCTGTGGAATGCTTGAAATGGGGGAGTATTCCTGACCTCTATAGGATGTTCCACAAGATGGGAGCCAAATCAGAAAATGCATATGCATGGGCAGTTGCTGATCTTACATATTTGCAGGGTGGTACCTTCAGAAGGCTTTTCTCCATTGAGATAAACCATCATGCCAGAGCACTGCACGAGAGACTCTCCTGCAAATATGTCAGTCCAAGGCCATTATGGACTTTTTAGGTGATTAACCAGTACTTGAACTGAATCTGGCAGCTGATCAGTAACCAATGGAGTAACTGCAGAATGGACGCGATATGCATATTCTGCCTAGCTCCCAATAGTAACCAAGTTGCAGCATTCTGTACCAACTTGAGTTTTCAGTTTGAGTTAAAGGGCAGACCCACATAGGGTATGTTACAATAGTGTAGCCTTAAGGTAACCATAGCACAGATCCATGTGGCCAGATCAGCCAGGTCAAGGTTGGCAGACATCTTCTGGGAAGAGGGAAGAATGATTTTTTTTTTTGCAGCTGCAATTATTTCTTTCTCTAACAATAATGCTGTAGCCAGTATAACACTACACTCTTCAACTATGTCAACATGTCAGCTGAACTCCCTCCAATGTGAAAACTACAATGGCCTTCAGGACCTCAGCCTTCCCAACCAGCATTATTTCCAAATCTTTCAGGATTCAATTTCAGTTTGTCCAGGTTTTTTGCACTTCATAATTTGACCACAGCAGCTCAGGACATCTGTAGCATCACCAGGTTAATCATGGAAAATAGAAATTTCAGTCAAGGTTTTCCTAACAAGGAAGCTTTCAATCTTGCTCTGCACATTATGGAAGCAAGGAGGGGAGAAAAGGAGGGAGAGGCAAGTATGTGAACATGGTAACAAGCTGTGTTTGCCCTGAAATCTTAAGGTCTCATTCTATGTATATTGACTGAAACAGTTTTCAAGAGACTTAGGGATAAATCAGATATGGCAAACATCGTAGATCTCTTATCAGTTTCTAAAAGCTAAAAGTGTGCAAAGATGCAACCATGATTCAGCTCTTGAATATACAGGTTGGGGCAAGTGGACTGAAACTTTCAACCTTCGTTTGGATTTGCCAATTGCAACCAACCTTTCCATGTTATTACCAGCTTTTAAGGGAAAAATGCATTTCCTTTAAAACTCGTCTCCCCTGCCCCCCGCTAATAGCACCATATGAAGCCTGGTTTCAATTAGCAAACCAAATGGGGTTCAAGGCTTAAGCCCACTGTCCCTGTCCCACATTCCCCAAATATGAACTGTGACCAGCTATGTGGATACATGCAATCTATCTTTTATAGCCTGATGGGAGAGGAGGAAGAGGAGGAGGAGGAACAGGAACAAGAAGAAGAAGAAATTGGATTTATACCCTGCCCTTCACTTGGAGTCTCAGACCAGCTTACAAACTCCCTTCCCTTCCCCTCCCCACAACAGATACCCTGTGAGGTAGGTGGGGCTGAAAGAGCTCTGAAAGAACTGCTCTTGAGGGAACAGCTCTGCAAGAACCATGGCTAACCCAAGGTCACCCAGAAGTTGCAAGTGGAGGAGTGGGGAATCAAACCCAGTTCTCCCAGATTAGATTCTGTGCACTTAACCACTATACCAAACTGGCTCTGCTTTGGCCCTCATTTCCAAGTTTAGTGGTACAAAGACCTGCAGTCTTGTGGAGCAATCCTAAGTATATCTATTCAGAAGTCCCATTTTATTCAAAAGGGGCTTATCCCAGGAAAGAGTTTTTAGGATTGCAGCCTTGGTATCATAACAGAAGCCTAGACAACTGCAGGGAGGAGGGGGTGGTTAGAGCATTGCCCCTTCCACTTTCAGCTATCACAGATCATGTTTCAGTTACCACGCAAAAACCTCCAGTGTTCTTGCACCATTCCCATTCACTTCAACCAGGCCTGCAGAAGGAAATTTCCTTGCAGATTGTGTTCTAATCCTTTTGCTTCAGCTTTCTCAAGCACTGGCATGTATACAAGTGCAATGCAGGTGCGTCCAACTCTTTTAAAATGGATACTGTTTATTTTTAGCTCACCAGTGGGACTTTTTTTTCCTAGGGCTGTCATCTCATTAAAGACACCTCAGTAAATTAATCTGTTAAGTAATCAATGAAATCTGCTTAACAGTTGCATATGAATAAATAATAGTTCCGGGGGGCAGCCTACTTTATTTATTTATTTTATATTTATTTATTTATAATTCGATTTATATCCCGCCCTCCCCTAAGGCTCAGGGCGGCTAACAATTGGGGCCAAAGCCATAATTAAAACAATTAAAACAAGATAAAAACGTAAGAATAGGTTTAGATGATCGCCACACATGGCAGGCACACCCCCTCTCATCTTAGAGAACATACAGGAGACAAGAAGACCTCTTCTGGAGTTACATTTGCCATTCATAGGTTGTACAACTTCTTATACAAAAATAATGTATTTTTTTTAAAATCCATTTCCTGATTTATCTGAAGCCTCCCCCCCCCAGTAGACGTAAGTCTTTTAAATCATTTCAACTGAACAATGCAGGCCAATAAAAACTTATTTTGAAAAGACTGGAAACGATCCATACTACCAGCCATACATATCTAACAATACGGTCCCTTCAATGAATAGCATTTGCATTGATTCCCCCTCCCAACATAGACCCCCTCCCCATGTTGTCCCTTATGCTGCTTCGGCAACCTACTGGCCCTGAGGAACAAAACTGGGGGGAGCTCAGTGGATTGCGGCAGAATAGGAAGCTGGAAAGATCCATTCTGCAAAGTGGAGAGGATGCTTACCACTTTCTTGCACATTTCCCATTAGTCTGAAATGGTATTTGTGTGGGAAAGTTTCCTGGTAGTCTGTGCCCAATTCTGTCTTCTTGAACTTTGGAGTCCTATGCCCCCATCTCAAGCAATGAGTTCCAGGAAGAAGATAGCAAGCAGGCAGAGCCAGAGACTTTTTTCCCAAGAAGAAAAGGCTTACAGTTAGAGAAACCAAAAATAGGCATGCTAACTATGGAAGCGGTGAAAAGGTACAGAATTTCTGACAACAGTGGCTTCTCCTATCTCCTTCCCTGGCCACCTGGTCTGAGGAAAGACTCCAAGATGCCCTGTTGCAGTTTTCTTCTAATGCCTGTGTTCAATCAGTGCACCAGTATGCAGATGCTTACATGCAGTGGATGACATGTGTAGTTATATGTGAGAATTCTGTGTCTTTCACTGCAGAAGAGATGGCTACTGTTGAATTGGGGGACAGGGGTAAAAAGGCAGAGCAAGTTCAGAAGGCAGTCTGAGTTTTTAAAAGCATGGAGAAAAACTGATGTGATAGGTTTCATATTTCATTTTGCAAATGCCACTGATATAATTCAGATCCCTAATTCTTCTGTCCCATGTCTCTACACAGGGCCTGATTAGATCTGCTGACTAGGGATACATCTCTCTTAGCCTGGACTGCCTGGGGTGCATGCATGCCCTCCCCTCCATCACCCCTGCACTTTGGCAAGGAAGATTCACCTGGTCCATGCTGATCCCCGTTCATCTTTAGAAAAACATCTTCCAAATGCTCTCTGAAGATTCACTATTTGTTGCCCTTTGTGTATATCTTTCCTTTTCTCTCTGCTTTTTTTTTTTTAAAAAAAAACCTGTTTATAAAAGGATGCTTTATTGTGTGCCATTTTGCCATGTAAAGCAAGAAATAGAAACAAATATTTGGTAAGATTTTTTTAAAAATTACCATACAGATCCATGTTTTCAGGCTATGAACCAACTCATGCCACTGGGAATAAATACCACATGCTCTATGCTCTAAATGCTGCTTCACAGTGAACTAAGAACACTGCCCTTAATGAGGGCATGTGACAACATCACAGAGGCAGTGCCAAATGGACAGCCTTACCTGAGCAATGTTTCCCCTGAAGATACCAGAAGGGCTGTGGGGAACTGCCAATTGCCACCCAGCCCAAAATCAGCTGGGCAGCAGCAGGAAAGTGGCTAGCAGCCCGGAGGCAAGGCATGGCCAGTGTTATGGAAGCTGGCCTAGCTCAGGCTGCAGCTTCAGGACCATCCTGGGATACCGGGCTGTGTTGCCAGAGGTGCTGCCTTTACTCTTGGGTAGCCCCAATAGCAGGGGCACCCTACTTCTAATCTGACCCAGAGACCCACAAAACTCAGGCTCAGGAAGGCACTCCTGGTTCTGAAACACAGAGCTCACAGCTCTGAAAAAGGGGTCTCCATTTTCAGGCTTCATAAGGCAACCTCAGAGCAAACTTCCAGTCTTCCCCCTCCACACAACAGAGATATGCTTATGTAATGACAATGCGTTCCACTAGGTAAAGTATCTACATTTCTAAAGGCTATTCAGAGGCCACCTGGCAAACAGTTCTCTGCTCTCCAGTACCTCACCCAGACCTTTTGTGTGGTCTCATGTCTACATGTGAGTTCTTTGTCCTTCCTTGCTCCGTCCCTCAGGATATTGAGATAAACCAATCAATTATTCAGATGTTTAGCAATCTAATCAGGGACCCATCTCCCATCTTTTGTCTGTATCTGGGAACCTATTCAACTGCCTTGGCAGGACCATTAGTGGTCAGAGAACCCATTCAACTAGCCACCCAGAACCTGTCTGGTTTAATCAAGGCTATTGTTAGGCCTGACTGCCTCTCTGGAACTTAATTGCTCACATCCACACCTTGCCCATCTTGATGCCACACACCCCTGGGACTCATCATTGTTCCAGGTAATCTATTGTTCTTACCTGAGACCAGCCCCCAAGGCCTTCCATTGGTCTGCCTTGTTTTCCAATGTCTATAACCGTCCAAGCACATGGCCTCATACCATGTGCCTCTGCCCTGACACCAACTGGCAGTCCACCCCTAAACCTCTGGGTTTAAGCCATAATCCTTTCTTCATGGACCTCTGCACATCTGGACAGGTAGTATCACCCCATTACTGACCCCTCTATCAGCTATCAATCACCTCGCCTTTCTTAGTTCTGTATTGTGTGTGTGAATGTTTGATGTTATGTTTGTATGTGTGATAATCCTTTTGTAAAAGAAATCACTGCTTTTTAAGATCTAGTCTCCACATCTATTTCTGGGATTTCGATAAGTGGGACTCCATTATACACAGGTCTGATCCTATATTTAATGCGTATTGCCTTTTAATATTCATATTCCCCACATTTATAAATCAAGGCAATTTGGCTAACAGCTGCAGGGACATTGGAGAGACTTAGTGGGCCATAAGGAAGCAGCCTTGGAAGAGACGAGCTGCAGGGCAAAGTAGCACTGAGCTATAAAGGCCAGACAGGACAATATGACCAGGGTGGAGCAGTAGAAAAGGAGAAGACTGAAGCAAGAAGGTGAAAACAGGAAGAGGTCAGAGTAACATTGGTGGAAGATGAGGGAGGAGCAGAAGCAGTGGAGTGAAAAACAGAAGGAACATGACAGCTATGAAAGGGAGAAGCAGGAACAGAAAACAGAAGGAGGGAGTGAAGCAGGCCAGACAGAAGTTAGAGCAGGATTCCCTAATGTGATGCCCACAGGTGCCCTAGTACCTACCAATGCTTTTTCTAGTGGGTGGGGCCAGGGGGGCTTTTGCCCAGCAGGGATTCTGACTGACCATTGGAGATTCAATTGGATGTGCAGATTTTTCAAAAGTAGCTTTGGCAGCAGCTGTCACCACAGCACAAGATCTTCACTGTGTGACTGAAGATAAGCTATGACAGTGATGTTGTAGCTGACTCCACTTCCTACACCCACCATTTGGTGGCAGCCATTTATAGCTGTGCCCCTCCCATGTCACAATTCAAGGTTAACAGACATGATGCTGCCTTAAACTGAATCAGACCACTGGACCATCAAGATCAGTACAGTCTACTCAGACTGACAGTGGTTCCCCAAGCAGAGGTCTTGAGCATCACCTATTACCTGTCTTTTAACTGGAAATGCCAGGGATCAAGCCTGGGACCTTATGCAAGCCAAGCATATGCTCTGCCATTGAGCCACAGTCCATCCCATGGGCTCAAAAAAGTTGGGGACACCTGAATTAGAGTGTCAGATTACGAACTGGTAGACCCGCGTTTAATTCCCCACTCTGCCACAGAAGGTTGTTTGATAATCTTGCGCTGGTCACATACTATGTCAAGCTAAATGACTTCACAGGATTGTTATGAGGATAAAATATAAGAGAGGAGAATCATGTAAGCCTCTTTGGGTCCTCACTGAGGAGAAACACAGAGTATAAATTACATTTAAAAATAACCAAATAAACCCTTAGACACTGAGAGGGATGGAAGTTTGGAGTAGAATGGGTTACTTAATATGGGCTAATTACAACCAAGTGATTAAGTCACAACTTGGGATGGGCACAAACTGGCTCACAAGCCAAAATGTGGCACAAACTTGAGCCGTTTCAGAGCTCAGGAACTGAAAATTTGCCGAACTTTTGACCAATTCAGCTGTTTGGGGTAAGCCAATTATACCTGACAGTGGAGCAGTGCAGGGTCCATCACTCCACTGTTAGGTTTAAATGGCTGCGATACACTTAACCCTTTGGTTTTGATTCCCCCCCTTTGACAGAGAGGAAGCAAAACTAAAGGATTAAATGGCTCACAGTACTCACCTGGAGTACTGTGTCCAGTTTTGGGCACCACACTTTAGGAAGGATGTTGACAAGCTCGAGCGTGTCCAGAAGAGGCCAACCAGGATGGTGAGAGGGTTTGAATCCAAGTCTTATGAGGAAAGGCTGAAAGAGTTGTGTATGTTTAGCCTGGGAAAGAGAAGGCTTAGAGGGGACATGATTTCAGTCTTCAACTATTCTCTCTTGCTCCGGATTACAAGACTAGATCTAATGGGTGGAAATTACGAGGGAGTCGATACTGGCTAGATATCAGGAGAAACTTCCTAACTGTAAGAGTGGTTGAGCAGTGGAACCGTCTGCCTTGGGAGGTGGTGGATGCTCCTTCCTTGGACGTTTTCAAGTGGAGACTGGACGACCATCTTTTGGGTATGTTGTAGGTATGTAGGGCTATCTTTTGGCTATGCTCCTGCAGAGTGCAGGGGGTTGGACTAGATGACCTGTAAGGTCCCTTCCAACTTTAACATTCTATGATTCTATGATTCCCAAGTGATCCCCACCCCGTTTCTCCTGGCCACAGCAAGTGGTGGCCAGGAGAAAGGGGGAAGGGAAGTCCCTTCCAGGGCAGTTCCTGCCCCCTTTCTCCCAGCCATGGCAAGCCACATTCAGGAAAAAGGGGGAACTTAACTTGTTGGACAGGTTCAGGAAAGCCCATTTGGGCTGGTTCAGTTTGGGGTTTGGTTTGTGAGCTGCCTAAACTGCCCTTTTTAGATTCATGCCCATCCTAGTCACAACTGACAGGCTCAATGTAGGAAGGAAGGGAGAAGAGGCATAGGGTACATTGGTGAGCATTATGAGGAATGACTGTGGTAATGTAGGGCTTAGCCAAAACAGGCTCTCACAGCTTACCAGTCCAGGTAGACAAGATGGGCCCTCCCTGCCTCATTTATGTCAACATTTACTAGTTAGGGGGCTGAAGGTGCTGAAAGGCCTCAAAGCTCACCTTTAAGGGGACTGAGCAGCAAAGGCCAATTACAATTGACCTGATACTTTAAGCCAGGATGAGATTGCTCAAGCAAGGCAGGCAGCATTATTGCTCAACCAGGTTAAATTAATAAAGCTGTGGACTCACAGCAGCCACTGTTCATTTACATATATATGCTGAACAGAGGGAAGCAAGACGATAAAGCAGTCAGTGCTAATCTTTGGGGAAGTATTTGTGTGTGTGTGTGTGTGTGTGTGTGTGTACCCATGCCTGGAAGTCATGGTGACCTCTGGCGACTCCTACTGGAGCATGGAGGATGTTCAGAGAAGTGCCTCTGCCTCCCAGCCCTGGTATTCTTTGGTGGTCTCCCATCCAAATACTTGCCAGGGTCGGCCCTGCTTAGCTTCCAAGATCTGACAAGACTGGGCTTGCCTGGGCTCTCCAGGTCAGGGCCAGTCACTGCTAATCTTTACAGCAGCAGCAGTTCCCCAAAACCAACCACAGCCTCCTCCTCCTCATCAATCAGCCACAAAGAAAAAATTAAACTTGGGCTGAATTCACACATCATTGAATATCACAACTGTTTTTCTTCACAACTGGCCCCCTCATGTCTGTGAGAACACCTTTACCTACGGGTAGCCCTGATCCTTATACCAGAAACTGTTAGACATTCTTCCGCTCCTGTCAGTGAGAACCGTGACTGCTCAGACTTGTGCTCTCATGGGCTGCACCAGTGCTGGGCTTCCTGTGGAGACCCTGACCTTTCACAGATTTCAGAGGCTCTGGAGAGCAGAGCTTTTCTGGCATAGTTTTGAGTGGAGCCAATGATGGGGGGACTGCAGCCTTTCCCCCCCTTTCTCTGACCAAACACAAGCTTCAAAAACCTTTAGTTCTCCCCCCATTGCACGTTTCAGTGACTTGGATTAGCAGGCATCCCAGGCCATTTACAATCCCTTCTCACAAATCCCATATACAAATGCCTAAAGAGTGGTCACTTTGCACATATAACACCAGCCCTTGAATGCAAACTCACAGTTGCCATAAAACAATCCCCAAGGTTGGGACATTTTATCATCCCCATTGGTGCAAGTGTACATAAAGGCAACAATTAAAAATCGCTAACTGTAAAAAACACAAGACATTTCACAACCAAACTCACAAACCTGGACCTAGAAATCCTGTAAATTAGTTTGAATGCCATACACAATCACAGGATGAATCCCCTCCTTCAATGGTTGTTCATTTACAGCGGAGAGCTCAACTTTGAAAAGCAAACAACCGGAAGACAGACATTAAGATCTCTAATTTATGCATTTGAAGTAATAAAAAAAGCAGCAACGTTTCACCCAACAAGACAAAAGGCCACTCTGGCACATCTCCTTTTGCTCTGGAAAAACTGCCTGAAAAAATTCTACTTGGATAGAAAAACCCAGATAATAATATGTTGAAGTTCTAAGACCAGCAAAGTCAATTTGCTTCATCACTGGAATGGTATTTCCATATTCTCACAGCATATCCATTTCACTTTAAGAAGTGACTTCAAACAGACAGACATTTTTACACTTCATTCAGAGTGGGCAAAAAACAAATATAGTATACAATTAAGGCACCAAAAGACCCACTGAAAATGGTTTCCAAGTGTGTATTCTCTGCAAAATTACATCAGAAATTATTCTTAACCAGCTTAGAGATGATCTTTTAATCAACACATTCCCATTTACTAATAGCTTTTAAGAGGGCCTCTTCCTTCCTGGGAAGCTGCGGTGGCTCAAGTAGCTAAGACGCTGAACTGCAGGCTGTGGAAGGTTAGTGGGTCAGCAGTTCGAGACCCGGGTGCTGCATGACGGGGTGAGCTCCTGTCTCTAGTTCCAGCTCCTGCCAACCTAGCAGTTCGAAAACAAGAAATTGCAAGTAGATAAATAGGTACCACTTCAGTGGGAAGGTAACAGCGTTCTGTGCACCTTGGTGTTTAGTCATGCTGGCCACATGACCACGGAAACGTCTTCGGACAGCGCTGGCTCTTCGACTTTGAAACGGAGATGAGCACCGCAACCCTAGAGTCGGATTCGACTGGCTTTCGAGCAAGGGAACCTTTACCTTTACCTTCCTTCCTACATTGAGTGATGATGCGGGTGTTTTTGTGGCAAGCAGCCACACTTCCCTTGGCTTCTTCTTGTGCATTTCTGTGGCAAACAACAAGAACTATTTGCAAAGAAAATGACTTCAGTATAAAGTGCATGTCTTATGGAGGGCTAAAATGTCTGTTGTGATGATTATATAGAAACCATTAATTCACCTGTGATACAAGACACAGAAAGGTACAAAATGGGCTGATTTGGTACTCTCAAGTCTTGTGACATTGCCATCAATCATAAAGACAACATCAACAAAGCATGAATCAGATACAGATGCTTTTTGAACTCCATTGTAATGCGAAATGGAAGTTGACCATCTCTCCAACATGGGGATGTAGATATCCTACATATGGGGGCAGCTCATACATTTTCCCTAAAGCAATTATGCACAACTCTTCCCCGTGCACATCCCAAATGAAGCATGGTTCACTCGTGTTTTTTTTTGTTATGCACTCCTTGCAAAACTGAAATCAGCTCTCTCAGAGGATCATGTGAATTCTGCCAATGTGTACACTGCAGCAGCTAACCAAAAACAGGGAGGCTGGTATTACTCCCTGCCTCAGTGTGAAGGAAAGGCAGGAAAATATCAATTGTTGGCTGTCCCCAATGTATGCTTCCAAAGAAGCTACAAAGATTATCACATGATCTGCATTGCATCCCTCACAGACATTAAGTCACCAATCCCCAACATGCCGCTCAGGGACACCACAGCATTCATCAATGTGGTTTCTACTTCCTGCTTGTTTCTTGATCCAACCCATTTCTTTTTTTCTTAAATGCAGAGAAAAGTGGGCCTCTTACTGTAATCCAGAATCAGTGCGAAACTCTGTACCCCAGGTTTCAACACGCTGATGAATTCCCTATCACAGGCAAGTGGAGCTTAGAACTTTCCTTGTCTTTCCTGCCTCCTGCTTCTGCTATTGACCTCCCAACATCATGCCTGGAGGGGTCACTAGATCACACAGGAGCAGGATGGGGGCATATCGGGGGTCTCCAGAGGAAGGAAAAAATGACAAAAAACGTCCTCCTTTTTCTAGCAGCAAAAATGAAATAGGTCCACTCCTTTGATAGAGGATCATTGCAATAATGAAAACAACCAACACAATCCAGGAAGGACTGGATTTTGGAAACAGCCCCCCCTCCCCTTGGCAAGTGCTGCAGAAATCAAATGAATAATAAGAATAATAAGAATAATTAGATATGAACATTTTGTTCATTATCATTCTGTGAAACCCATGATTTTTATATTCTTGGTAAAGTAATCTTCTGCAACCAAAAGCTATACTCGAAAAATGACATAAACCCAGCACAAGAATGCCTTTTTAATAATAACTGCTCAAAGCCTCTTTTCTTCTGATATTTGAATATTTCTGTGCAGGGAGACACCACAAGAATGCCTTTTGTTCTTGCCAGCATGCTACCTCTGGAAATAACCCAAGAACAGCAGTCCTTTGGATTCTCTGCTAATTTCAAACTTCTAATTTGATGCTTTCAGATTCAAATATCATAAAGAACAGGTTTTCAGTTCTCATTAATTTTACAGGCTCTTTTTTAAAAAATGCACACAGTTTTATTTAAAATTTGGAGGAAAATCTGAAGTACAGCAAATGAGATGGGGGGAACACAAAACACACACCAACACCTACAAGGGTGACACGCTTTTATTTGCAAAGTTGCCTCAAAAGTCATAATTACACTGTAACTCCATGGGAACAATGGTAATTTCACAGCAGTTCATGTTGCTGTTATCACCCTACATCCTGATAACTATGAAATTAATTTGTGGCACCGCTGTCTGTGTCAGCCATAAGCTGTTCCCTAGGTAACACTATGGTACCATAGAAAAGGAATTTGAGGCAGTATAAGCAGCTGCAGCAGGCTATACAAAAAGGCTTCTTAGCCATACACACACACACAAGCACACACCACTAACTTGGTGATGATGAGAGCCACAATTCAGCACAAAATTTAAAGAGAAAGTGCCTTAAGGGTCTGCATGGTTAAAAATAAATGATACTAAAACAAAAAGTGCTTGTTTTCTGAAGATCACTCTACTTGTGCTGGTGAAGCAGCCCTAGGGAGATGTTCAAAATGAAGCCTTTTTCCCTACTAGATTTCATTTAAGTGATGAGCAGCATTACTTCAGTGATGTAGTCCATATGCAGGGGTGGTACTGGTCAGACAGGTTTGTATGGTGCCAGCCACTCCGGTGAGAGGAAGCCTTCCTATATTATCTTGACAATATAAGAGCCAGACAAGGTTTGAAGGCATTGCTGTGGCAATCATACTACCCAGCTATTTTGGAAACTGAGACTAAGTCACTCACAAATAGGACTATCAGATTGCACCATTTAGAAATCTGAAATTTAGTACACACAAAGACATTCTGATTATGGAAAAAGTTTGACTTCAGGGCATCTGCACATCCCACAGTCTTCTCTCAAAGAAAGGCACAAACATTACCTCAAGAAGGCTGAAATTGTTCCATGTGTTCTATGACCTCAGAACTTGCTTGTTTAATTATGCCACGAACTAGTAAGATGCCCTTTCTGTCTCCCACTTTAACTCTTCACCCCTCCTTTTGTAATATTACTTGCCTGCCTGACAATGCTGTTACTTGTGTTACTTGGAAATAAGCCATCAGAAGCGTTATGTGGTACAGCCTTTCCTACCATCTAGTATACCAGACTGCTGACACCAAAATCTAATGTTTGTCTTATTGGTTAGGATCTTTTTTTAAAATAAAAACTCTAGCACTTTCAAAGGGTGAACTAGAACACTTCCCTCAGATGAAGTAAATGAAGTAATCTTTTAAAATCGGCACTGGACATATTCAAAAGCAGATTACTTTCTTATATACTGAGTTAAACTGCTAGCCAACTGTGATGCTCCACTGACAAAGGCATTAATATTGGCTTACTTATAGGCATGTTCGTGTACCCACTGGTACAGCTCACATCTCACTTGTCAGTTGTGAATAGGGTGCCTATCATTTGGCAAACTGTCTGGATATCTTCATGTTGCATGACACCTCTGTTTTCCTGCATGATCATAG
Organism: Gekko gecko; assembly: GCA_029375565.1. Classification (NCBI taxonomy): domain Eukaryota; kingdom Metazoa; phylum Chordata; class Lepidosauria; order Squamata; family Gekkonidae; genus Gekko; species Gekko gecko. Next base: position 45,933,367 of record JAPDNY010000006.1, read on the forward strand.
TGCTTCTTCCACAGCAGCTACCCCCTTGCCACCTCCAATTTTAAAATCACTCAAAAGAAAAAAAAATATCTATTTGAATTGAGAGTTACTATTTAGGTATCTCTGCGTGCTTTTGGTGTCTATCTGTTCTGAATTTGAATCTACTTCCACTTCCATTTAGTGATGTTGAAAGAAGCATTACTCTATTTTTTTCCCCCAAGTTCAAGCTGATTAGCGCTATTACACCATGACACCAGGAATATTTCCCGGTGGCAGACATAGGTTGCGGTCAGATGACAGGCTTGACAAGGTCTGGACGTGCTGCTAATTTCATCCAGGTTTTTTTTTTTTTTTGTCATATGTGTTTCAATCAGACATCTCACCCTTCAGGTGCTCCACTGCATGCTCACCCCATGGTTGATTGTTCAGACTATTGCTGTGTGGCAACCACAAAGTGGGTGGTCAGGCAGTTTTCTCTTTTTTGTTGTTGTTGATGCATGTGCATATGCATTTATTTGAAGCACTGCTTCTGTTTGACAGCTCTGGAATCCCTCCTCAAATTTCCAGGAACCCAGTGGTTTCTACACAGCCATAGTCCTCAACTTCCTATAGGATCCAACTTCCATTCCCGCTCATATTTGAATTTGGTTGGTGAGTATAGAAAATGAATTCTCAGGGGATTTGTTTAGTCATTCTCCACCAGAACACCCCTCCAACACCAGCCATTGTGAAAGTTTGAATGCTTTCTGCCAGAGCAACATGCAACATGGGAGCAAAGTTCCGGCTGCAGAATAGTGACCAGAATGGGAGCCCAGCTAGGGACTTTTTCTTCACCATCCCATTTCAAAAACCATGAGTTGGTGTCTTTTCTGCACAATTTACTGCTTGATTTAAAAAACCCGGGGGCTCCCAATCCAGGACTAATATTTGGGCACTTAAACATGCAAGCAGTGATTGACAACCCTGGGGTGAATATCCATTTACATGCACATCACTGATTTTTCTTTAAAAAAAGGAGACAAAAGTGAAAGGGAAGGTTGAGACATCCCTAACAGCTTGACTTCACAACAGGGGAGTTCAGAGAGCCAGAAATGTGGGGTGAAACTGGCCACATCCATAAAGACTGGACTTTCCCAGGTGTTAAGAAACTTGCAATCACAGTAGGGTGAGAATGGGGAGGCACGATGACTAAGGGATGGGAGAAGGATGATGCTTTCTGATAGTGCATTTTAAATCCAGAAGGGAACAGCAATGACATTCGATCAAACAGCTCATCTGATCGCAGTCATAGTGTAATGATATAATAGTGGCAATTTAAAAAATAAATGGTGACTGAGGCCAGCAGTTCAAAGGCTGGCAATCAGAACTGAATGAACTGAAGTTGCAGCAACCTGGTCCTGTAGAATAAGCAGCTTCTGTGCCTGTGCAAAGCTACTCAATGTGAATTTCAACAGTGACCACTAAACCAATTTGATCAGGAATGCAACTTGTGTCTAATCAATGGAGAACAAGAAGTTGAGTTCACATGGCAATTGTATTCATGTAATTGTTCATAACCTGCCTAATTATCCTTTGTTATATTTAAAACATGACTACAATTGGCAACTTCCTATTTGGGTAACGATTAGCCAGATTATTTATTTTAGTTCATTTATCATCTGCCTTTCTCCTGAGGCTCAAGGCATATTACAAAATCATCTATTTTGTTGTCTACTAATAGCACAACAGCACAAGGTGCCCTTCTCTGGGCTATTCGTTTCTAGGCATTTTTGAAAATACACAGCAGACCCTCCCCCCCAAACCCCATCCCAGAAAAACAAAAACCTCATGCTGCAACATTTTGATTTTCTTTCTATGGCATTACTGCATATCAGTCAGTGAACACAAGCTCTGTCATCCATATCATGTTAGAGAGGATATTTTATTCCTTTTTAAATATAGACCCTGCTTTCCACTGATCTGTAGAACTGGACTGCTAAAGCTACATTTGGGCAGCATTAGATGCTAGGATTACACTATATTCTTCTCCTTTCCATTGCCTGTCAAGAAGCAGGCAAAGCAACTGCTGCATTTGTTATACATACAGATTCAGCGGCTTTGCTAGGGATTTTGCTGGTGAGTAAAAGCAACATCTCAATGTCAGCAACAGTGCCAGCCATCAAAGCAATCCAAGGTGTTGAACAGGCACTCTGATCCACTTTATCCGGGGATGAACAAGTTTTGTCATTCTGTGATTCTGATCTTTATCTCTGACTGATCTGCCTTTTGTGATTGTTACAAGAAGGCATTGCCCTAAGACCTCAGACAATGTTCAAATGATGTCCCCCCACCCCCCGCACACATATACACCAATTTTTTAAAAAGCCTGTGCAGAAAGCTTTAAAAGGAGGTGTGAGGTCTTCTGCAGGCTAACACTTGTCTTCTCCAAGAGAATGTTCTTTGTTAATAGCAGGTCTATGCCACCCGCACTGTTGCTCACAAGAAAATGGGGCTCACTAATCTATTTGGACTTCATATGTTATTTACAGTTCCACTCCCTCATTTTCTCAGCTTTCACAAGTGCTCCTTTACCTGGTTATAAATTACCTGGTTTATTTTTGCTAGATGAGGCCAGGTCCCTTAAATCTACACAAATCCTTATTTCGAGGGTACAGGTGCTTTTGGACAGATTTGATTACTATTCTTCCTGAAGCACTCTCTCTGGCACATTTTGCTCCAATGATCTTTCATTCACCTTTCCTTAACTCATCAGAACCACACAAAAAAGATATGAATACAAAATGGTGGACTGGTAATCCAGCCATACAACATTGCCTTCACAATGGCAACATTTAGTTAGGGAATTCATACCAGTGCCTAAGTTTCTGGAAGTCCCAGTCACAAAACTCTTCTTCCTCAAAAAGGAGAAGATAAGAAGCTGCACAAATGAGCGATTGAGTGTTGGCATGAGAGGCCTGACTATCCATTATTTCCCTTTACACACAACTGTCATGACAAGGCCACTCCACATAGATCCTTAAATACATAAACTGGAGAACTGTTTCCAGCGCAGATACTAGTCAAAGACCATTTGTGTGTTTGTCGAGTTGTATGCAGAATCTCTTCTCTTCTTAAGCTTCCTCAGTAAATGCTTGTCCAGTTAGAATTATATTCACTTTTCAGAAATATTGGCGAAGCCAGTTATGTCACCTTTCCTATTTTTAGTCAAGACATCCTAGAAACATCAAAACATTCCATAAAAGAAAGCCAGCTTATTGTAGTGCTTGAAATGCCAGGCTAGGATCAAGCAGGACCTGGGTTCAGATTCTGAAGTAGCCATGAAGTTCATAATATGACTTTAAGCCAATCACTATTTCCCTTAGGCTTCACACTGTAGTGTGTCCATCCCAGCTGCAACCCTGGCTGGCTGCCATCAAGAGTGGACTGGGAAGTCTCAGCAAAGTGGCCCTAGCAGCGCTAGTAAAGTCACTGAGTCTGCTCAGCTTGGACCCTGGCAAAAGTGAAGACAATGGATATAGACTCACTATCAGTGATGTGACCAGGAAGGTCCATTCCCTCCACCATGTTCCCAGCCCAACATTCCCATTCAGGAGAGGAGAAGAGAGAAAGTGGGCACCTTCTCCCTCCCTCTACCTCCTTCTGGCTCTCTTTTTGCCCGGCCTATAGTGGCTAGTCAAGAAACTCCTCATCTGCCCCTTCCTGGCCCCACTGCTGGACCTCCTGATGGCTCCTGATATTTTTGGCCACTGTGTGACAGAGTGTTGGACTAGATGGGCCATTGGCCTGATCCAACATTGGCTTCTCTTATGTTCTTATGTTCCTGGTCCATCTGAAACAGGCATAACATGCCATGTATACCCTCCTGACACTCCTGGCCTCTCACAAAAGTGCAGAAACTGCTCCAGCCACCACTGTGGCCCTCCCCTATTTCACTGAGGGCCCAGAGATACTAATCAGCTGTTGCAGTGGCAGGTCTTTAAAGGGGAGTAATGAGTCCTTTTCACATAGCCAGTAGTCATGTATGGGGAAATACCCATCCTCAGACAGGTAAGTCTATACTAGGGATACTTGAACACCTGCCAGTTCAGCTCACATCCTGTTCACCAATCACAATCAAGGGCTTGATTTTTCAGTGATCAGTTTGTTGTTATTTGACAGATTGTGTCTCAGTATTCCTATTCATGCAGTGTAACTGGTTTTTCATGCATGCATGTTCTCACAATATAAATGCTTGCCAAACAGATCAGTTAGGAGTACATTTTTGCAGAAGCTGAAACACAGCAAAATAACTTTAGGGGTGGTTTAGAAGCCCACAGCTGGAGTTGAAGTTGATTTCTGATCAGTCCCTATGGTGCTGATGACCACTAATCAGTTTAAATTGGCAGAACCTAATACAAACCAGCTTGACAGTGTCTGTGGCTGTTCAGTATGAACTAAGCAGATCAGGTGATTGATGCATATCTGATTGACACCTTCAAACATGTTCGGTTTCATTACCAAACATGAACAAGGTGAGGTTCCCTAGCATATACCCATTGTCATCACCACTGTGTCCTGGGTCCAAGCCAAGCAGACTATGTAGCACTGCCAGATTTATAGGGGCCACTTGGTTCAACTTACTCTGTCCATGAGTGAACTTGTAGGGAATGTTACTGGTAAACTAAAGAGTTAATCCACCACCTTTTGTCTTTGGGCTATCCATCTTGCTTGCCTACCTAAAAACCCATCCTTCTGCCTTCCTAACAAGCTTAGTTTCCCAGTGACGGAGAGCTGGAACAATTTAATTTATTTAATACCCAAATGAGATGGATTGACCCAATAAAGAAAGCTATGGCCTTCAGTCTGCAAGACCTGAGCAAAGCTGTTAATGATAGGAGGTCTTGGAGGTCACTAATTCATGTTGTTGTTAGCCATTCAGTTGTGTTCGACTCTTGGCGATTCTATGGGCCAGCTCTCTAATTCCTAGGGTCACCATAAATTGGAAGTGACTTAACAGTATATAATGAATACACACACACACATACACACAAAGGTGCTCAAGGAGTTTTAAAGACAATTAAAACAATGGCTTGCACCCTATAGTGTGTTGCCAATGACAGGCCCTTTCATCAGTAGAGAGGATACATTTTTTGCCCATTCCCCCTCCTAGGCTCTTCCATATCTCCAGATCATATTCACAAGGGTTCTCCACAATCCCCAGGAACAAAATTTCAGGGGACCAGTGGTAGAGAGGAAGAGAGGTCCCATTTATTGGGCTATGTTGGTACATAACACCTTGACAGAGGAAGCTAGATTTTCTTAACAGATTTTAACATTGCGAAGATTTTTTTAATTGATTGCTTTCTTTTCCGTCATACTCGTGTTATCCTTGATATAAGACGATCCCAGCCACTCTTATGCTAAGAGCATGAAATCGCAAGATCATCACAGTAACTCAGGGTTGCAAAGAAGTGTCACTCCTGTTGTGCTGTCCAATTACAAAATAGTAAAGCAGGGATAGTGCACAGCAATGCTGTTTTTTTCCTATTTGTTTCGGTAAGTTTAGCACAGCAGGAAACATAGCATTCTCCCTAGATAATGTGTCAAAACCGCAGTTAGAATTTAAGTGCAAATGGAAGTTATCTTAAAGGCTTCATATGTAGGCTAATAACCTCAGTTGCTTAAATGAGATAATTATACCTTACATAATATATCTTACTTCAAGGATTTGGTATCTTCATTTTAATAAAATAATAATTTGCACTGGGGGTGAAGTAAACTGCCCCCCTTATGTGAATTCTGAAATACAACTATAACATGCCAATACATATCTTGCATTACTTCCAGATTTAGAAACTCATTGAGTTCCCCCTCCTTCAAGATATTTTGGTTAAACTGCTTTCGCTCCCAAGAAACTACTCAAATGACTGAATGCAAAGGTGCTAAAAATCCATCAGATTGACAGCTTTTGCTGTCAGCATTCAGAAATGCCATCATGAATTGAAAATGGAGGGCACTAATGGCCTCTCTGTGCCCAGGACACTACACAGCTCTCACTGCCCAGGCACAGAAGAAGAAAAAGAAGAGATTGGATTTATACCCTGACCTTTGATGGAGTCTCAGAGCAGCTTACAAACTCCTTTCCCTTCCCCTCCTCACAACAGACACCCTGTGAGGTAGGGAGGGCTGAGAGAGCTCTGTGAGAGCTGTCCTTGAGGGAAAAGCTCTGACAGAATTATGGCTTGCCCAAGGTCATCCAGCACCTGCAAGTGGAGGAGTGGGGAATCAAACCCAGTTCTCCCAGATTAGAGTCCATACACTTAACCACTACACCAAATACTGCACCAATGGAACAAAAATACTTCAAATGACATGCCACAATTGCTCGAGGTATATAAATTAATGAATGAATGAAATCAGACATGCACATGGTTTCTTTGCACAAAAGTTTCCCATTTGTGTGTTTTTATTATTGAAATGTTTGAAACTGTAAGATAAGCAAAGTCAGGACAGCAGGAAGAAACATATGGATAAGTGACTGCAGTGGGAATGTTTGGAACACAGAATGTAATGGAAAACAAGTAAATGGGGGAAGTAGAGCATTTATCAGAAGATCCACCTTTTTGAACAATTGAGTGCTTTGTAAATAACACCTACAATTGTTTTCAAGCATTGCTCTCCACCTTGGAAAGAAGGGTTGTTGTGTTTTTTTAAATGAACAAGAGCACAGGATTCCTTTAACGTCTGTCCCTGGAGTCAGCATAGGCATCAAATAGCTGATTATGGGCAAATTCAATGAATGTAACACCACAAGAGAAACAGTTCACATCATCAGGCTTCTGTATCTCACCAGACATGGTCAGAGGAATAACAGCATTTTCTTGCCCAGCAGTTCCCCTTTTCATTAACATGTCTTGTTGGTACAGCATCCCAAGGTCTATTTCCTCAAAAGGTGCCTAGTGCTGGATATGTCCTTTTTACCTCTTGGGTTTCATTAAAGGGGGAGGGGAATGTTGTAATGGTTAAACTGATACCACATGGAGTCAGCTCACTCTCTGAAATTTAATGGGGAAAACTCCTTCCCCCCCTTCTAAAAGAATGACATGTATGTAGAGCAGCAGGTAAGTTAAAATCCTTTCACATTGTTAAAGGAAAGGTTGAAAAAGCTTTTCAAGGACCCCAAATTCTTCTGTGCATGGATAGTAGTCCATTACACAACTATCCAGTAGATAACGGCACCAAAACACACAGGATCAGACTGTTATCTTATGACACCCACTCTGATTCTGTACATTTTGGTGCAGCCATTTAAGGCTTCATATTTATCTTAAATGTAAGTTTGTGACATAAACCTGATTTCTGTGGTTTTGGAATAGGAGAGAATAAATTAATTAGAGTTGGAAAGCTAGACACACACAATGAAGCAAATTCTGTAAGAAACACGTGACTATATTTGTAAATGTATAGCAGATCTTTAATTTCCAGTATTACAAGGAACGTAGCTTGCAGTAAATCTTACTCAGTAGGATCTGTCAATTGCAAGTCATTTTACTAGAAAAAAAAGAAGTCACTTTTAACTAAGGAGGCTAAAAAGTGGAATTAAGAGATTAACTTTCAGCACCTGACTTTCTAAACATTGCTCTTAGCCTAATCCTAACAAAATTAAAATGTTGATTTCATTTAAATTCATTCAATATGGAACATTTCACTTAAATAATCTGTTTTCACTTTCCCCAATTTACAAAAGTTAGGTAAACAGAATTTTAATGGAACAATACTGGCCAGGAGTGAGCTGTATCAAGCAGTTTGAAACACAGCAGGAACAGTTTTAAGTTTTTAAATCACAGAAAAATAAAGGTAAATGCCTATGATTTATTGAATATAGAAAAAGAAAATCCTACAGGGAGTGACTGCACTTTCAACAATCTGCAGGTGTACAGTCTAAAATGGAACAAAGCAAGTCAAATGTGGATGGTGAGGATGCTTGCTACAGACTAGAGAGCTCCTCCACAGCTGCCCAGTTCAAGGTTTTTTTTCCCCCTTTGAACAGGATCCCCACATCAAGCTCTTGCACTGAAAGCTGCTTTTCAAGCTCCTTTGGAGCTTCAGAGTTGGCTCCACACAGAGTATGTGGGGTTGCTGTTTTGAAAGGCCAGGCTAGTGTCACGGCTGGAGTGTTATGCAAGTATAACTGCAAAGAACCCTGGTCAAATTCCCCATTCAGCCACAAAGTTCACAGGGAGGCCCTGACTGTTACCCTATTTGACTGTGCAAGATTGTCACAAAGAGAAACTGGAACAAACCTATGTATATCTCTTTGAGACAAAGCATTTTGTAAAAAAATCAAAAGCCTAAAATCAACACAGTTGAACGAATGTCTGTCTGGTTCTCTGGACTGTAGCCACTACATGAAGGGAGGGCTTTTCAATATGCATGCAAATAGAGGTGGGGCTCTTTTAGTAGCAGGAACTCCTTTGCATATTAGGCGACATACCCCTAATTTAGCCAGTCCTCCAAGAGCTGACAGAGCTCTTCTTACAGGGGCTACTGTAAGCTCTTGGAGGACTGACTACATTAGGAGTGTGTTGCCTAATATGCAAAGGAGTTCCTGCTACAAAAAGAGCCCTGAATAGAAGTATGAAAAGGTTTTTAAATGGTGACACTTATCTGGACCACAGCTTAGAAGCAACAGTGTAGTATAAAAGGTTTAGGCGATTTTTCAAAACATCCTGGGGAAAGTTCTAAATATTCATTTAGGCACTCCAGCCTGTGCTGGTTCCTTGTTAATTCTCATGGGGAACAATGACCTTACACAGGAATACCGACAAGCTGTGCAGGCAACAAAGCTGATTCCTGGGGACGGGGAAGGTGTGATCTTTCCCTAGCATACTGCCTGCAGGACCAACTGGAAAACACTCCAGAATAACCAAACAAGATTTTGCAGCATATTCTGAACATAACCTAGAAGGCAAATGGAAAGTCTAAGTCCTCCGCATTCCACAGACGTCATTATTAGGGATGGGCACAAACCTTCCCACGACCCTAAATTTGAAACTAAAATCACCTGGGTCATGGTTCACAAGCTGAAGTCTGTGCAATCTTGCCTCAGCAACCCTCTCATGACCCTCCATGTGGTTTTTGGAGGTTTGAGCATTGTGGTGGGGCATGTTGGCGGCGTCCACAGGAGACACGGTGGTGCTGATCAATTCAATTGTAAAAGCAAGGGGGGGGTGGACTTTAGCAGCCCTGGAAACACCAAAGCTCAACAGGCAGCACTGGCTGCCAATAAGAGAGTTCCCATTCTGCTCTACGGGAGCAGAATAATATATACCCCCAGCTCATATGCAGCAGTTATTTTCCATCGACAGCAGGAGCATCATGCATTAGTTAGAGGCAGAGACAGAGAGTGAAGGGAACCGGAAGTCATTCCTCCTGTAAACAGTGGGGATGGGGACATTTGGTGCTTACTCAGGACTCTGAGGCACCTGTCCTGCTCTCACTGAGCAGAGGGGCTTAACTTCATTGGTTCCTTGGCTGAGGACCCCCCACCCAATTGGGCTTTGTGACTACTAGCTCTGTCTGGCTGGGACTGTGTGAGGTGAAGTGGACTCAGGGCTCTGAGCAACCTGTCTCTCTGCTCACACTGGGCAGTGAGGCTTAGCTGCTGGTTGCCTTGCCAGGATGCCCCCCTCCCTCATACTTATTTCTCAACACCTCTGTGAGTGTGATCCCTCTAGCTTACAGAGGATCTGTTTGACCAGGGATCATTTCAAGCCGGAGCATGCAAGAGCGGCACTCCAACAGTTACAAGCACAGGCAGCAGCTGCTCACTCTCAGCAGGAGTGTGAAGCATCACATGTAGTCTTCCATAGAGGAGTGCCAAGCACCGCACAGGGCAGCCCAGCCTGGCCCCAGCCTGTAACTCAGCTCTGTCCAGGCAGGCAGGGCCCCTGACGGCTGGCGGTGGCAGCAGGGATGGGCAGAGAGGTGTGGGACGCTTCCCTGGCAACTGCCCTTGGCCGGGCCCATCCCAGCCCTTACCCCTCCCCTCACTGCTCCCTCCCACCCAGTTGGAGGAGAGCCTCTTGGTGCGCCCTGCCCTGCCTGGGCCCATCCGTCTCACCCATGCCTCCCCCTCCCCTTCTACAGCCTCATCCCCCCTGCAGCTATTTATTTGTTAACTGCTCCCTTCCCTCCTCCTGGCTCCCCTTCCTCTCCCCTCTGTTCCTCACCCTCTTTCCCCACTCCATTTATCAGCTGAAGAGTTTCAGTTCCCATGAGCTGCACTCGCTCGCGGCCTGACCTGCGCTGTTGCCCTCCTGCTGCTCTGCCCCATCAGAGGTGAGTTGCCCCTCGACTTTCTCCTTCCCTTCTTTGAGGAATCCAGGGCAGTTTAGGATCCCATGGGTTGGCAGAGCTCCAGTCCTCCTGCATGTGCCTCACATACATGCCACTCATGCGCTCTGGCTGGGTGGCAGGGAGGGCAGTGCTGATTTGTGCCTGGGACTGCTGCCAGGTGCTGCTTGGCCTTGGTGGGTTGCAATGGCAGCAGCAGTAACAACCCACTTGTTGTGCAAAAAGCACCTCTGAAGCCAAGGCGTTTGGTTACTTTCCTTCTTTCCACCATCCCCTAGGTACATGGGCAGGCGACGCGCGCGCGCACGCGCGCACACACACACACCCTACCTCTTTCACTTCGGCTGCAGTTGTGGCCAAACTAACTCTCCTTATGCTGCCTGAGGCAAGGGTCTTTTCTCCCCTCCGAGGCAATGCCCTCCACTCTCTGGTGTGTGCACGTACATGAACCGAGAAAGCGCACTCCTCCTGCCGCCACCTCCCACTCATTTTGCCTTCAGTCAGTCTGAGTGGCTTTGCGAGTTGCAGCTGCTGCTGCTGCGCCTGGCTGGAAGTTTGGCTTGTAGCTCCGGTTCCTCAGGCAGCCGCCAAGCACCCCACTTGGAGCCGGAGGCACGGGTGGAGGCACAGGGCCAGCTGCAAGTCACTTTGGGAGGGGTGTCCCCGCTATGCAGCACTCTGAGTGTGACTGAGCATGAGAGCTTCAGAAGTTGCAGTTAGAGCAAAAAGTGGCAGCTCATCTGTTATCTGGAGCTAGCATTTCTTCACATTAAGCCTGATGTTCAGGAAATGCCTTTGGGCTCCACCTGGGATGTGGTTTCTCCCCCCGCCCCAATCCACTCACCCTTTTCACACATGTCACACCCTCTCACGCCCTGGGGAGGTGACAGCTCCACACGTGGGTCTTTACCCAAGGAACCCAGGCACCCGAATGCAGGCAGGCTGTGGTGTGTGTGAGAGAAGAGGAGGGATAGGAAGGACCTAAGGATTAGCGATCTCTGAATGTGCTTTAAGTATCTTCTTTGTCTACACTATTGGCTACAAGGGTATGACTGGGAAGGAAGAAGGGGAAACAGTGATTTATTTATTTTTAAAGTGCTTTTTAAGTGCATTCTGGGATTTCTGTGAATGTAAAACCAGAGGGCAGCAGTTAACTAGATCAACTGGTCTAGACTAAAACTCCTGGGTGGTGAGCATTTGGCAGTGCAATCCTTTGTAGAAGGAGTCCAGTCTAGGCTCTTTACATAGGTTTGCTCTGATAGTCTGCATCCAGTAACCAGGGCCAATGAGGCTGAGAGGAAATGGAAAGTGGGATGTTGATTCTAAAAGTTGGACATCATGCATATGATATTTTAATTGGGAGAAAAAGAGCTTATCAGGAGCCATAGCTAGAGCTACTTTGCCACTGGGGGAGCAAAGCAACCACTGCTGTCAAGTGACTGTAGCTGGATCAGCCATTTAATGAGAATATGCATCCAATCAATACCCGCAAGGCAGAAGGGAGGGAGAGCATGCTCATCCCAGTCATAGCATAAATATGTCCTCATTGTCTTCACCACCAGCCCATTATCTCGTGAATCAGGACAAGCACCTTTAAGGTGAATGTTGCATTTCCCCTGTTTTTTCTTCCTTTACCATTGCATCTACAGTTAAAGAGCCATCTCAAATAGTATTTGTTGTGCACTTCTGTGTAGACTGTGAGACGTACCAAGAAGCTCCATATTATATTTTATCATTCCCGATCAGTGCAAGAATGGGCAAAGCAAAAGACTTTATGCAGAACCAGCATGGCGTGGTTGTTAGGGTGATGCACTATGATCTTGGGAGAGCCAAGTGCAAACCCCCACTCTGGCATAGAGGTCTGCTGGGTGACCAGGCTTAGGCCAGTCATTCTTTCTGAGCTTAACTCCCAGGGTTGTTGTAAGGACAGACTGATGAACACCATCCCAAGCTCCTGAGAGAAAAGGTGTGATAAAAATATACGGGATAAATGACCTCTTTGGCAGGCATAATGGAGATGTATCTTACTCATGCCATTTCAAATTGTGTTTTTTTCATTCTTCCTAAAACACATTTCCAAGCCCAAAGTCCCCATGGTATAGGAAGGGAAGAAGGGGGGGAGAGGCTTAGGAGAAAGGAAAAGATGCTGTTACAAAGCAGAGTGCATTTCTTTGGGAATAAGCCCAATTGGACTTCGCCTTCTGACACACTTCTGGTGATGTCAGGGGGTGTGACATATGCAAATAAGTTATGCTAATGAGTTATGCTAATGAGCTCCTGCACCTCTTTTTCTACGAAATGACCCCTGTACACTCCTGAACCTGCAGCTGTGATTTCCCAGAGAGCACTTTCCTGGGGGTACTTGCTTTGGGGGGATGTAATTCACCCCCTCAATCCAATCCATACCAAACTTGGAGGGCAGGTAGAGGTGAGTTGACTGGAGACTTGCTGTGAATCTGACATCTCTAGCTTACAAGAGGGCCATTCTACTGCATCAGAAACCTCACAAAATGAACCAGTTTGGTAAGTGGGAAGGTCAGTGTAGGTTCATGTGGCCCCATGAACCAAAACGAACCTCCATGTTCCCAGTTCATGCCCATCCCTAGTCACAATAGTAATGTTTCCTCCCTTTGCTAAGCTAAGGACTGCTGTACATGATCTACACCCCAATATGAAAAATATGCCACCAACCTGTACCGTATCAGGTGACAGTGCAATGTTTGGATTTCTTCATCTTACGCTGCCTGCACATACAAAACTAGCATATTGCAATGAAGGATTCTAAGCAAGCCCTCTTCCCAATGTACAGCTTTCAACTGTGCAAAAAGCATTTTTAACTATACAAGAGAACAAGTAAACACTCAAACCCCAACCTACAGTCTGAAGTGGTCCAGCCCAGCAACAGACATATATACAGACACTGTAATAGGATTGCAGCCTGTCAGTCAGTTTGCAAATCAGTTCATAAGAAAAGGGAGATAAAGTAGGTTAAAATAAAATTTTAAAAGGTAGAATAGCTATTTGGGGGAGGGGGGATTTCCAGCATGCTAAGCAGATGATTGCATGTGCAATTTGCAAGTAATGCAGTTTTCCAAGGCTCCGGCACTTTGCCCATCTTGAGATATGCCTTGAATTCCATTTCTAATTACAGCAATATCAATGATAGTAATTATAATAATATTATTAGACAACAAGCAGGCTGGTTTGCTTTTAACACAATGTAGCAACACTGCAAATGATATACATCGCTGTTGCAAATATACAAGAACGTGATTAGCAGGTGTAGCACACAATTAAAACTTATGTTACAAATAAACCTGCATGTTGTCAATTCAAAAACCAATAATAATATTATGGGATTTAATTCCCCTGGTGGTTTTATTTTGCAGAGTCCTAACAGAATACAGCCAGCCAGGTTTTTAGAACAAAACCTTTCAGCGATCAGCATTGTCTGCAAACTGAAACACACTTCAGTGGGCATTTCTGTAGAATTCAATAGAAGTTCATAACTGCCCATTCTGACCATGTATAATACGTAACCTTAGGTCAGTTGAAATTAAAGAATTTTGGTTTTATTTGAGACAGGTGATTGAAGGAATGTTCAAGGGAAATCACAATCTCTGCACACTCTCGTAATCCCCCTTCGCTGTAGTATTCTCCAAGGAGGAAGGCTTGCCTTCCGATTTATCTCTGCAGCTCACAAAGTAAATTAAAATTCCCAATTGAAAAAAAAAATCAGAAATTACAGATGAAATCCCAGACAATATAAAGTGTAGGACCACCTAAGCCCGCACAATCTTATAAGCCTGTATAAAGTTGGACAAACAACTCAACATAAAGATCCCTTGTCAACAGTAGCATAAAAGGAGACTATTTCGTCAAATATCAATCTTGCAATCAAGCTCAAAACAAGACTTTTATGGGGTTCTTGATTTATACTTTAAATATATTTAAGGCAGTGCAATCACTTTCCAAAGCCCTGGAGATAATCACTGTTGTGGAATACAGTGACAAGATACTCTGTATGAGTTATTCTGCAACTAGAAGCCATGTGGCTCTCTATTTCAAAGTGACACTGATCTTTTTAAAGTGATGGGGGGAAACAGTGTAGCATATGCATTCAATAGCTAGTAGTTAAAATAGCAAATAAAGCCAGATCTATTATCTATTGCAATTCTACTAGAGATAGAAGTAAACAGTTCAGCTTCACCATATTCTGTCTACTTTGCCATTTACATCTATAGGAAACCAAGTCCACTTTCTTTGGTCTCCTTGAGTTTCCTATATGGCACATCCACATGCCCTCCAGATGAGCACATACACACTGCTAATTTACTTTCTCCCATTAATTAAATGAATGAGAGGCAAAAGTAAAAAGGTGGGTGTGTGCAAGTTTTGTTCTTCCCCAATTACAGAACACTGTTTTCTTCCACTGAAATAAATAGCATCCATTCACTTCAATGGAAGAAAAATAATACATTGCACTTGCAAATATCTTTGCAAGCTCTTAGCTTGTAATTAGCTTGCATAGAAACTTCTGTATCTATTTTGCACACGCACACGACCAAACCAGAGAAAGACAGAATCAGACATACGAAACACTGGAATAGCATTTCCATGACAGAAACGGCATGTGATACTGCAAATGTCTAGGAGTGGAGGGGCCATCTACCGTATGCATGTTTTCAAGGAATGGCTAAGACCACTGAAGCAGATATTTTATACAGCAATGGTACTCACTCCGCAGCTTGTGTAGATCCACAGTCACAATTACCACCAGGCAAACAACTGCATGACTTCTGTATGCCTTGTGCACCAGACAACCAAACACACCCATCCACAATAACATATCACTATTAATATTAAATATATGACTGTAAGCTTTTAAATAACCAGATTACTTCTGACCATTTAGTTTTCCCCCCCCACCACTGCTGAACCTTAGCCAGCCTTTCTATAACTACAATGGGGGGAAGAGCTTCTCTTTCTACCTTCTCGCTCCTCAGCACGAAGTACAGCCTATCTGGCAAGAAAGTGAGATTGCCATGGTACCTGAGGGGCACTGGGCTGGTCATGGAGAACAGGAAGTAAAACCACCCCACCCCAATGTGGCCAGCTTGTTCCCTTGCTGCATGGCTGCTATGGTAGGGGTGATTGTACCCGCTCTTTTCTCTAACCTGCATGCTCTCCTCCTGGATGCAATCCAGGTACTGGGATGAGAGTATAAAGGCTACAGATGGGTGGACAGCTGCTGGAGAGAATCAACCCTTTAATTCCATACCTAGCATAAGGCCAGCCACTCAGGGCAGCTTGCAGTTTACCCATCCTCCAGAGGCTATTTCAAGGTGGGAACCACCTGCCAACCACAAGCCCAACATGGTAACGGCCTTGTTTACTTTCTTGGAAAATGTGGTGAGCCACATTGGGGGACACTGCCTAGAAGAGCCACAAGTGGCACATCGAAAACCCTCCTGAGTGAGTAGCACTGTTAGACATGGTTTACCAAGAAGTGTTTGTTTTAACAATGAAGGTCAAAGGGAAAGCTAAGCAAAAGTGGATCCCAAAGTTGGATGGCTTTACAAAATTTCATATTCTCTGAGAGTTTCATGTCCAAATTTTAACATTCATTTCCTGTGCATCTTTTTTTAACCATGGCAACTTAATATGGCAATTGTTTTTTAAATAAACTAGTATTTCTTGAAAGACAAAGCACTGACTCACAAGTGGGAAGTCAGTATGGGCATATCCTTATTTGATGCCCCCAGTAAATGCTCCAGAGGCTTCTTCCTTGTTCAGCTGCCAGATACCTCAACTTAAAAAATGAGGATCTGGTCCTACTGGTGCAGGGAAGGAGATAGTTGAATGGATACTAGGAATTCCAAAGTTTTGTCCTGGGATCTAAGATATTCTCAAGAGGCCTATATAGAACATGTAGTTCTTGCTTGGGTTTAATAGTAACACCGTTACTTACACCAGGACATAACAACAAATGTGGTAAAACCAGGCCTGACTCAAAAGTTTGTGGG
The DNA here is from genome assembly GCA_029375565.1 of Gekko gecko. NCBI lineage: Eukaryota > Metazoa > Chordata > Lepidosauria > Squamata > Gekkonidae > Gekko > Gekko gecko. The sequence goes on from JAPDNY010000006.1 coordinate 45,949,707, forward strand.
AAAGATAGTTTAATGAACACATGAAGCTGCCTCAGATCATCAACCCAACATGGTCAGCAGTTCTCCAGGTCTCAGGCAGTTCTCCAAGGTCTCAGGCATAGGTCTTTCATATCACCTATTGCCTGGTCCTTTTAAGTAGAGATGCTGGGGACTGAACCCAGGACATTCTGCAGGCAAAGCAGAGGCTGTTCCACTGAGCCACAGCCCCTGGTGGTAAAAATCTTTTCCACATTATGCACCCTGGCCAAAGATACACATCTACATCAAGTAGGGTCACCAGGTCCTACCTGGCCAGGGGGGGACTCCTGGGTCCTCTTTGATATGTTCTGCTCTGCGTGCAAAGTGCACACAGCATGATGCTGTTACCTGGATGTGACAGCATCATGTTGCCACCATCAGGATGGTGAGTGATGCTCTAGTTTTTGGGCAAAACTCTATGGGGTTTTTGCCTTCAAAACCAGAGTTTGACCAAAAACTAGAGTATCACCCCTGACATCAGTGATGCAGTGACATCACTCCCAGGTCACAATTTTTTTTTTGGATGAGGTGGGGGCTGGGAACCCTAACATCAAGGAACATTGTGACCTGGATCAATAACAGACAGAGTGGTAACAAAGGACTTCAGATTGTTTTCACTGGGTGTGTCTGAACAGTTTTGTTTTATTGTTTTAGTTGTAATCTGCCTTGAACAAGTCTCTAGAGAGGCAACAAATAAAATTTACAAATAAATAAATAATTGCTGGAACCAATTCCTATGATAGTAACAATTGAAAATCATTGAAATCATGGCTGTGCCTGGATATCCCAAATCACACGTTATGACCTGCAAGCGAATAGGGACAACTGGGTGGTATCACAGACCTGGGACATCAGAAATGCCACTTGGTTCACACAACAGCTTCAGTGCCCTTAGTACTCCAATTGAAAGCATTTGCAGCAGTATATTTTCCTGTGGTATAAGCTCCAAGTGCCATACCCTAAGTCTTGGGACTTGTGAGTATATAAATAGAGCTGTATGAAGTACTGGGATCATAAAAATGGAAAATGAGAAAAAGTATTCTTACTCAAAAAGATGAGGTCATTCATTTTAACATACAGTAGTCTAATCCCATTAAAGTCTAATAGAAAAAGAAATTACACAGGCTGCTATATAGTGAAAATTAAATACAAATTAGGGGCATACACAGCCTCACTTAAGAAGAAAAAAAAGCTTTGTACAATTTTCCTTAATACTCGTACAATTCAGATGAACAATTTTCAGTCATTCACACAGTTTATTATAAATATAAAACAAGGGACCCCTTAAGCATTTTTTAGTAACAAATTAAACATTTACGTTTTTTACTGTGCAGAGAGGCTTAGCATTCACTCAGCTTCAAAACCCAAGTACAGCCTCAAGGGAAGCCTCTCCGCTGACAAATTAATACCTTAGAGAATAGAGCTGAATGGTGGCAATGAACTCATTTGTTCCCCCAATAATGAAGAATGACTCTTTCTTTACCACATCTGTGACTGTTGCTATGGTGACCCAGACTTACCTCATTGCTTCTCGAAGTGCTCCTCTCTCACCAAGAGTCGTGTGCTTGATGTCATCAAAATTATTTTCCAGCTTCTCGCAGTTCTGCAATTAAAAAAAACACACCAAAACAAAACAGGAGAACCCACATTAAAAAGCGGTATTTCCAAGTTGGGTAAAGCCCCACTCTAGTTGGATAAATTGCCCATATTCACTGTCAGTGCAAACATAGCTGATTATATTGATTACATATTCACACAAATTACTCATTTTTGCTTTTAATTGCATAGGAGTAATTAAAAATGACACTGTGAACTCAGCAACAATGTAAGCATGAAGCTTATGATATGGTTGCCATAGCAATCCTCTTTATCAACATTCTATAACGTGAGAGATACCATTTCCTCCAATCTGCTTTGCTGCTTCCCCCCACACACGCCAAGCAGGAAGAACAAATGTATGCTATCTTTTTGCAGTAGGTATAACTATGGAGGAGCTGCCGTGAGGCAGAGTCACTGAAGTTATATATATTTACGACAGTGTACGAATATAACCAGCACGTAACAGAAAATATACATGTTTCTAAATTCACAGGAAGACCAGGTGTTCAGATGGACTGTCCAAAGTCCCAGTAGCCACAAAATTTTACAGTACACCTGGAAAAGTTGGTAGTAATTATTGCATCTGATTTTGTTTCAACTAGAAAACTAAATCCACCATCCTGTTTTGAAGGCTAAGGAGGAATAGCTTTCTAACAATAATAATGTAAAGACATAGAAGTACTAAGAGCAAAGTGACTTCTCTTCTGGGAATTTCTGAAGTTTGATTTTCCAGAATGACATTTCCCTGGAATTCAGTAGAGCATGAAATAGATGCAACTGTGTATTAATGGTTTCAAAGGTACTGCAGGGTTGTTGCTAGTATGAGTATAATGGCCATGACCACTATAGGACCGAGGAAGCACTATCAATGTTCATAAATGCATAATACCTTTTCCCTATTCTGAACTGATATGCAAGTTATGTTTTACTTATGATCAACTCCAGAGAAATCCCATGCTTTCTTTTTAATAACATAACTGTAGTAATGGAAGAAAAAGTTGACAGTTAAAATTAAATACTTTGGAGCTAGGATGAAACATTGGATGGTACATCACTTCGTTACAATACATCTTCTCAAAAAACTGGATTAGCCAAAATTCATACTGGAATATCTGATGCTTGAGATTGGCATGGAGCAAAAGGAGTTCCTACATCCTCAATCATTATCTTTGACTGTTCCTGTGTCCACAATCCCTTTACCCAACCTTACCCTCTTCTAGGTATCTTGCCAAAACATTATTTAACCCAAGCATTTGATGAAAGGGTTCCATCCTTTCTGATTGTCTTATGGTTGGCTCCCCCATTTCTTTAGCAATTTCATTTGGATACCATACCCAAATTTGATACCCTAACCACTATACCACACTTACTCAAAATCTGTAATTAACGTTTTTTCAAGTATCTCAAGAAACTGTATGGTGTTGAAAGCCCTTAATGCTGACTGAAGATCACTTGTCTAGAGTGAGTCAGGATGTCATCGCTGCAATGACAACCATAGATCTGCCCCCAAACTGCAGTTTGCCCACCATATTCAGTTGGACAATTTCAGTCCTGTTATCTATTTTTGTTTGGAGAAGGGTAATCAGAAAGCAGAAGAACTTTCTACAGTTCTCTTGTCATAATCAGATCATTTTCTGGACAGGTTTAGACCTGCAACACCATGCACATACAGCAGGGCTCTAAGACTGATCAAGATGGTCTGCCGCAGCGACTAATGGAACAAAACAGTTTCCTGATGATTTGGGGGAAGAAATTTTCTGAAGGATATAGTTAACAGTCATTTTTAATCCCTTGTTAATTTTTGGAATTGAGAAATGATCAGCCACTTGACAGTCACCCCTAAGTTCTCTCTCCTGCATGTGAAGCTTGTTCATGGTTCTCCAATGAGCTGTTGAGTACAAATGAGTATCAAAGGGATAGAAACAAAAGGTTCCAGGTAAATCTGATCAGTTACTAGCAAAAACCTATTTTATGGCCTATTCCATGTTGGTGGTGGTGGTGATGAAGAAACCCTAATTCACCACCATGTCTGTTCAATGTTGAGCCAGGATGTTTTTTCAGCAGTCAATTTATTTCAAACTGAACCACAAAAAATGAGGAGCGATCTCAAAAGTTAATTGTAATCACATTTCCAAGTAAAAATCACTAGCATCTGCTCCAACTTGGATGCCATATTAGATACAGTAAGTGTAATAGTTCAGTTCAGATCTTCCATATATTCAGTTATAAATGTTTTTTTGGGGGGGGTCCTCGCCTGGCTGCTGAAATGACACCTGCCATTTATTTATTTTATTTGCAAAACTTGTATCCCACCTTTCTGTCCTTACAAGGGCTGTCGAGAAGGCTAGCAATGTAAAACAGGCATGATAAAATACGTTATAAAACCATGTTGGTCCCAAACTATAAAAGGCTCTGAAGGCAAAAACCAGCACTTTGAATTGTGCCCAGAAACAAACCAGTGTAATTGGGTCAAGACTGGAGTGATATAGTCACTAAGAACCACTCCAGTCAACATCCTGGCTGCAGCATTTTGTATGAACTGAAGCTTCCAAACACTTTTCAATTGCAGCCCTACACTGAGTGCATTGCAGTAATCTCATCTTGATGCAAGTTGGGCGTGGCATCACAACAGCCAGATCTTTTCTGCACAGGAAAGGTCACAGCTGGCTAAGTAGTCAAAGCTCGTAAAAGCAGTCCTGGCCACAGTTGCCACCTGCTTATCTAGCAGGAGCACTGCATCCAAGAGCACCCCAGACTACAAGGACTTCAAGGAGAATGCAACCCCGTCTAACTGTTCACACCTTAAATCCTGGATCAGACCTTCTGTTCACCAGTAATGCTTTCTTCTTGTTGGGATTAAGCTTCTGTTTATTAGCCCACATCCACTCCAAAACTGCCTTCAGGCACTGGTTCAGGGATCATCCACATACTGGTGCAAACCCAGCCCAGATCTTCAGATGACCTCACATCAAGGTTTCATGTCGGTGTTAAAGGGCATAGGGGCAATATGGAACCTTGTGGGACCTCACAGACCAAACAGCAGTCTTCCAACACCACCTTCTGAAACCTACCCTCCAGGTAGGATGAGAATCACTGCAGAATGGTGCCTCCCAATTCCAGTCCAGATATGCAGTCCGGAAGGATCTATGATGATGTTATCGAAAGCTATTGAGAGGTCCAGGAAAATCAACAGATTTTGTCCATCTCCTGGTGCAAGTTATCCACCAGGGTAACCAAAGCTGTTTCAGTCCCATAACAAGCCTGAAAGGGATCTAAACAATCTGCCTCATCCAGGAAGGCTTTAGGTGGTAGAGGCAGAAACATCTTAGTGAGGTTGTGACACAGTCACTCCTGAAAAACACTTTCCCTTGACTTCTTCCATTTTCCAGTATTTCATTCCTGGGTACGGATCTTGACTTCAAGACTTCTTAGATTAACGTAATATCTAAATCCCTTTCAATGGATCCCAGACTTTTTTTTCTTCTTCAGTGAAACCACTTTACTCAATTGATAACCTGTAATCAGGACATGGGGGATAGCTCTGTTAATTTCCCAGGACATCTGCCTTTTAGTACTGCTCTGGACATTATAGATAAGATGAGGTACTATGCAGTGGTGGTTCTAATCGAAGTGGGAGGGGAAAATCCAAACAGTAGTGCTAGGATATCCCTGCTCTTCCCCATAGACTTTGAGTTGTGATCTTCTACAAGGTTTCATCTCTCCTTATAAATAATTATCTTTTGGTTTCACAAGATTCCATGCGCTCCCATTGGCTGTAAAATGCCCTCCCTCAGCCATTGGCCCATCAGCCGCCACTCAAGAGTACTCGCGTGCCATTGGCCGGGTGCTGGGTCTGCTCCTCTTCCCCACCCACTCCCCCTTCAGACAGATTTTGCATGTCAGATTTACTGGCAGACAGCTCTCTCTCCTGAGGAAGACAGTTCTCTTGACTCCTGTGAGGGACTGTCCCCTCAGTGGCTGTCGGTAGGCAACCAAGCTTGGTTCTGTGAGTAAAAAAACAAAGGACTTTCAGCTGTGCGGCTGACTTTCCCCTAGGGTTGCCAATCTCCAGGTGGGACCTGGAGATCTCCCACTGTTACGATTGACCTCCAGATGACAGAGATCAGTTCCCCAGGAGAAAATGGTTACTTTGGAGGGTAGACTCTATGGCATTATACCCTGCTGAGTCCTTCCACACACACCCCAAATGCTGCCCTCCACAGGATCCACTCCCTCAAATCTCCAGGTATTTCCTTAACTAAAATTGGCACCTGTAATTTCTCATCTGTCAGTAAAAGGCCCTTTCCACACCTATGTTGGCCTTTGGGAGAAAACTCATTGGGCCCAGTCCTGATCAGGTTGCCAACTCCAGGTGTGCAATTCCTGGAGATTTGAGAGATGAAGCCTGGAGAGGGTGAGATTTGAGGAGGGGTGGCACCTCAGACAGGTACGATGCCATAGACTCCACCCTCCAATCCAGCCATTCCCTGATGGGGAACCATTGTTGCCAATCTCCACGTGGGGGCTGGAGATCACTCAAAACTGCTCTCTAGGAAGGAGGGGGAGGAGATCGAAAACTAAAGGTAGGTTGATGGTTGGCTGGGAGGGAGATAGGGTTATCACCTCCAGGTTGGGAAATTCCTGGAGATTTGAGGGGTCGAACCTGGAGAGGGTGAGTGTTGAGGAGGGGTGGGACCTCAGACAGGTACAATGCCATAGACTCCACCCTCCAAACCAGCCACTCCCTTCTGGGGAACCACTGTTACCAATCTTGGGGGTGGGCTGGAGATCACACAAAATTACTACTGCTCTTCAGATAGCAAAGATCAGTTCCTCTGGAGAAAATGGTGGACTCTGTCATTATACCCTGCTGAGATTGCCACAGCAAATTGTTACTGAGTGCCCAAAGCCGGGGCACTCTCCCAGAACCTCTTTCTAGAGCCCGTTGTATTTATTTCCACAACGGGCCTTATTTCTAGTCTTAACCATAATGCTATTTAACATCTACACGAAACCACTGGAAGTAGAGTTATGTAACTTTGTTCTGATTTTTTTAAAAAAAACTACTTAAAAAACCTATTGGTTATATCAAGATTAGATTACTGCACTGAATTCAACATGGGGCTGCACTATTACTATAATATGCAACAAAAGAAATATTTAAATAGTCATGCTTTCAAACGGCGAGCAGTAGCTTTGGCTTACTAAATTCTAACTTACATTTCCTTCAATATTTCAAGCATGCTTTAATATTGAGGTTTTGGAAATATGTGAATTTAATGTAATCAGTCTATTGATTAAGAGTCAGAAGATTCATCAACTAAATTAGTTGACAGGGCTAAAAAAACACCCTCTTTACAACCTTTAGTGTAGGAACCAAGAAGTGTCCATCAAGCTTCTTTCATTGTATTTCTCTATTTGTGTTTTAGGATTCTTTATAATATTTAGATGCGTGGTCCAACACTGCGTACTAATGTGTTCTGTCTTGAAGAGGATAGTGCACATGTATTTACATAATGTCACCCACTCTGCCAATCCTGCATCTGTTGCCTAATGATGCCCTGTCTGTGGCTATTGTGAAATTATGACAGATAGCTCAGTTCTTTAAAAAGACAAACATGAATGAAAAATAATTACCCAAGCTTCTTTATATCACTTTATTAAAAAGGCCTTATCAATTTGTCCAGCTAACGTCAAAATTAGCTTGTTATAACTTTTGAGATAATGCTACAGACATTTTAATATACACTATTAAGCATCATGCTACTCTAGTGACACTGCTAAGACATAATTACCAAATCAGCAAAGGATATTGAAGCAAGCCTGTGTAAGGAATGCTTTCTTTCATCTCTTTTTGCAAGGAATCTGAAAGGCCATTTTTTTTAAAAAAAATAAGCCACACAGTAGCTGTGTCCTTTGCTTAGTCTCATAGGCTTTTATTCTTTTCCCCATCAGCAATATATTCCCTTCATAAGGGGAGGAAGGAAATGCCCTTCTTTCTATACCCACAGTACCCCAAGATGGATTTGACACCATAGAATTATACAGTTATTTACATGTATGCACAACTTTGGTGTACAAAGCCATCAGTAAAATGCAAAGGAACTTAAAAGTCTAACACATAATGAGTTCCCAAAATTACTAAAGAGAAAAAAAATTCTACAGGCTAAAACAAGTAGTAATTTTCAGAATTAGGTAATGGTAAATATTTTCTGATATCTAATTCTGAACCTGATCACACAGAGATAAATATACCCAGAGAATGGGGTCAAGTTTGGATAGGAGCTATTCTTCTGCAGACCCAAGGGAACCCCTCCCCCCAGGTTTATAGAAAAAATGTAGAAACCCTTCCAAAAGTGGGAGGTGCATTTAGCCCCCCCAAAAAAATAAAAAACACCAGAGGAACATTGCCTGCTATAAACCTACTGAGAGCAGAGATGGAAAGAAGGGGAGGAGACCGTTCAACTGAGCCGCTGGAGAGCTCACCAGTGATTCCAGCCCTGCTTTCTCTCCTTTCTCAGCATCCTAGAATGCGGAGGTGTGGCAGTGGCTGCATACCTGCCCCCATGAGGCAGCAGTGCTGCAGGTGGGCAAGGAGAAGCAGAAGCTGCCACTGCTGACCCCCTCCACTGCCAAGGCTATTGACGCCAGCCCCACCACCACTGTGTCTTTCCTCTGCAGGTGGGTGGGCAAAGGAGAAGGAGCAGGAGCCTCCGCTATCACCAACACCACCCCAGCAATGCGAGCCAAATGGGAGGAGCAATAGGGCACTGCAAGTATGCAAGCTGACTGGCAAGTGACACAACCAATGGGTGAGCAGGGGGATGGGATTCCCACCCAGACAGGTGTATTATGGATTTCCCCTACACATACACATTTAAGAACTATATTTTAAAAACAGAAGCCACTTGACCACAGCTGTGTGTTTATCTTCTGCTTTCTGGTGCCCTAGTGTAAAAAAGCTGCAAAACTGCTAATATACTGAACTATTGACATATGTCAATAGGAGAAACCAGTCCAAATGTTGAGCTTGGGAGTCTTGTTCTCCTCACCACTTGCCACAGCTATCAGTTCAGAAGGCTGGTGTACAATTGACAGTAAAAGCCACGTTTGTACCTATTTGTTCTTTATCTCTTTAAGAAAAGTGTGTATGTTGTCACAATACTAACCACTCTTCACATTTGCTTTCGCAGACAACGCCCACCCTGAAATGCACCCACTTAAGACAGAAACCATCACAACAAAAACAAACACACACACACAGATATGGCTCTCCTGCTCAGCTTCTTTCACAAGCCTTATTCACACAACTCCACCTATATGCAACCTACATGTTGGCGAATTATGAATATATGCAACCAACCTACCAAAAACTCAAGAAGTTTAACTTGTAAACTGGAGGATCATTGAGGCCACTATTCCAATGTAACAAAAAGGTGTAATGTGATAATGGTCTCTTCCACAATCACTTGTTTGTCACTTGTTTGTCCCTATTGCTTTGAGGTCCCCCCTTTCCACATGTGTTTTGTTCCCTCTGGGACTACTGGAGAGAGCAAAACACATTCGGGAGGGGGAAAACCCTCACGCAATAGGGACACATAAGTGATGAAAATCAGAATACAGAAGAGCCCAATATCCCACTGGCCTAGTAGCAGGGCTGGCAGTTGCTGGGAAGTTTAATGGCCAATCCCATCCTGGTTGAGATTATACTTGCAACCACTGCTTGCAGGCTGGTTACATGGCATGGGCTCCAGAACTGTATGGACCTCCCAATCCTTGCCTGACTGGACTATGCATAAGTACAGCCCAGCATGAATAGGGTCTGAGTGACTGGGATTCTGGTACTGTCGAAAGATTTCACATTCCCTTTTGAGAATGCTTGGTATATTCCCTCAAGAATACTATTCTTTGGGGAAACAAAGAATAATGCTCTGCTTCTCATTTCTGAGGAAGGACCATAGACAAAGTTTGGATTCAATAGCAAGAGAAAGTATCTAAACAACTGAAATTGTGCAAAGGGAAACAATTTTTAAAATGATTAATATAAGCAGTACCATAGAAGGTCTGGAATATGGATGCTTGACACTTAAGTTTTTTTAGTATTGACAGTAACCACTAAAACTTAGCATTAAAACTAAAAATGAAATGATTTTATATCTAGGAATCCATAAAACAAAGATCAGTTCACAGAAGAGCACACAAAATAGAAGAATAAACATTTTTAGAGTATGGGCCAATTAGAGGTGATGATCAATTGTGAATGTAGCTTTCCCCCTCCCCCTTCCCCACTTCATAACATACAGCAGAATATATCACGTTCTGCAGAGAATAGCATTCTGCTTTCCCCCATCAAAGGCAGCCGGCGATGTGGAGTGGGGGCAGACGTAAGAGCAGAGTGTTGTGATACCAGAACACATGGAAGGGCTTCTTTTAGGAAAGGAGGTGTTTGGCAGCAGCTGCAGCACATTTACTGTCATGTCTACTTTGCCCCTATGACACGACCAAGACAAATAGATAAAAAGTAATTAATTCCTAGTTTTTAGTAGCAATTAAAGTAGAAAATGAAAATGCAAGCACTGGGGAGGGGAAGGCGGGGGTATTTTTGGTGGCTTTCTGCCAAGCTGTTTCCTATGGGCCTTGATAAGGTCTAAAAGTTTCAACAGTGATGGAATAATTATACAGTATTTATATCTTATCTCTCTTAACAGTTGTGTAATGCCACATAATACCAAACCAAACAATTCAGAAAGGGTTATGATAGCAAAGTAAATACAAAAGGGACACCATTACAAAGTCAAAAGTAAATTCGGAGGGGGGGAGTTCACTAGAAGCAGAAATCTCTTCGAAGGGCAGAAAAGAACGCTAACACTAAAAATCAGATATTAAAAGAAGGTTGGTATTTAAAAACTCACCTTACAGCTTGCCAAAATGTATAAAAATATTTTAATTTAGTGTCCAGTAGCACTATACATTGGCATATATGTGGTAATTAAAAACAATAACAACATTAGTTTGCTTCTGAACTGTCCTGGGCACCTGTTGACCACTTTTAGAAGCAGAGTTTAAAAATTCAGTATTGGCAGTTCTCTTGTCTTTAATAACAACACAAAAAGCATTCTGTACAGACAAGTTCCTCTCAGAGAAATGGGGCATGGTGTTGTTTTAGGACAAGTTGCATTTATATTCTCTGTATGTGATGCTATAGACCATAGGGGGTTACCCCACAAATCTTTCTTCTTGTACCTATTAGCACCACCACTATAGGGACCATCAGAAGTTAGTGAGAGAGACTTAAGTGCCCACATACTTCCACTGAAGCTCAGAAAAGCTTCTGTGTATGTGAAGCACACTGAATATGCAAGACATTTGATAAGAGAACCGTGCATTTGCCATAGGTACAAGCTTCTCTGTCTTTCAGTAAGTGAATATCTATCATGTTATAAACCAATTGTAGGCAACCCCCAGCATGCATGCTGGTAACTGGACACAAAACCATTTTGCTACATCCAGTGTCAGAGCTCAGCCTGGCCCAAGCAACCAGCAGTGCAGGAGAAGGCAATAGACATGGGTTATACCTATCATTGCTTCCCAGACCTGCACAGTGACTGAACGAGTCCAAGGTGAAACACTGAGATGCTGGAAGTACTGCTGGGACTTGGCTTGCTCCAAGACTGTCTGGCAAAGTACAACCATCATCTCTCCCTCTCCCATTTTGTTGGCCAGCACATCAAAAATCTTCCCAGATAGTTGTTCCATGTTGGCACCTGGGTTAATGTCCTGATAAGAAAACAATAGCAAAAATTCATAGTGAGATACTTTATATAACAAGATCACTGAAGGGACCATATCTGGGTTGGATAACTTAGTATCATGGTAAACCATACCCTGTGTATATCCGCTACACCAATGTATATCTAATAGATGTCAGATATGCATGCTAACAACACAAGTCAGCATTAGATTATTGGTGCCCCAAATAAATTTTGAAAAATGCTAAGCAACTAGCACAGAAATTCACTTTATCTGTCTACTGTGATGAACTGAGGCCACATGTTCATTAAAAATTTCAGGATTGCATTAGACTGTCTGTTCCTGTGGCCTTACTAGTTAGGTGTTCAGGGCAGCCTTTTGTATTTGCACGATAAACAGAAGATTTTTCATTAGAGAAGGAAGGACTAGTCCTCCTTTTCCTGGCTAGAGACCCAGGGAAATCAAGAACATGGAACAGGCCCTTGCTCATTTTGGAGGAAAGAGGGTACCAGCCTTGACTAATGGAGCAAGGATCTGTGAGGAACTTATAAAACCCTCGCTATCCCAAATGGTGTACATTTCCCCTGAGACTGGTTAGCAGGTAGCTGCTGCCAGTGGAACATGCACTCTCATGTTGGTGAAGCATGGGTCATGCCAGAAGGACCAAATACGCTCTGTTAACAAAAAAAAGATCAGGTACATTCAGAAACCTTTTATTGCTTCTCTTCCTGGTCACTTGCAACAGGTAAGAGTTCTTATTTTTTGTAGCTTTTGACTTTTTCTATTTAGAATATACTCTTTTAATAAAATGTTTTAGAACTTTACTACTGAGGTTCTTTATATGTCTCAGATTCAATGGCTGATCCAGGCAGCTCCTCCTTGCAATAAGGGCAATTCAAGAAGGAAGGATGGAAGCTGGGTCCTGTTTAAGTAAAGGCAAACCCTAAAAAGCCAGGCTAGTAGCTTTTGGTTTCCCATGTCTCCACCCCACTCACCCAGTCGTTAAGCAGGGTGTAACAGACACTGAATGGTTAATATGTTAGTCCAGCCTGAGAACCGTGATTGACAGGTGTTCAAATGGAATTCTATAGTTGAGAGTGCAGGTAGAACTGTTGAGGGCAGTTAAGCAGAGTGAAGGATTGGGAGAGGATCCTGAATTAGGGAAGTGGAACAGCAGCCCTTCCCTGAGGGAAACAGCTCCTAGTAAAAGGGGGTGGTCCCTATCAAGTGTTTAGGAAGGATAATTGAAACGTGTATTAAATTCCTGCCTTCACAAATTTGAGTATTTTTGAGACAAAGAAGTTTGTGCCTATTTAAGTACTGACTGCCAAGAGATCTCTCTCCACAGTTTTAAAGACCTGCCTATATAATAAAACTGCTACTTTATTGTGACAAAGTATCTATTGTTTAGAACTATACAAAGTTACCTCCTGTTGCCTGTTTACCTGACAAATTCCAAATCTGATACCTACGTGACCACTTCCCCAAAGAAGTGAAATAAAGCAGCTGGTTTGTTTTTATTAACACCAACTTCTTGTGAGCCATTATCAGAAATAAACACACAAAGGATTTTTCCCCGGTTCCTCAGTTTACAAGGCTGAGTCAGCATATGTCTATATACATTTGAACAACTGGGTGGGATAGATAGGGTTGCCAAGTCGACTTACTGTGAAAGCGGAGGGGGACCCGGCTCCGTCTGGAGTGTCCGCGCGTGCACCACAATGACATCACCAGAAGTGACGTCATTGTGTCATCCACGTTGGGGGCGGGGCGCTGTGACTCAAGGGAAAACCATAGAGTTTGTCCCCCCACAACATGGCCAGCGTGATGATGTCACATCCAGGTGACATCATCACGCTGGGGACGCCCTCCAGCAGGGGGTGGAGTTCCCCCCGGGGCCGATCCCCCACCAGCAGGTAACAGGCCTCCCAGGTGGGAATTTACCAGCCCCCAGCAGGGGCTTGGCAAGCCTAGGGATAGACAGGAAAAAAAGAAAGAAGAAGAAGAGGGACTGCTCATCCAAGAGAAAAATGGGATGTGGGAGGGGGAACTGTTATATTGGACTAGTAGAAAAGAAGCAGAAAGGGACTGAGGAGGGCTAGGGCGGTCTACAGCCCAGCAAACAGGTGCTGTGGCTGATCATCCTGCTTCAAGGCATCCCTGGTTTTGTAAAACCTACTATGCTTGGAAGAACATTTTTAAAAAGAATTGTTACTAATTGAAAATTATGTTTTTGCCTATAAAAATGTTTCAAATCAACTACTGCCCCTTCAGAAAAAAATGATGTGAAAGGAAATCTAAGCTTTCTCCAGTTGTTACACCCAAATATAAAGGCCTTTCAAAGGAAAAGCTCATAAGGCAAATTCAGATTGACATCTCTACAGTCAGATGTAACAGTTACATTCCTGCTGATGACAAAGAGGTACTACCAGTAAAATAACATCCCTAGACCTTCGAGCAAATATTCCAGTTGAGTCTAAGCCACCAAATCTTGCCAGTTACATCTTGTTCTAAGAGGACATCCATGTTGTGTAGACTAAGAGGGTTCTTCTCTGGTTTCAGATCATGACAAGTCACTACACTTTTAAAAAATCAAAACTGTAAATTTTAGTAATGGAGAAAGAAGAGGATCAACCCAATATGCCACCACCTAAGCAGAGAGGATTCGTGATGCAAACACCACCAAACACTACCATGACACAACACCACCAAACTGCAATCCCACTGACTCTGTATCTGACATACTTTCTAAAATTCCTCTCCATTTTAACTTACATAAAAGACTACTACAGATTCTTTATGTCTGTAGAAGCAATGTGTGAATTCTAACCAGTGCCTGTAAAACTCAGCTATCTACTAGCTGTTATATTTGTAAAGGGTACCCACCACTGCTTGTTTGTCTCAGCATGCTTCAGCGTAATCTGAGAATTTAAACAGAAGGCACAGTTCTAATCTCATTAAATCTACAGGAGCTTCCTCCATTACCATCTTAACTGCAGACAAGGGCTTAACACTGAATCACGTTATCTCCCCCCAATACAGACACACAAACACACACACACACACTTTACCATCAGGGCACAGGAAATGCTGCAGTCTTATGTTACAGCTCTGTAAACCATCAGCATTGCCTCAGCTTTCAACAGAAATAATGCTGACATGGAGAGGAGGAGCCTCAGCATTGACTCCTCCCACATGTTTAGGATTTCTGAATTTTAAATTGCTTTCCTATTGCTGCAAGAAGGGATTCCTAATAAACAACTTCCTTCTCCATTCACTGACGATCCTCTTTTAGGACTTACTCTGAAAAAAAAACCATGCTTTGAAACTCTCTTGTGAATGTTAGTCCTAAGGGGGGAAATATTATTTTTAGTAGCGATGTAAAGGCCTGGACCACCATGTCTTCCTGGTTTTATCCCTTTTAAAAACAAAAATAAACCCAGAAATACTAACACACAGGGATGGATTCAGCCAGATTTTTCTTAAGATCATACCTAACTCCCCTTCTTACCACAGCCCCCATCCCACATGGGCCCAATGATTCACAGCATAACCTTTTCGGTGGTCAGAGGGGATCTTTCCTTTTTCTCCAGCAAAAACTGGGCTTGCTGGATCCAACAATGTAACTGATCCCACATGAATCAGCTTTAAGTTTATTTTACTCTTTTGTAATTAAATGCTTTATCTGAGATCTTCCCCCACACACATACAGAGCTCTCAATTTACCATATTACCTTTTATGGCAAATGATTCTCCCTCCCCCACTGTCCTATAACAGCATCAGAGTGTATGTATGTGCATTATTTATATGCTCCCCAGCAAGTTACTAAAGAAGAATCCAAGACATAATGTTTCATTTAATAAAATTAGTAGCAGGACAGGGAGAGGGGTGTAAAATAAAATAACTACACAGATTTTTTAAAAAAGCTCTCTCTCTTTTGGTTTTTGAAGAATAAAACATTACTTGTGGAGAACACACTGTGCTAAACAGCAGTGTAGGCAGCTATAGATATTTTATGATTTCATGTGTCATGTTAACACTTATGCTTTGCTTCAGTTATGCATTTTAGACTTCTGATTGGTTCTACATCCCAAATCCTATTCCACCATTTACCGAACGCTCCATCTCGTTGATTGTATTGAGTCACTCTGTAATCTGCCTTGAGTCCCAGTGAGAAAGGGAGACTATAAGTAACATAAGTAAATGAATGAAGATATGTCCATATGTCTGTGTAGGCCCCTGAGTATTAATGCCAGCAGTGCCGATTCCATATTTTTATTTCATTTTTATTTTATTGTACATAGGGTGCTTTGGCAAGATACTCTCAATGGACCCATTCCTTGACATCAACTTCACAACTGCCCTCTCCCTCTGAGTCCAATTCTCACTGCTGCCCATAGGGTGAGGAAAACAGAGATAACTATAACTTCTCACTCCTGTCACTGCTCACTTGGTCCAAGAAGTCAGGCATCCAGATAGTAACTTCAGACAGAGGATAAAGCAATAGCAGGCAGCACCAGAGGTAGGCAATGAGTGTCCCATCCCGAAGGTGGTAGGCACTGGGGCTTGGACTAAAGACCCCTCTCTGACATTGGTGCTGTGTAACGCTGGGTCCAAAGATAATAAGGCCACAGTCCTCTGGGACTTCCTACTGGAACAAGATGTGGACCTGGCATGCATGACCAAGACTTGAGTTCAAGATGGGGAGACAGTAGCTCTCTCCCAGCTGGCTCCTCCCAGGTTCTCAATCCTCCACCAATCCAGGACTAAGGGGTGGGGGGAGGACTGGCTCTGTTCATTCAGGAGGCTTACTCCTTCAAGGCGCTCCCACCACTGAAGCTCATAGGCATAGATCACACTGGCTTTGTGTGGGAAGCCAGGGAGAGTGTGGTGATTTGGTTAGTGTACCATCCGCCCAACACACTGACCAGTAGCCTACCATCTCTGGTGGAGACCGTATTGGGCTGGGCACTGGAGCACCCTAGACTGATAGTCCTGGGTGGCTTCAATGTCCATGCTGACAATGCAGCCTCCACACAGGTGATGGACCTGGTGTCATCTATGGCGGCACTAGGACTCTCCCAGTATATAATGGCCCCCACATACTGAGCTGGGCACATGTTCAATCTGATCTTCGCGGCGGGGGTTACAGTGGACCAGATCACTGCTATAGCAGTGCTACGGTTGGACCACCATGCCTTGAAGGCCCACATGAATGGTTCACCCTGACCCTGTTTGGGTGCTGAGCATCTTTTAGCTTGCCCACAGAGCCAAATGGACCCAATGCAGCTTCAGATGGCTATGCAGGATCCAATGCCCCCTGGCGGCTTGTTGAATGAGCTAGTGGAGGACTGGCACAGCCGACTCTCTGCAGCAATTGACGAGATTGCTCCCCGACATCCTCTGTGCCCTCGCTCTGGGCTGGCTCCCTGGGGTACCCGAGCTGAGGCTGATGAAGCGAAGGTTTAGACGGCTAGAGAGACAATGGCGGTGGGCTCATGACGAAGCTTCAAGACCATCATATAGGATGTTTATGAGATCCTGTGAGATGGCAGTCAAAGCTGCTAAGAGGGAGTATTATGCGGCTACAATTGCGTCTGCAATCTCACACCCAACCCAATTATTTAGAACGATTCAGTCCATGACTACTCTGCCACAGGACAGACCAAATGCTAAGGAACTGGATATTGGCTGTGAGGCTTTTGCGAGCTATTTGTCACTCTGCCATGACCTCCCTGTCACAGTTGAGACAGTAAATGAACTCGAGGCTCCATGCACATCTTCTTGTCAGGTTTTGGATTATTTCAATCTGCTCAGCCTAGAGGAAGTTGACAAATTTGGCAATATTGTTGTTGTTAGACTTGTCGGCGGCAGTCAACATAGTTGACTACCAACTACTGAGCCACAGCCTCAGTGATACTGGGATTCAGGGGTCTGCCTTACAATGGCTTTCTTCGTTCCTTCAGGATCAGGGATAAAGGGTGGCCCTAGGGGAATAGATGTCCCGAAGGCATTTACTTGTTTGCGGTGTGCCCCAAGGGGCAATACTTTCCCCAATGTTATTTAACATCTATATGTGCCCCCTTGCCCAGATTGCCTGGAGGTATGGGCTGGGATGTCACCAGTACACAGATGACACTCAGTTCTATCTCTTGTTGGGCAGTCAGTCTGACTCTAGTCTGGGAGATCTGGACCTGGTGTTGCAGGCCATTGCTGGTTGGCTTAGACTGAGCTGATTGAAATTGAATCTGATGAAGATGGAGGTCCTGTGCCTGAGTCGGGGTGGCCCAGGACAAGAGATCCCACTCCCAACTTTCGACAGTGCACTGCTGGTGCCAGCGATGGAAGTTAGGAGCTTGGAAGTGCTCTTGGATGCCCCCTTAATGATGGAGGCCCAGGTGGCAGCCACTGCTAAGTCAGCCTTTTACTACCTTTGGCTAATCAGGCAGTTGGTTCCCTTCCTCGAATGCAATGACTTGGCAACAGTGATCCATGCAATGGTCACCTCAAGGTTAGACTACTGTAACGCTCTCTACATGGGGCTTCCTTTGACCCAAATCCGGAGGCTTCAGTTAGTGCAGAATGCAACTGCCAGGCTGTTGTTGGGTCTCCCTATGTGGGAGCACATTCAACCTGCATTAAAAGCACTGCACTGGCTGCCTATAGCATACTGGATTTGCTTCAAAGTGCTGGTACTTACCTTTAAAGCCCTTTATGGTCAGGGGCCTACCTACCTGAGGGACCGCCTTTCCCCACATGTTCCCCAAAGAGCACTGCAGTCAGGATCCCAAAACCATCTGGCCCTTCTGGGCCCTAAAGACATCAGGCTGGCATCAACTAGGGCCAGGGCCTTTTCAGTAGTAGCTCCGCACTGGTGGAATGAGCTCCCAGAAGACCTTAAGGCCCTGTGGGACCTTTTATAGTTCTGCAGGGCCTGCAAGATGGAGCTCTTCCACCAGGCCTTTAATTAAGGAACCGCACCCAACACACCATGGCCATGAGCCCAATACCATCACCGACAGCCTGAGTTCCACTAGCATTAAAATCTAACACCGACTGCATTTACCTGTGTGTTGCTGCTACTCTGCATTTGCCATCATTGCTTATATTGTTACTGGCATCTTATGTTGTTGTTTTAAGATTCAATGCTTTAACTATATTGTTGTTTTTAGCTATTGCATATATGTAAGCCACCCTGAGACTGCCTTGGTGGGGAGGACAGGGTATAAATTGAATAAAATAAATAAACAGATGACAGAGGTCAGTTCCCCTGAAGGAAACGGTTGCTTTGGAGAGTGGACTCTATGGCATTAGACAACCATCCCTAGTTGTCCTGAGCTGGCCCATGACACTAGTCTCCACCCCAAATCTCCAGGGAATTCCCAACCCAAACTGGACAACCCTAGCCATAGTAGATGCTCCACTGTGCTAATCCCTGGTGCCTGCCCTATAGTGTTCCAAAAAGTTTCCTATTTTTCCCCTCTAGAAATTATTTCCTCAAACAAAGATAAACACAGGTATTCTGAATATGTCTGTAACCTGTTTGCATTAATGTTCTGATCCAATGCCTGGGGAGGCAAATGTAACAGGCACTCAGCATCTCATGTTCGCAGCAATTTAAAAATGCAGATGCAAACCAATTTGCTATTCAGTATGTATATTGCTATCTAAAAAAAAAAAAAAAGAAATCATCAATATTGTTGAGTAAGTACGTAGGGCATCTGTTTTCAAGCAGTTCCTTGCTTCCTGGGAAAGCAAAATGTGATTTGACCCATGTATGGGTATCATTTTGGCAAAGAAATCCATTCAGCATATGGGGGATAGCTGTTGTGCTTCACTGGCTTGGAATGCATTTCCTTCCAATGACAAGTACAAACCTATATATATTTGTGCTGTGATTTTAATGCTTTTCCTAGCCTATTTTACCCATACAGATTCATCTGCCCATATCAAAGACAATATGAAATAATGTTTCTACTGTGTTCAAGATTTTCATTGCAGATTTTATTTAGAATTTGGTGTGATTCCTACCGTGGATAACCATTTTCCCCACTACAATAAAATCATGTATGAAACTGCATCACCTTTCCTGATACATGTATCCAAAGGATTTTTCTCCTGGCATGAGAGACAGAACCTTACTGTGGCCTCTTCTGAGCTCTTGATGCTTACACACATGTGAACACAAAGTTGCTTTATACTTGGTCAGACAGTTGATCTATCTATGACTGGCAGCAGCTCTCCAGAGTCTCAGGCTGAGGTGTTTCACATCAACTACTACACTTAACCGCTACTACCACATCAACTACTACACTTAACCACTACTACCAGAGAGCCAGTCTGGTGTAGTGGTTAAGTGCATGGACTCTAATCTGAGAGAACTGGGTTTGATTCCCCACTCCTCCATTTGCACCTGGCTGGATGACCTTGGGCAAGCCGTAGTTCTGATAAGAGCTGTTCTTTGAAAAAGAGCAGTTTCTGTGAAGAGCTCTCTCAGCACAGGGTGTTTGTTGTGGGGAGGGGAGGGGAAAGGAGTTTGTAAGCCGCTCTGAGACACCTTTGGGTAGTGAAGGGCAGGGTATAAATCCAATCTCCTCCTCCTCTTCTTCTTCTTCAACTGATCCCTTTAACTGGAGATCCAAGAAGACAAACCTGGAACTTTGGCATACAAAGGACATGCTCTGCCACTTAGCCATAGCCCCACTTCATGCCAACTCTTTGAATTAAAAAAAAATCTGGTACCTAAGGCCAGGCCTGGGGCAAAGGCCATTGACCTTTTTTCCCCTTGGGAGGGGGCGCTGTATTTACATAGCTTTAGAAGCCTAGCCTTTGCCTAGCCTTTTCCAGACAATACCCTGTAATTCTCCATCCTAGTTCCACTATACATGAAAAATCAAGCTGTTCCATGTTTCTTTTCCCCACCAACAGCCTAGCCAGTCTATATCAAACAAGTGTGGCCTTGAGGAGTTTAAAGGCAGTTGAATTAAAAAGTAGGCTTTATTATGCAAGCTGCTGAAAATGGTCCATCTACGTAAATTAATACGCCGTGCTGGCACATCTCAATGTGGTGGCTGCATCTCTAAAGCCCAAAAGGTTATACATTCCTTTTAATTATGCTTGGAAGTTATTTTACAGCTCCTTACAGGATGGATGGGCAGGGTAGAAATGTTTTTATAAATACATTCATGAGCCACATGTAATGGTGCCAATAATTCTTGGGGATTTTTTTTTTTTTTGCCACCCACTATAGGTTTCTTTAGTTGTAACTTTGAAAATGCTGGGGACCCAATAGTTTCATTTGGAATGCTTAATTTGAATTTCAAGAAGGAGCCATCTGTTCCTGCAATGAACCACACAACCCACCCCAAGCCGTTCAAATTTAGAAACAGTCGTGAAAATGTTAGCCTTACAAAGCCAGCCTCTTAAAAAATTTATCTTACACTCTAATCACAACAGTCGCCTTCAAGAGAGGATTTATAAAATTCAACACAGCATGTGCTCCCCCACCCTTTATTGATCTCCTTATTGATATTTAGAATGTTAAACATGATAATCTCTTGTTATTCTGGGAAGTCTTTTGGATTATTTAATCAGCAGAAAAACTTCAGGAAACAACTGCCTTGTGTTTTATAAGCCCACAGCAAAGTTATAACAGAAATTTAAACTGTAATATATTGCTGCAAAGATAATTATTAAGGGAAAACACAGCTGACATTTTCTGATTTATGCTCACAATCAGAGATGGAGTCCAAGGACTGTGACATAATTATCTTCATGCTAACCATTTTTGTAAATCTCTTGACAGAATTTTAGCTAATTTTAAAATGCCTTCTGAAGATTAGCTCTTAAAATTGTTGGGGAAAATAACACAACTTATTAGCAAGGGTATAATTGTAAACCTTCCAAATACTCATTGTGAATATCATTTAGACAGTAACTCCTGCTTCAGCAGCTGGTAGAAAAGACTCCAGTTTATGGAATCTTGAAACAACAGAGTGAAATCTAATTAAACAGGACAACATGCCAAAGAAAAATTGTTAAAAAATAAACTAATAGACCATTGTCATAGATTTCAAAGTCCCCTCCAGCTTTCATTTATACAGACCTATGTAGCCACTGAAAGGGATGTGTTATGCTCTTAAAACCTGAACTTTGTCAAAATTCTCCACTTGTGACTCTGAACAGAATTCTCCCTACAATGAAATTAAGGCACAGAGAAGGCCCAAAGGTCTGATCCAGAAGTCATTACTACATAAAATCATTGCCTTGCCAAAGGGGGGAGGGTCAACAATGTCAGCTCTGGGCCCCTCTGTGTGTTACTATGGAAACATGGGAGTCACTTTCCTATTGCTTCTTCCCATATTGTCAGAGAACATTCGTTAGCCTGGAAACTCATGTTCATGGTCAACCACAAATATCTGGCTGGCAAAAGGGCTACAATGTTGGCAGGGCATGGTATTACAGTAAAATATGAAAGGCCCTTGGGTTGTGAAAATCACATATTAGGAAGGAGAGAGGAAGAGGAATATGGCTGTTATGTTCTGAAGCTTGAATCAATCCTATCTTATCTCTTGTTAAGCTTGAGTCAGTAAAAGGGATTGTAAGAGTCGACATTCCCATTGGTTGTTTCTGTGAAACTCTGTAAATAGCCAGTAAGAACTGTGTATACTTTATTGGTGGGAACAGACCTCATTGGTCTTTATCCCAATGTTATGATTGGTTGTTAACTGAAATATGGGCGTGGCTTTGACAGCCTGGATTATTTAAAAAGGGAACTGTGCTCCGCAGTTTTGTGTGTTGTCTGATCGCCTAGTTTGCTGTTAAATAAAGCTGAAATCACTTGTTGAAATCACTACCTTGTTAAGGCTCATACTTAATAATGGCCAAAATCCCTAACTTGCTAAACAAGGGGCTGAACAATTACAATAACAGGAGTGAAGACATAGTGAAGAGCAGGCCACTGGAAAGTGGGACAATGATGTACTCCTTGGGGGAGATATAAAGTTACTAAATAAACAGAATGGAAAAAAAAACCCCACTGCTACAGCCAACTGCATGCCCTCAAACAGTGCCCTCTCTGAAAGCTTGGGGAGGCAGTTGCAGTGGGAAAGTTGAATCAAAAATTTTCTTCACTAATGTTCTTACACTAGTAAAAAAAAAAATCTTGAATCCAACTCAGGGTTTAAAAAATCAATAGCATATGTCCAGCAGTTGTTAAAACAACAACAAGATTTTCTCCTTCTAGAAGTACATGAATTCCTCCCATTACAACAGTCAACGTTACACTCTAGGCAATTTACATAACATCACTATTCATAATATATGAGTACGCTCTTACAACTATCTTTGCATTGCATTATATATTCACATTTGATAAAGAGGCTACTGGAGATTTACAGAAGTTGGCAAAACATATCTGTATAAAATATATTTTTAAAAAACATTGGGTCCACGCAACACTGATATTTTTACTGTAGGAAAGAGACCCCATCTTTTAAATAAATAGGTTAAGAACTAGCACAGCACCGAATTTTTACCCTCTACCTTTTTTTTTTTTTTTTTTTGAAAGCAGGTTTTTGAGAAGCTGAAAATCCTATGGGGAGAAGACTACTTTTTTAACAAACAAAAAGACTGCCTATTACTACCACCAATATTATTCCTGTTTTGGTATTTTTGAGGCTTTTTTCTTCACTGCATGGTCCCAGCCAATCAGGAATCATTTACTAAGCATGAGGATATAGCACTGCTCCGTAACCAGCCACATCTGGCTACCTAATGTTGTTATGGAGGACAAACAAAGTTCTTGTACTGGAGTGGATCCAGATCCTCTTGTGGATCTTGTTAGCCTGATTGCGCGTTATTATGAATAATAACGAGGGGAATTATATTGATTATTAATAAGCAATCAGCTGCGAGAGCGAACACCAATGTATACAGAGGTCAGCCCCGCCGGGAGGAGTTGGTAACAGACCAGGAGACTTTTATGATTGAAAATAAAGTCTTTTACTGAGGTTTGGCACACACAATTACACAAGCTCACACACAATTATTCAAGTCCTAAGAAATACAGAGAGAGGTAAGCACGTTTGCATTAGCAGGTAAGTCGTTGGTGGGTCATATTTACCAGTCGAGTCCTGTAGAGCGTTCCTCAGGAAAAATGGAGGGAAAGAAACTAAGAAAAATGGGGCCACGTGGTCTGACCAGCAGATTGTCACGTGGAAACTCGGCCTGCAGACCAGAGTTTAAAGATGGAGGTAAGGGTTGGGGGATAGCAAGCTGGACATAAGAGGGTCAAAGGTTCGATAGGGGTCGTAGTAGAGAGAGAGGCCTGTGGTCTGGCATCCCCTTATAAGCAGGAGGGTGGGGGCTGGTTACCTCCCTGATTCCCGCCTCCTGGTAGTCCGTCCCTGGAAGCACCCTATTGGTTGGAAGATGTAGGGGAGGTGTGTGGAGGTGTGCCTGAGGGATGGTCAATACTGAGAGCTAGAAACTTACTCATGTCTGACACCAGGTGATAGCTAGGATGAGTCATTCAGCCACTTCTATTGTGTTGTTGATGGCATTAGCCCGGCTGTTGATGGCTCTCAATCAGTAACTAGGCAACGATGAATAGATTCTGCCAGGGCTAGGTGAGGTCTTGCATGTGAAGGTGGGGGGGGAAGAAGGAAAGAGGCTGCCTGCTGTAGAAGGAACTCTCAATGGCGTTTTTGGAGTTCCTATATCTGGTATTTTACCAAACCATGTTACTGTGCTTTGGTGTGTACTGATTCTATTTCATATTTCCTTTGCGGGAAACAGGCTGGTAACCTCTGCTGGGCACTGGAGCTGCTGGGCTGGTCAGGAGAAACGTCTCTTGCCTGGGTGCAGTCTCTGCTGGCATCTGGGAAGGTTACCATGTGGTTCAGTTCCTTACACACACACTGACACAGTTTATTATTTTATTGCAGTCCAAAACGAGGCTAAAAAGCCTTGCAGGGCAACAATCTTCCCTGCTCACCTCTCCATAGCAGCCATTTCCAGCCTGGGAAAGGTGACTCCTTGGCTCATGAGACCTGTATAAAGCAACGGCCATGCTGGTCAGAAGGATGAAGTGGGCAAAATCTCCCTTCCAGCCCCTTCCATCAGCTGAGCACTACTGACAGGAAGCAGGAGGGAGTGACCTTGCCTCCTTTCCCCATCTCAGTACAACCACTTATCTACATAGCTATTTCTCCATACAGGTCTCACAATCCCAAAAAATCAACTTTCCTAGGGTAAAAAATGGCTGCAGGTGAGGGGAGGCACAGAAAATCACATTAAGGAGCCTTACACTGAGTTCTATCATTGGCGTATCAAAGTCAGTCCTGTCTACTCTGACTAGCAGTGGCTCTTCAGGGTCTCAGGCAGAGATCTTTCACATCACCCACTACCTGTCCCATTTCAGCTACAGATCATGGAGACTAAACCTGGGACCTTCTGCATATAAAAGCAGATGCTCTAGCACTGTGCCATGGCTAGGGATGCCAAATTCAGGTTGTGAAATTTCTGGAGATTTAAGGGTGGCACCTGGGGAGGGTGGGGTATGTCATAGAGCCCACCCTGTCCAATATAGGGGGACAGATCTCTGGAGAACAGTTTTTATTCCAGGACATCTCAGGGCCCCACCTGGAGATTGGCAACCCAGACCATGACTTGCCTCTGTGATCCTGGCAGCAAGAACCTTTCACCATTAGCCTATCTCTGAATGCAAGAATGCAAAAGGGGAATGTATTCTATGAATAGTGACAGCAGAATTTAGGTGGTTTTAATCAGTTCTACGATGATACAGCAACTGAATACATGTGGTGCTTTTATAAAGTTCATTATGTAACCAGATATGATGTTTATCATATACTTATGGGGACTCAACAAGTATTGAAGCAGAATTGCATTTTTTTATATATATATATAAAGGAGTTAGGCCTATCACATTGGGAATGATTGAACAGCTGTTAAGACATCTTCAGCTTCCTGAACAAATGAAGGTGTTACAATAAGGGCGACAACAGATTGTGTTGAGTGTTATAATAATCAAGAAAAGATGCTGTGCAACAGAGTTGGTAAGAATAACTCTCAAATACAAGAGGCCCTCTTATTTATACTCTTAGGTCCAGAGCACAAGCTTTACACCAGTAACAACTTCACTCCATTGTGCTCCTCATAGGCTTCCACATTGTTATGGCCAGTCGGATCTATTATCTGTGCTGCAAGGTTAGATGGGTATTTTTCATTAACAAAAGAAAAATGAAATCAGTATCCCATTCAAGATTCTAATGAAAACAAAGAAGATTAATAGCAATTATTAATATTTATTATCCTGGAACTAGGCTAGATGGTTCAGTGAGTTGACAGAGAAGGGGACTGACTGTCAGAAGAGACATAAAACTCATAAGGAACCTTTCTAATCAGCACAGTCAAACAGATCTTGCAACAGAAGTGAATGTTGTAGATAGGTCTCTCTTTCCATTTTTATTAATCATCAGACAGAGGGGATGTTTCTTTATTCTGTATAAAATTAACCTCCTCCTTGAGACCCCTGACACACACATATCATACTTCCTGAGCCAGTCCTATTGTCTTTGATACTGTGAGTTTCCAGATTCTTTCTGCTGCATTACTACTGTTTGACTGGCATGTGTGATTGATTTGCTATTTGTGCAGGTACAAGAGTATTGCTGTTTAGCTATTGCACATTCCATTCACATTACTTCTAGTGGAATTCTCAACAGTTCCGTATTTTGCACAAAAGTTTGCAATGCACACAGACAGGGAGTTCTTATATTAGCACACACATAATAAATTAATGCACATATCCAACTATGACAACAAACAACAGATGTGATGGTTTACCTATAGTAACACTGTAGCTGAAATGTATTTTTCCACGGAGATTTGTTTATCATTTCAGCAATTTTACAAATAAGAAGGGAGGGATCTCTGAAAGAAAAGTCAAATAGATCCATGTCAGCGCTGTACAAATTATATAGAAGTCATTTTCATTGACTTCAACAGAACTTAAATCCAAAGAGTTCATCCTTACAGTGAAGACAGGTTTACATCTGGAAATTATTCCTTCAAATTGCAGACTAGATACATATATCAATATGTGAAAATCAATGTTCTATATACTGCTTTTTGACCCTCACTGCCCCCTTTTGGTTTCCAGGACACAATGCTTCAGCGACAGCACAAGCCACAATTGACAGAATTCCCCCATCATGGTCTAGAGTCACTGAGTCTCTTGACTGGCGCTTCTAGCACCCAGCCCAGGACCTCTTTCCTGTTCTCAGCCTGCATGAAGGTATGGCTTTAACTCCAACCAAACAGACAAGTTTTCCTACCCACACAAAAGGTTTCCTTGAAAAAGGTTTCATTTCCTGAGCAGCTGAACATTCTGTGTCACCACACCATCGCAACTCACCAGTGCCAGCGATTTCACTGCCACACGCACCATAAAGTATATTTTAGGGGATTCAACTGTATATGAATGTGAGACAGCACTGTTTAGGATGTCTGGCTGTTAGAAATATATATTTAGTTATATTTACATTTTACCTAAGAATATGTAAGTTTGGAAGCCCCTAGGTCCAGTTTTATGGAGCTGTGGTGGCTCAAGTGGTTAAGATGCTGAACTGCAGGCTGTGGAAGGTCAGTAGTTCAGCAGTTCAAGACCCGGGTGCCGCATGACGGGGTGAGCTCCTGTCTCTAGTTCCAGTTCCTGCCAACCTAGCAGTTCGAAAGCAAGAAATTGCAAGTAGATAAATAGGTACCACTTCGGTGGGAAGGTAACAGCATTCTGTGCACCTTGGTATTTAGTCATGCCGGCCACATGACCACGGAAACGTCTTCGGACAGTGCTGGATCTTCGG
Source organism: Gekko gecko (assembly GCA_029375565.1). NCBI lineage: Eukaryota > Metazoa > Chordata > Lepidosauria > Squamata > Gekkonidae > Gekko > Gekko gecko. The sequence goes on from JAPDNY010000006.1 coordinate 45,976,962, forward strand.
CTTTGAAATGGAGATGAGCACCGCAACCCTAGAGTCGGATTCGACTGGCTTTCGAGCAAGGGAACCTTTACCTTTACCTTAGGTCCAGTTTTACCTAAGACACAAACATGCTGTTCACTCAGACACTTTGAATGTTTGAATGCTATTGCGATGAGGAGGAGGAGGAGGAGATCGGATTTATACCCCACCCTTCACTTGGAGTCTCAGAGCAGCTTACAAACTCCTTTCCCTCCCCACAACAGACACCCTGTGAGGTAGGTGGGGCTGAGAGAGCTCTTTCAAGGATTGCATTGACTGGAAGGTTTCTTTCACTTACCGTGAATCTTCCTTTCTCTGTGGTTCTGAAGTGGGACATTCCTCACGTCTGGGATAAGCTCCGCCCTCTTTCCTCAGGGTCGGCTCCAAACTTTGATCCAGGCAGGGAGGGGCTTATCCCCTTGAAGGCGAACCAGTCCTTCTCAAGCCCGATTATCTTCCCTGCCGGAAAGGAACTAGAAGAAAACACAACATTCCCCCCCCCCCAACAAAGGGGGTACCAACTGCCCAAACACTACAATAGGGCAGGGAAATTAGCCCACAAAACATAATAGGAACAGCGTGGTCTCTCGAAGCCACTGCCCCCCGTATCAACTCTGTAAAGAGGGGAAGCACCCTAAAAACGGGTGGGCAGGAATGTCCCACTTCAGAACCACAGAGAAAGGAAGATTCACGGTAAGTGAAAGAAACCTTCCATTCTCCAGTGGTTCTACGTGGGACATTCCTCACGTCTGGGACGTACAAAAGCTATGTTACCGGGTGGGCTTGCATTCCCAGATTTACAGAGTGTGTTGAAGCACCCTACGACCAAATGCCGCTTCCGCTGAAGCTAGTGTGTCCACACTATAATGTTTAGTAAAAGAATGGACCGACTGCCATGTCGCCGTTCGGCATATGGTTTCTAATGAGGGAAAAGAACGATATGCTACCGCGGTAGCCGTCCCCCGAAGGGAGTGTGTAACGATCCCGGCCGGGACCTCTAACCCTTTAGCTTTATAGGCTAAGATAATGCACCCCTTAATCCACCTACTCAGCGTGTAAGTGGAGACTTGTGTTCCCAATGAGGACTTTCTGAATGGTACAAAAAGTGTCTCCGATTGTCTCCACCCTTTAGTTCTGTCAGTATAGAAACTAAGGGCCCTCCGAACATCTAAACAATGCCATTCCCTTTCTTTTTCATGTTTAGGATTGGGACAAAAAGAGGGAAGAACCATCTCTTCTGACCTATGAAAAACCGAATTCACCTTTGGAATACATGCTGGGTCTAAGCGAAGGACTACTTTGTTCTGGTGGAAAATACCGAGCTCCTTGTTAATAGACAAGGCCCTCAGTTTTCGAAACCCTCCTAGCTGAGGCTATGCCTACCAAAAAAGGAGTCTTGAAGGTTAGGTCCTTCAGAGGACACTCAGCCAAAGGCTCAAATGGATATACACATAGGGCCCTAAGCACCACGTTAAGAGTCCAGGTGGGAATCCTGTGAACCTGTGGAGGATTAATGGACATCACCCCTTTTTAAAAAACTCTTAATATGATATGCCTAATCAGAGACCTTCCATGTTTGGCACTTTGGATGGCCAAAATGGCGGATACTTGTCTACTGAGTGTGCTAGTGCTTAGGCCTTTACCAAGCCCATCTTGTAGGAAAAAACCAGGACTACTCTCCCTGAAGCCTTACCCGGGTCGTGTTCCCAGTCCAAGTTCTAAGACTGAATTACCGAGCCCTTCCAGGTGTGATCGTAGGGTTTGTTGGTAGAGACCTTTCTAACTGCCAACATGGTACCAATCACCTTATCTCGATACCCTGGTCCCTCTAACATTTTCTGCTCAATCTCCAGGCTGCCAGCCGAAGAAGTACCGGCCATGGGTGCCTTGTTGGGCCCTGCGTAAGTAGGTCCACCCAACGAGGCAGGTGCCATGGTTTTGTTATTGACAGACTGCAGTTCCTGAAACCAGGTTTGACGTGGCCAGAAAAAGGGGCAATCAATACTACTTCTGCCCTGATTGGTAGGGAAGGAAAGGTGTAAAGGAGGCCTGGAGGCCATGCATAATTTAGAGCATCTATTCCGTTTGCCAGGGCATTTCGTTGACGAGATACGAACTCTGGAACCTGACGATTCAGTTCTGTGGCAAACAGACCCATGACCATTCTTCCGAACTTGTAGCAGATCTGTTCAAAGACTTCCGTGTTTGCTTCTCTGCCCTTATCATTATCAGGGATGCTGCCGCATGAAGGGAGCGAACCTTGGTCCCCCCTTGGCGATTCACATACGCTTTTGCTGTAGTGTTGTCCGTTTGTACTGGAACATGGGTTCCTGACAGTATATCTGCAAGATACAGACGTCTGAGGCGGATCACCCTCAGTCCCAGCAAATCGATGCTTTCTGTCGTCTCTGCAACCGACCATTCTCCCTGGATCATCTGGCCTCCCGAATACGGCCCCCATCCTGACAGACTGGCGTCCGTCATCATTACTGATCGTGTGGGGTCTCGGAGGGTAACTCCGAGGTTGAATCTCGGTGGGTTTTGCCACCAGGCCATCCTATTCCGAACCGGTGGAGAAAAACTGATCCGTTTACTCTCTTGAGTATTATCGCCCCTTGGTGTGGCAGTAACAACCATTGCAGAGGGCCTGATATGGAATCGAGCCCACTGTACTACCTCCTGACAGGAGGCGAGCATTCCTAGCAGTTTAACCAGAGTCATTAGCTTTGTCTCTGAACTCTGAAGAACCTGGTCCATCAGAGATTTGGTCGTCAATTTCCTTTTGCTGGGACAGGAACGCCCTGTCTAGCTTCGTGTCTATCTCCACCCCCAGGTGGGACGATCTCTGAGTGGGTAGCACGTGACTTTTCTCCAGATTCACAATGAAGCCGTGGGCTTCTAATATCTGCGTAGTCAGGTTTAGGGCCCGTGAGCATTCCACCTCTAGGGGGGCCTTGATTAAGATGCCGTCCAGGCATGGAAGAAAGACTCACCCCTTTCAACCTCAAATGTGCTACCAAGGTCACCAGCACCTTTGTAAAGACCCTGGGAGAAGACTAGCAGCCAAAGGGAAGAACTTTGTACTGGAAGTGAAGATTTGCATAACTGAATCGTAGAAATTTCCGGTGTGAATTGTGAATGGGTATATGGAGGTAAATTTCTGACAAATCCAAAGATGTCAGAAAATCTCCTTCCTGGATCAATATGTTTGTTTAGCCATTTCAGATCTAAATTGTTTCTCGTGGACCCGTTTCCCCTTGGAACCACAAAGAATATAGATTAAACGCCCTGTCCCTGTTGGGACGCAGGTACTTACTCTATCGCCCCTATGTCCAGGAGGTGAAGTATCGCCTCCTTAATAAGGAGGTGAATGAACCGGTTTCTGTACTTAGGCATTCCGATGTACCTTTGATAGGGAATGGAACTAGTTTGTACCCATGGGACACTGTCTCTAATGCCCATTGATCTGAGATTGTTGTATGTCACGCTTGAGAGAATGCCTGTATCCTTCTCTCTATCTACCGTTTCCCGGGAAGGCCATATAGTCATGCCGAAGATTCTTTCTTGGGGCCTTTGGCAGTTTTTCGTTCACTCTTCATGGGAGGTAAGGACTTCCCCCCTTGATATCAAGATTGCCATTTTCCTTAGAACTATCTTGTAAATGAGGGTTTTTGTCCTCTTTACTGATCGCGAAAAGGCTGAAAACGTTCTCTTTATCTTCCACTAAGTACCTATCCGGACCGTCTCCGAACAGGTTAGTACCTCTGAAAGGGACCACTGCCATTTTCGCCTGTGCAGATGAGATCACGTCCCAGTGACGGAGCAATTGTTTCGACTTGCTGTCACACTGCATGCTAATGCTCTTGCTAACAGCTGCATGGCAACCAGTGTGGCCTCTGCCGTGAAGGCAATTGTCAGAGCTATTTTCTGCAGTTCATTTTTGAACTCCTTTGGCACCTTGCTATCTGCTGAAGCCAATTTATCTGCCCAGTCATACGCAGCCCTGGCCAAGAGAAAGCCAGCAGTAGAGGCCTTGATAGCGGAAGAGGAGGTTTCTTAGCTTTATAGGCTAAGATAATGCCCCCTTCTATCTGTATGAACTTTAAGCATCCCATCAGCATCCGGTGGAAACACCGAGCTGGATTATAACCTGGTCACGGGACCAACTACTTCTGGCATTAGAGAATAGAATCTCGAGAGCACGTGGTGATGAGCCTTGGGTGTAGCCGGTTGTTCCCAGTCCGCCTTCATAATAATGTAGAAAGGAGCGGGGAAAGGCAACCCTGTTTAATAGGGGGCACCGGACTTCCTCGGTGGTCTCCCCCGAGTATCAACCAGGGCTGACCCTGCTCAGCCCCCGAGATCCGACGAGACCAGCCCCACCCTGGGTGTCCAGGCTGGGGCTTAGTGAAACTGAGACCTTAGTCATAATTTTTCAGCCCCGTTTTGAAAGTCTGGCTCCTGTACCGTCTCCTCCTGAGGTCTAGATGAAAATCTAGGGTCCTTAATACTTTAGGCAAGAGACGGTGTTATAATTCTTGCGGAAAGAATCTAGATTGCACCAAAGGCACAATCATCTCATCCTCTCCCGCTGAAAACTCCCTTTCTTCTTCTTTACCAGAAGAGGAGGTGGTAGAATCTGGTTCAGAGTCCACATGCCCCAGAAGGGGACTTTGTTCTCTAGACTTATGTCTGCTATGTTTGATCTTACAGGTGGCCTAGGCACACTGGTCACCCTGTCTCTGTTCCTCTTGAGGGTCTACAACCAACATCTACCTCTTTCCACTAAGGAATGATGTGGTGTGGAGCCATGAATGGTCTCCTTTCACATTTGTCCTCTGAACCAATTTTTCATAACAGCTGAAAAAAGGACTCCCTGGGTTCCAGACCGGGGTATCCTAAAGTATTGGCAGATCTGAGAGATGGATGGCCCATCTGTGCTTTGTCCTCAGAGGAACAGCCCCAGTCTTGGGATGCCCTCTCAGCCATGACCAGAACCTGTGGGGTGTAAATGAATCTGGGAACAGATCCATGAAAAATAATGAAGAACCCCCCCCCACAACCAAGTGAGATTCTGGGGTTTATTCCCCTGGAATAGCCTCAAAGGCTTCAGAGGCAGTTTTTAACTGTTTAGTTCCCCACAGGTTGGTCTAGCCTATCTGCCATGAGAAGACTCATTAGGGTCCATGGGGAGTGCTGACCATGCACGATAGGCCCATCTATTTGGGGGCCTAAAATGGCTGCTCCCAGCATTTCCCGCCGATATTTCCCGCCTTGGGACGGAGGAAGGCTTGGAAAACACTCCCCCCCCCGCTTACGCTCATGGGGGTTTTGAGGAAGAAAAAAAAACTCCACGGAGGGTTCTGCTTCCCGGGGGTATAAGGAACGGACCTCTGCATTCCTTAGGCAATGTCTCAGCCTCTTCCAGGAATACTGGAGAGGGTAGAAACTGTCTGCCTGCTTCTGCTTACCGCGATTCAGTCGGGAAGGTAGAAGACTGTGTGTGCGCACACACACGCCGTTTGTTTCGTCTCTCTCTCTCTCCCTCTGCACTCTCTGTAATAGGAGCAGGTCCTCCGCCCCAGGGACGGGTCAGACCGGCAGAGGAGAGAATGCCGTCGGGCTTGCGATTCAGGCGGGAAGGTAGAAAACTGTGTGTGCGCGCACACACGCCGTTTCTTTCGTCTCTCTCTCTCTCTCTCCCCCTCTGCACTCTCTGTATTAGGAGCAGGTCCTCCGCCCCAGGGACGGGTAAGACCGGCAGAGGAGAGAATGCCGTAGGGCTAAGGAAGCGTCAGCACTCCCTAGACAAAGCCCGTCATCAATCAAATCCAGCCTCGTCAGGCTGTAAATCTTTCCTGTAGTTTCGTTTCTTCTTTCAATAGGCGCGACTCCGCACCTCCGGAGCACGTCCTGCTGAAGCAGGGTCGGCAAAGGAACCGGTTCGCCTTCAAGGGGATAAGCCCCTCCCTGCCTGGATCAAAGTTTGGAGCCGACCCTGAGGAAAGAGGGCGGAGCTTATCCCAGACGTGAGGAATGTCCCACGTAGAACCACTGGAGAAATAACTATGGCTTGTCCAAGGTCATCCAGCAGCTGCAAGTGGAGGAGTGGGGAATCAAACCTGGTTCTCCCAGATTAGAGTCCGTGCAATTAACCACTACATCAAACTGGTTCTCCTAGGAATAAGGCCTGTTGTGGAAATAAATACAACAAGCTCTAGAAAGAGGCTCTGGGCATGTGACCTGGCCTTGGGCACTCAGCATCAATTTGCTGTGGCAACTTCGGCAGGGTATAATGACACAGAGCTTACCGTTTTCTCCAGGGGAACTGATCTCTACCATCTGAAGAGCAGTTGTAATTCTGAGTGATCTCCAGCCCTCCCTTGGGGATTGGCAACAATGGTTCCCCTGGAGGAAATGGCTGGTTTGGAGGGTGGAGTCTATGGCATTGTACCTGTCTGAGGTCCCACCCCTCCTCAAACCCCACCCTCTTCAGGCCCTACCCCTTAAATCTCCAGGAATTTCCCAACATGGAGTTGGCAACCCTATCTCCTTCCCAGCTAACCATCAGCCTACCGTTATCTGCCCCTAATCTCTACAATCTGGAGAGCAGTTTTTATTCTGAGTGATCTCCAGCCCTCACCTGGAGATTGGCAGAAATAGTTTCCCAGGAGAAAAAGTACAGTCTTTCTCCACAGTGGAGACCAAAGCAGCTTACACCATTCTCTTCTCCCCCTTTTGGAGATAGATTAGGCTGAAAGTCTGACTGGTCCAAAATCACCCACTCAACTTCCACAGCAAAAACCTGGGTCTGGCAGACCTTGCTCTGAAGCACTAATTGCTACACCTAGGGCAGCCAACTTCCAGTTGGAGCCTGAAGATCACCAGGTATCACAACTGAATGACAGACAACAGATCTCTCCCCCCCCGGAGAAAATAACTGCTTTGGAGGGTGGGCTCTATAGCATTCTATTCAGCTGAGGCCTCTCCCCTCCCCAAATTCTGGCTTCCTTAGACTCCACCACAGAATATCCAGGAACTTCCCAATATGGAGCTGGCAACCCTAGACAGGACTGGCCCCAATGAGTTCCCAACAAAGGCCTGGAAAGGGCTTCCTTCCTTTGCCTTTTTAATGACAGAACTAAGCTTGGTTGCCTAGCAACAGCCACTGAAGGAAAAGTTAGTCCCACGGGAGCCAAGCAGGAGAAGTGTCTTCGTCAGGAGAGACAGCCATTTTGACACGGTTTTTTCTGTGAAGGAAGAGTGTCCAGGCTGGCAGTGGGCAGGGGAGACGAGTGGACCCAGCACCCAGCCAATGGCACATGAGTACTCTTGAGTGGCTGTAGATGGGCCAATGGCTGATGGAGTACATTGCATAGCCAATGGGAGAGCTGGAAATGGCCAATACATAAGGGAATTATATGTATATAGGATAGTACTGAGGATACTGGCTGTGATAAAGTTAGGTTCAGATACCATGGATGGAGCTTGTGATGGAACCTAGCTACCTGAACAAGTGTTCCCTCATTCTTTTCCTTGTACCAAAATTTGAGAGTGAAGAAGAAACTCAACTAACCCCAACTAGTAATGACATTCAAATGTGAACACCATAATAAACTGAAGTTTCCTTCGAACAAAGTGAGATTCTTAAGAATTCCTCTTACCAAGACAGAAATGACCCTCTGCTTATCTAGGCATGCAGTTATAACCATAACTAGATAGAGACTGCATTGAGCAGTGGTTTGGACTAGATAGCCTGTATGGCCCCTTCCAACACTGTGATTCTATGATTATTCATTCTTAATGGGCTGCATAAGGGGGTGAGAAAAACAGCACACAAGTGCAACAATGAATTAGGGTCAGGACCATTATGAACAAAATTCAAAGTTTTTGTGGTATCTATGCTGACTGAGTTAGTGATCATTAGATTAATGAGCTCTGTATTGAAGGATTCTAGATTGCATGTGGATTTTCCACTCAGCTATAGTACTTTACACATACATTTGGTCACAGAAGAAATTCCAAAAGCGGCCCCATAAAGGAAAACATTTTCACTTGTATCTATCTAAAGATTAGGAGTGTTTTGTCAAGCAATTTTGTCCTGTTGTCCATATATGTGGATCAAATTATATATTCTTCCTTTGTATTAATGTTCCCGATCTTGCTTGTGTTCAAACTCTTGTCAGCCAGAGAGAACAGCAGGAACAGAATGTGATCCAGCTGGGACCACCACAACAGATAATATTGATATAGTGAAGATGAGACAGACAAGGCTGAATGGAGCAGTGGGACTATCCTCAAAATGTAACAAATAGAGTGCAAGAGAGCTAGGAGTTTGTATTGAGGGAATGAAGAGTAAAACAGCACTGATGCGTCAAGACAGCAAGGCTCAGTGGGAGCAACATGTTGCGGAAAGATAGAGTGCAAAAGATTCAGTTACAGGCTTCTTTTCTAGTTAGTTTTACTATATTTTGGGGACTAAGTGAGCACAGAGAATACTACTATAAGCAGGTGCTTCTGTTAATTCTGTGCTTTAAAGTGACCCTATTCTCAAGAATAACTTTTCCACAGTTTTGGATTATTTGCCTTTTTATTTTTGCACCTTCTACTGGCTGATGCCTCTTGGGGATTTTATCCTCAGGATAACCACTTTATATGCCAAATAACCAGTCTCGGTGGGGAGTTGTGACACAACAGGCAATCATAATCCAGCATGCCAAATCCCATTTTATTGCAGTAGCCAAAATATATGACCCAAACAACCATCTAGCTTCAGGATGATTAAAGTTTTATTCTGCATTACTCTACTTGTACAAAAATAGTCAACAGATTCTACAGTGAGCAACACATGCATCCTTTCGTCCTCGAGATGGAAACAGCATGATGTTTATAAAGCTTAAACAGATAAATGAAATTCCTTGCAGACATTGCACTTATTTAAAATATTTTCATACCACCTTTGCAGAGACCTGCTCATGGTGGCTCACAAAATAAAAACATCAAAAACTAACATCATTAAAACAACCACCATAACCCCCCACCCAGAAAACACACAGAAGCATAAAAGGTGTAGCAACCTAGATGATCCTCAAAACAGTCCTAAGGCTATAAACAGATAGTTTGCGAAAGCAGTCAAAAAGCTCATCTGATGTACAGGTAGGGATGCCAACCCCAAGGTGGGAAATACCTGGAGATTTGGGGGGGTAGAGCCTGGGGATGGCAGGGTTCAGGGATGGAAAAGGACTTCAATGCGATATAATGTCATAGAGGCTACATTTCAAAGCCACCATTTTCTTCAGGGGAACTGATTATCTGTTACCTGGAGATCAGCTGTAATAATGGAAGGTCTCCAGCCACCATCTGGAGGCTGGCAACTCTATGTAAAGGATGTGGCCATGAGACTAGAGGCCTTCTCAGTGGCAGCATCACCACCTTTAGAATGCCCACCCAAAGGAAGATCCCTAGCCTTTTGCTAATTGTTGAAGATAGCGCTTTGGAAAAAAAGTATTAATTCTGCACAGCCATGGAAGTGCTGTTCTTGGTTAATGCTTTGGCACTGTTTTTAGCATTCTAGAATCTGCTGGAAAATCTCCAAAGCTTTTAAAGTTTTTTGGAGGTTGAACCTGATGCTGCTGTTTTTAGACTTATTATGCATTGTAAACATCCTTTAAAAAAAATGGTTGTAAGCCTTCTGGAATCCTCTGGGGTGGTTTGGCAAAGAATAACAGCTCTTAATAAATAACCTAAGGACATTAAAAGAGCCCTGCTGGATCAGACCAATGGTCCATCTAGTCCAGCATCCTACGTCAATAGCTAACCAGTTCCTCTGGATGGCCAACAACAGGGCATAGAGGCCAAGGCCTTCCCCTGATGCTCTCTCTGGGATTCTCTTCACCTGACGTTCTTCTCTGGGATTCAGAGGTTTTGTGCCTCTGGACATGGAGGTTTTCCTAAGTCACTATGGCTAGCAGCCACTGATAGATTCATGGAAGATAAGTCTATCTAATCCCCCTTCAAAGCTGTTTATTCCTGTGCCATCACTACATCCTCTGGCAGCAAATTCCACATAATAATCACTCTTTCTGTAAAGTAGTATTTCCTTTTGTCTGTCCTGAACCTATTGTCCATCAGCTTCATTGGATGCCCGCAAGTTCTAGTATTTTGGGAGAGGGTGGTAGAAAGTGCCATCAAACCACAGCTGACTTATAGCAACCCTATAAGATTTTAACTTAACAGTTAAATTTACAGTGGTTACGATCCAAATAACATTAACTGGGAATAAGCTACACTGAACAGAATGGGACTTCAGAGTAGGCCTACTTAGGATTGCTCCCAGTGTTGAAAACAGAACAGGAAAATACAAGGATGTGCATATGCAAAAACAATGGCAGGAACTTTTGGATAATGTTTAGAGTAAACAGACAAAGGAAAACAGAGGCCCTCTCAACATGAGATTAGAAGGAGACATCTAAGAAGGTTCACTATACATATATCACAAAGCACTGACCTGTTACCTGGAGATCAGCTGACAGTATTCTACTTCAGAAACTAAAAAGAAAGTCACTAGTATAGTCTCTTAAAAAAAAAAATCCTGTCTTTCCTCCAAAGGAGTACAGGGTGGCATACATAATTCTCTTTCCTCCATTTTGTATTCACAACAACTTTGTGAGGTTAAACTGGAAGTAGGGTTGCCAAGATGGGAGTTGAGAGTTCTCTTGGAATTATAACTGAACTCCAGACTACAGAGATCAGTTTCCCCGAAGATAAAGGCAGCTTTGGAGGGTGCACCCCAAGACATCACATCTCTGCTGAGCTCCAATCTCCTCCCCAAATTCTGCCCCTGTATCTCCAGACACTTCCCAAGCTGAAGTTGGTAACCCTAGCTGAGAGTGTGTGTCTGGCTCAAGCTCTGTGGTCTCTCCCAAGTCCTAGTTCAACATTCTAACCATTGCATGACACTGCCCCCTGCAGAAAAGGTAAGTGAATGGAAGTGGTAAAACTTAATAACTTTTAAAAGATTTTGGAGTTACATGAGAATGGGAGATCTTATTTTTCTTTAATGTTAAAACAAGTCTGAACTTGAGTTAAACACTGCACATTTTAATAGTAAAACATAGTTAAGAATTCATGCCAACAGGTTATATTTTCACTGCATTAATGTTTAATGTTTCACTTTTAAAAGTCAAAGAAGAGAGTAACTATTCAGAAAGTACATATGGGTTTTTCAAAATTATGTAAGAAAAATTAAACAATAAAGCTTTGCCTACTGTGATCAACATAGAGGTTTAAAAGGAAAGTTTAAAATCAGAATCAAAAGCATTCTGTATTATAGTCAGACTAAAAAAAGAAAAGGGGAGGAATGTAAAAAAAGATAAAAGCAGCATACAATCAGTAAATTTCCTTGTGGATCTTGGCTTGTAATTATTTCTAACAAAATCTTTCACTTATTTGACATATATACATTCACAATGAAATGCATGTCTCTGTAAATGATGTTCCACTACTAGCTGCTAGCTGCTCTAATACTAAACAAAAGGAAATAAATGTGATTGCATAAATGGGGGAGGGGGATGAGACAGTCATAGTCATTATTTGAAGAGAAATACCCACCACACTGTCATGGCTATTTTGTTGTATACATAGGTTATTAGTTCTGGACAGCATGATTATGGCATTCAAAAACATTTTCCAGACTTCACAGGTCCTGTGGAGGGGCTGCAGCTCAGTGGAAAGTTCTGCTTTGCATGCAGAAGGTCCCAGGTTCAATTGCCTGTTTCTCCAGTTAAAAGGACCAGATATGAAAGACTTCTGCTGGAGATCCTGGAGAGCCACTGCCAGTCTGAGTTGACAGTACTGACCTGGATGGACCAAGGGTCTGATTTGGTGTAAGGCAGCTTCATGTGTGACCTGATAGGCCTTAAACCACTGGTTCCCAAAGTGGTCCATACTGCCCCCTGGGGGTGCTGGAATGATCCAGGGGGGCGGTAGGAGCCTTGGGTGAAATTGGGGTGGTGGTGCTGGAACAATCCAGGGGGCGGTAGGAGCCTTGGGTGCAATTGAGGGGCGTTGAATAAAAATAAGGGGGTGGTGGAAGCATAAAGAAAGAAAAGTCCAGAACCTATCTAAAGCAGCCTTTTCCTGCCTTCTCCTGGTCTTCCCTGGGATCAGGGAGGGAGGGGGAGGGGGAGAGGGGTCTCCATAGCCAATCACAGCCATGCATTTGCAAACTGCAAATGTATGTGCACCCTTATAAGGCTGTGGTGACTGCTGCTGGCCTCTGGCTTCAGGCCTTCAGCTGCTGCTGCTCTGACCCTGCCTTGGCCTGCCTCCCTTGCACTTGGGCTTGTGAGATTCATTGAGACTTGGTTGCATGTTTTGAAGCAGGACTTTGCAGCTGGGAAGCCAGAAGTTAAAGTGGAAGTTCTTGAGAAGCTTCTCTTTCTATTTGGGACAGCCACCTGGTCAGTGTGGTACAGTATTTAAGTGTCAGACAAGTGTCTGGGAGATCTGGGTTTGAATCCCTGCTCTGCCACTGATAAGTAATGATTTCAAGATGAAAGAAACTGAGGTATCGGATTGCTCTTTGGATTGCACTATGTAAACTGCCTTGCACCTAGTGTGGGGGTGCAAGAGAGTAATGATTTCCAGATATTTCAAAGCTGGCTTTCCCCCAACAATTCATGTGTGTGTGTGTGGGGGGGGTGTTATTCCCCAGTGGTGGGAAGAACTATAATTCATGCCCACTGCCAGTAATATTAATTAACTGTTTTATAAATAAACACAGAAATTTTACTTTATTACAGATAATATCATGGCTGAACCTAAGAAAAATGTAGACAATATAGTATTCAATATTTGAACTATGGCTTTATTCAGTCGCCTGCAAACAGTACATTACCAATGTGCCTGATTTGCCAAAAACTTTTATCAAATGAAGCTATGAAGCCTTCAGGACTACAAGAACATTTGACAAAAGTTCATGCTGATAAGAAAGATAAGGATTTATCTTATTTTCAAGCACTTAAAGAAAACTTTTTGAGACAGCTGACATTGGCAAAACTCTTTTCAATAGCATCCAAACAAGATGACGATGGGCTGTGCGCTTATTACAACATTTCATTACTGATTGCTAAATTGGGAAAACCACATTCTGTTGGTGAAGAACTAATTCTACCAGCTATAAGTGAGGTAATACGCACCATGCTACACAAGCCAGCATCTGATATTACCAAGAAAATTTCTTTAAGCAATAATACAGTGCAACGAAGAATTGATGAAATGGCTCAAGATGTTGAAGACATTATGTGAATATTTAAAAACAGTTTAGTTCTCTATACAGCTTGATGAGTCAACTTTGCCAGGAAATGAAGCTTTGCTTTTAGCATACATGCGATTCATAAAAGAAGGGAAAAAATGCCAAGAATTATTCTTTGCTAAAAATTTGCAAACTGATACCAAAGGAGAATCAATATTTCATGCATTGGAAGAGTTTTTTAAAAGAAAAAGAAATTCCCCTGAGTAATATATTGTCAGTTGCTACTGATGGTGCTCCAGTGATGATGGAGCGCTACAGGGGGTTTCTTGAATATTTTAAAAAAAGTAGTTCCAAATATATTCACTATTCACTGTGTCATTCATTGTCAACATCTAGTTGCCAAAAATCTGAGTGAACGCCTACATAAGTCATCATGTCATTAAAGCAGTCAACAAAATCAGAAGCAATTCACTGAATGACAGATTGTTTGGACAACTTTGTATTGAAAACGATGAAGAATTCAATTGCTTGCTGCTTCATACAGATACAAGTTCATTGTATCAAAAGGTGCCTGTTTGGATCGGTTTTATAAACTTTTTGACTCAGTGCTAGAGTTCCTAGAAAACGAAAATGCTGCTTTACAAGCCAACTTGATTGATTCCAAAAAAGCCATAGCTTATTTGACAGACTTGTTTAATAAATTTAATGAAGCAAATCTACAACTCCAAGGCAATGAGCTGAATTTAATCAAAACAAAAACTGTCATTTCTGCATTTGTGACAAAACTACTTCTGTACAAACGAAATTTAGGATGAGGGGAATTCAGCCAGTTTCCAAATTTATCAACAGTAGAAAAACATGATGAAGACCTGCTTACCTTTTGTCAGCACTTGGAGGATCTATATTCTGACTTTAATCAATGATTTGAAGATATTCTTAAAATGAACATACCTGACTGGGTTTTGGACCCTTTTTCAAGAACAGACACAGAAGAATCTCCAGAATTACAAGAAGAACTTATAGAAGAACAACAAATGAGGAATTGAAATTTAAATTCAAAGATGGCTACCAATAGTTCTGGCTGCAAAAGCACTTTATCCTGGATTATGGGCTATAGTACAAAAGTTTCTAATTGCATTTCCTTCAACATATTTAGTGGAACGTGGGTTCAGTGCGGTCACAAATCTGTTAACTAAAAAACGAAACCGACTGCAAATAGCTAATCGCAGTGATTTAAGATTGCTGCTGACAAAAATAGAGCCAAACATTAATAAATTGATAGCAGTGCACCAGGTTCATCCTTCTCGTTAGGATTATTTTAATGTCATTTGTGATTTTTATTTTAATATTATCCTTTGTTAGCTTAATTTTCTGTGTGTATGCAGATGTTACTATGGTTGATTTTATAAAATACTTTTTATGATTTCAAGCTTCAAAGTGTTTTATTTACAACAACATCTTTCTTTACTATGTGCAAATTTGTCACTGCATCTTTTTGTCCACTTCTTGAAGGTAGATTTCCAGGGGGGCGCTGAGTAATTTTTTTTCTGAAAAGGGGGCGGTAGGCCAAATAATTTTGGGAACCACTGCCTTAAACCATCACCTGTTTTCCATCCTACTCATATGAGGATTATTGATCAAGTAATTCCTCCACATACTGCACTGCAAAGAAGAACTTTCTAAAATACTGAAACAATGTGTGATACAGGGGGAAAAAAATGAGAGCCAGCATGGTCTAGTGGTTCAGAGTGGAGAACTCTAATCTGGAGGGCTGGGTCTGAGTCCCTACTCCTCCACATGAAGTCCAATGAGTGACCCTGGGCCAGTCACAGTTTTCTCAGAACTCCCTCAGCCTCACCTACCTCACAAGGTATCGGTTGTGAGGAGAGAAAGGGAAAGGCAACTGTAAGCCTCTTTGAGACTCCTTAGGGTAGAGAAAAGTGGGGTATAAATACCAAGTCTTCTTCTTCTTCACCATCTTTTGATTCTTCAGCACACATAATATTTATTTGCATTCAAGCAACTTCTGTGCCACAACACTAACAATAAAAACCTCCATATTAAAGAGAACACTGGACTTTTGTTCATAGGATTTTGGGAATGCCAGATCTCTCCTTGTGAGCAAAATCAGCTCCTTGAAATGACAACCATTTCCCTGCACCTGGGGTGCATTCAGACGGGCAGCTAATACCGCAACTGGCCCAGCTCTAATTTAATCCCAATTTTTTTATCCAGTGTTGCACAACCAGACAGCTCCCCTTACTGCACACATAGTCTGCAGTGGATTGTCTAGACGGCATCCACCTGAAGGAGCTGTGCGGTTGGTTGGTTTTTTTAAAAAAAAAAAATCTATTTGCACATCCACATCTGCACCTCAACGTACACTTGTTTTTCCACACATGCATGGAGTTGAATAGTTAACGCACCGGCAGTGGTACCTGTCTCTAAGTACCTTTTTAATTAACACAGTTCATAAAATTTATGGGCCGTTTAGAAACATGAAATTGTCCGGACCGTTTGAGCGGAGCTCTGAAGCTGTTGCACGTTTACACGTTTATGCACGTATTACTAAGAATTTTTTTAAATGGTGCTCGCTCAGGATGGTCTGACATCAGGCCATCCTGATAGGAGGATTACGTGCTGGAACGATCAGACGGGGGAAAGTCTGCAACTGGCCTGATGGGAAGTGAAAACTCAAGACTTTAACTAGTATCTTTTAAGTAGGGCTCCAAAGCGCAGCAAAACGGGATGATCATGGAAGAGGCACATTTCCCAGTTGTTGCTGTCTGGTCATTATCTTTAAATCCACCAGGCACTAATGCCTGGCGCAGACCTAAAGACCCATCTGATCAGGACACTGGTAAGGCAGACACTGTGACCCACTCTACACATGCAGCAGAATGTGGAGGTTGGATTTTGAAGCGACAGAACGGGCCATCCAGTTTCAGATTTTGCAGGAAAGGTAAGGTAACATCTTTATTATTGTTCTTATTATTTATCATCATCATCACCTTCATTTCTAGTCTGCCTTTTTTCACTGTGACAGACCCCATGCAAAAACACTGTAAATTTTAAAAAGTCAGCATATCAGGAAGAACAGTTCTACCTTAGCTGGCCTCATGATGTATACATTTATCCAGTAAGAGGGACTTTGAAAAATTTTATTCTTCTCTTGCAGTCTAAAGTGGTGCAATTCGTTCTTCTACCTCAGTTCTCTGCACCTTGTTACCACCCTCTTTTGCTGAATGTATAAACCAAGCCTGAATCACACCATGTGAAGGCATGAAAGAAGACAAGCAGGCAGGCAGCCAGCCAGGAATGTGACACGTGGCTAAGCTGATAAGAACTGCAGCTCTCAGCTCCAAACTAAATCCATACTGCTTCTGGATTTGAGAGTCTGAGAAACCTTACAGTGCTGGAACAATGCCAAGGTACACTCTCTTGAGATTAACTTTTGTGGCTGCTCTTCTCCTCATACCATGTACGTAACAGTTGCTTTGCATCTGATTTAACTTGCACTGAGAGATATAGATTAGATACTGTTTTATTCACTTGAAGTTGTTACCGTATGTTCATAGGGGAATGATTTCTCCTGTTGGCAGAAAGAAATACTTCCCCAAGGAGCTGGGCTGCCAAGTCCAGGTTGGGAATTTCCTGGCAATCTGGGGATAGAGCCTGAGG
Source organism: Gekko gecko (assembly GCA_029375565.1). NCBI lineage: Eukaryota > Metazoa > Chordata > Lepidosauria > Squamata > Gekkonidae > Gekko > Gekko gecko. The sequence continues at coordinate 45,993,916 of JAPDNY010000006.1, forward strand.
AGGAGAGTTTGGGGAGGGAGGTACCTCAGCAGGGTATAGTGTCATACAGCTCACTCTCCAAAGCAACCGTTTCCTCCAGGGGAACTGATCTCTATCTTCTGGAGATCAATTATAATTCTGGGATATCTGCAGGCCCCACCTGGAGGTTGACAACTCTACCTGGAGGAGACCTGAAATGTACTTTGTTTGTTTACTGAAAAGTTCTTCACTCAAATTTATTCAGATTGTGAGAGAGTTATTATAAGAAACACACCAACTAAGCCTCACCAGGCAGTGCTTTCACACAACTTATAATTAGGGCTTAACAAATCCCAGGCACCACACCATCTAGTATTTTCATTTTCTTGTAGTGTCTCAGCCATTCTCAGAGACTGGCTCCAACCACTTTCTCCACTGGTGAAAAAGGGAAGAAGGGATCCCCTTCTGACCACCAAAAAGGCTAGCTTTGTAATCTTGGATGGAGCCTACATGGTCTAAAGCCATGTAGAACATGGGCAGCAATAAGGAGGTAAATTGGCCAAGATGAGTGAAAATGCTGGCTGGATCCAACTCAAATGTTACTTATTTAGAATTTTGCATACGCATTTGGTTTTATGACAGGAAAATAAATGTGCACAAAGTTCTGATCATACTGATTTATATGTAAACTTAACTTTACACCATTCAATGATGGTGGATGCATTCATTTCTTAACTGGCTGCTATCTATACTGGCTTCAATATTCAATTAAACTGAGATTTCTAAAGCAATAACGGAATTATGAGAAACTGGAGAGAAGTTAAGCTAAGGTTAGAGGCCAGCTTTTTGCTGCAATGATAATGAGGGTTAGTACTATAGTTATTTATAGACTACAACAGTTTCATCGTAGCTTTCAAGCTAAGGAAACAGTGAAGAAGATAGGATTAGGTTTTGTGGTTACTAAAACAAAAAACCCAGAGGGCTGAAAAATATGTCTGGCTTCTACATTTTTGGGCTGGTTCCTACAAACAAAGAAAATCTGTCAAAGCCTGCGGGAATTCATTATCATTTGGTGTGGTAGGACTAAGGCCAAACTACACATCACACAGAACTGAATTTAACAACCAATGTCATTCTTAAATACCATTAGGAGGTGACTGCATGAATTCATGAATGATGATTTAGCCATGATAGCTTAGCCATGATAGCTAACCAGGACCTTCATCTTTACAGGCAGCAATACTCAGAACAGCAAAGGCAGGCTGTTGCATCCATGCCCCTTGTAAATTTCCTAAAAGCATTTGGGTGAGTGCAGAAGGCTAGACTAAATTGATCTTTTGTCCAGTCCCTTCTTTTGTGTTATCTTCCCATATGGATGCTATATTCCTAAACACATTTTCTAAATAAATGGCATCAGCTTAGTGGTTTAATGAATTTATGTTTAATAAAAGTGTTGTAACTTTTATTGTCTTAGTGGCAAGTCATTCAACCAGGTCTCTGAAGAGGCAACATATAAGTTTCTAATAAACAAACTATATTTGATTTTTGTGCTGCTGGGGAAGGAAGGGTGAAGAGGAGGACATTTGATTCTAGAGCATTATTCAGAAAGTATGACATTTCTGAGCATTTTTAGACTTTTCAACATATAAACAGAGCTAACAGTGTGATCCTTACAAGAGTTACATCCTTCTAAGTCCATGGATTTTCAAGGACTGTAGTATGCTTGGGACTACACTGCTTGTCCTCCTACAGCACTCCTCCACTAGTGTTCTGTGGCACTTTAGGAAATTGTCCCATGAGTATTATCTGGGCAGAAGAAAAAGAGTATGCCCTCTATAGCTTACTGCATATGAATAGAAGAAGAAGAGATTGGATTTATACCCCGCCCTTCACTACCCAAAGGTGTCTCAGAGCGGCTTACAAACTCCTTTCGCTTCCCCTCCCTACAACAGACACCCTGTGAGGTAGGTGGGGCTGAGAGAGCTCTTGACAGAAACTGCTCCCATGTGAAATATGCAGCTGCCCTACTTGCTACTAATGTCCTGCCTTAATTCTCCAAATACTTTAAACAGAATCACACCAGTCTTTTACTAAAAAGCATTTCTTGCATTAGTCAAGAATCAAATCCAGACTTCTGGTACAGTGGGTATGAACTGATCTGCCAAATCTATTGATGGTCGTTGCAAGCCGAAATTCAAAGGCTAGATGTAAAAAGGTAATTCATTCTTCAAATCTGATCATTCACAATAATCAAAAATTATCAATAGAATCTGGCAAATCAGTTTCTGAATTCCAGATTTTATATTTTGAGAAAATGTGTTACCCATTTTTAGAACAGGGTTCTGGATTTAGACTCTCAGCTTAACTTTTTTTTCTCCTTCTTGGAATATTCCTTTTCTAAGCAACAACTGCTACAGCAGAAATACAGTAACCTTCACTATTGCTTCATAGTGTTCCTCTTACTCAGAGCAAGGACACTGGAGATTTCTGAAAGACAATATTCCTTACAAGAACAATCAATAGCAGCAAAACTAAGCTTTGCTGAATATTGTCGTGCTTCAATTTTCATGTCAAAAGTAGTGCTTTCAAGGAAGCTGAAATATTTCCAGGGGAAAAAAAGCCTTAATTGTACAGCATTAACCCTTTTATTGATCCAGCTTGCTGTCAGCTCCCCTCTCTGGTTGACAATGGTTTGACATTTTGTATTTTTAGAGAGTAATCCTAAACAGACCTAATCAGAATCCCACTCAAGTCTACTCAATGGAGTTCTCTATCAAGGAAGTGTCCTTTGGATTGCACTGCTGATCATCATCTTGTCTCTGTCATTGATTAGTCACACAGAGTATCCCAGCCAACCAGGGAACACATAGTGTATAGTATGATGTCAGAAGTCAATCAGATTTGGCTGTATAAGAAGATAAAACAAAGTTAGTTCAGAGCAAAGGCAGGGCTTCCTGAACAGGTGAACACTTTGAAAACAATCCTTGAAACACACAAATACAAAAATGGACAGACACTTCTCAATAGTCTCAAAAATGTTCACAACAAAACACTCAATACTTCCAGCTTTGCTCTCATGAGAACACCAGTAAATAACGCTTGCCAGGCAGCTCTCGCTAACTCAGTACATGGTCCGAAGCTATTTGAGGGACCTGGAGACTTATGGCACAGTCTCAAGCTGTATCAAATCAAAATTCCTCCAGGTAAAGTGTGAATGTATTTATCATAGCTCAAGCCAAACACAAAATGAGAAAGACCTTTTTCCAAAGAGATTACACAATGCAATAAGTGCATTTGGCAATCTAGTGCCAGAGTCTGAGGCAGGAGCTGGAACTATCAGAAAATATGTTTTCTCAGATGGATGATGCCGTCTAGCTGAAATGCTGCTCTTCTGCCTTAAAAAAAAATCAAATGAAACTGGGCTTGCCAAGAAATGGTGACCTTCACTTGCCCCCCTCCACTTTATTGGCTCATTCTGATCAGTAACACAAAGCCCCTATGTTTGCTCCCAAAGAAAATGCGACTTGCTGTTTCATGACAAAATTTTGCCTATTTGATTCCTTGGGTTCGCAATAGATCCTACCCATAAGCCTTTCCAGCTTCAGAGTTTATGCTATCTTAGTTCCTTATTTTCATCTGAAGAGCCTTCCACAAGATATGCATAATGAAGCCTTTAGTACACTTTTTAATTTTTTTAATGGGATAGTTAATGTTGTGAGGATTGTAGCCTACTACATATTGTCTCTATATTTTAAAATATTGTATCCCACCTCTGCCTACACTTGAGGTGCTTAAAATAAATTGAAATATGGCAATAAACCTACTAACAAAAATAATCAACTCCTTCTAACATCAGACCCAAAAGCCCAAACTGCTCACAAAAATAAATAAGCTTTGCACTTTTTCTTTGAAGGCACTTCTGGTTCATCAGGTTCATCAGGATGATCTATCATCATCCTTGTTTCTGTGCTGTCCTCCTCTTCGCAGCCTTTAACCTACCCTGTTTGATGTTCATGTTTAAGGTTAATCTCAATGTTAGTATGTTTTTTTCTCCCAGAATTTAGAGCAATAGCCATTTTTCGAGTTCACGGCTTTCAGAGCCCCAGAATTGAAGGAGCGGGTTATTCCAAAGGAACCAAAAGGAAGAAGGGAAAAAAAAACATGTCCTGCCTCCCTAAAGGAATGATGGGAATAGCTCACAAAGATGTCCTCCACCTCAGGGAGAACATCATTCCTATACAGTAGACCAGCAGTGGCCAAACTGTGGCTCAGGAGCTGCATGCAGCTCTTTCACAGATATTGTGTGGCTCCTGGCAGGGTGGCTGGGGAAACTAAATATCACTAGCAAACAAATATCACTGGACAAATAAATATCATTATCAATATCTGCTTTTACCGCTTTTGATATTATTTTTGGCAGTTTCATTTAATGTTAATAAAAAGCAGATTTGCATATTTCCCAGTAAAAACATGTAATATTTGTTCAAGTCTTGTGGCTCTCAAACATCTGACGTTTATTCTTACGTTAAGCAAGTTTGGCCACCCCTGCTGTAGACTCTATGTGCAGGTCGCTGCAAGGAGTGATGCTATTCAACAAACTGACTTGTGAATTCAGATAGTCAGTTCAGACTTCAAACTGGTTGTCAGATGGTGTCTCAGAAGAAAGCAATGCTCAAGGCTAGAGTATTGACCTCACATATAAGGTCAGTGAAGAGGAGCCATTGTAGTGGTAGAACATCTGCTTTGCATACTGAAGGGCCCCAGTACCATCTCCAGTACCTCCAGCTAAACAGATCAGGCAGTAGATGATGTAAAAGATCTCAGCCTGAGATCCTAGAGACTTACTGCCAGTCATAATAGACAACACTGACCTTGATGGACGAATGATATGATTCAGTGTAAGGCAGCGCATGTGTTCATATGAATTTGCTCACCTTTTCATTAAGTGGAGCTTGAAGCTTGCCCTTTGACACAAACTTCAATTACATTCTTCAGTTCACTGAAACAAGTTATCTAGTGGCCTTAGAGGCAGGGGATCCCTGTACCTGACCGGAATCTATGCTCTGCTTTCATACATTATTGCCAGCTGTCCTTCTGTAGTGAAGGAGCAAGCCTCCATCTTCCACCATGCACTTCAAAGACCTCCATGCCAAGACCAATTTGCATAGTTCCCTCCCCCTTTTCAAAGCAATCACATCAGCAGACACAATCACAGAACACCCAACTTACATGTTGTTTGTAATGCATGGCGGATGTGGTCACCAAGCAAGGATTGCCACTGGTGCAGGTTAATGTGTGAACCAGAGTTCAGCTGATCTAGCTGTGTTCTTCCTGCAGCCTGCTTCCTGTTCCCATTACCAACCACCCATGCTCTGTGATTTCAGCCAAACTTTGATGAGTATGCACAATGAAGCCCCACTGGTCTCAACAGGATGTTGGGTTCAATTTATAATCAAAGATTTTAAACAGACTGTCAGAGCAGCAGGTGAGCTTAGCAACAATTAAGCCATCTGTTCACCAACACCCATGAATGCTGAGCCCACAAAATGGTGGAAAAATAGTTTTATATTACATAGCATCAGCCTAACACATTCCTACTACATCACCCTGGTGCTCCCAGGGGCAACATTTCAAATTCGGGGCGGGTTGGTAGATACTTACCAAGGTTTAATTAGATACTCTTGGATATATTAAAATACCTTGTCTCTCTCTTTTTGCATTCAAGAACAGACACAGCAGTTACTTTGTTATATATGAAACCTATAGCAATGTCAACCTCACAGAAGTCACCTGTGCTTTCCACTTCTGACATGCTTTCCTAGTACACAGACCCACCGTTTACAATTATTCAGGGCATGAACATTTCTTAGGATGGCCACAGCACCCAGGGACTGAATGACTGCCATAAGACTTAGCAGACTTCTGTAATTTGAAGAGCATGAACACATGAAGGTGTCTTACAGTGAATCAGACCACTAGTCTATCCAAATCCATATTGTCTGCTTTGACTGGCAGGGACTAGGATAATGGTCTTTCACATCACCTACCTCTTGAACCTTTTAAGTGGAGACATCAGGGTTGAACCTGGGACCTTTTGCAATTAAAGTAGATGCTCTAACACTGAGGGAAAGCCCCTCCCACAGTCAGGGGGAATGAATGGAGGATATAGGAAGTGCACGCAAACTGCTCATTTCTCATAATGTCTCCGCTGTGTGCTTTCCTGCATGTATTGGGCAAAGGAGTACATGAGTTTACTAACCCCTGTGCTGCACCCAGGCAATTTTGTGTGAAATCACTGCATGAGTCAGAAAATAGTACTTGTGTGGAATTTTCACATGTGGTTTGAAACACAGATTGGATCCAGAAATCTTTTTCATGCTTTTATTGTTGTTGTTCAGTCGCACAGTCGAGTCCAACTTTTCATGATCCCATGGACCACATCATGCCAGGCCCTCCTGTCTTCCATCGTCCTCTGGAGTTTGCTCAATTTCATTTTTGTTGCATCGATAATACCATCTAACCATCTCATCCTTTGCCTTCCCCTTCTTCTTTTACCTTCAATCTTTCCCAGCATCTGGGTCTTCTCCAGTGAGTGCTCCCTTCTCATTTGAGCTTCAGCTTCAGTATCTGGCCTTCCAGGGCACAGTCAGGGTTGATTTCTTTTAGGATTGACTGATTTGATCTCCTTGCAGTCCAACAGACTCTCAAGAATCTCCTCCAGCACTACAATTCAAAAGAATCTATTCTTTGGCACTCAGCCTTCCTTATGGTCCAACTCTCGCAGTCATACATTACTACTGGAAATACTATTGCTTTGACCATATGGACTTTTGTTGGCAAGGTGATGTCTATGCCTTTTCTGATAAGAGCTGTTCTTGAAAAAGCAGTTTCTGTCAAGAGCTCTCTCAGCCCCACCCACCTCACAGGGTGTCTGTTTATATTTATTTATTGATTGACTGATTCGATTTATATCCTGCCCTTCCACATGGGCTCAGGGCGGCAAACAAGAGGCACAAGGCCATAATCAGGGAGGGGAAGGGAAAGGAGTTTGTAAGCCGCTCTGAGACACCTTTGGGTAGTGAAGGGTGGGGTATAAATCCAATCTCTTCTTCTTCTTCATGCTATCCCACCCAATTCTTCTTTACTATAGCCCCCACTAGACACGCCTCTCACATAAATGGTACCCAAGCAACCTGCCTCGCAGAAAACCACCTCCTCTCTCCTACTTTCCTGTTTTCTCTCTCTTCACTATGGAGGCAGCCAGGTCCAAGGCAAGAAGCAGTAACAATGATCACTGCTTTGCTGGTACCTTTCCGTACAGGATCAGCCAAGCACAGAGACAAATTCTACTCTATTTGAGCATCTCATTTTTAATTTTTCTATCTATGGCATTCTATAAATAGTTTAGCCATTTTCCCCTTCTCTTTCCCCTTGAGTATCCATCAATCATTCCTTCAGTAGCATTACATTGATCACTGAAGCTCTCCAGCTTCCTTTTCCTCCATAAAAGTGTTGTGACACTTTCCCCCTTATCATTCCTCTGCTCTAAGCCTACAATCTTGAGGGAGTGGGTTTTTTTTGTTGTTTGTTTGTACTTCGCTAATTGCCACTCAACTGGTTCCATGTAGGACATTTGCAAAAATATGATCCATCGTAGTAAGGCACTGCCTAACACTATACATTTTTCAGCCCCTTATCTGGAGTCCTTGTGGTACAGATGTTTTTCAGACTCTGTTACAGAAGCATACATAGGTTTCTATTCTGTTTGTGTGTTTCTTTGCTTGCAAAAATGTACAAGAAATAAAACCTTATACATTCTGCAAAGAAAGCATCAGAAAGGCAAGCTTTGCCATGATGCAAAAATATATCAAAACAGCAAGGAACCAGAGATCCTCTCTCCCCACCCCACCCCCCTTCCATGTCATAGCTGCTGTAAGGAAGTTGTGTGAATAAAATTTTTATTTTGCTATTGACACTTTTTCTAAAAGAGAAAATAAAGGCTCCTCAAACATTACTATCTCTAACCTTGTTTGTCTAGATTTTTATGGTCAATTGTGAAACCAAGCTTATTTGGCATTTAAGGCTTAATCTAAGTGGAGTCAATAAACACTTTCAACTATATATACAACCAAGAAAGATACAAATGACTTTGAAAGTATAGCAGATAATTAAAAGAATTTAGCTTGCTCTTCAAGCTTTTGAACCAAATCCTCAGAGAGGATAAGAACCTATAATTCCCATTGACTTCAGATGCTTTGGAAGGGGAAGCTGAACAAGCAATCCAAGGGAAAACCTCCATCTAAAATTCCAGTCTGAGAATTAGCACTGTGTTTGGCAGCCTTTTACCAACAAAGCAACTTCAATATCATATTCAGGCAAATATCTGTATTAGTTAGATTGCATGAATTTGTTCAATTTGGGATACATATTTATCCCTACATGGGGATACTCTAGATATCAGGGTCTCTAGATATCAGTATGATTTAAGAAGCAGTTCATGGATTTGTATTGCTTTTTACACAATAAACTACATCTCCAAATTCAATCATCATCACTTCAACACTTTCCATAAACACAACGCTCAGAAGACATGGGGGGAAATTACCACAAAAGCATGCATCCCCAAAACAGACATCAGCTCAAAGAATCAAGTGTCAAACTACTCCTTCTAACGCCCCCTAATAATTATGCCAATTATTGGTTGAATAGTTGTGATTAAGGACTGTCACCAAGATACACTGCTCACATTCTATGTATGCTTCATAAATTAGTGTTCAACTATTGCAGTTATTAGAGAGAGATACATCTGACACTGTATGTATATATTTTTCTTGAATACAGGAACACAACCTGAATACTTATCACACTGAAGACACTGGAGGTACTAAATCCATTGGTAACTGCCCTCTATTTTTTAAAAATAGAATGGCTGGGAGGAGGCTTAACTAGAATCCTTCTCCATTACACGGTTGTGTCCTAGGTGTAAAAACTTGTTATCCATAAGGAGAAATTCACACATAACACACATGAAGCTGCCTTATTCTGAATCAGACCCTTGTCCCATCAAGGTCAGTATTGTCTACTCAGTCTGGCAGCATAAGTCTTTCATATCACCTACTTTCGCCTGGTCCTTTTTTAACTGGAGGGCCATGGATTAAATCTGGGACTTTTTGCACACAAAGTAGAAGATCTTCCACTGAGCCACAGCCCCTCCCCCGTATTCAAACATCAGAAGCTCCACATGCTTTTTCTGGCCCAATCTTCCTTCCCCCACATTTTCCCCTCACAGAACCTTCTCCTACATACAATAAAAGAGAACATCCTACATCTTTAATCCATCCCTATCCTGCCTTATAGAGGTGTTGGAATCATATCCCAACTATTTAAACTGATTCCAAATGGTTCCTTATAACGAGTTTTGGAAATTCATGATAAAGGTTTCCAAGATGTATAGACTTTATTAGGCCTCCTGATCTGGAAGATTTCAAGACAAAACACTGGAACGCAAAACTCATTCCAAATAGTTATCACCTAAGAGTGAAACAACAATGTCCGGGGGGGGGGGGGGGTTGGTGGAAAATTATCAGTGAATTTTGAAAGTTTACAGTAGCCATAATAAACCAAGGGCATAATTTTAAGCCATTTGACTGCCCTGTCTCTGCTGTCAATAGCATTTCTCGCAATAAGACTAAACTATGGGCATAGTTTGACAGCTGAACCCAGCAGGAAACTGAACTATGAGTACTCCTGACTTGTATACCATTAAGGATTTCAGCCTTCACCATGAGGTAACATTTCCCAAAAGGTAGCCAACACAGATGTGATACTTACTGAACAGCTTTTTTCTGCATTCCTTTTCCAGTGCATTTTCTCATGTTTCTTGGCTGCTGTGGAATGCAAAGTTGCATGTGTTTGCTTGCGAGGATTTAGGGCTAGGATGTTCTGCAGAAAAAAGAAAAAAGACATTTTCTTCAAAACAAGGGACAGTTTAGAAAGAGTTGAAATATTCTTACTCACAAAACTACTAAATCACATCAATGTTCCTCAGCTTAAAGAAAACAGAGAAAGACTAACTGCATAAAAGACCCACATATCAATTATTTAACGTTTGTTTCTTTTTTTAGAAAATGAAAGATGCCTTGATCCTCTCCTTTTTATAGGGTTTTTTTTTTAAAAAAAAATGGATCCTGAGTATTTTAATTAGAACTAAGACTTACATTAGCTTGCCCTAAAATTATTACATCTCCTACTGGATATTGTTGCTCAGTAATAATTTTCATTTTATATGTTCTCTCCTAAAAAGAAGGGGGGAGTGTAGACATTAATTAGCAAGAAAGTAACCATGGAGAGAATTTCTAATATACTGTTCCAAGTATAATGGAATGTATACAAACACACATAATTTGAGTGGCTGAGCTGCTGTGGAAACTCAGTTGGCCACATTTTGTTTAGATATACACTCTTTTCTCCAAAAAGAACATTGCACTCTATAGATCGAAATCTATTGTAGGTCCCCAGCCGAAGAGACGTTTGGCAGTCATCAACCAGAGCCAGGGCCTTTTCTGCCCTGGCTCCAAGCTGGTGGAACTTTCTGCCAAATAACATCCATGTCCTGCGGGACCTATTACAGTTCTGCAGGGCCTGTAAGGCACAGACGTTCTGCCAGGCATTTGGTTGAGGACAGCAACAATTCCATCCTGGCACTCCCATCCTCCTCCTCCCCCTCCTGTGAGATAACAGTGTTATTGGCTTCTCTTGCACCATCTTCAGCTTTATTTCTGTTACTGCTTTTTAATTTTGTTTTAATTGATGTTGTACACTGCTCTGAGCCTGACTTGCTCTCAATCCCTCTAATTAATCTAATTAAATAAGTTAAATAAAAATCAAGATCAGCAAAAAACAGATACATAGCTCTGACTGGCTAATGTGGAGGTCCCCAATGTGGCCCATGGCCTCCATTGCACCATGCTGACACCTTTCCTGGTGCCTGCCAAGTATTTTTAATAGGTGGGTGGCACCAGGTAGGCTTTTGTCCAGCATGGCTTTTGAGTGTCTGTGCAGATTTTTTAAAACATTGTTTCGGCCGCAACTGCCAACACAGCACAAGGATCTACACTGTGCTATGAAATGAAACTGTGGCAACCATTTTGTGGCTAGTTCTGCCTCCTGCAGCAGCCATTTTGTGGCAGCCATTTTGTTGCTGTGCCCACCATGCCATGTCATAATTCCAACGGTGCCCACAGGCTCAAACAGGTTGGGGACACCTGTATTAGAGTTGTGCATAACCTCACTCCCTGACATTTTGTGGCTGGTTGGACCGCCTGCAGCATCCATTTTGTGGCTCGCTCTGCTTCTTGCAGGAGCCATCTTGTGGAGGCCTCCACCACCTTGTGTCAAAATTCCCATGATGCCCACAGCTTCAAGAAGGTTGGAGATCCATCTATATATATATAAAAGAAAGTCCCCTCACTGTAAAATCAACACCCAGGCCAAACCACTGGACCTAGAGATACCAAATTCAGGGAGAGCACTCCTACCATGGCGTAGGTGCTCACTAAGAAGGGATTTCTAGAAATTCGACCCCTAAGTGTGTCAAAAGGAGTAAAACATGCTCCCCTATTTATTCCTATGTGGCTGACAGGCAGCTGCCTCCCTGCACACACACACATACCCACTCTCTGACTGGTCAGCTGCACAGCTCAGTGTTCTGAAGTTAAAAAAAAAAACAGTTACAGGGGACTGCAGAGAGCTAATGACAGTTAGGAAAATCAGGAGTGGCCAACAACCACCTGTGAGGTGAAGCAAAGCTGCTGGCCCAGCCTCTCTGATGGTTTCCAACACACTCCCCCCACCTCCTACAGCTAACAGGTGGTTGTCTGTCAGGTGCAGCCCCACCTCCACAGTGCCTTCTAATACTCCTCCCGCTCCCCCTTCTACACTGGACAGGCAGCTGCCTGTCAGGTGTAGGAGAGGAGGTGGGATGGCTTCCAACACATTTCCCCCACCTCCCACACCTAGCAGGCAGTTGTCTGTCAGGTGCAGCCCCACCTCCACAGTGGCTTCTAATATTCCTCCCCCTCCTACACTGGACAAGTAGTAGAGGAGGCAGGATGGCTTCCAACACACTCCCCCGACCTCCTATACCTAACAGGCAGTTGTCTGTCAGGTACAGCCCCACCTCCACAGTGGCTTCTAATATTCCTCCCCGCCTCTTACACTAGACAGGCGGCTGCCTGTTATGTGTAGGAGAGGAGGTGGGATGGCTTCCAACAAACTCCCCCCATCTCCTACCCCTACTGGGTGGTTGTCTGTCAGGTGCAGCAGTGGTTACAGGGTGCTTAAAGCCACTAGGGAGACAAACCCAGTTGTAATGCCTTAGTGATCCTGCCAGCTCTGCTTCCACAGTGGCTTCTAATACTCCTCCCCCTCCCCCTCCTACACTAGACAGGCAGATGACTGTCAGGTGTAGGAGAGGAGGTGGGATGCTTACAGCCACTGGGGGAGGTTTGCTTAGCAGGATTGCCTTAGCACTGCTGCTGCCCAGCCTCCCCAATACCTTTAAGTACAATCCCCCCCAACACCAGATAGGCCAGTGTCTGTCAGGTGTAGGAGCAGGGCCAGGTATGAATGTTTATGGGGAGATAGTAAAGGACATTTCTAGGAGCCATTTCAATGTGTGCCTCCCTCATGAACCTGAAGAAATGTCCACGACATTACCACTCCCACATCCAACCCCCCACACACACCTCTCACCTTTTACTGCCCCCAAGAAAGCTCCTGGCAAACGTCGAGCCAGATACACCAACCCTACAAGGAGGAGGCCACTTAGTAATGTGGCAAAGACATTTGCACATAGTACTCCTGCAGTGCACTGAGCTGCACAGGCCAAGTACCAGCAAGATCACCCTGAGGTGCTCAGAACAACACAGTCTCCATATGAGCAAAACAATCCAGGAACACAAGTAGAGAGGCCATCACTTTCGTGGAAGGTAGCAGGAGCTGACTTAACAGATGACTGCTTCTTAAATGGACAGTTCTACGTGGCCTGCTCCAGAGTGAGCTCATCAAGCAGCCTGGTGATCCTAGCAACTGAGGGCAGAATCACCAATGTGGTCTAGAGAGAGGTCCTTCAGTAGAGGGGGGAAAAGTACATATGTCTCACTTCATTTCTTACACTACAATCTTCTCCATTCAAATTCCTACAACAAATGTCACATTTCAAATTTCACATCATCAGTATTATAACTGGATTTATGGAACTTAAATACCATAGCAAAGCACGGGTAGCAGGCCACTGAACAGATTTTTAACTTTTTCAACTTGTTCATGTTTTAAACAAGATCAGCTGAAAAAATATGCATTATACGTTTTCAGAAGGAAATCATTTTAATTGCTAAAAAGAATGTTACCTGCACATTGGCCGTGTGAGCTGGGTTTGCACCACAAAGGAAACATGCACAGTAGTTTTTGACTTTAGATATATCTATACACATCCATATTAGAGATATCATTGCCCAGATGGGGGTAGGGGATCCTCCCTACTATTGCGGGCTCCTGCCAACTGGTAGCCAGCTGGCTGGCAGGAAGAAATTCCCCCCACCACAATGCTGTTACGTGCTGACATCACCTAGAAGTGACATCAGCATGTTAGTAACATTGTTGGGATGATGCTCTGTTTTTTGGGCAAAACTCTGTGGTTTGAGGCCGTTTTTACCATGGAGTTTTGCCCAAAAAACAAAGCATCACCCCCAACATTGCTGATGCACTGATATCACTTCTGGGTGATGTCAGTGCATTGCACAATGTCCTTGCTTACCCCCGGAACATTCCCCAAATCCCCCTGCCAGCATGATGAAGGGACCCAGCAACCCTAAGCCATATCACTGAAGCTATAGCAGGTTCACAAGGGCATTATTAACTCTACAGTGTTCCTACATTTGAAAGTACAATAATTATATCTGCAAACCAGGTCAGAATACTAGACTGGTGAAGGAGTAAAAAAAGGCACGTTAAACTGAGATACTGGAACTAATACAGTATAATCTTGGGCTACAAGTGGAATCAAAAGTTGGGCTACAAGTAGAAAAAACCCTGGGTTCAAACTCCCACGCTACCATGAAAGTTACTCAGTAACCTTGAGCCACTCACTTTCTCTCAGCCTAACCTGCCCCACAAGACTGCAATAAAGATGAGCGGGTTTCATGTACCTTTCCCAGAGTCATTGGAAAACAGGTAAGATAAAAATCTGATAAACAAATTAACAACTAAAACTGATCAAAGTTGTCCAGTGTTTGAATAATCAGATATCAGTCATGTATTCTAAAAGCTGTTGCATTTTTAACGTACATTTGGAATTCTGTTAATTGTAGAAGTTACTGTCTACAAGAAAACGCTTGACCACAAAGCCTCCCAACCAGCACTGCATATCACCATATCAGATAACATCTCTCTCTTTCTCCACCGCAAATATATTGTCAGTGCTAGCTGAGAAGCCAATGTGGTGTGATGGTTAGAGTGACCTCAAGGCAATCACATCCTTGCAGCCTAAACTACTTCAAAAGATTGTCAAGGGGATAAAAAGGATGGGAGGAAGAACCATGTATGCTTCTCATTGAAGGAACAGCAGGATAAAAACTAGATGAGCAAATACACAGAAGTTTGTGGGAGTTTAAGTGCACTGATGGTGCATTTTCTAAATGTTTCAGACAGTCTAAGTACTAGAAATCTCTCCACAGCCTTTAAATTAATATATTTTGAATATCGTACCATAATATATGTACTCTATTGGGTATGCCACCATTTGGTTAAAATAAAACCTCAGAAACCTCATGTTTACTCCTGGTGGAATTGTGCAAACAGTTATGCTCCAAGCTGAAATCCAACAGGAGTTCACAGTACAGCATGTTCAGCAAATAAAGGTTGCAATAAAGTTTGGCATGGGAAACCAACTATCCTCCCCCCACAGAGAGAAAGAGTCAGGCATTAGATAAGTGAATCATGAGAATCCATTTCCTGTTATAATTAAAATTAATGTGGTGTCTGAATGTAAGATAATACATTTAGCTAGCAAAATGCCTGCCATTATCACATGTGAAGAAAGACCTCAAGGAAGTATGCAGTGTGCACACATCAATGTTGTGGAGTCTTGTGAGCAAAAAATTCTACTTTGTGAGCTACTAGTATTTAAGTTGTGAGGAAGCAATTTGGCTACAGCATAAATTAGTTTGCTCTGGAGTCATCCTTCCTGAGCTAAGACAAAAATATGTGAGCTGAAGGCAAAAAACCCCCTGTGAACTAGATCACACTATCTCAGCTTAGAAGGAACACTGGCAGATATATACCCTTGTGGAATCCAAGTCCATTCAGTGTTCCTAGTTAAGAGTACATTATTCTCTCATCAAACCAATGATTTGCACCCAGTGATACAGAAATGTCAACAGACTTTGCACAGTATCATTTGTGCCAGATACTGTGCAATCCCTAGCACAGGGGTCCCAATGGTGTTGTCTGTGGGCACCCATGAACACCTTTCCTGGCAGCCATCAAGTGTTCTTAGAAAGTAAGTGGGGTAAGGTAGGGCTTTTGCCCAGTAGGGCTTCTGAAAGGACACTGGAAATGTTATTGGCTGTACAACTTTTTAAAAACATTCCTTTGGCAGGAGCTGCCACCACAGCATAAGGATCTTCACTATTTGACTAAAAATAGGCTACAGCAGTCAATTTATGGCTGTGTCCACCACACTTTATGAGACTTCCAAGGATGCCCACAAACTCAGAAATATAGAGGACTCCTGCCCTAGTGCTTTCCTTCCTATATCTTACTGGGAGGCCAACCAGAATCAGATTCTCATTGCTTATTTTAGACCCTAAAAAGGGTGGCGGAGGCCACAAGTCAAACCTATAGCTGCCATAACATCTAGTTTGGCCCTCAGTTAGCACAAAGTGCTAGCGTAGGTTTTCTTTTCATACTTCTGGTGTATCTAACCAGTATCTTCAGGTGTAGATTTTTTACTTCATCCTCTACATGGCCACCATTCACTTAGGGAAAATTAATTAGTAACACCATCAGGTTGCCAGCCAAATCTGCTTTCTGTACCAATGATCCTAGTCATCTCAGTGACTGGGCAGGAAAACCACAGCCCGACACTAGATACTGAAATTTCATAAGTTAGACATACATTTACATTTTCAAAAGAGTATAAATTTGCTGCATATCCACTGAACCTCTTTGGAGGACAGAATATGCACAACTTTCTCATTTTATCCTTATCCTGTTGGGTAGATCCCAGATGAGACAAAAGTGACTTGCCTGAGGTCATTCAGTGAGATTTACTGCTGAAGTACTGAAAGGATTTGAAATTGTTTCTTTTTCTTTAACAGAAAGGCAGCCTTATGCTGCCTCACTGACTCACTATCATTTCATTATGATTCAGCTATGTCTGCATTGTTCAGCAATAAAATTATCCAAATTATACAACAGGCAAATACATGGATAGGGAAAGGCAGGGGAAAAAAACCAAGGTGTTGTGTTTTTCTAGGTTTTAAGCTTTTAACAACAGCATGTCAGGATGAAATGCAGTTGTTGAAGACTGTACCCCACCCCACCTCCCGGATCACCATGGCAGGAAATACTTCACCCCTGAATTTCCAATTGTAACAAATCTGTTAAGACCAGGAATCCAGCCAGAAAAAAAGGTGGCAGACTTGTGTTCAAATTTAACCTTCAAAGCCTTCCATTCCAATGATAGTATATTAACTTTCTTTTTAATTGGATGCATACATTTCCAAATATAGCATTTTTAATGGACTACAGCATCTCAGTTCAGACATGCAGCAGGGAGGTGGAACTGAAGTAATACGGAGAAAGAACAGCTTGAACTACTCCTCTTAATCACATAGAGCCTCTCTTTGTGAATCAAGCTCTTGGCATTAATACCTGATGTGCTACAGACCCACTTTGTGCAATTTCTTCTCCTTTGAAAAGGAAAGGAAAGTCACACAATAGATTTCCACACGGTCAGAGTCTCACACTGTTCACCCCAGAGACTGCTAGAGAAAGCAAAGGAGGAGAGGAAGGACAGAGAAAAAACTATATAGGTTACCCTCAGCTCTTTGGAAGAAGGGAGGGGCTCATACCATCCCACCACTGTGGTATTTTACCATGACCCTGGCACTAATGTATAAATGGGGACTTAACTTTGACTTTTCACAATTACCTGTGAGGTAAGTTGCTGCTACTCCCATTTTCAAGATCGGGAATTTGGGGGCACATCACTTGTGGAATTCAATTATTCCAAAGGCCAGAATAACCATATCAACTTAAGGCAGTAATTAATGCACCAGATGAAAACAGTTCTGACTCATAAAAACTTATGAAGGAATAAGTTTTGTTAGTCTTCAAGGTCCTGCTGAACTCCTGGTTTATTCTTAAATCAATAAGATATAACCATTGCAAAAGTTCTATTTTATGTGATTGTAAAACGCTCCAATATATTACACCAAGTCCTACTTCCCATGTTAGATACATGTCTGTGCAAGGAAAAAACATGAGCAGCAAGTAAACCACCAAATATGATTATCCTTCATAAACATTTTGCTATACTTACATGGTATTCACATACTGGAAACTACAGCCAATCACATCCTGATTACACACAGTACATACATACATGTGGACTCCAATAAATATAAATGCTTCTGCGCTGGCTACACATCATGTCATACCTGGCAGTGTTCTTTGGGTAAGAAAAATACCCCTTTCCAACACAATCCTTAATGAAGATCTCCAGTAACAGAGCAGGCTGTAATACGAGCAGGCCATGTGAGTGCTTTATATATTTCTGGATTTGAAAAACTGAAGAATCACCTGGCCAAGAAAATCTGCCACATTCTCTCCTTCCCTATGGGAAACTCTCCTACCTTTCATGCACCAAACCCATTGGATATATAGCCACAATTCCAGGCACATTGTTCAAAAAGGATGGGTTCAACAAAATATTGGACGTACTTGTTAAAAATGTATGGACATATACACATATACATGAAGGCATGCACACCAAACAGACACAATAAAAAAGAAAAATGGCCTGTTCCTTTTAAAGTGGCTTCTATGTGGAAATGAGACACTGAAGCTTTTGATGGCATGTAGATAAATAAGGTCCTATTAAAGGGACACTTTTCTCCAGACCATTGGCAAGTCTAAGCAAGATCTAACCAGTCTTAGTCTGACACATTAAGTGCTACTAAACCACAACCCCACCACAAATACACATTTAATAATACAAATACATACAGGGATTTCTGGCTTTTAAATAGTTGTAAAGCAAGTAGAAATTCCACAAACAAAGCCTGTAGGTCAAGTTTTCTTTATAGCTTCTGAAAAGCAAAACTACTGAGTTCCTGATCATATCATTGCCCCCAGGGGGCAAGTAATATAATGTAAATGCATATTTAGGTGTTGCACATGTTCTGCCACAGCTGCTGGTTCAAGTCAGTTGCTCTCAAACTCTTTTCAGTTTGCCTTCCCACCCCCAGCTTTATTTGACATTTTGGAAATAAAACACAGCATTAACATCTATGCAGAGAGCTCTGCACATAGCATACACAGAAAACAAGTATGCCAGAGGGAAAAAAACTAAGATCGAGCTCTTCTCCCTGAAACCCAGTCTTCTATATGTAGAAGGCTTTGTTTTTTATTTACTTTATTTATTCCCCACTGGGACCCAAAGCAGCTAATATCATTCTCTACTCTTCCATTCTGTTCTCACAACAATCCTGTGATGTAGGTTAAGCAGAGAATGTGTATTTGGCCCAAGGTCACCCAGAAAGCTTCCATGACAGAATATAGATTTGAGCCTGGGTCTCCCACATAATAGTGTTACACTCTACCTACTACACTGGCTCATTATATTTGTTGTTTCTTTTTGAATATGAAAGAGTATTTCATTTTGCATCTGAAAATGGTATAGCCTGAACCCAGGTTTACAATATCTGTGAGAACTAGGTCAGAGAGTCCTGTAGCACTTTAAAGCCTAACAAATCTATCGCAGCTCTGTAGTTATGCATTTCTAAATTTTTAAAAATCTAGCATTTCTATTTAACATAACATATATGCACTAACTTCCTATGCACTAACTTTCAGTCTAAACCCATCGAAGTCAATGAAACAATTAGCAAAGAATAAATCTGCATAGGATTACACAGTCTAGCAAATTATATATTTTTCAGTATAAAAGAGACAAAATCCATCCAGAGATAAGCATTTTGAAATTCACATTGTCCTGAAAGGGAAACAACATACATTTAAATTTTCCCACTAAAACCACTGGGAGAATTACCATAGAGCCCTAACTCTATGATTACTCAGCAGTAACCTCAATGAGCTCAAGCGTGCCTCCTGCCCTGAGCGGAATAGCTCAGGCAAGCCCAATTGTGTCAGATCTCAGAAGCTAAGCAGCGCCAACCCTGGCAAGTGTTTGGATGGGAGACCTTCAAAGAATACCAGGGCTCTCTACCTTCAGTTGTAAAATGCAGCACCTTAGTTGAAGGCCTGGTGGAAGAGCTCCGTTTTACAGGCCCTGCAGAACTGGATGAGGACCCACAGGGCCCTGATCTCTTCTGGGAGCTCATTCCATCAGAATGGAGCTGCCACCAAGAAAGCCCTGGCCCTGGTTGTAGCCAGCCTGGCCTCCTTTTAAAAATAAATAAATAATGATTTTATTACGTTTTAAACATTAACAAACAATAAACAAACAAGTAATACAAAAAAAAACCCAATTGAACTGTAGCAATCAAGCATATTACATTGGTTGTGATTCAGTATTGCTTATACTACTATAAAAACTGTTTTGACTGCTTTAGTAAGTTATTTCCAACAATACAATAATTTTCAACCACCTATTACATTTGTAAAATATCAAACGGTGATGAGAAATTAAATGATGTTTCATTCTGAGAGATATAGACTATAAGAGGATACCATAATGCCATGAAAGAAGATAATGATGTTTCAAAATTAGATTGGTTAAGTTGCAATGCAGTCTTTTCCATTTCTAAAAATTCCCATATCTTTCTATGCCAAGAGGAAAGTGTGAGAGGCTTTTGGGTTTTTCCAAGTTGTAGATATAGCTGCCTCAGCTGCCGCAGATAGTAATACTACCAATTCTTTTCTATCAGCAAGAATATTAATTCCATGTCAGTGGTTTAAAAGCATCAGTTCTGCACTAAGTGGCAGTTGATACTCAATTATTTGAGAAATATGTTGCCTTACTAGGAGCCAGAACGCTTGTATATGAGGGCAAGCCCACCAATGATGAAAATAGGAAGCTGGCTCATTACACCCCTTCCAGCATGTAGCTTTAGGTTAATATGATTTAATTTGGAGGGTGTATAATACCATCAAGCTATGGTTTTAAAAGATTGTTATCTTATGTTAAGAGCTTTAGTTGTAAAGATTGAAGTTTGCCATATTTGCTGCCAATGTGAAAGAGATAATGATTTTCCACAATCTTTGTGCGATTTGTCAGTATATTTCGGCAATGTAGAGTCTTCTATAGAAAGTCAAATTTTATAGATAAATGATATTAAGCCTTTAGATGTTCCTTTATTTAGTTTTAAGAGTTTTTCAAAATTAGTGGGCTCTCTGGTTAAAGCTGTTCTAATATTTCTTTGCTCCATAAGATGCTTTAATTGTAGATACTGGAACCATGATAAAGGGATACCACTTTGCAACTCTTATTCATTTTTTAAATATATATAACCTTGATGTGAGATGTCTATTAATCTAGTCATTTTAGTATCTTGCCAATTTTTAAAATTATTTCCTTCTATTCCAGGTTTGAACCAAGGTTGTTTTGTAAATACGTGATACGTGAGGAGATAAAGATTAACGTCTCAAGTCCCAGATTTTTAAAGAGGCCATTAAAAAAAAGTTGTGCTGCATAGAGGTTGGTCTACATTGCGGTTTAGTCCATATCAATTCAGGAAGATTAAAAGGATAAGCATAGGCTTGTTCTATATTTAACCATTCTGGTGGATTTCATAGAATTAACATTCTCATTATGTCCAATAGACATGCTGCGTCATGATATAGTTTGAGATCAGGGTAATTAAATCCTTCTGCTACTAATGGTCTTCTTAAGGTAAAAAGGCCTATTCTTGCTTTTTTTGAATTCCAAATAAAGTTGCCAAATGGAAAACTACTTGGGAGGGAATGGTATAGGTAAGGTCCAAAACAAAAACATGAATTTAGGCAAAATAAAAGATCAGAAAAGGTAAATTCTTTTAGGCCATGAGAGTATTTTATTAGTCCATTGTTTGAGTTGCACAAGAACCAAGTGATACAATGCAGTATAATTAGTCTTTAAAAGATTGCTTAGATCTTATGGAATTTTTATAACAAGATGATCCCATGTTGAGGTGACTAATTCATAAGAATAAGAAGCTTGAATCTGATTAACAGTGGTTGGGCTCAAGTTAACAGGATATAGTTCTGATTTATGATAATTCACATATGTCCAGATACCTGACTAAAATTTTGCAACACTATCTCCCACCCCTAAAGAAGATTGTGGATTTGAAAGATATAACACCACATCCTCTGCAAACAAACTTATTTTATAGTTATGATCACCAATTGTTATTCCTGAAACCTGCTGATTATTATGAATAATGTTGGTGAAAGGCTCCATTGCCAAAGCAAAAAGGAAAGGGAACATAGGGCATCGTTGTCTTGTACCACATGATAATAGAAAGTCTGAATTAACATTAACTTTTATTTGGGCTCTTGGACTGGAATATAAAAGGTGGATAACACATTTAAATTTGTCACCAAAGACCATATATTTAAAAGAGCTTTTTAAATATTCCTGTTCCAATCTATCAAAAGCTTTTTCTATGTCCAAAGCTTGTATCAATACTTGTAATTTGTGATTTTTGCAATACAGCATAATAAGTATCTTGCTAGTGCTATCTGCAATATTCCTTTAAAAAAACATTTTATTTTGTATTGAGACAAACATACACAGATCGGGGGGGGTTCCATTTCATCACTAAAGTATCTAGTTAAGTATCTCATACAATATCTAAATATTTATTTTCTATATTCCACCTTATTTTTATGTATATTCTTTTGCAATTGGTTTAAAATAAAGTTCCTGTTCCTTTCAAATTGGTTATATGTCAGTCTAATTTATAAGACCTTGAAAAACTGTATAGTTTTGACCTTCTCTTAAAAGTATATGTAATCTCACATATCCAGAAAGTTTTAACCATTTTTGTAGGATTTCATCTTATTCTTCATTCTCTGGTTTCTCCTCTTAAGTTTTAAAGTCTTAATTCTGTGTCTTTTCTCCTTGTATGTAAGGAAAATATCTTCTGGAAGTAGCCCTCTATATTCAGTTCTTTGGATGGTTTGAGGTTCCATATATTCTTTATTTTTCTCTCTCTGAAGTAAAATTTCATTTGCTGCTGTAAAGATTTAGATCTCTTGTCATTCTTTCGTATAATCTTACATTCAGTTCTCCAAACATTTTGTTTCTTTTTGTATACACTGAGTTCATTCTGTAGACCATGTCATTTTGCTTTCAGACTTCATCTGTATTTTCTGTATCCATATCTCTCACAATGATGTATGCCATGTCAGTTTGCTCTGTCATCTGGCTGATCTTCTGCTGTAGAAGTAAAACTAGCTTAGACTGCACCTTTTTCTACTATTGGAGTGATTGTTTTTTGTAAAGAAAGTTGGAGATCTGTAATCATTAGTATTAGAGCATTTTTTCCTTCTTCTACTACAGCCATTTTAAAATATTGTGTTCACCATCTGTAATATTCCAATTGGGCATAAAAACCATCTGGTCAGAATGCACATAATTGGTGATAAAAGAATTGAGTCTGTTGACCAAGATAGCTGGGGGGTGGGGGACTCAGCATCTATGTTCAGTAGAGATATTGGTCTATATGAACCTACATTTGTGTGGTCTCTTCACTTTTTTGGAATAACAATTATTTTAGATTCAGTCCATGTAGGGGTAAAAATCCATCCTGCAGTACTCCATTACAGATTGTGGTTAAGTAAGGAGCTAGTTAAGTTACATAAGTTTTATAGAATTCAGCAGAAAATCCATCTCTGCCAGGAGATTTATTATTCCTCAAATTCTTGATCAATTCTGTTACTTCTTGTATTGTAATGGGATTGTCCATCAATTCGCTATGTTCTAAAGAAATTCTTTTAACAACATTTGGCGTGGTTAAAAAATTGAAAATAGATTCAGAGCTTGGATGGTCTGTCTGATACAAAGATGTATAATAATTAGTAAATGCATCCAGTATTGAAGCAGATTTTGAAAACAATTCACCTTGAGGACTGCATATGCTGTTGACATATTTTGAAAGGATTTGTTGTTTGATTTTCTGTTATAAAAGTCGGAGGGACTGTGAATTTTTAAACCAATATTTGCATTTCAAATACCATAAGTTTCCAAAATATCTAAAGCCTTGCACTCTGCTTGCAATTTCTGATATATCTTTTTACTTCCAGTCCGTTTGTGAGATGTTTCTAGTTGTGAGATTTTGGAAACCAAACTTGATTTATATTGTTCCCTTTTCTTTTTATAGTGCAAAGCCAAAGAAATTATTTTGCCACTAAAGACAACTTTCATTGCATCCAAACATATATGAGATGGATTCATTTCCTGAGCTCTTTGCAATTGAAATGATTCATTTAATAAAAGTGATGCATTAAATGACCATTGCTGAGTAGTAGATTGTTGTTCTTCAGTCTTCAATGTACACTCAACTAAAGCATTATCAGTCCATAGTTTGGGACCAATGAATGTTGAAAGGGCTTTTGTAATTAAAGAAGTCAACATTAATATAAAATCAATTCTCATGTGTACATTAAAACAAGCCGAGTAGTATGTATAATCACAGCCGGTGGGATGTTGAAGACACCAGATGTCACGTAAATGATGTCTTGCAAAAAATTTCCCTCCACTCCAATTTGGGTGGTCTATAATTTTTTAAATAAGGCCATCCAGACTTGTCCAAACTAAGATCTGCAATACAATTATAAGGTCTTCTTCACTAAATAAAGCCAATTGTGAAAGAGTTTTTTCTATGAAAGCTATTTGATTTTGGTTAGGTGTATATAGTGATGCTAAAATTATAGATTTACTATTTAAGTCTCCTTTAAAAAAAATAAAACGACACACCGAATCAATCTCTATGGCTTTAAAAGTAAATCGTAGATTTTTAGAAATCAGGATCGCAACCCCTCTCGACTTAAGATGTACCTGAGGCTAAGTACTGTTTAGAAAACCATATTGTATTAGAGATCTGAGTACACTGTGATTTAAGGTGAGACTTTTGAACAAATAAGATATCAGGTCATTGTTTTATCAGAGTTGTTTGGACTCTCTTCAATTTGATTTTTTGATTAAGACCTCTACAATTGACTGAAAGGATTTTAAGTTCCTCCATTGTACTAATAGGATATAAGATTATTACTGTATATCAGCATCAGTGATATTATGATTTTTAATCTCTTGAAGCTATGATAAAAAGCAAAGAGTTAATATTGGTGCATAAGAATTCAACAGCACAGAAATCAGAACTCCCCAACACAGAGCACAAAAATGCATAATTTGAAGCATATTGCAACAATTAGAGAACCTAGATACCAGTGTTATATCCAGTAATGCTAATTTAAAATATACCAACTTAATAAATGTAAGATAAGCATACTGTTTAAACAACCACCAATTACAATACAGTAAAAAAATATTCAAGCTTAGCTGTACCATGATTAATTGTAAACTGGAAAATCATTGTTCCATGGAAAATTATCATTTTTATAATTGTAAACTTAAAATCTTCTTTCAGAATAATTATATATTTACCTACTGCATTATATGGAATTAAAACAGCTAAAATATAAACCTTTTAGTTAAAATTATTAAGCATAAACAGACAGTGGTAATACCTCTATACCCTAAGAAGGTACTAAACCACAACCAAAAAGTTCCTAATAGATTTAATGTAACTATAAAAGGAAAAAAACTGAAGCTGTTCATGTTAGCAGCAGAGGATAGGCTTTAAAATAATGGGTTTAAATTAAGGGCAGTAAGGTACCAGCTGGATATTAGGAAAAACTTTTTTATAGTAAGGAGTTGTTCAACAGTGGAATCAGCTACTTAGGGAGGTGGTGAGCTCCCCCTCACTTGCAGTCTTTAAGCTGCGTCTGGACAAACACTTATCAAGGATGCTCTAGGCTGATTCTCCGTTGAGCAAAGGGTAGGACTAGATGGCCTGTATGGCCCCTTCCAACTCTATGATTCTATGATTCATACTCCCTGACCACACACAGTAACAGGGAAAGAATACTAAGCAAAATCACTTACTTAAATGTGAAAGCTGCAATCCTATGCCCATTCATATGGAACCAAGTAGCACTTACTTCTCAGTACAGGTGTGCAGGTTCAGGCTATTTTATTCCCACAAGCAAAAGGTAGCATGTAAAGTAAATGTCCATCTCTTTGGATCTGTAGGTTTTTAAATATTGACATTGTAGAGCTCAGCTGTGCGTGACCAGTTCTATGCATGGCACCAGTAGCTAGAGGCCAGCACAGGTAGTCGTTACACATGGGAAATTATCCCTGGCTGCAAGAACAGGCCTGATGGTATCCAGAGCAAATCTGTTCCGCCACTAATTCTATGTATTTCTAGCTTATGTTAGCACAGTTGTAAATTACTTTCCTCATTTATACTTAACTCAGATGGTCGACCAGATAAAACATTGGCTAAGAATGAATACTCTATGAAAAACTGAGCTGATCTCCCATCTCCCCATCAAGATTTCCTGATCTTATCTGGGCTATATCATGATGGATCATGCCTTAAAAGAGGGAGAGAAAAGGCCACAGAGTGCTGCAATAGCCAGGCCATTTCACATTTTTATTTACTTTAAATTTGTATCTCACAAACTTAGCTGAATATAAGTTTCCTTAGCAGTGAACATTAAACACATACACACAGTTGTTGACATTTACACATATAGATGACTAGAGCTGCCAATACAGACTAGTAACAATCACCTTGATATTCTGTTAGCATCCAGTGCTAGACTGCTAAGAGAACATTTTGTACCAAGCAAGATTAGAGCACTACAAAACTGTTCTGAGGATTAATGTTCAACTTACTGTCAATGCTCCCTCTAAGCTGTGGAGTCTTATGAACAAAAATTCTACTTTGTGAGCGAACGATTTGCCTACTGCATATATTAGTTTGCTCTGGAGCTAAGACAAAAATGTGTGAGATGGAGGCTAAAAAACTGTGAGCTAGCTCACAGTAACTCAGCTTAGAGGGAACACTGTTGACTGTTGTTATCTGTCCTTATATATATTTGAATTTTGGTTGCACAACATTCTATGCTTGCCACAATTGATTCGGCACAAGAACTGGCAGTCAGAAGATGCTGACTGGGGCTGACTGGCTGCTTGGTGGAGTCCCGCCCACGTCAGCCCCGGTCAGTATCTTTGTCTCAGTCTGCTCCGGTCCTCTGACAGGAGAGGACCGTGTGCAGAGATAGCGCAGGGACAGGCCTTCAAGGCCGAGGCAGGTGAGAGAAGCCCCTTCCACCCCCACACACACACCGTCCCCTGGGCCTTCTATGGGCCCAGTAAGCCAGAGAAGCCCCTTCTGCCCCCCCCCACACCATCCCCCGGGCCTTCTATGGGCCCAGTCGGCCAGAGAAGCCCCTTCCGTCTCCCCCACACCATCCCCCGGGCCTTCTATGGGCCCAGTCGGCCAGAGAAACCCCTTCCGCGCCCCCACACCATCCCCCGGGCCTTCTATGGGCCCAGTCGGCCAGAGAAGCCCCTTCCACCCCCCACACACACCATCCCTCGGGCCTTCTATGGGCCCAGTCAGCCAGAGAAGCCCTTTCCGCACCCCCACACACCATCCCCCGGGCCTTCTATGGGCCCAGTCGGCCAGAGAAGCCCCTTCTGCCCCCCACACCATCCCCCGGGCCTTCTATGGGCCCAGTCGGCCAGAGAAGCCCCTTCCGCCCCCCCACACACACACCATCCCCTGGGCCTTCTATGGGCCCAGTCGGCCAGAGAAGCCCCTTCCGCCCCCCACACCATCCCCCAGGCCTTCTATGGGCCCAGTTGGTCAGAGAAGTCTCTTCCGCCGCCCCCATCCTCTGGGCCTTCTATGGGCCTAGTAGGCCCAGAGAAGCCCGTTCCGCCCTCTTCCCTTCCTTTCACCCCTTTCCTTTCTTCCTCTCCTTCTTTCTTTCACTCTCCCCCCTCTTCCTTCCTTCCTTCCTTCCTCCCTCCCTCCCTTTCTAGGGCCTGTTGTCTTCCTCCACAACGGGCTTTGCTCCCTAGTATAGTAATAAAACAAAAGCCCAGTTCCCAATAAATTGTGTTTTCTCTTTCTTTATTATTTATTTATTTGTTTTGATTTGTATCCCGCCCTCCCCGAAGGCTCAGGGCGGCTAACAGGGGCATGAATGCCAATTTAAACAATATAAAACAATATCAACAGGTAAAATTATAAAATCAATATATGCAGTCACTATTGACTTATTCAGAGCCAGATTTATAACACAGTAGGCACCCATCAGTTTCAAATCATATTACATGGCTAAGAATCTAATGGCAGCCAAGCACAGTAGCATTCAGATCAAGGCTTCAAGGACAACCATAGATTTGAATTGAGCATTGTATAAAGCCATGATTGCACAAAGCAGTCATAAGGACATCTGTTTCTTTCAGATCTTGCCTGTTTTAAAAAACATGGAAAGTACTACCTCCTCAACACAGCAAGTTTCCCTTGAGAAAATCAAACACCTGAGAAAAATTAGGTGTCCATGTAAGTTACAATCTCCTCTATGATCATCCCAATACTATGGAAATGCTAATTATTTTTCTCTTCTAAATGGCAAAATGGTTTGTTTTCCCCATATAACCTTTTATTTTATTTTTTTAAAAAATACATTTTCAACCATGTGGGATATAATATTAGGCCTCTGCTATAATCTCTCCCAGTTTGCCACTGTCTTACAAACCCCATCCTGTCTCATTTCTGTATAATAGGTTTATTATAGCTTCAAATTGATCCTCTCTATATTGTAAATGTTTTGTATCCTTTTGGGCATGTCATCAGAAGCAACAGCCCTGCCGAGAAGAATTCCATTACGTTGTAAGAGCTCTTGCAAAAAAAAAAAAAACACACCCTACCCTGATGCTGTGACACGTTTTATGCAAAGCAGCTCCAATTAAAACTTTTGAGAAGTCAAACAAAAACCTTGAAAAGATTCCCTGGCAGAAGATGATGGCCTTCACCACTCATCCTAAGCATCTGACTCTGGAATCAGCAGAGTTTCATACATCATATTTTCTTGTTCCAAGTCCTGACTGCTCTGGATGCCTTTCAAAAGGAAAGTATGGTTAATTTTTTTTTTTAAAGGACAACCCTAAAGGCTGAATTCTTTTATACCAGGAGGGACTATTTAAAATAGGGGAAATTGCCTATATACCACAGAGTAGGGTGTAATGCATGTCCCAGCTAAAGGACATGTCACAATTCTGCATAAACATAGAAAAGTCACAAAGGTCACTGACACATGGCTTGCTTGCCCTGCCTTGGATACCACAGGGTGGTGAGGTGGTTTTCTGCTTCCCCACAGCACTGCATCACTTATACATTCACACATTTTCCCTACTGCCACATTCCTTTTCCATCATCTTTGCCAAAAATGAAATTAAAAAAAAAAATGTTTTGATCCTGCTAGGGAGTGGGGAGGGGGAGAAGTTGCATGGCTTGTTTTGCTAACAGTCCATCCTTGCTTCTCCTGCCAACCTATATTCAGTATATTTGGTCACAAGACACTTATGCAGTCTGGTATTACCACCTGCATCTTCTGAGCATGTGCCAATGTGATTGAACACCACTAACTGATGAATGCCCCTGTACTGTGCAGGCAAAAAAAAGTAGCACATCTACTCTAATACAGCTGGCTTTAAATAATGTGCATGACAGCAGGAAGGGGCAGAGTAGACTTGGCCATCATCACTTGCCCATAGGCATAGTTGCCCCAAGCCCTTTGAGCAAATACACAGTCACACTTATTTGGGTAACCATTTCTACTTCAGAATTTCCTCTTTTTACAGAGCTTTTCCACACTGGTCCCAGAAACTACACCATTTCCTTCCCAGACTACCAGGACTTGAGCCCTGGAAGAGGATACAGCTCCCCTCCTCAATCCCCTATTCCCTCCCTAAGCTTTGCCTTACTACTTCCTTTACAGCTCATCGGCAGCTCCACCCTCCATGCTGGGAGGCCCCACTCTCTTCTATCTACCCCTGGCCAAGGTAGAGTTCCACCTCCTCCTAAGACCAGCAAATAAGACTGCCACTTCTGATCCCTCTGGCCTCACACTACAGGGGAATGTTGAGCCTGCAAAGCTATCTGCCCAAGGATGCTCAGCTTCTCCTGGAAGCCAGCCAGTGCAGCTTTATAATTGTTTCCACCATCACATTAGGCAGCACACAGGCCCATAGTCAGGATTTCTTGTGTCCGGGGGCCTTTAAATTTCTCGAGGAGCACCTAATTGATTTGGTTAAAGTAAGTTAAATTAAGTGCCCCTTTCACCCAGCTGCATCTGATGGCCTCCTCCTCTCCTCCCTCCACAGAGGGGGCTTCCCCAGCCTGGACCCCTACCCCCCATCAAGTCACTCACCCTGTAGGCAAGGCAGACAGGCAGGAAAGCAGTGGAGGAGCGTGCAGGTGCACTTGCCCATTTGGAAAGCCCCCAGGCAGCCACCGGCCACTCTCCCCTTTACAGGGGCCAGGTGGGGAAGACAGATGGGAAGGTGAGGTGGTGGAGGAGTACGCCGGTGCACTGCAGCCACCACCTCATCGCGTCTCTGCTCTCCTCCACATGCTCTGCCCTCTGCTCCGTGATGGCAGTGCTGCCATCTCCCCACTCCCTCCCCAAGCAGCAGCAGGTCAGGCCCAGGTAGCAGTTGCCACCGCCGCTGCTGCTGCTGTGTGAGCCTCATCCTCCCCTAGCCAGCCACCTGCCCACCATGGCCTGCATGGGGCAGGGCTGCTTGTTTTCATTATATGTATTTAGACAAGTGGCCAGCTCGGGAAGGAGTGCTGCTGCAGCAGCCTCATCTCCATTCTCCTCCATGTGCTCCACCCTCTGCTTAGCAGCAGTATCGCTGCCATCTCTCCAACCCCTCCCCCAGTAACAGCAGCAGCAAGCCGGGCTCAGGTAGCTTCTTCTGCTGCTGCTGTTTGCACCTCGTCCTCCTCCAGCCAGCCGCCTGCCCGCCATGGCCTGCATGAGGTACAGCTGCTTGTTTTCATTGCATATATTTATACAAGTGGCCAGCCCGCAGATGGAGCGCAGCTGTGGCTGCCTTGTCTCCACTCTCCCCCACGTGCTCCACTCTCTGCTCAGTGGCGGCAGCGCTGCTATCTCCCCTCCTCCAGTAGCAGCAGCAGCAGCAAGCCAGGCCAGGGTAGCTGCTGCCACTGTTGCATGCACCTCGTTCTGCTCCAGCCAGCCGCCTGCCTGCCATGGCCTATATGGGGCTGCTGGCAGGTGGGGAAGGGGAAGGGAAGGCAGCGGCAAGTCCTCTGGGCATCCCAGAGAGTCGGTGGGGCTAGGCTGTGTAGGAAGCTGTGGGGCCTTGGAGGGAAGTTGGGGGGCCCAGGCCCAGGAGGCCCCACTGTAGCTACGGGCCTGGCAGCACATGTTCCTGTGGCCACTGTTGGCAAGTTGCCTGAAGTCACTGGACAAAGCTCCTGCCTTCTCACCACAATGTGATCTATGAAGATCTGGAAATGTATGTCATACAAGTAAATTGTGAACACAGATCAACAGCAACTACCTGGGCAGCCACCTCATTGTGACCATGCAGATGTACTCTTGCATACACCTTCAGTAGCAATGTCGGTAGAATTTCTCACTTCACCTATAATATTTTCAGTAGAAAAATAAATGATAAATGCAAATTTGATTGTATGTGATTAAGATTTGGGTAGCCATCCCAAATAGAACAGAAAATACAGATTATAGTTCCCAGTCCAAAAACAGTTACAGAGCAATTCTAGAAACACTTTCCATTACAAAGGAATCCTAAAAACACTGACACTGTTAGTCACAGTTGAAGTCCGCTGAAATCCATAGGAGCTGAAGTTTTGATGCATTTTCTGCACACACAACCAAATGGTTTTCAACACTGTTCACAATCCACATTAAAATGCAGTGAATAAAATAACACAAAAATTCATTAAAACAGCAGCATAAAGCATGCATACTATAGATCAAATAGAGAATCACAGGAACAGCAGCAGTGAAAGTACAGCAGGAGCAAAAGGTAACAAGTAAAATAGCAAGCAACCACAATTATATATCATTAAAAGCTTAGGGAAAAGAAGTGTATACAGCTAATAAGAGTAGGGGCTATGTGAATGCCTCCAGAATGGGAGGGAATTTCATAGTCATAACTAAATAAATTTTCCTTTGGTTTTAATGAGAATGAAGCCTCAATTACATTTGCCTAGATTAGGGCCATAACAGATACCTTTACTCAGAAATTAATTCCAAACCCATTCCTTACTTTACTTTCCAGTATAATCCACACAGCGTCCCAAAATATATTACACAATCCTGCTTATTCCAAGTATTTTATCACTTTGATCTATGGGCAAGCTATTGTGAACATTCTTGACCAGCATCTGACACAGATCTATGATACTGTTAGACCGACATCTTTAAACGTATCAGTTAAGATTCATTATGGGTGTTAAGAGATTAAATGTTTCCCAGCAGAAAGGCACCACAAATTTGTCAAGCATGATAAGATGAGCACAAATCGAACTGTCCCAAAGAGTTAAAGTGCAACCTCCTTGTTAGTTGGTACTTCTTTCTTATGGCATTCCCCCAAATACACATACAGAGTCTGAAGTCCAATTCATGCTACAGCACAAACCCACAGTTGGGAACATGGTTAAGTGAACAAGCCTTAATTGAACTAAGCTTTGAAATGGGTGGGAGAGGTTAAATTTATCCTATTTTCCACCTCTTATAAACTGCTTCACAATACACTGAACACTATGTGCTGTGAAGGATACAGTACATCTGTTTCCCATAATTGGAATATATGTATTTTTTCAGAACTAATGAGCAGATTAGAACAATTACACTAAGCATCTTAAAGAGTTTTGATCCATAGTGAGAAGTAGGTATCCAATGACTTTCCCTAGACATCTGTTTTATTTGTGCTTGAAATTAATCCTATGATCAGATAACAATCATTTGAACAGCACCATTAAGATCTAGAGTATAATTGTTTTGCTTTGGCAAGATCAGATAACTCACCATGCAGGATATACACAGACATGGTGTATCAAAGTCATACAGGTTAAGAATGCTTCCAGAAGAGTTCACATACATTGTATATTGTACCCAATCTTCTGCAGCAAAGAGGAAAAGTGGGGAGGAATAGGAGACTACAGTTCTTTCCCCATCTCACAGTAGACAAGAGGTGATCTTCTCACTTGACCCAAAGGCCTGAGAAAGAACACTGCACCACAATCTAACACCCTGCACATTGCAAAAGGACCCTCCCCCCCATCTTCTGCAACACCCAGGAGAGGAAGAGGAGGATGTACTGCATAGGAACTGAAAGCTAGACCCTCATTTTGCACAGGGCCCTACAGTCTCCTCTCTCAAGTATCCTGTGCAAAATGACACAATTGCTTTGCTGAAACACTCCCTAAGCAAGAGGCAGTAGGCATAACAGCAGATTTATTTCTTGCCTGAGGGGCCTGTCCATGACTCCACCTCATAGCTTTTATTAAACACTACACTGCTGCAGTTCAAGCAGTGTAAGGAAGCATAACATTCCTCAAAAGGAAGGCCATACACATGAGAAAACTAGTTTATTTTGGAAGTATAACCCACAATCCTCACAATATTCAAAACTGCTGTTTGTTTAGTTCTCCAACTTTCCTCACCCCAAGGGCTTAAAACAGATAGCTGTACTTTTAAAGCCTTGTGTGTATATGTAAATATACATACATGTATTTACGTGTACATATATGCGTATGTGTGTGTGTTTATGTGTATACACACACACAAAAGGAAAAGTGATGTTCATGCCTTAACTGCGGCCATAAAAATATCAGCATCTTTTTTCAAAGCAGGCTTTTTTACCTAAGAGGAAAAGAAAGTATCTAGAGGTGCCATTGGTCTCACAAAATATAGAAGAGTCACTCACATCAACAGAGAAATTATTTTTTATGCAAAAATTCATTGGAAATGACCCAGTCACTCCAACCTTTCCATCTACACAACAGCAACTGCAAGAAGTTTATTTTAAGCCCTGATATGAAAGCAACATGGAGAACATTTCTGGGAAACAGCAGGCCAGTTTTGGGGGGGGGTTATTGGTCCTTTTCCCCAACACCACAGCTTCAGTCCAGATGAAGTCCACATGACCAGTTTTTAAGGAAAACATTACTTGTCCAGGATTCCAGTAGTAGAAATGCCACATCATCCCAGGTATTCCTGCTTTGAAGCTGAATATTCCAGATACTTAAAACAAGACCAAAACCATGTGAGCCCCAGAACAAGGAATCAGGTTCTATGATTTGACACACAACTGAGAATATGGCTAGGCCACCATAGCTTGTTATAAATAATTGGATTAAGAAGGTGTATCTGATTTAAAGTTAGGGAGTAGAAATCAAGAAAGGTTAATAGAACACATTCACTAAGGAAAGCATGAACAGGAGTTCTGAATGTCCTGCTCCACGGATCATCTCCACATCATGGAGTCAAAAATGCAATTTAGGGCCTCCACTAAAATAAAGGGGTTTCAACATATTTTAATTCATTCCTAATATACCACAAAAGGATAACTAATACTGTAACAAATGCATTATCCACAAAATATTTATGTTCAGTTAATCTCATTAACGTTTTCAATGAATCTTAATATTATACTCACTTGATAAAGACAAGTTGCTTACACTTAGGAATTCTAAGCTGCTTCATAGGAAACCATTCATCTTTAGGGCATCATTCTGCCTGGCCTAGCCCAGTCCAATTAAGCAGATGATTATAAATGAATGCAACATGACAAAAAGCAAAGTGTCCTCAGTTACAAGCTCCCCAAATCACTGTGAACTGCACTAAAATCCTAAATAAAGCTATACCTTTCCAAGCCTACTGAAATCAATGGACTTAGAAAGGTGTAACTGTTCAGGATGTCACTATTAGGCTGGAACAGGCAAAACACAGCATTCCACTGCTGTAGACGTATCAGAAGTAGAGAGGGTCTTTTGTAAAAGAGAAGTAGCAAGTGAGGTCCAAAAAGGAGGCAAGCATTAGACTCAGAATTTTGTATTTGCAGGAGACCTAATTCTACTCCATACTCATCTATTCATTAAGATAATACGAAAAAGCGCAGGCCAAGGCTATACCACTTTCATAGCTGAAAGCTCTTCTAACAGTAAAAAGACACACACCCCAACACAGGTAACTAATATATATCAGAAGAAACATGAGAACTGTGTCCCCTGGAATGCTAACATTACAGAGCCTTTTATTTGGGGAAGCAACCATATATATAACCAACCAAACATTCAATCAACGACCTACAATATGAAGTGATATCATCTCAACAGGGTTATACAATGCCATTATTCTAAGCATGTAAGTTCATAAGGAAATGACCTGCCAGAAGGGCAGGACAACATTTTGGTTAAAACCAAGTATTAAAAGAATTTACAAGAGCTAACGTAAAGTACTAAGATGTTTTCAGCATTCATGTTACAAATCCTTCTACGAATCTAAGTATTGATCTAATTGCTCACATGATTACACACCTAATCAAAAGGCATTTGGTATTAATAGGCTATAGATATGCTAACTCTTCTTCATTGAATTCTTACGTGATCTGTGAATCTGGATGGAATACTGCATACTGGGAGACACAGCTAAGTAATCTTCTTCTCTTTGGATTATTTAATGGATGAGCTTACTTAACAGACATTGATGGATCAATATGTTTGGGGTTAGGGAAGATTTTTTTAACCAAAACATTGGTATGTATGGGCAAGGAGAGCTGTCCTTAACCAGTCATGTGCCTTGCCATTTTGAGTTATTTATTTTATTTATTATTAACTTAGACATTTTAAACCCCCCCCCTTTCTCCACAAAACACATACCCAAAGCAGCTTACAACATACCAAAAAAGAACAAGGAAAATAATCAAATTTCACAATGAGTACTGGCCATCAACAAACTAAATCAGAAGGCAGAGCAGATGACAACAGCTCTGCTCTTGATGAAAACAGTCTCTCCTCAGGCAGACAGGCACCCTTAGAAGGTAAGGAATTCTAGCTCAGTGACATGCAAAGGTTCCAGTTCAGTCCCTGGCATCTTCAGACAAAAGGATCAGGTGGTAGGTGATGTGTGAAAGACCTCTGCCTGAGACTTTAGAGAGCTGCTTCCACTCTGAATAGACAATGCTGACCTTGACGGACCAGTGGTCTCATGCAGTATAATGCAGCTTCATGTGCACTCTGGTTTAACATAAGAGAATCTGATCCGATCTAATACAGCTGGGTGGAATGCTGTGATCAGAATTCTGTGAGTTTTCAAGAGCCATCTTTCCTTAAGCACTTGGCTTTTTGCCAAATAAATCAGCCATTTAAAGTTGGAATCATTTAATACTAAGGGCTTCACAGTTATGAGATACACTAAAATTCATATTCTATTCATGGGATTGGATCCAGTGAAAAACTTCTGCAGATGAACTTTTTTTTTTTACCCATTCACCCTTCCCAGGCAGACATCCAAGTTCCCCCTCATACTGTTCCTGGGGTCCCCTTATTCCCAGAAGCAACATTTTGGGGGTACTTGAAATGATGCCAGGACAGAGGAGGGGAAGTCACACTCCACAAACATTAATTCCTTCTGTCTGTGGAAATTTCTGATACAGCCAAGCCATAGTTTCACTAAACAAGGAAAATGCTGTAATGAACTCTTTATTGGGACTTAATTAAAACCCACCAGACCTAATCCAGCCTGCCAATGGACCACCCTTAACATACGGCTGATTTGGCAAGTAAGGAAAGTGCTGGTGAATGGACAATTTGCTTTGGGAAGGTTCCTGGACTAGTTGGCCATTCTCCTTCTTTTGGCTCAGATTAACATAACAGGCGTACAATCCGACTTGTGTAAACCATGTTCATTGTGTATTTCATAATGTTCCTTTACGTATCCTTGATTTTACTTTAGGTAAGATTTTACCTTTTCTTTTTCTCTGTTGCTAAGTGTCTTTTGATAATGCAAGACACTTTCTCAGACTGAATCATGAGTAACAGGATCATGAGGCAGAGAACACATATTTTGTTCCTCAATTGCTGCACCTGGAGGGGACAAGCTCCTGCAGCTGCTACAGAGCCTTCCTTCATGAAAAATAAATTATGAATCCAGAATGGATTCAAAAAGTCCAGCTTACCTCAAATGTAAAATGGAAATAAACTCTAACCACCCCAGTGTGAATGCCACCGAAAGACAGTACAAAAACAAGCTCACATTGCCCCCACTTTGTTTAGTTTGTAAAAATTGGGTTGTTGGGTTTTTGTTTTGTTTTTTTGCAAATAATTGATATTGTGCACTGTGCAACTGTGGATGCATAAACTTTTCCAAATCATTCCTGTCCCCCAAACACCACATAAGGTATTTTAAATGCTCCAGTTCCAGATGAGAAGTATCTTACCTA
This sequence comes from Gekko gecko, assembly GCA_029375565.1. Lineage (NCBI taxonomy): Eukaryota > Metazoa > Chordata > Lepidosauria > Squamata > Gekkonidae > Gekko > Gekko gecko. The sequence continues at coordinate 46,030,691 of JAPDNY010000006.1, forward strand.
TATATTTCACTTCCATTTTTAAAAGTACATAATATTTCAAGAGAGCTGCAATCAATGAAGTCGATACAGACTGCCTTTCTTTCCCCTCAGCGACGTCCTTGAAGCCCTACCCGCCTCATTTCCAAACTGCCAGGAGATTAAAGGTCCTGTCCCTAAAGAGGTTATGAGTGTTTATTCAGCCCCAAAGCAGACTTCGGTGGCCATGCATCAGTGGGTGAAAAGTCAATGGTCTACAGATTTCAATCACAAGGCAAGTTGGAACTGAAGTCACTGCTGCTCTTAGTTTAATCAGCAACAAAGGTAACGAAGTATCATCCAAATTAGTGACATTATTCTTGGCTAACTAGCACAGCTTCCTAGAAGGGCATTTTCTTAAAAAGACTGATACCCAGCCCTACCCAATGCCACACAGCAAACAGCAAGGCTGCCATAACACCGCAAAATGCAGTATGTTGGCTTTTGGGGCCAACTTTTCAAGCAGGTCTGTTTAATAGTATGAACCATTGTTGCATTGCCAGCAACAGGCTCCCCTCCCTAGCATGATATAACACATGCAGAAGCAGGTACTCCTTACGTTTATATCCTACTGTTCTTCCCTACAGCTACAGTGCTTCTGCTCCACATAGGGTGACCAAGTAATGACAACTCCAATTACTGGTCCTTGCTACTATTTCAAACTCCTCTGCATTGTACAGCAAAGTTGAAGGACTAAAGGAGATTCCAGCAGAATGTTAGTGCAGGTATTGCTGTACCACTATTAAACTCTGTGTCCGTTTAAGCCTATGCTGCTGCCCCACACTTTTGCTTGACAGTACCTGAATTTCAGGATATAACAGCAGTGCTAGCCAGACCCGGAACAGCTTAGCTTCAATAAGAATGATGTATCATGTGTCTTTAACCCATGCCCAGGAACCATGTATTACCCAAAGGCCTTTCAACTTTGAAAAGTCACTTTATCGCCAAGATACAGCACTAGAAGGTTTTAGTGGAATTGCAAATGAAGAGCAGAATCCTTCACAAAGGCAGTATGTATCCAGCAGTTCCAGTCTAGAAACACACTCACAGGGTTAATTTGGAAAATAGAAAACTATTGGCCCTTGAAGGCCACGATTGCAGATTTGGCTGGCATGCCTACCTTTGGTATGGGAAAAACAAGGTGGATTCAATGTTTAAGCATCATTATATAAGGAGAACGTTGTTTGAAGCATGGACCAGATACAGGAATACAATTCCCAATGAAAGACCTCTATGGATTGTTCCTGCTGCAGTTATTCATCCTTTTTCAGAATATAAAGGTAATGATTGGTTAACGTACCAAGAGCTGCTTCAAAAAGAAGGGAAGAAATTTGTTTTAAAACCAAATAATGAATTGACATTTGAATATGGTTGGTTACAATATGGACAAATACGAGACATTTATAAAAAAGATTGTAAAGAGGTGGGTTTTAGAGCTAAAAATGATGAGTTTGAAGATATTTGGTTGGAAAAAGGGAGAAAAGTGATTTCTGAGTTGTATAAAATATTGTTAACTGTATATACTTTGGATGAAACTGTTAAAGAGCAAATGATAAAGTGGGCCATAAACATGAATAAGGAAATTTCAATGGATTCTTGGGAATTTTTGTGGAGAAAAGCTCTAAAAATATCAACCTGTGTTAACGTAAAAGAAAATGCTTTAAGATGCTTTATAGGTGGTACATGACACCAAAAAATATAAGTATGGATAAGAACTTGAGTAACAAATGTTCAAAATGTAAAAAAATAGAGGGTTCTTTTTATCATATGTGGTGGACATGTGAGGAAGCAAAAGTATACTGGTCAAATGTTCATTGTGAGATGCAGAAAATATTGAAAATCCCTATTAGAAAGAGTCCGGAACTTCTTCTCTTAGGTTTGACAATAAAAATTAAGCAGAAAAAAAATAGTATAGACCTAGGATGTAACAGTGACGATCAGGACTGGTTAAGGAAACTGCTATTTTTAGCTGAAATGGACAAAATGACTAAAAAACTAAATGGACAAATGGCAGAACAATACTTAAAAGAATGGGAAGAGTTGAAAATCTATATGGAAACTGAACATAAAATGAAAGGGAAAATGTACAACCTTGATTCTTATTGAAAATGAAGTTACGTTAGATTAAGTTAGATTTTTATATATAAAATATAAGTTACCTGGTTTATAGATTGTTATAAGTTTAAACTTGATTACTTTTATTGTTTTTTGTTATTGGCAATAGCAATGTTGGAAGCCTATTGGGGGGGAAGGGAGGAAGGGATATAATCTATAACTTGAATTGGAAATTATGTTTAAAAATGTTGAATATATTCCAATAAAAATCTTGTTTTAAAAAAAAATAGAAACACACACACACACACCCTGGATTCCATGTCTATATCCATTTGCTATAACCCATCTCTTGATCTTGCACAAAGATTCTGCAAAGTTAGTGTGGCCAAGTTTCACAAAACTTGTGAAATAGTGCCATCCTACTGTGTGGGGCAGCTCACTTCCATTCCTTCAACCAGTATCCAATTATAGTTATGCCTTTAGCCTATGGAGCCAGGGTGCAAGCAATAGAAGAGCACACAAGCAGCAAGCTGGATAGATTATGCCACCATTAGTTGCACCTTCCACTCTTCAATTTGAGGCTGTAGAATAGAATAGAATAGAATAGAATAGAATAGAATAGAATAGAATAGAATAGAATAGAATAGAATAGAATAGAATAGAATAGAATAGAATAGAATAGAAAGTGAAGATCCACTTTCAGATTCCCACTCATTGGGAATCTGAAGCTCATGTGGATGTCATGTGGATTTGATGAGCCTGGGGGTAAAATCATATGTACACCCTGAACACCTGGGAGGAATAAAAATAGAATAGTTACACAACTGAAGTATGTTCATTTCCAATACATTATGTATTTCTTACATTTTTATCCCACATGCTCTATAAAAATTCTCCCCTATCTCCATGTGAGACTCAGAGAAACCTGTGTGAGGGGGCCAGTCATACTTTCGTACTGCTGAGCTTAAGGATATCCAATGAGCTTCACAACAGTGTGGGGACTAGAACTCAGGTCTTCCCATTTATAGTCCCACACTCAAATCATGATACAACATTGGCTCAATATCAGAGGAGACAGCAGGAACTTTGCTAACAAATTCAACTGGATTGGATTATTACACACAGAAATGGAGCACTCTGGAATTCTGAGTACCCCTGACTAGAAGTTACTGGCTTTTATCCAGCTGAGCTTTGTACCCAGGCACACTAAGGTAAGACAAGAAATAGATAATCAACTGTTCCAGCCAAGGTGAAGTACCACCCACAGGGACGGCTGACTTTTGTACCTCTGCATGGGCCACTGCTTTGTGCTGGCTTCCTTCCAATGCAGAAGCAAAGCCAAACAGGTCACTCCTGCAGGACCATGCATGTGGACTTTTCTAAGGACAGAAAAATATATCTTACAGGTATAAGAACAACAAAAAAAATGCATTCAATTTTAATTCTGCAGTCACCAAGTTCGGGAAACACTAGGATAATAGTGTACGAGAGACAATGGTCCTGTGGCACACACGGAACTTGCTATTTTTCTTTATGACTTTTCTAAATACCATCCACATTTTAATAAGCAAAGAAAAGGAGAGGAAGAAATACAAATATGCCTGCTCAGAGATATCTGTTAATGATAAAGAGCACTAAACAAATCATGGGAAAGAACACTGAAGAGGGAAGCCAAAGAAATAAAACAGTCCAAGTAAATGGCACGAAAGCAGAGACATCAGCCAATTTTTATTCTCAGTTGTTGTTCTTTTGTAGGCCCATGAGGTTATAATCTTTAAATTCTTTAGCGTCAAGTTGTATGACAGCTCTGAATATACTCTGCTCAAAATGTCATAAGCACCATAGATCAGCGATGAAGCATAGAGTCTGCCTCTGGGGAACAAAAAGGTAATTCCCTTGTTTTTCCAATATTCAGCAATTACAGGATATAAACCTTATGAATACCAATGAGGACATGCGCGTGCACATGAGTGTGTGTGTGTGAGAGAGAATATCAGCTATATTTTATTGGGGTTTGTATAACAGTTTTATTAGCATAAATTGAGAACTATTGGATTATAAATAGGATCTGTTAAACAAAGGCAGATTTAAGAAGATCTTTCATGGAAGATCTTGCAAGGGAGGAAAATGCCAGTGTTCATAATACTTTTGAAAAGTATTCATGAATCGCTTAAAAAGAGAATTAAAAAACAGTAACCCATTTTCAGAAATTTTAACAATTCAGTCAGAAAGACTTAGGCTATTGGTCTTCAACTGGTAAACCGTGATCAACACGGATCAACTGGTAAACCGTGATCAACTTCAGACAGATCTCACTACTTAGTAGCACCACTGACATTATAAAAGAGACAGAAAATGGAGAGGGGCGGAAGACAGAAGAGAAGTTTATAAATTTACTTCATTTATACCCCAGTATTCTTCCTGGTGAGGATGCAAAGTGACTTACATCAATCTCCTGCCCTTTGTTTTTATTTCACAACAACCCCCTGAGAGGCAGGTTAGAGTAAGGGACTGCCCCAAGGTCACCAAGCAAAGAGCCACCTGCTCTGTAAGTACCTGGTGCTAATTGACACATACACTGGGCATAACCAAAGTTTGTACCACTTACACAGTCATGGTTCTCCAGCAGTAAGACAAGCTTCCCTAAGGAGATGTGGTCTATTACTAGGAAGACATGGAGTTCTTTAACAGTCCTTCTGAACTCAATTACCATGAAAATATGGATGACCCTCATACTAGGTTTACCTCAACACCACCAGCAGGCCTACAGTCTGGCCCAAGCAGAGGTATGGAATATGACTTCTCAAAATAGCCTTCCCTAGGTTCCTCTGGCCATTCTTTTTGCTTTATTTGTTACATTTGTTACAAAGTGCCACTAGCACTTTAACTGTATCTATTTGTGACTTGCTATTTGTAATATGTATGAATTTTAAGGCATTTTGTATATACTGAATTGTTGTTTTACTGTATTTCAACTTTTAATGTAAGCCGCCCTGAGCCCGCTTTGGCGGGATACAAATTGAATTAAATAAATCAATCCAGGTTCTTAGCTTCCTTTTTTTGCCTTCTTCCGAAGGACTCCTCCTTAATGACAGTCAATTTCTTAGTCGCTACTACATCACACGTCCACAAATCCTATCACCAATGGAGACAACCCACTGGCAACTGCACCAACCATGGATGGTTAGTGCAAAAATTCTCCCTCCCCTGGTGCTCTCCACAATAGAAGAGAGCTCTGATAAAAGAAGATCTGCTGTGCTGTGTGTGAAAAAGAAAACCTAATTTTCAGGTCTGCTAAGAGGAAGGAGAGACCAATAAAGACAAAATTGAAGGGACCTTGGTCATTCTGGACCCCCCACAGAGTGTAGCCTGTGATTGGTTTTCATATGACATTTGGGCTGGGTCTGGTAGATGTCAGGGAACCCTGAATGGAATCCTCATCTAGGGGCAGTTCTTGGTAGCCCTGGAAACTGCTTCCCTGAGATCTTCAGTGCCTGTATCAAACTGGGGGAGGGACTGATTAGTTTCTCATTTTGCATGGTTTTGAAGAGGCAGAAACAAGAGGAACTCACAGAACTTCTTTTCTTTTCCAATGGCTGGCAACATGTGAGAGAAGACTGATTCTCCTTAACACAGGTTGAGCAGAGGGGTACCATCTTGTTTTACTTCATGCTGGGCTCCAAAGAAGAGAAACAGCAATACAACATCTCCATATCTCTCCCTATCTCCTTATCCAAAGTAAGAACCAAGACTGATCCTCCCAAGGACCATAAATGCATGACCAGAAAGCCAGTATATATATATATATAAAATACTGGAGCCCTAAACTACACTCTGCACTTCAATTGCTTCCTTCTGAATGAGCTGGGTTATTTGCTTTTAACTGCTGTAGGTCCCATTTTTACTCTTTTCTGCAAGCCAGTTCCCTAAAGTGACCTTGTACTCAGTACAGCTAACTGCTGGTTAATGTACAGCAAGACCCAGTTATGAGGACGCTATGACTCTATGACAGAGCACAAGATTTGCAAGCAGAAGGTTCCAGATTCAATCTCTGCCACTTTCGGATAATGCATATCAAATTCTGAGATGGACCTTTTTTTGGAGACCCTGAAGACTGCTGCCAGTCATAATGCAGAAGACTGCTGCCAGTCATAATGCACAATACCAAAATAACAGTGCCATCCTCAGCAGAGCTGCACCTTTCTAAATCCACTGACTTCACTTGACTTAGAAGGGTGTAACACTATTTAGGAATTTATCCTGTTAGTGGATCAATGTTGTTCTTCAGTAGAAGGGAGCTCCATATGTTCAAGAACAAACATTTAACCATGCCTCAAGCCTATCCCAAACAGAGCTGTGCTTTATGCATCCCTCCTCAACACAAAACTACTGTATGTTTCCAGTACAGCATTCCATCAACTTAATGTAAGACATACTATGCCACATGATTAATAGTTACTGAGATTTTGTGCCTCACAAAAACATCAGAATTCAAAGCCTCTAACACTTCAGCTGTAATTTTTTTAAAAAAAGCATTTCCAAAAGAGTTCAGAGTTGAACAGAAGGAACTAGTAATTTCATCAATTAGCAGTATTCAAAATCTACTGTAAATTTTCTCATTATTTCATTCCTTTATGCAACAAGTGCTGTAAAAAAAAGTAACCCAAGCTTTTTCACAAGGACAGAATAGAACTCTGGGAGTCTTTGCTCAAGAACTAGAAGAGTTTTACATCTGAAAAGAGTGAGGGTGCCTCATCTCCCCTCCCCCCAATTCATAATTACAAGTACTGAGTCAACCAACCAACCAAGGCAAAGGCTCCATTTACTATGCTACTTGTGGCAATACTTATTTCTGTCACGCTTTAAGTATTTCACATACATTATTCGTAGGTAGAGAAAATACTATGAGATTGCCAGGCTTGTTGACCCAGTGAGTTTATAGTTGAGCTGGAATTTGAATCTGAGATTTTCCCTGTCCCTTCTCATTCTCTTAATCTCCACACTAATTCTTTACCTTCATGTGAGAATATTATCTTAATGTATTGCACACATTCACTTGTTCATGATGGCTATTTCCCTCTCCCCACCAGGTGCTTGTTCATGATGAAGAGGTCCATCCAGGTCATTTATCTGAAGCTGAAGTTGTTCACATCACCAAAGGTCACTTCAAAATGGCAGCAGCATCAAGTTTCTTGTGATCCTTGTGCCACCAAAGGGCAACAGTGATAGGTTCAAGTCAGAAAAGCTGCCCTCTGCTTCCCAGGCTTCTTTTCATTAGCTATTAAGAGGTTTATAACAAGTAACACACATACAAAGGAATAAGAATAAGTAGCACAATATTTTTCAGAGCTCTTTCAAAAGGTATTAAGACAGAGACTAAACTCAGCAGTAAGACAAAAGGTTCACCTAGTCCAGCTTCAGAACAATGCAAATGGGTACATTTGCAACGTTATGCAATATTAAGACAAGACAATCACTCATTGCTTCAAAGACAATCTACACTGCCCAGCCTGCCAGTGAATGCCCTGACGAATCCCATACCCCATTTGGCTGCAGAGCTTCATGCATCCTCCCTTCCCCACAACTGCAGTCATAGCTTACATAATATAATACACGACTCATACACATGGTTTATAATGCACAATGCACAACTCCAACAACAATTTTAATCATGCATATGCCAAAGTCCTTCCTAATTAGAGATGGGCCAGTTTTGTCAATACCAATTCAACACACATTCAAATTATTTTTCAAGATAGCCAGGGGCCAGCCATTTAATATTTTTTTACATTCTGATTACTTCCAACAGTGGTGTCATTCCACAGCAAGAATTCCAGATATTTAGTACACAAGCATTCCAGTACGGGTGCCTGATATTATCTTATGTGAACTCATAAAAAAACTTGCAAGAAATATACAGACGACATGTCTGTACTTCCAATTCCAAAATTTCAAACAAAAGACTGCCAGATTAAACACTTGCAATTCTACTATTAATCAGGGTATAATCACAATGTATTTAAGCATGAGTCTGATGATGACACTTTACGATATACATGGGAAAAACATACATCTCTGGGTCTTTGGATGAAGTGAAGGAGCCCGATGGATGAAATCTAGAGTCCTTCATGTATCTGTATCACTTCCAAAGTCACTGACAAGTTAATTCACACTGTCAAACTGTTCTCATGAGATGTGAACGGAAGGGGCATGGACCAGAAAGGTTAAAACTATGAGAGGATACAAAATATGCCTGAGCAGTGATGTGGAGTGAATACCGAATGTTCAAGCAGTTTGCCTAAAGCAATCTGGAAATGAGACTGAACTTTGGCAGAATCCAGCAAGCATGCCTAGAGAAACAAAGGGAAAAATATACTGGACCTGCATAATCCATCTTTTGGCAACGTCCCCAATCCCAGCCCAACAGCTACACTGTGCTAGGTCTGCAGCCCTCCGCTTCTTCAGCCTGTGCCTCCAACATATCCCCAGCCATCTGGTCAGCACACAGCCCCAGGCAGCCCACACGCACTTTTCTTTCATCAGTTTAGTAATGAATAGCTTCAGCACCTTAGACAATCTCACCTACTCTACCAGCCCTCATCCTCCTCCTACCAGGCCCAGCAGGTCCTCAGCCTGCCTTATATAGCTCTTCTGACATTAAGGTCCCAGGGTAATAGTCCTGCTACAGTGGCAACTATCTTATAAAAGACAGCTTTCCAAACATCAAGACATCTGATGAAAAGTAAAAGCCTTTGTCATAACTTTTTATACAGAGAAAGTTTATAGCCATAGTGGGTGCAGACTGGAACACTTCCTTGGCTCAGTGCAGGCAACCTTTCCAACCTGTTCATTTCTCTCCTACACTTCTCACAACTGTGTGTGCACCATTAGGGAGGCAGGGCTTCTGTATTATGCCTCCTGACACTAACTACTCATTAGGAATGATGCCATACCTTTCACATGAAGAATATGGCATCATCCTGGAGGTCTTCTGATGGGGCCTGCAGGACTTTTTTTGTAAACAGCCATACAGTGCTGAGGCTGCATCATCCACAACTGGATTTTTCCCCCTGTGTGGACTGTGAACCTGTGTGCTGTAGCATTTAGAGTGCTGGACTAGGATCTGGGTGACCCAGGTCTGAATTCTCACTCTACTATGGAAGTTTGTTGGATGGCCTCAGGTCGGTCATATACTTTCAGCCTGAGATACCTCACAGGGTTGTTGTGAGACTAAAATGGAGGCAGGGAGAATGATGTAAGTTGCTACATGCCCTCACTGAGGAGAAAAATGGGGTATAAATGAAGTAGAATAAATCAATAAATCCAGAATATGAATACTGTAGCTCAGTAATAGAGTAGTAATCAATGGAGCTTGAATGCAATGGCAAGGGGCATGAGTTACATTAGAGGGTCAAGAGGATTTCTGTAGACCCAGACCTGGATTTACACACAAGCTCAATATACTGCATGTAAGAACCTTGGTTTATGAGAGGCCTCCAAACATTAAGAAAAAGGGAAAGGAAAGGAAAAGGAAAGGAAAAGAAAAGAACTTAGTTACATTTTTGGTAATGCTATAAGGCCTTTTAAACTTGATATGACTTAGGGCCTAAACATGTTTTTATGCTGGTGGGTCCACAAAGTTTTCCTCAATACATCCAGGGAATATTATAAGCCAAGAATGTGTCTTATTGGGAATTATGTACTAATTTCAGAATAACTCTCAATGACCTAGAATCATTAACACATCCCAGAAAAACACAGTTACCTACACTAGAGTGGAGGTGATTAGCTAACCACTACAAATGCCTTTAACTACTGCAGATAGGGTGGCCAGGAAGTAGCCAATAGCTTCCTGGAGCAACTGGGGGTGGGGACTGGCATACCAGCATCACACCAGCATGCTGACATCACATCCAGTAAACACCTGAAGTGACATAATCGGACACTTTAGGATTTACAAAAACTCCATGGCAAAACAATAGAGTTTTTCTGAGTCCTAGAGCATCCACAATGCCACTTCCAATGCTATCGCAACACCCCAATTTCCACTTCCATTTTCTCCCAACAAAGCTTTAGGTACCAGCAGGCAACACAACAGGTTGCTGGGAGGTATCCCACATAGCAGGAGACCTGGCTGGCAAACTTAACAGAAGGTCATTTATGTTTAATAAATGTGCAACACTTATTTTAGCGTTGTGGATATGTGGGCAACAGCTGGCATACAGACTAAGAGCATTGAACCACAACTCAACAGCAAACAAACGTGCAACTATGGGCAATTCTATCCGCTCTGCATGAGAGAATGCCTTTTAAAAGCCAAAGCAATTTTTTTCAGTCACACATTTTCCACTCTTTTGCCAAATCAAATGCTTGCCAAACCCTGCATTGGGCTGAACACGAATGATGTACAATGTGGTTTAGCACTGTAATAAAAAGGAATTAAACTGTATGCTAATAAAAGGGAGGGAGTTGCTAGGCAACGAGGAGGTGGAAAGCAGCTTTTGTTTTGAAATCTCTGCTGTTAAAGGGTTAAACAACAAAATCTGCTCTTTTTTTCCTGAACTTTTTCAGCAATACATAGTATTCTATGGGCAACACAGAATGGCCTTGTCCCAAGAACAAGGCCCCATTTACATAAAATACCACTCTCAGGGCCCTCAAACAAACGTGGAGGCTGTTTGAATGTCATAAAGGTGGTAAAAAAACCCTGAATGCCTAGCCTAGTCAAACATTACCACCTTCAGAAAGAAGCCACCAGAAAATGGATTTGTGTTCCTACATTTCACGTGGAATAGGGCAGCTCCCAAACACATGGATAGCCCCAGTCATATGAAGAATGTACACACCAGGGTCAATGGCCACCAGCAAAATCTGAAGCTCCTCCATGCATGCAGAATTGGGTTTTGGCACTCTTCATGAGGCAACCATGACAGTTTAACTACTATTTATGTACTGAAAATCACACTGGTTATTTATTTAAAATATATTTATAAATAAATACACCTTTCTCCCAGATAACTGGAACCCAGGGTGGGTACCAACATCAGGACAAAAGCACAATTCTAAAAAAACAGATTGAAACAACTAGCAAGACATGTAGATTTTGTAATTTCTTCCAAAAGGCTATTCCATAACAGGGAGTAGCTGCAGAAAAAAACTTATCAGCAAGCAACAGCAGGATGTACCCTCAAAACAGATGGAACAACAAAAAGGTATTATTGTGTTGAATGAAGCTGCAACACAGGATCATACCAGGAATAACAGTCCTTCAGGTATATGGGCCACAGGCTGTGAGGGGTTTTAAAAGTAAGCAGCAGCATCTTTAATTTGCCTCAGAAATGAACAGGTAATTGATGCAAAGATTTCAAAATGAATGCAATATGATCCCGGCATCCTGTCATTGATAAAAGACAGGTTGCTGCATATTGCACCACCTGTATTTTCCAAGTAATCTTCAATGGTTGCCCCACATAGAACACCTTACAATAGTCAAACCCTAAGATCATTATTGCATGGATCGAAGTGGCCAGATCGGCTGTTTGCAACTAGAGGGAAAGCAACTAGAGGGAAAGCTTGTAAGTTAAATGCAGTTAGTAAAGTTCACTTTTGGACACTGTATACACCCACTTCTCAAATAGTAAAGTTGGGTCCAGCAGGATTCCCATGCTCTTCAGAGTGCCTGTCAAAGAAACTTGGAACCCCTTCAAAGCAGATGCCACTATTCCTGCAAACAAGTGTATGTTGCATGACAAAGGAAGAGATGATTCCCCTCCACAACAAACAATTACCATGAGGTACATGTCCCTTCTGAGAATAACTTTGGCTCTATACGTCCAAACAGGGTTCATTTTGTAGCAGGAATTCCTTTGAATATTAGGCGACACACCCCTAATGTAGTCAATCCTCCAAGTGTTTACAGAGCTCTTCTTACAGGGGCTACTGTAAGTCATAATCATAATGAGTTTTATGATGGATTTTAATTGTATTTTTATGTATTGTGTAAGCCACCCTGAGCCTGCCTTGGTAGGGAAGGCAGGGTATAAATTGAATAAAATAAATAAATAATAAATAAATATTGTAAGCTCTTGGAGGATTGGCTACATTAGGGGTGTGTCGCCTGATATGCAAAGGAGTTCCTGCTACAAAAAGAGCCCTGCCTCCAAGTGTGACAAAAATGTGTTTGGTAGTCTATAGACACTGGGACACTATAGACTCTAAAGACATGCCCTTCTCAACATAGAATACATCAAACAAAATGGATTATGGACTGCTGAGTGTTTGACACTCCTATTTTGTAGTCCAGTCAAACAAAACCAAAAGTGTGATTAAGCACCCGCAAGACCATTATCTACCAGTACAACTTCCAGATGTCCTTTAGGTCACTTCTAATGCCACGGTTAGCTTTTTAAAAGATTGCAGGAGGGAAAGAAAACAGCATCCTAAATCAGAAATGATAACTGTAAAGGGAAATATGGTATGGCAAAGTGGCTTACTAATCAAGTAACACTGTAATTTAGTTCCATCCCTTTAAGACATTCTACAGTAAACATCTCTTAAGGTGAAATGCCATATCCAGAAAATAAAACATAACACATGGAATAACAGAAAAGCCAGTTTCCTTCCTGATCAGTCACATGATCTTCACAATCCATGACTAATTACACATATAAGCAAAGTCACTATCCATTCGTTGCACAAAGTAGAGTTATCTTTTCAGCTTCAAAACAGCATCACAAACTAAGGCCACAATAATTTTAACAGGAGGCCAGCTTTTTTGTTGTTTGGTTAAATTAAACTAGACCAGCTAGCTTCCATTGATATTATTCATCCCCCACACACAAAAAAAAGCACTGAAGTTCAGCTGTTACACGGACTTCTTTCCCCCTTATGCTACCCTGGGAGGCACCTTGACTGTTGACGAGAATAATAAAATCCAAAAACAAATGGACTGCCACTATTTCTCATTCCTACCTTTTAATTACAAAAACCTTCAAAATCCTCTGTATCCACACCCAGCTTTTGGATATCCATGCCAATTTACTGCATTTTTTATACTGAACAACTGACCCTTTAAAAAATAAAGAAATTAAAGCCTCCAATCCAATAGCAAGAATAGAGTTACAATGTGGGGGGAAGACAGTGAAGAGATTAGCTCCCTGTACCCTGTCATATTCCAGCCACTGTCTGGGAAGCTTTTTTCACCTCTGTTTTCACAAATGGAAATACCCAGGATGGTAGGCCGATATTGCCATCCAGTGTGAAGAAATGGCCCCCAGTAACAGCAAGCAAGATTAGGACAACAAAAAAAAGGGAAAGCACCTGGGCCCAATTTAATACCAGCAGAACTATTCAACATTGACCCAGACTGGCGGGCACAGATTTTGGCTGCCTTTTTCACTGAAATAAACAAGATGGGAAATATGATGGAAATCTGGTGCAGTGCAATACTTGTTCCAATTTATTAAAAGGGGAACCTGACAGACTCGATGAATTACCATCCAGTAAGCTTGCTATCCACTATAGGATAACTTTATGCTGCAATGCTTCTTGAAAGGCTAGAATCTTGGGTTGAAGGAAACAATATTTTAGGAAAAGAATAGGCTGGTTTTAGAAAAGGAGCAAGTACCATCGACCATTGCCATACCCTCCAGTTCTTGGTTGATAAATACATGAGTTCTAGAGAAGGCATGTTGGCAACTGCCTTCATGGACCTAAAATCATTTGAAGAAATATAGCATCGAACCACGTCTCCTTTACTTAATTCAACTGCTCTATAACCACCCCTCTGCCTGGGTTAAATGCCGAGAGTTAGGACAGCTATCAGAGCCTTTCATCCTAGACAAAGGAGTCAAGCAGGGATGTTTACTTGCACCCCTGTTGTTCAATTTATATATAAATGACCTCAGACCCTGTATCCTGAAGGAAGCATGTCGTCTTCCACATTTATCCAAGCACAAAGTTCCAATCCTTCTATACGCTGATGATGCTGTGATAATGTCAACATCGTTATCATGAGGGCTTGTCCATCAATGTAGCGAAATCCAAGGTCATAGTATTCACCAAAAAGAAAAAGGGGGGAAATTTCAAATGGGACACAGCAGGCCAACCTATGGAACAGGTCAATCAATTTAAATATCTGGGAATCCACTTCGAAGCATCTCTTACATGGAAAACACACTTGAATCTAGCAAGGAACACAGCTTTGAGAGTAGGGGAGACAATCGTAAAATACTTCTACTTATCAGGAGGCCAATTTGTCCCCTCAGCCTTAAAAGTATTTAATGCTAAGGTTCTAAATCAATTCCTGTACGGTGCGGAAATTTGGATGCAGGCTGCTTCTGAAAAAATGGATTCCATCCAGTATGACTTTTTCTTTTTTCTTTTTTTTAAAGAAAATTTATTATCGGATATATAATAGCATGTTCCACATTTTGTTTACAATTCTTATCATATCCTTTTCAAATTTTTATCTCCCCCTCCCCTGGCTTCCCACGATGCTCCGCCCCCGTTAACATTTCCACCCAATATTCTTGTACATTCAACTTGTTCTTAATATTCAAATCTTAAATTTCAATATTTTGCTTTTTTAACTTTAACAATTAGGTAACTTTTCAAATACAGTCTCTCTTGTTACAACACTTCTGTTATTAGTAACTATCAAAACAAAGTAATCTATTTTTCACATCCCAGTTAAGCTCTAAATAGTCTTTAAAATCTTTCCAGTCTATTAAAAATTCTTCGTCTTCTGCTCCATGAAGTTTTCTTGTTAGTTTGTCCATTTCAGCCATAAAAATCATTTTTTTAATCCATTCCCACTTATCAGGTATCTGCTCTTGTTTCCAGAACTGAGCGTAAGTCATTCTTGCAGTTGAAATGAGATACCATAACAAAGTTCTTTTTGTCATTTTGACTTCTTCTAACTTTAGTCCTAAAAGCAACATTTCTGGTTCTTTTTTCAACGTACATTTCAAAATTTTCTGAATTTCACTATGAATCTCTGTCCAAAAAACATTTGCTTTTTCACAAGTCCACCACATATGGTAAAATGAGCCCTCTTTCTTTTTACATTTCCAACATTTGTTAGACATATTCTCATTCATATTAGCAATTTTTTTTGGTGTCATGTACCATCTATACATAATTATGTAACAGTTTTCTTTAACATTAACACATGTTGATATTTTAATTGACTTTTTTTACAATCTCATCCTCTGTATACCATTTTAACAAAATCTTATAAATTTTAGAAATCATTTTTTTACCTTTTTTACTCCAAATCTTTTCAATTTCAATATTTTCTTTTCTAAAACCATATCTCATTTTGTCAGTCTTAAATAAATCATAAATCTGTCTATAATTTAGCCAGTCATATTCAAGACCCAAGTCTTCTCTAGATCTCATCATGAAACTTTTCCCCTCAATTTTCAGAATGTCTCTGTAAGGTAACCAGTCTTTTCCTTTGTGCCTTGAAAGTGGTTTTATTACTTCAGCCGGAACAATCCACATTGGTCTTGCTTCAAAAGAGAATCTCTTATATCTCATCCATGTAATAAATAGTGATCTCCTTATGAAGTGGTGTTTAAAAAGGTTATCTACTTTGGATTTCTCGTATCATAAATAAGCATGCCAACCATATCTTCAATCATGCCCTTCTAGTGCCAACAGCTGTCTATTCTCCAAGTTGATCCACTGCTCCGACCAAGCTAGGCACACCGCATCATGATACAGTCTAAAATTAGGAAGCTGGAAGCCTCCTCTTTCTTTCGCATCACAAAGTATTTTCATTTTAATCCTTGGCTTCCTTCCAGCCCACACGAATTTAGAAATCTCCTTTTGCCATAAATTCAACACTTTACAATCTTTCACAATTGGAATCGTTTGGAATAAAAATAGCAAACGGGGTAAGATATTCATTTTAACTACAGAAACTCTGCCCAATAAGGATAAATTCAAAGTATTCCATTTCTTGATATCTTGTTGAATTTTATTCCAGGCCTTTTCGTAATTGTTCTTAAACAAGTCTATATTATTTGCTGTAACCTCAATTCCCAGACATTTAGCCTTTTTCACCACTTCACATTGGACTCTCTCTTGTAAATCCAATTGTTTTTCCTTTCTCACATTTTTACAGAGTATCTTTGTCTTGTTCTTATTAACATAAAATTCTGCCAAGTCACCAAATTCTTTAATCCTTTCCATCAATAACGGTACATTTCTTAATGAGTCTTCAATTATAAACATTACGTCATCAGCAAAAGCCCTATATTTATATTCAAAGTTTCCAATTGTAAGCCCTTTTATGTCTTTATCTTCCTTTACTTTACTCAGCATCACTTCCAAGATCCAAATAAATAACAAAGGAGATAACGGACATCCTTGTCTTGTACCTTTTTGTACTCTAAAATAATCCGTCAACTCCTTATTCACGTTCAACGACGCTTTTTGTTCACAATATACAGCCCTGATCATATTTGAAAAGGGCTGTCCAATGTCCATTTTGTCAAGGAATTGAAACATAAATTCCCAGTTTAAATTGTCGAAGGGTTTTTCAGCATCCAAAAATAAAAAGACAACTTCCTTTTCAGGGTGTTTATCATAATACTCTATTGCATCAATCACAATCCTTAAATTGTCTCTAATTTCCGCCAGGCATTTGAGTAGGAGCCGCCGCTTCCCTTCCCCCCTTTGGCCGCCACCCCCCTCCGCCGCCAACTTCACTAACTTATGTGGTAGAGGAGGGGACAGCCGAGTGAGATCCATTGGGTCCCACCATGACCAACATTGCTGTGTCTAATGATCATTTGATGCCATCGGATTGAGATATAGAGTAACTATAGAGCACTTTATGATGTAGGAATGTTTTAGTGGTTTTATGTGTTTTAACTTGTTTGTTCTTGGCACTGGTTGCCCTATTGTAAGCCACCCTGAGCCCGCTTGCGTGGAGGGTGGGGTAGAAATGGAATAAATAAATAAATAAATTTGTCTATTTGGTAGAAAGCCGGCTTGTTCTTCTCTGATAGCGTTCTTTAAATAAACTTTTAATCTTTCTGAAATAACTTTGGCAAATAATTTGTAGTCGTTATTAAGTAGCGAAATTGGTCTATAATTTTTCACATCTGACAAATCTTGTCCTTCCTTAGGAATAAGAGATATGTTGGCTTCTTTCCAAGATTCTGGTATTAATTTAGTTCGCTGAATTTCATTAATTAGAAGTTCCAAAATCGGGGTTAGCTCCTCCTTTAGTTTTTTATAAAATTTCACTGTGAATCCATCTGGTCCAGGAGCTTTCCCTAATTTGGCATCTTCTATTGCGTTATATATCTCTCCTTTCCGTATTGGACCACTCAGCATATCTTTGGTATCACTGTCCATCTCAGGTAAAGTTACCTTGTCCAAATACTTTTTAATCTTCGTTGGATCAATCTTCTTTTTTTGAAATAATTTTGCGTAATACTTGAAGAAGGCTCTCTTAATTCCATTTATATCAACAATTTCCTTGCCCTCCTCGATTATCTTAGTTATTGTCCTTCTCTCCCTTCTGTTCTTCAATTGCCAAGCTAAATATTTCCCTGATTTGTTTGCACCTTCAAAGGATTCCAGTAGAGTTCTCTGTTTAATGCTACTTTTAATTATTCTTGCAAAATTTGTATTTCTTTGAGAAGCTTCTTTTTACCTGGTCTCCTTTTCAGCTCATTCTCTTTTTGTTGTATTTTATCCTGTAAGTCTTGCTGCTGTTTCAAATTATTTTTCTTATCCACTGCATTCATTGAGATCAAAACTCCTCTCATCACCGATTTGTAAGCATCCCACACTGTCTGTATATTGACCTCTTGATTCAAATTCATTTGGAAGAAAATTTGCGCTTCTTTCCGCAAGGTCTCCACTAATCTCATCTTATCCAATAAATCCTCATTAATTCTCCAATGATATTGCTTTGCCTTTTCTTTTAATGTCCAAATTAACGGGTTATGATCTGAGTTGGTCTTTGGCAATATTTCCACCTTCTGAGTTTTTAATGCAATTTAGCTCGACATCCAAATCATATCTATTCTTGAGAAGGATTTGTGTCTATTCAAATAGAAAGTAAAATCTTTAATTTTTGGATTCCATTTTCTCCATACATCTTCCAACTTTTCTTGCTCAATAACTCTAAAAAAAGTTTGGGGTAACTTTCCAATCTTCTCAACACCTTTCTGTGATTGTCTATCCAATTTATTGTTAACAGTACCATTAAAATCACCAGCAACAATTATCTGCTCATAATGCACTTGGTCCAATTCGATCAGCAAATCCTTAAAAAAAATTCTCTTTGGCTCCATTAGGAGCGTACAGATTCACAACCAATGTCTTTTTTTGTAACATATTGATCTCAACAGCCACATATCTTCCTTCTTTATCTGTAAAAACTTGTTTAGGTTCCAACTTTTTATTTACATAGGTCACCACTCCTTTGTTTTTTTTCTCTGCCAAAGAATAAAATTCTTCTCCCAATTTTTTGTTAATCAAATATTTATTGTCCCGATTTTTTATGTGTGTTTCCTGCAAGCAGATGATGTTAGAATTTTGCTTTTGTAACCAATGATTCACTACTTTTCTTTTGTTAGGTGAATTAAGTCCATTTACATTCCATGATAATAATTTGTAATCCATCATTGAGGCTTTTTAAATATCTCCAAAGTCTTCGGTATTTTCGGCTTTAAACCTATACATATCCTCCGGTGTTTTAATCACATGTCTTTTTGAGTTGTATGTAAAGGACAGTCCTTGTGGTATTTCCTATCTGAATCTGATATTCAGTTGTTTCATCTTCTCCACCAACTTCTTGTATTTCTTTCTGTCCTGCAAAATGGACCTTGGGAGTTCTTTCATCATCATTATCTTTTTACTATCAATTTCCAAAGGCTGGGCAAACTGCTTCTTAAATACATCCTCTTTCATTTTCCTTGTCACAATTTTTCCTTTGAGCATAAGCAGAATTCACTCTATATATAAGATCAAAATTGTAATCCAACTCCCCTTTGTCTTCTCCCATGTATTCAGTCAAAGTTTCCATCACTTCAGTACGTATATCTTCTCCCATTTTTTCTTCAATGCCTCTCAATCTCAGCTGGTTTGACATTGCTTTATATTCCACAACTGCCTCAAGATTCCGGTTACTCTGTCCATTCACTTCAATTTTTTTTCCAAATCTTGTGTCTTTTGCTCCATTTCCGTTGATTTAGTCGCCAAAGCTTTAACTTGACTACTTGTATTTTCCACTTCTTTTTTAAATTCTGCCACTTCTGCAAGTACTAACTCTCTCAAGGCTGCCACATTTTTCTCCTGAACTTCTTCTAAGTGTTCCAGCTGTTTTTCCATCTTCTCATCAAATTGCTTTTCCAGTTGCTTGATCATACTATGAATTGCTTCTAGCATTCGCTTCTCCATTTGATCTATTGCTGCCTGCCATTCTTTCTTATCTTTGCCAGCCATACCTGGGCTCGCAGCTGACGCCACTCTTTGCTGGTGTTTTGGATCCGTTTTGGGAATTTATCGATATGGTTCGATCAGCTTGGCAACTCTCTTCCAATTCCCCTTTATTTCGCTGTTTCTAACAGCCTATTTTCTCTTTAAAACACTTTTTAAAATTTAGTCCTCCACAAAATGGCGGGTGCAATTTCGCTATGATTTTTTTGGCTAGAGTAGGTTCGTTTTAAACTTCCTCTTTCCGGTCCCTCGTTTAAAATGTCCTACCGGATGCACTTCCGGTCCGCTTCAATTTCGGTCCTACCGGATACACTTCCGGTCCGCTTCAATTTCGGTCCTCCAGCACAATCTCTAGCCAAGTTCTGTTTTCAGCCAGACACAGTTAGCTGTTACACCTCTGTCTCGCAATCTTCCCCGTCACTTTCGCTCATTCACTTATCTTAGCCTCTGACTGCAGGAATGTTAAACAAAGTTAATTTAGTCCGTTTTTGGCGCTTTAACCAGCTCTTCAAATTTTATCAATGGATCGATTCTACAGTTTAAAGTCTTATGCGCTTAACTGCCTTGCTCAAAACTCGCTAGATCTTCTCCCTGGTAAGCAAATCGTTACGGTAACCTTAGATGTTTATCTTGGGACTTCGCATCGTTCCTTTTTACTTCCAATGTTAGATCGTTTCTCAAGAGATCGGGAAATGGCGAATTTAAGCTGATTTGTCAGCTCGGCTAGCTTCTTTAGTGCTGATTTGCAAAAGCCCGCTCCTGAGAGGAGATCAAGGTGTAAACAAGCCCCCTCCGGAACTTGCGGACGCCAATCTCAACTCTCACTTGGACCTCGATGCTTGCTTGGCGACCCCCTGCCTGGGGGTTGCTGCGTTGGGCAGTAAAAGTGCCCAAACTGTCAGAAGAAGCTGCTGTCCACTCTGCACGATCGCAGGAGTGCGTCAGTTCGCCATTTTACTCCAACCGGAAGCCCCAGTATGACTTTTTCTGACACTTACTGGCTACTCCTAGATGTGTCTCAGGCATAGCACTGAGAGTGGAACTAGGCAAATTATCAATGGAAGCTAGGGCTTGGATTAAAGCATTTTTCTTTAAAGTAAAGGTTTTAAAATCTAAGGGAGGATCTACTCAGGCTTACCCAGGCAGATACACATTACAGCCAATGGGATCAACTATTGGAAAAGAAAATGAAATGACTAGGAATAACAAATGATATGATTAAAAATACAGAAATTAAAGACATTAGGAGACAAATTTAAAAAATCTGTAAGGAAACTGGGTGTTACAAGTACGTCTATTAGGGTGCACAGGGTATGTTTGACACTTCATTTGGGAATTGTCCTCCTGATGCAACTGCCAAAATATTTTTATCAATTGACAGTCCCAAAACTAAGAAGAGCTTTTACTTGGGCAAGACTGAACATTCTTTCCTCTGCAGTTTTGGAGGGCAGATAAAATAAAGTATCATACTCTAATAGAACATGCAGATGTTCGTATCATACAATCAAAACCATTGAACATATGATTATGGAGTGCCCTATACTCAATGAGTTGAAGGTTAATTTAGTCACCCCTTTACTTAAAGATATGGAGCTGCTAAATGTATGAGCCCAGGTGTAATGGCTACTATCGAATACCAATGATTGTGTCACCTCTCACTGGTAAAATTCATAGACATAATAATCAAATATAAGAGAAATAATACTGAGTAAGGTCTTTTAAAATATTTCTTTGGTTCTAATTTCTGCTTAAGGTGATAGCCGTATGAGCAGTACTAGATTGACAGAGATAGACAGTGAAGAGATGGGGGAGAAGGTGAAGCAGAAGCAGGAATGTGCAGTACTAGCATTTACACAAAGGACTCAACATTGAAGTTACCATAGATTAAGTCAACACAGATAGAATTGAGAACCATGAATGTCATATGCCACAAGCTTTGTGACAACAGGCTCCAAGGCTGAGCAATACCAGGCATGTCCTGGAACTGATACAGCAACCTCAACATGAATTGAAATCTGCGTAAGACTAAGCAGCTGAAGCAAACTGAAGTTGCTCTGCATGCATCTTTCCACTATGCTTTGACTCCATACTTGATGCCTAGCATGGTCTGGATTGTTTAGGTTATTATGCAAAAGTTGATGGGGTAGGGGGGAGCAATCATGATCCAGCTTTGAGGCAGCACACAGCACTTGATGGCCTTTTGGTTCTTTCTAGCAATGAGATACACAGTGGAAACTGTGTCAGCTTCCCTGTCTTTCCACTAAACCTTGATAAGTTTTTTAGACAAATTGGACAAAATATTTGTTCACTTACTTCCAAACCAATGGCTACTGGTCTCCAACAGCAACCTTCTGCATCCTGCCCATTGGGAATGATTTAAACTAATGCAAAGCAGACTCATTAATCCCTATCTTACCTCCAAATGCCTAAAAAAAAAGGCCTGGTTCACAGTATTAAAGACTGCTAATAATTCCAGTCAGAGCCACAAAGAGATAAAGCCCTTCTCTAGATTTAAATGAAAATCACAGACTGAAGCCACCAATGCTGTCTCCAGCCCATAGCCCAGCCTGAAACAAGACTGAAAGGAGTCAAGCAGACAAGTCATCCAGGAAGACCTAGAGTTGGTCTGCAACTGCTCTCTCTATCTTCTTGCCCAGGAATGGCAAATTAGAGATTAGCCATTAATTGCTCATGTCATCCATCTACCACTTTAAAATAATTGCTTTAAAAATGACCACCTCTTTGAGAGACCAAGGAAAGGTGGCTTGAGTGAGTAATCCATAACTCATTGATATAAGCCTTACTTGACATGATTTCAATGACTTCTGGATGTGTGTGTGTGTGTGTATTTTTAAAAAAAAACAAAACAAAAATAATGAGCCATCTAACACAGACCTAGGAACCAAACCCTGAAATGAAACCATAAGCCAACCCCATCTCTGTAGCCACTCACACTCTACTATTAGAGAACTGTAACATCAGTCACACACTTTGGACTCATCCTCCAATATGATATACTAGGAATAAGGCCCGTTGTGGAAATAAATACAACGGGCTCTAGAAAGAGGCTCTGGGAGAGTGCCCCGGCTTTGGGCACTCAGTGACAGTTTGCTGTGGCAATCTCAGCAGGGTATAATGACAGAGTCCACCATTTTCTCCAGAGGAACCGATCTTTGCTACCTGAAGAGCAGTAGTAATTTTGAGTGATCTCCAGCCCACCCCCAAGATTGGTAACAGTGGTTCCCCAGGAGGGAGTGGCTGGTTTGGAGGGTGGAGTCTATGGCATTGTACCTGTCTGGGGTCCCACCCCTCCTCAACACTCACCTTCTCCAGGTTTGACCCCTCAAATCTCCAGGAATTTCCCAACCTGGAGTTGACAACCCTATCTCCCTCCCAGCCAACCATCAACCTACCTTTAGTTTTCCATCTCCTCCCCCTCCCTCCTACAGAGCAGTTGTAATTTTGAGTGATCTCCAGCCCCCACCTGGAGATTGGCAACAATGGTTCCCCATCAGGGAATGGCTGGATTGGAGGGTGGAGTCTATGGCATCGTACCTGTCTGAGGTGCCACCCCTCCTCAGACCTCACCCTCTCCAGGCTCCATCCCTCAAATCTCCAGGAATTGCCCACCTGGAGTTGGCAACCTGATTAGGACTGAGCCCAATTAGTTTTCTCCCTAAGGCCAACATAGGTGTGGAAAGGGCCTTTTACTGACAGAGGAGAAAGTACAGGTGCCAACTTTGATTAGGGAAATCCCTGGAGATTTGGGGGGGGGGTGGATCCTGTGGAGGGCAGCATTTGGGGTGTGTGTGGAAGGACTCAGCAGGGTATAATGCCATAGAGTCTACTCTCCAAAGCAACCATTTTCTCCCGGGGAACTGATCTCTGTCATCTGGAGGTCAATTGTAACATTGGGAGATCTCCAGGTCCCACCTGGAGATTGGCAGCCCTAGGGGAAAGTCAGCCGCACAGCGGGGAGTTGAAGAAAATGGTCTGATGGTCGCTGGCCCACCTCGTTAGCCAGCCAGCCATGCTGAAGCTAAGCAGGAGAAAGAGTCTTTTTCCATTTATTCTGACAGGAAAGTGGCCATTGGAGAGCGGGTTATGGGCGGGGGAGGGGGTTATGCTGTAAGTCCTTTGTTTTTTTACTCACGGAACCAAGCTTGGCTGCCTACCAACAGCCACTGAGGGGACAGTCCCTCACAGGAGTCAAGGGAACTGTCTTCCTCAGGAGACAGAGCTGTCTGCCGGGGGAGTGGGTGGGGAAGAGGAGCAGACCCAGCACCTGGCCAATGGCACGCAAGTACTCTTGAGTGATGGCTGATGGGCCAATGGCTGAGGGAGGGCATTTTACAGCCAATGGGAGCACATGGAATCTTGCGAAACCAAAAGATAAATATTTATAAGGAGAGATGCTATCATGTGTCCTGCTGCTCTCTATATATGGCAGACAAATGAGTCCCTATACAAAAGAACAGTCCAAAACAATTTGGACACTGAAATGTTTTCCCACTGGTTTCTAAATGCTGCCATTTTCCAGCTCCCTACACATAGATCTAAAGTCACCAGTTTCCAGTAGCAGAACTCAAAAGGAAAACTCCATCATACAAATGTTGAATTAAAACTCATCAAGAACTTGGATACCATCTCTCAAGGGATAGAAATTTGGGGTTTGTTGTTTTATTTTGTTTTTAATTGGAAATGTTTTTAAACCACTATTGTAAGCTGCCTTGAGCAGTGAAGAAATGTTATAATAAATAAATAACTACTTGACTTGGGAGTCCGCAGTTATTACAGGTGTTAACCAGTGATAATTTCCCTAACATTGCAAAACTGGTTTTACTACTATATCACTATATACTTCTGGCATTTCATAGCCTCTGACTCCAGTATTTACAACTTTTTTCATAATGTGACATATAGATGTCTGCCTAGTAAGGAAATCTGACAGAAGTGGGCTCTAGTCCATGAAACCTTCTTTCTTTGTTGCAGCAAATAAAAAAACCCAGACTTGTCGCTTTTTAGAACCTACCACCACAAAGTTGCTGAAAGTATTTATTTTGCTGCTGTCCATTGTGCTGAAGACTACTCATTACTCCCCAGGCAGTACTTCCTCCACCTTCATAAAGTCATATACAATACAATATATGCAAGCAATTATAAAGCCAGGAGACATTTGGTTAGTCATAACAATCAACTGAGTATGGAAAGTGCCATCAAGATGCATCCAACTTATGGCAACTCCACAGGCTTTTCTAGGTAAGAGACTAACAGAGGTAGTTTGCCATTGCTTGCCTCTGCTTACCATCCCTAGATTTCTTTGGTGGTTTCCCATCCAAGTACTAACCACGGCCAACCTTGCTTAGCTTCTGAGATCTGACAAGATCAGGCTAGCTTGGACCATGCAGGTCAGGGTCATATAGAATGGAGGCTGTGAAGGAGGAGGAGGAGGAGGAGGAAGAGAAAAGTGCTGTCATATAACCCTTGTATTCCTTTCAGGACTCCCATCCAAATACTAGCCAGGGCTGACCCTGCTTAGCTTCAAAGATCTGATAAGACTGAGCTAGCCTAGACTATCCAGGTCAGGGCCCATATAAGATAGGCCTTTGTAATTCATATTTTGCAGGTAGGAAATAAAATTAATAAGTGACTTCCCCAAGGCTCTCCCAATGGCTATATGGTTGAGTTGGAACCAATACTCCCTCTAAGCAGTGGAGTCTTGTAAGCAAGAATTCTACTTTGTAAACTACTGGCATTAAAGTTGTGAGTGAGCAATTTGGCTACTGCATAAATTAGTTTGCTCTGGAGCCATCGTTCCTGAGCTAAGACAAAAATGTGTGAGCCAGAGGCTAAAAAACTATGAGCTAGCTCACATTAATTCTGTTTAGTGGGAACACCGGTTGGAACTTGATACTAAGTCTCCCTGGTATGAAATACTGTATCCATTATTCCATGTTTGCTGTAATACACAGATAAAAGGAATGGGGTAAAGTGCTACTGACAGCAAGGCAGAGTTACAACATGTCAAAATTACTCTAGAAATGCCAGTGAAAATGGTCATCCTGTTTGTAGCATGGTCTTTTTATATAATGCTGAGATTTTGCATAGGGGATCACAGAAAGATCTTCACACAAAACAAGAAGTCGTGACCCATGTTAAAAGTCCACACAACATAGAAGAGGCTAGAGGGCCTTCAAAGAAATTATTCAGACATGGAATCTATAGAAACATACTTCATGATCAGGTCATAGGCATGTGACATCCAGCTAGAGAGAAAAGAGAAGAGAGATAAGAGATTGGATTTATACCCCACCCTTCACTACCCAAGGGAGTCTCAGAGCAGCTTACAAACTCCTTTCCCTTCCCCTCCCCACAACAGACACCCTGTGAGGTAGGTGTGGCTGAGAGAGCTCTGACAGAAACTGCTCTTTTTCAAGAACAGCTGTGCCAGAACTATGACTTGCCCAAGGTCATCCAGCAGGTGCAAGTGGAGGAGCGGGGAATCAAACCCAGTTCTCCCAGATTAGAGTCCGCACACTTAACCACTACATCAAACTGGAATAATGAGGAGAGAAGGCCTAAGCATTACCATAACTCAACATTTAGATGTTATCTTATTCTACTACTAATCACAACTGGATACCTCCAATCCTCCAAGGAGATTACCTGGGCTCTTTGTTTGAGGTCTTTGGAACTCTTCCAACAATCATCTGGAGGTAACCAAGCAAGGTCTCTCGCTACAGGGACCAGAACACAATCTACATCATCAGGAATCCTGTGCTTATCAAAGTGCACATTTTTAAAAAGCTTGCTACAAACAGACCCAATACTGCTAGCTAGGAAAGATTGCCTTACAATGAATAAGAAGACTCCCACAGGGTCATCTTGGATCAAGGACTTAATGAAAATGTGTCACTGTGGAGGACAGCAAACTATCTATGACAGGAGAAAAATTGCCAAAAAGTTGAAGCAATCTGGAGGATCTTTTCCAACTACCTTGGGAATGACATGTTATCCATATATCTGGTCCAAACCAGAGGCAGGGACATAAATAAAAAGAAATCAAAGATGCAGCAACAGATACAACCTGGCAACGTAACAAACTGACATACCATATTTTAAGAACAAACAAATGAAGTCATAGACAAAAGGACATGCATACTAAATTGCAAAACAAAGAAGTAAAGACCTGCAAGATGTACCTTGCTGCTTTAGAAAATCTGAAGAGCAAGAATTGTGATTTTTAAAATAAAAAAACTATATTAAAGAAGTCTGCTCAATTGGGCTATTATTTGAGGTTAGGATGTCAAAGCTGTCTGAAAGGTAGCTTAGTTTTAGTCATTTAAACCTTTCCATTCATTTCCAGAGAACAAAAATCATTGGATTTATGCAGGAAAAGCAATACAAAAATATCACATTAGGCATTCACTAGCCCATCTAGATGAATGGGAAGGGGGGAAAACCCACACGAAGAATAGCGGCTAATGGAGCACTTTCTATGGAAATTGTACAATTCTTCTCATTGTGTATTCGTTTTTTTTAAAGAGGTAAAATCCTAAAACCAAAAATGGCACTCCATTATTTTAAGCTAGCAATGAGAATGCAAAAGTTTAAGAAAGAGCCAACATCGATCTGAGAATAAAAAGGTAAAGCAGTACTGTTTGGGGGTCAGTACTATGAGATGTTACAGAAGATTGCTTTATGTATGGAGTGTTAACTTATTAATTTCCTTCCAATGAAAGCTTGAGAATATGGTCAAAGGATTGTTTCCTAAAAGAATAATATTCCATAAAATACAAATCTGATCTTATTACACTAGAGGTAAACAACTGGTCACTCAGACTTATGTTTTAATAGGTCACCAAACTGAGTCAGAAGAGATTTCAGCATTTAAGTCAATACTATAGAGGCCACAATGAAATTTAATTGGTTGTTACCAGCCCAGAGATTCTCACACTTTGTCATACCAAATATCAACAAATCAGTCGCACAGTTTGAGCTTGACTAGACACAACTAGGGGGAAAACCTGCATCAGCTAGCAGAGCTCACCCTGCACTAGGTACAGGAGACACAACATGCTTCAAAGTTATGGTGAACAACTCCTAGAAAAATAATGAATGCTTGAGCACAATAAATAGGAAGGAAATTGCTCCCCCACCCCACTGAGCCATTAGTAAATTCCACCTCAGAACACAAAACAAACTATACGGATATCTTAGGAGAGGATCAGGCAGAGCCATAGCTTGCTTTCTGACACTCAGACACAAGGGGTAGATGTGGGTGGGTGGACATCTGGATTAATCTGGAGGTGGTGAATGAGGAACAACTTCTATATACTGTTTGTACCACTGCAGGGAAACCTCTTGGGACCACACAACACATCACAGGGAATTTCTGCACCCTTGCAACCATGTTTGCTTTATTCCCACAAGTCTGATGTATAGTTGAAAGATATGTGAATGTGATACCATTTCATTCCTGACTTCCCACACCCATTTAACTGGCTGCCACTTGCAGGACAAGGGAAAGGCATTTTTTTCCAATTCCATACCCCATGACAAGTTACTCAGGAGCAGTGTTCCCTCTAAGCTGAGTTAGTGTGAGCTAGCTCACAGTTTTTTAGCCTCTGGCTCACACATTTTTGTCTTAGCTCAGGAAGGATGGCTCCAGAGCAAACTAATTTATGCAGTAGCCAGATCACTCACTCACAACTTTAATGCCAGAATTTTTTGCTCATAAGACTCTACAGCTTAGAGGGAGTATTGCTCACAAGATGTAGACTGATGATGCCCACAGGTCCCCAGTCATGTGTATGTTGGGAACATGTCTCAAAAGACTATTAAGCATCTCAGAGGTTTTTTTATGCATTGAAGCATTCCCCATTGAACTCAGTGTTGAAGGCAACGCACACATCTCTTAGGACTGGAGCACAACTGTACTAATTAATATTACCCTTTCAGGACTGGATAAGGCCAGCTAGTTTAGTTTAGTAAGTTGTTTAGTAAGTGTAAATTATTCCGCTGATACTTTGCTTTCTCATTCTGTTCTGCAACTAGATCAAGATAGCTTTTTTAAATGTTTGAATACGAGGACTGCAAACCTATGCACATTTAAGCACATTTCTCACTGAAATAACTATGATTCACTTTCAAAGAAACGTGCTTAGAACCAAACCCAAATGCTGCATACTCATTTGTAGAATTTGGTCTGATGGGAGAGAACAGAATTTAAAATTATGTTCATGTAGGTTGGAAGGGGAGCTTTCCGTCTTTCCATTATTTTCAGCTGCTTTTCTTCAGGTTCAGTAAACCCTGCTAGGGACACAAGAGTTTTAAAAAACAGTTTTGAAAGGAAAATCTTGGCTGGAAGGGTTGGCAATTCAGCACAGGAGTGTGCATGGTCTAGGTGCTGCCACCAATTTGATTTGTTACAGGCTGTAGGTATAAAACAAAGCTAGTGTAAACCCCATTGAGTTCAGTGGGCCTGAAGTACACTGGTACTCTTGGGCTGTCACTGGATTTTGCCAGTTGTCATAACATGTTTTACAGAGTCAACAATCAAAAGTCATGCTGCAGCTGTAAGTTCTTAAAATGTCCTCTCTGTTTCAAAGGAAGGAAACATCTGTCTTCTTCAAAACAGCGCTATCCAGTGCAGTAACTATAGTGTCAGCCTACTGAAATCACCTGCAGGATCATACTGTTAACCTACCAGCAAGCTCTATGATATATATTCCTGTTCAGAGTTACTCCAGTCTAAACCCATTGATTTCAAAGTGCTTTGACTGAAGTCATTCTGAGTAGGAGTGCATTATATGTGTAGCAATGACCCTAAAATAACTACCCAATTCTCTAGGCTTATTTAATTACCAAATTTATACCTTGCCTTTCTGAAGGATCACCAAGATGGCTAACATACTTAATAAAACCAGATCTTAACCAAACAAAAACATATAATTCAACCAATTAAAATCAAATAAAAACAAATAAAATACAATAAAATTCATGACCAACACAAAAGTAAACAGAAAAACAACAATTAAAAACAGGGAAAGAAGGAAGGATCACTGAGAGAACACCAAACAAAACAAAAAAAGTCTTCACTTATGGACAGAAGGTGCAAAAGAAAGGTACAGAGAAGTCAGGGCTCAAGAGTTTCAGTGCTACGATCATGAAGGCCCTCTCCTGGGTTGCCATCCACCTATTTTCAGAAGATGGAGGCACCCTAAGCACAGCCTCAGAAGATGGCTCTAGCAGTTCATAAGGGAGTAGGTGATCCTTCAAGTATGCTAGTTTCAAACCATGTAGAACTTTGAAGGTCAAGACCAGCAACTTGAATTGTGCCTGGGAGCAGAGTGGTAGCTAGTACATGGGCCAAGACCAAAGTGATATGATCCCTACAACTCACTCCAGAAACATATTATCCAAACTGTCAATTAAGATCTGCTTAAAGCCCTGCTCTCTGTACCCCACACCTTCAGAGCTGAGGCACATGGCAACCAGAGACGGAGCTCTTTCAGTAGTGGCACTTCACATGTAGAATGCCCTTCCCCTTGAGGATTGCTTGGTGCCTATGTTTCTTTCTTTTAGGCACCAGGCCAAAACATTTCTGTTCACCCAAAGTTTTAATTAAGGGGTTGATTTTTTAAATGCTATTTGAGCCTGGAAACTATTGTTTCTAGCCGTGGTCTGTTTTTATGATTTATTATTTTTATTTTGTAACCCACCTCAGAACAGTGACACCTTAAGTCCTGGTCAGGCTTTCCACTCACCAGCAGTACTTCCATCTTGTCAGGATTATGCTTCAGTCTATTAGTCAACATCCACTCCAAAACTGGCCCCAGGAACCAATCCAGGGTTTCTACAGCCTCCCCAGGATCAGTCAGAAGTGCAAAATGGAGCTGTCATTGATGACAACTCCACCCAAGTCTCTAGATGACGTCACCCAGTGGTGTCATGTACATACTGGACAGCTAGGAAAAGCTGTCCAGGAGGATATCATGATCAATGGCACTGAAAACCACTGAGAGGTTCAGGAGACTCAACAGAGTCACACTCCTCCTGCCCATCTCTCAGCACAGGTCATTCAACAGGGGTTGACCAAGGCTGTTTTAGTCCCATAACCAGGCCTGAAAATGGACTGGAAAGGATCCAAACAATCTGTTTCATCCAGGAATGCTTGAATTTATCCAGCCACCACCTGTTCAATTACCTTGCTTAAGAACAGAACATTTGAGACTGGTCAACAGTTACTGACATCTTCTAAGTTCAGAGTAGACTTCTTTTAGTAGTGGATGTACCACAACCTGTTTCAAGGCTAGGGCAACCACCACCCCTCTCAAAGAGGCATTAATTGCCTCTTGGACCTAGTTAGTGAGCCTCAGCCCACTCACCACTTTAAATAGCTGGGAATGGGAATGGTCATACAAACAGACGGCATGCCTCAAACCTCCACAGATCCTGTCCACATCCTCAGATTGAATACACTGAAAAGTAACCCAACCAGCTGACCCTGTCTCTGGTAATGTAGAGTCCAAGCTGGTACAAATGTGGATATTATCAGTAAAGTGTTGTTGTTGTTGTTGTTGTTTTGGAATCTTTTTATTTTATAATAGCAAACATAAACAAAACAACCAACATAGACAAACACAAAAAACAAACACAAAATGGGAGAATCTCTCCACCTTTTTGAATAGACTGTTTTGTTATCCATACATCCCTCATTATATAAAAAAAACTTCTGCCCCTTATATTGTAAAACATAGCTTTGCACATTTTATCATTAACGTTCTTATTGTCCTCTGTTTCAGTTATAATCATGTTTCATTTGCAATATTCTTCAACCCACTTGTAAAGTCTTGACCATGTTTTGTCAAAAAATTTCCTCTTTATGTCCTTTCAAAATTAAAGTTAATTTGTCCATTTCAGCAGTTTCTAATAGTTTGTTTATTATTTCTTCTTTTGAAGGTGTCTCTTTTCTTCTCCAATATTTAGCGTACAATATTCTAGCAGTTGTGACTACATGTAAAATAAGGTAAGCGTCTTTTTTTTTTTTACAATTTTGCGGAAGTATATTCAATAAACAGAGTTCTGGTACATTATCAGTAAAGTGTTGATGAGCAAAACAATTCTAGCAGGCCTCCTCCTGCAGGACAGATCCCAACAAGTCTCTGACTACCCTGAACAAGTCTGCTGGCCAACACCATGCAGTCATGCAGATGTAACGGTGATGGAAAAATACTGTTTCTTTGTCACCACAGCTCACATCAGATTCCCCCTCCACTCTCACTCTAGCCACTTCTTCTCACCACCCCTAGGCCCACTGTAACCAATTGTAAACCAATTACAAACAGGTCATTTCAGAAGGGTTGCCCTGTTAGTTTGTTATAGTCAACCCAGAAGGAATTTTGAGGCTAACAGATTTATCATAACAAAAACATTTATACATTAGAGTTTAATGATTATTGGATCATATAGAAATGACTGCAGATTGGCTATAAACTGGTAGTTTTCCAAAAACAAAACAAAACTGAACTTTAGAAGCATTCTGAATGAAACTATCTCTGTCTTTAAAAGGCCCTTAACAACTACTGAATGCTCATTTAAAGCCAAAAGAAAAACAACTGATTACAAAGGTCACCATACCTCCATATACCCTTTGGAAAGGCAACCAGACATCTACATTCAGCTATTTTAAAGTAATGGTCACTGCTTTACTATTTTTTAAGTGATAAAGTCAAAACTATATGTCAAAAGTAAAAAAAAAGCTGCAAGTTCGTTAAAATGAAAAAAATCACAGCACTCTAATCATATCACCAGCTGTGAGCCTAATGAACTACATTTAAGACAGCCACTATCCCCAGAGGCTGAAAAAAATATCACTGCTCATCTTCATGTGCTAATTAATTTAGATGTATGCTTATTTATGACTGTCCATTGCCTAGAACTGCCATGACAGGGCTAACTCAGAGCACAACATCTTACGCCCAAAGTCTGCAAGGACTCATTAAGGACTTCAAGATTTCTCCTATAAAGCTTTACATGGCTTAATGTCACACATCCAAAAGACCAATTTGTCCCTAATACCAATTGCTACTTCTGCCATTGGCTGCCTCCATCATAGCTGGATGCCAGGCTTGCAATCTCCCAGTATTTTGTGAGCATTCACATAGCCGTGTGATAGTCTGTGACACCCACTCTCTGGTCTCAACATTCCAAAAGTGCCAGATTGGAGACACCTAAATTAAAAGAAACCCACCCGGTCCTCTCAAGTTTAGTGAAGTTCCCCACATGATCTCCTTGCAAGTGTTCTGTGCAAAATCCTCCCAGTATTCCCTTAGAGTTATTTAGTGCTCTCCCCCACCCCAGACAATCAAAACCCAGTATTTTCCAGAAGCATTGTCTCTTCTGCTATCAGAGTTACACAGTACACCAGATTTACACAGTGAAGATAGTTTGACTTTCCCCCCCCCAGAATTTGAGTTTTTAAAAGTATTTTTATATTTTCATGCCTTTCTTATGAGCATCACAGGACCATTTTGTTGGCCACTTCTAAAAACATAGTGCTTGACTACATCATCCCAGTAAGGCTTATCTTAAGCAAGCCATCATGAACCTTAAGAAGAAGAAGAAGAAGAGATTGGATTTATACCCCGCCCTTCATTACCCAAGGGAGTCTCAGAGCGGCTTACAAACTCCTTTCCCTTCCCCTCCCCACAACAGACACCCTGTGAGGTAGGTGGGGCTGAGAGAGCTCTAACACAAACTGCTCTTTTTTTCAAGAACAGCTGTGCCAGAGCTTGTGACTGACCCAAGGTCACATCAGCAGGTGCAAGTGGAGGAGTAGGGAATCAAACCCGGTTCTCCCAGATTAGAGTCCGCGCACTTAACCACTACACCAAATTGCCCCATTTGGGGCAGCTAGTCTAGATGTATTAAATGGCCCAATTCAGAAGAACAAACATGAAGTCAGGCATTTTAAGCCCTAGCCACTTAGCAACTCTAGCCCTAACTCACATGTTCAATATCTAATGCAGAATTTAAAGTAGAGGGTACTACTTTCTCAGTGACCACACTCAAGACTCCAATTCACAGCAAAATTAGCCTCATGTGATAAGACAGAAAAATCTTGATGCTACCAGGAGAAGCACACACAAGTTTAAAAACTGAAAGGAAAGTTTTGGTTCTCCTGGGCTGTGGCTAGAACTATAAAAGCAGCTACTAATGGTGAAAAAGAAATTCCCATCTTTGATGTCTCAGGGTCACTTCACATGACAATAGCATTTTCCACAGCTATTATAGCAGTTCTCATATTAAAGTGAGAAGGAAAACGGATTCAATGTGCCACTGATATGCAGTACAACACCACAGCAGATAAGATCCTTTAGTGTACATCCCCAAGCTTTCAGAAACATGTGGCTGTCCCCCCCATGTTTATGTATGTCCTATGGGAATGCAAAACACAATGATTGTACAAGGAGGGCCAAATTCTCATGTAACAGAACAGAAAGGGCAAACTTGGTTGCAAAACAGATTAGTTTTTTACAATGCACTGACACTGCACAGGAATCCAAAACTAGATGGGTCATGAGGTGCTCATCTCTGGCTCAGTTTCAATAGTTACCCAGATTATCAGAGAATAATTTTTTTTAAAAAAGAAATCACATTCTAAAATGAACCTTTTTCATGACAACTTGCTCTCAGACCTTCTCCTTCTGCTTTGTCACCTGGTCCTGTAATGTTCAATATGATTTACCACGCAAAGTTTTTAATAGGGAAGAGTACTTAAATCTTGTTTATGGAGGACCAACCCTTCCATTAGGTAGGGTGAGGAAGCTAAACTGGCTCAAATGGTCTTTGGAACTGTATATTATGATAATAAAGTATTAATTTAGGAGACGGCATAGGTTTTTACCTGAGGAGGTGGGGACATCGGTTGGCTTTCCACCTCAGGCTCTAGAATGTCTTGGGCCATCTCTGTGTTTGTCATTCCATTGTAATCATTCTGATTTTACAGGGGGAGAACAGAAGCCAAAAACTTGTTTTGCCAAAGGCCATACTTTGCATCTACAAGTGAACACTGATCACAAGACAAACTACTAGGGCCAAAAGACAATACTCAGACCGCTATGGTTGCAGAAAGGGCCTTTCTTTCACAATAAGGAAAAGTTGATTAAAATGGAGTGGGGGGGAGTGTCTTAAAGTACTAATTGCAGGCTATTTCTAAAATAACCTTGCTTTTTGAAAAATCCTTTCAGTCATCTGGAAGACCTACCCCTAAGCTAGATTTACGAGGTTAGCTGCTAATGAGGAGGAAGAGG
The DNA here is from genome assembly GCA_029375565.1 of Gekko gecko. Classification (NCBI taxonomy): domain Eukaryota; kingdom Metazoa; phylum Chordata; class Lepidosauria; order Squamata; family Gekkonidae; genus Gekko; species Gekko gecko. The sequence goes on from JAPDNY010000006.1 coordinate 46,065,544, forward strand.
CCCTTTGCACCGCCTCCGAGGGGCTCCATACTTCACATATTCGCCACAGTAACCCTGCTCCCAACGTCCTGGTCACCAAACGCTGCCCGTCCCCTTTCAATACTGCAGCAGCCGATTCCTGGGTCAAAGTTTGTCTTCCTGCCTTCGCACAGCGTCTCCACACGCCTGTCCCTTTCTCCGCGGCCCTGCAGGGAGAAGCGAGTACCTCAATATCCACAGGATCCCGGCTAAGGAGACGGTCCATCGCGTCAGTCGCGTCCTTCCGCCTTTCTGCGCCCCTCTGCTCGCAAGACTCCCGAACGGCCGAAGGCAAGTCCGTGGGAGGTGGAAGAAAAAGCCCTGGCAACTAAAGCAGCAACGCCCCTGTGGGCGGACACCGAGAGGCGTCGCGATTTTCCCGTTCCCTTCGCCGGCTGCTCGCCCTTAGCTTGGAGCTGGGAATTCGCTCAGTGGCTGAATCGCGGCGCTTGATTTGATTCAACCCCGGAGCTTATTTGGAATGCTGGCGGTAGCGGCGCTTGCTGAACTGTGTCAGGATCAAGATGAGCGCGTGTGCATCTGAAGGGAGGAACAAATGTACAAAATACTTCTGCGCTGACCGTACAGGTCGCCAACTTGTTTTTGTTGTCTTAATAAGAAGATTCCTGTGCTTTAAAGCTACTGCCAAAGAAGCAGGTGTTCCGCTGCAGAAGTTTTTACAGGCGCTTCAAGGCGTGGGGGGCGGGGGTCGAGTGACATGCCATTCACCCCGTGTATTTTTGCTTATCTTACAGCTGTTCAAAATCTGCCCGACCAAATAGTTGGCAACTAGAAAGTGCTGGCAACTAGTACTGCCTTGGTGTGTCGGAGAAAAGCTTCATCTGTTGAATTTCTGCTTGTCATACAGAGCACGAAAGAAATCTTGGCTACGCTAAGTAGATACAGCCCACTCTGGTATCGCCAAAAAGGAGGCCTATGTGGGAAAAGCCTATTATTTGTATCTCTCCTCTCTGAGGAGCTGAAGGCAGCATAGGTGAGAGTTAACCTACAGCTCTTTATAGTAGACTAGACTGAGAGATCCCCTTGCAGCTCAGACAAGGGTTTGTCTGCACATTCATTAAACAGAGAGTATCAGCAATATAATGCCTGGTGGCATGGACCCCCCCCCCCCCATATCTGCACACCCAAACAACTGCAAGGAGTCCCAATCCATGGACAAGTCAAGCTCTGTTTTTTAAATGAACAATCTTTATTGTTTTTATGGAAGTAAACAATTTTGGTTATAGAAGAAGATTTTATAAGTATAGGTATTACAGATATATGTGAAATGTCACTTGCTGCTTTAGTATATAATGTGCAGCATTACAAAGGAATATATATGCACACACACTGAAGACTTCAGATCCATAGAACTGAGTTTTCAGAAATGATGTCATAAATATAGATTTGTGCTTAGCAAAAAAGGAACAGAGGCACATAAGAAATTTAACACTTGTCTTTGCATTTGGACAGAACATAGAACTTGGCTAATCTTGATTGCTTGCACACACACTTTATTTGGAAACACTTATCAGCAGCTTGCTGCTTCCCTCCCATATTTCAAACAATTGACCTCTCCAGTTGATGATCCTCATTCATGGGGACAGGAGGTACAGTGCACATTTATCTGATTGTCCCCAAGTATTGCTTTCTTGGTAGATAAACTTAAAACTGAACAGCATAAGAAGAGCCCAGAATCTGCTCTCAGTTCCACCTAGTCCAGCTTCCTGTTTCCCACAGTGGTCAAACCGATGCCTCCAGGAAGCCCAAGAGCAGTTGATGAAGGTCATAGCCCTCCTTTGCTGTTTCTGCGCTTCTAATATTCAGTGGCGTGTTGCTTCTGAACATGGAGGTTCCACTTAATTATCATCCCTAATACCTATTCATAACTCTACCCTGCATGAATTTGTCTAGTTCCCTTTTAAAGTTTGCACATTGGTATAGAGAAGGCAAGATTTCTGATATAGGTGTCTATGACTAAGAGGCCAAGGTTATATATCTACAAGTTCCTTCTCTCACCCCTCCCCCACCTTTCCATGTATTAAAAATCCCGAGTTCACAAGTACACTAACAAAGAAAGTTCTGTTTGACATGGCTCCCACAGGCTTCCAAGTTAAAACAAAAACAAAGGGAGAAGTTGTGATATTCTGAGGTAGGCTTGCCAATCTCCAGATGGTGGCTAGAGATCTCCTACTCTTACAACTGATCTCCAGGTGACAGAGATCAGTTCACCTGGAGGAAATGCCCCCTCTGGAAGCTGACCTATACTTTCTTGCACTATACCACATAGAGATCCCTCCCCTCCCCAAACCGTACCATCCTCAGGCTCTACCTCCCAAATCTCCAGCTGTTTCCCAACCCGGAGGTGGCAATCCTAGTCTGAGGGCAGGTTGAGTGATGCCATCATTTTCAATACATGATCGATGAAGAATTATATTCACAACAGCAAGCACTCTCTAGGTACAGGTTTAATTTGAAAACTGTCTTAAATTTTCCATTCAAAGTTCTGGTATGCATAGCCATTTCCTGCCTAATAATTTTTGCTGCTCAAACAAGAGCTAGGACATTTTCATTGTAATCTTCTCTGCAAGTTTGACTCACTGCCATCACGGACATTTTGTTATAGATCCGCAGGCATTCTTTCCCTGAAAGTTTTAACATCTGTGGAAAGTGCTTCACTCTGAACATATATAAATCAGGCAACATGAAGATATGTGTGGCATGTGGGTCTTTAGTCTTGCTTCAAAAAAGTTAGATTATCTGCATTTGGTACATTTATTTATTAAAATAGTTATATTCCATTTTTCCTCATGATACAACTACAAAAAAGAGTTAAAAGACAAAACCAGAATAAAATGTTGTTCAGTCGCACAGTCGAGTCCGACTCTTTGCGACCCCATGGACCAGATCACGCCAGGCCCTCCTGTCTTCCGCTGTCCGCTGAATAAAATAACATACCCCAAATGTCTCCCTCCCTCCCCTTTTAAAAATGCCTATAGTTCACACTCCCCCAAATGCACAGGCAAAAAAAAGTTTCTTAATTTTTAGGTTTTTAAATTATTGCTTTGTTTTTTATTTGCTATTGTCAGGGGTCCTAACTTAGTCAGCAAAACACCAGGCCTTGTGATGCAAGCAAGGATAGTATTTATTATAAAGCTGCAATAGAAAGGTTCACTGAAGCAGGTACATTGTTCAGAATGACTTGGTTACAGAAAGCAAGCGGTTATACAGGGAAAGGGGGTGAATGGGGACCCCCCTTCTCCTAGTCACAGAATACCATGCGATTGGGAATCGAAAGTTACTACGCTAATGAAGTTCCCAACGCCCCCATTATTCACAGCAAAGCTGCAGCTTTGAAAGCGATAGGAAAGCTCGCAGCTTGATTCCTCAAGGTCAGAATGTCCCGTCTGCAGGAGATAGGGGTAACCAGAGCTACATTCCATTCTCACACCCTAAGCGTAAATCAACAACTCCCCAGATTCCAACCTCCCGCCTGTCACGCCACTAAGGCGCCCAGAGCCAACCTCCCCTCCCCTCCATCCATCATGGCAGGGCTACCTGACATGCAGCCCCCTCGAAAATAAGCCTACCCCTTTGGTTTATGGGGGTACAACTTGTGGAACGCCCGGATAAGCCGGGGGGCCAGAACATTTTCCGCCCGCACCCACTCCCTCTGTTCCGGCCCAAAGTCAATCCATTCAACCAGATAAAACAAGCGATTGCGAGAGATCTTAGAGTCCAAGATTTGCGATACTTCATAGTGAGGTTCCCCCCCCACCAGCAGCGGAGGTGGGGTCGGCCATTGTGGTCGCCATTTGTTCTCTTCAGGCGCCTGGCGTAGAAGCCTTACATGAAAAACAGGATGAACAGACTTTAGGGATTTGGGCAAAGCAAGTTCAACAGTTACATTGTTAATCACTCTCACAATCTCAAAGGGACCGATAAATTTCCAACCGAGCTTGCGACTCGGCTGAATACGACGCAAGTGTTGCGTGGATAAATAGGCAAACTCCCCACATTTAGGGATCCAGGCAAGATTACGTTTCTTGTCGGCCTGGAGTTTGTAAGCCGCCTTAGCCTCCTCTAGAGTCTTGGCTAACGAACCCCACGCCATCTGTAAGTGTTTGCACCAGTCTCCAGCGTCTCCCGCCGGGAGATCGGGAGAATTCAAAAATGGCAGCGGCGGGGCGTCGTATCCATGTACCGCTTTAAATGGGGACATTCCAGTCGACGAGTGCTGAGTATTGTTGTAACAGAACTCAGCTAAAGGCAAAAGAGAATGCCAGTCGTCCTGCTGAAAGTTGGAAAAACACCGCAAATATTGTTCCAAAGTTTGATTGACACGTTCGGTCTGCCCATCGGATTCTGGATGGTATGCACTGCTAACCCCCCTCTCCACCCCAAGCAGTGACATAAGTTCACTCCAGAATCGTGAAACGAATTGCACCCCCTATCCGAGATCACCTTAGCAGGTAAAGTGTGGAGCCTCACTACGTGTTGCAAAAACGCAGAGGCTAGTTTCTTGGCAGAGGGGATAGAGGCAAACGGAACAAAATGAGCCTGTTTGGTAAACAAGTCCACTATCACCCATATGACAGTTTTCCCCCGCTAGGGAAGTAGGTCCGTAATAAAGTCCATAGAGATCACTTCCCATGGCCGAGCCGGCGTGGGGAGGGGTTGTAACGCACCCGGGGGTTTGCCGGGCCGAGGTTTACTCATCAAGCACGTTTGACACCCAGATGTGAAGAGGGAAATGTCTTTCCTTAGCCCCGGCCACCAAAACTGTCTTTGTAGGAGCTGGAGAGATTTCACAAACCCTGTGTGTCCAGCCAGTTTCAACCCGTGCGTCCACCCCATCACCTCCCCCTGAGGGACCGTGGGACAAAGAGTTTATTGTTCTTAGTCCAGCAGCCGTGCGCATCACGGAATATTCCTTCTTCCCCCTCCACCTCCTCCCTATCCGCATCCGTCATAGCTGTAGAGAATTTCACCGTCCAGTCCTTGGGAGGAGGGTCTGGCGACAGGGGGGAGAGTTTGGCCTGCCTCCGAGTGGTAACTGCCCCTCCCAGTTGGGAGGGAGTGAAAATCGAGTCATGAATCTCCTCCCTCTTACTGTCGTGTTGCGGGAGGCGGGACAGCGCATCAGCCAGCGAGTTTGACGTCCCCGGGAAGTGGTGCAGTGTAAAGTTAAACTTGGAGAAGAAATCAGCCCAGCGGAGCTGTTTGGCGTTCAAGGAACGGGGGGAGCGGAGCAGCTCGAGGTTTTTGTGATCAGTCCAGACCTCGAACGGGACTCGCGCCCCCTCAAGCCAATGGCGCCAAGTAGCCAGCGCCAAACGGATCGATCCCGCTTCTTTCTCCCACACCGACCAATTCCGTTCAGTATCATTAAATTTCTTTGAAACATAGGCAAGGGGGTGCAGTTTCCCATCCTCTCCCTCTTGGAGGATCGCCCCCCCCATGGCAACGTCTGAAGCGTCAACTTGAACAATGAATTTCTTAAGTTCATTAGGGTGGGCTAAGACCGGTTCAGACGTAAAAAGGGTTTTCAATTTGTCAAAAGCCCGTTGGCACTCAGGTGACCATTCCAATTTAGCTCCAGGTCGAGTGCATTCGGGTGGCTTCCCTTTGGTTTTCAATAAGTCAGTCAAGGGGAGAGCCACCTGGGCAAAGTTTGATAGGAACGATCTATAAAAGTTCGCGAATCTGAGGAAACCCTGGAGTTGCCTCCGCGTTTTGGGGGCCTCCCACCCTACTACATCCTTAATCTTGTCAGGGTCCATCTCAATTCCCTGTTGAGATATGCGGTAGCCCAGAAAAGGGATCTCCGTTTTGTGAAATTCACACTTGGACAGTTTGGCAAACAGTTTATGCTTGTGCAACGTTTGTAGTACTTCCCGCACCAGTTTCACATGAGATTTCAGGTCGGGGGAATATAAAAGAATGTCATCAAGGTAAACAAGGACCCCCTTGAACAAATATTTATGCAACACCTCGTTAATTAAGTTCATGAAGACCCCGGGGCCCCTTGGAGCCCGAATGGCATGACCAGATATTCAAACTGGCCCAGGGGGGTGTTGAACGCCGTCTTAAATTCATCCCCCTCCCGAATTCGGACTCTGAAATAGGCATCTCGGAGGTCTAACTTCGAGAAGATTTTCCCCCAGCCACCGCCGCCAACAAGTCTTTTATGAGGGGCATGGGGTAAGCGTTTGTGTTGGACACTGCATTCAAACCACGATAGTCAGTGCATAGCCGCAACCCCCCGTCCTTTTTTTTCCGGAAAAGCACCGGAGCCGCAAACGGGGAGGATGCTGGCCGTATAAAACCCCTACTGAGGTTTTTGTCAATGAACTTTCGCAGTTCCATTTTTTCCGAGGGGCTCATAGAATACAGTTTTCCCTTTGGCAACTTTTGGTTGGGCAAAATTTCGATTGCACAGTCTGAGTTTCTGTGGGGGGGTAATTCATCGGCCTCCTCCTCCCCAAACACAGGGGCCAGGTCGTGGTACTCGGGGGGGATGCCTTCCAGTTCCGCGTCTGCCACCCCCGCCGTCACTAGGAGTTGCCCCCCCGTCATGGGTCCCCACTCTTTCCTCCACAAGTGGGACCGGCATTTTCCGGAGATGAAGTTCACCTTCCCCTCCCCCCATAGTACGTGCGGATCGTGGTCAAAGAACCACGGGCTCCCTAGAACCAGAGGGAAGCGGGCTGCAGGGTTTACCATGAAAGATCTTTCTTCCCAGTGTTGCCCGAGCCCCACCCTCAAGGGTACAGTCTCGTATTTACAGGGTTCTTTCATAGTAAAAATTAAAGGTTCATTTAGTTTAACAACTTTTGCCCCTAGTCCCGTAATTAGTGTGGGATTGATGAGGTCTCTCCCACACCCAGAGTCAATGAGAGCTCGTACTCTCACATGGGTCAATAGACCCGGGTCCATTACAGTCACTGTGAGAAAGAAAAGAGAGGGGGTTTGCTCACCGAGTTCTGCGCCTGGGAGTGTGGGACCTGCTGTTCAGCACTGTTTACAGCAGGTCCGGCTCGTTTCCCTGCGGCACGGTCTCGCCATCGGATGAGTCGGATGCCTCGCTGAGCGGTTTAGCTTGCAAGGCTTTCGCCCCCTTCGGTTTCGCCACCTGCTTGGGTGTAGATGTGTCAAATTTCTTCTTGACTCCTTTTTTTTTTTTTTTTTATAATTATATATTTTTATTTTTCAATATAACAAATACATAAACATGAAACCTTATATAACGTTCTAAAACTACTTAACAATACATGATGTTCACATATAATTAAGTCAAAAAAACATAAAATCTTTGTATTTAGCAGGTAAGGCGTTGTCTTTTGTGTTTGTTGTGGAAATATAAGAAAAAAAGGTAAACCATCTTTCATCAAATTTTGATGAAGCAAGAGGATTCTCTGCTGCCGTTAACTGTGATGTTATTTTGTCCATCACTATCATGTCCCAAAGTTTTAAGAACCATTGTCTCACCGTCGGAATTTTCTCTGTTTTCCATAGTTTCGCTATTAAAGTTTTTGCTGCCAATATCATTATTGAGGTAAGTTCTGCCGTGGATTTCGTAAAATAGTCATCTTCCCAGACGTTCAACAGGATGGATTCTGGAGTTTTTGGGATCTTCTTGTCTATAATGGTTTCAATTGTTGAAAGAATATTGTTCCAAAATTGCGTAATTTTAGGACAAGCCCACCAACAATGCATAAACGAACCTATTTGCGCACATCCTTTCCAACATTTAGGATCTTTAAGCACCCTTGAATGAAATAACCTCAAAGGTGTCATATACCATCTGGCAAAAAGCTTGTAATTCTGAAGTCTAAAATTTAAAGATTTTGAGGTATAAAGAAATGAAGACCACATTTTAGTCCATTGTTTCTCAGTCAACTTTAAATTACAATCCCTCTGCCAGGCCTGCTGTTGTGAAGAGGTTGCCGCCCAGAAAGTTTGATTTAATTCTTTATATATTATAGATATTGTTCCCTTTCTCCCTGTTTCTTCCTGTTGTATAAGTTTTTCAAATTTTGTGAGGGGTCTATTTGTCTGATTTGAAAGGTCATTAGTTGAAATTACATGGGAGATTTGTTGTGATTGGAACCATGGGATTTTAAAGTTGTATTTTTGTTCTAGGTGGGTTGGTGACCAAGGTTTACCATTCTGACAAATATCATTAATTCTAAATTTCTTTAAGTTTCTCCAATTGGAATAAGAAGTGCTTTCTTTTCCCGGAGGAAACCATTGTTGACCCAAAAAAGATGCGACAGGTGAGATATCTGGAGCTAATATTCTCCTATATTTATCCCATATTTCTAAAGTAAGTTTTAAGTAAGGATTGTGTTGTATTCTTATTGGTCTTTCTGTCTTTAGATTCCATATGCTTTCTTGTATTAATGCGGGAAGTAAATAAGACTTCTCTATTTGGACCCAAGCCTTAGGTTGATTTAATGAATTAAGGTATAAAATGTTTTTCAACTGAGATGCTTCATAGTAAAGTTTTAGGTTTGGAAGACCAAGTCCTCCTAATTTTATCGGTCTAGTTAACAGTTTATAATTTATTCTAGCTTTTTTCTTTTCCCAAAGGAATTTAGAAATGTTTGATTGCCATTGTTGTAAGTCTTGGGGTTTTATTTGAAGTGGAATATGTTGAAAAAGAAATAAAAATTTTGGAAATAAAATAGATTTTATAAGTTCTATTTTTTCTAGTAAAGAAAGTCCCAATTTCAGCCAATCTGACAGTGTGTTATTCATTGTTTTAATTAAAGGTTTAAAGTTAATTTCATACAGGTCTTTTAAATCTAAAGGAATTTGTATTCCTAAATGTCTCCATGATGTTGTTACCCATTTAAATGGGAACTGAGTAGTTATTTTTTTTCTATCTTCTTTTGATAAATTTATGGGAAATATTTCGGTTTTATTTTGATTTAATGTAAATCCTGAGACTTTACTAAAGTCTTTGATAACATTCATTAATCTGGGCAAAGAAGTTAATGGGTTGCTTAAATACAAAACTGCATCGTCTGCAAAAAGACTGAGTTTATGAATCTGTGAATCTATCTTTATCCCACAGATTAATGGATCTTGTCTTATTGCACAGGCTAATGGCTCTAGGGATAAAGCAAACAAAAGTGGGGACAGGGGGCATCCCTGGCGGGTACCCCTATAAAGATATAATTCCTCCGATCTAAAGTTATTTATAGAAATTTGAATTGATGGTTTTTGATATAAAGTTCCTATTGCTCTCATTATATTAGGACCAAATCCCATTTTAGTCATAACTGTTAAAAGATATGGTATTTCAACCTTGTCGAAGGCTTTTTCCACGTCAAGCGCTAAAATCAAAGAATTAATTTTATTTAGCTTACTATAATGTATAATGTTTATTGTTTTGCGTATGTTATCCTGTAACGACCTACCTAGTATAAATCCAGATTGGTCATTGTGAATATAATCGGCTATTATTGCATTTAGACGGGAAGCTAAAATAGTGGAAAATATTTTGAAGTCGTGGTTCAATATTGAAATGGGTCTATATGATTCAGGTTTTTGTTTGTCCTTGCCTTCTTTAGGGAGAACTACCATTCTTGCTTCTGTCCATGATTTAGGTAATTTGCCTTCTGAGAATAAAAAATTACAGGTTTTTAATAAGGGTGAGATGATAAGGGGTTGAAATCTTTTATAAAATTCAATAGGTAGTCCATCCCTACCTGGTGCCTTATTATTTTGAATTTTAGCAATGGCTTTAGTTAATTCTTTTTCCGAAATGGATTGATCTAAATATTTCAAATGTTCTTCAGTAATTTTGATATTGAATTTAGAAGAATCTAAATAGTTCTGTATATCCTTTTTATCAATATTGTCTGATTTGTATAGTTTACTATAATAATACAAAAATGTTTCTGTTATATCTTTAGAGGTATTTACTATATTGCCTTGTGAATTTTTAATTGAATGGATTAATGTAGAAGACCTCTTATGTTTTACTCTAGAACATAACCATTTTAAAGATTTTTGAGTTTTAGTAAGGTATTTTTGTTTTAAATATAAAATGTTTTTTTGTACTTTAGATATTTCTAATACTTCTAGTTTTTTTCGTTCTAAATTTAGTTTTCTTAAAGTTTTGTTGCCTCCAAATCTCATATGTTTTTTTTCCAGAATATCTATTTTGTTTTTTAATTCCAAAATAATTTTATTCTTTTCTTTTTTATAGGTCGAAGCAAGAGAAAGAAGCTTACCTCTTAAAACTGCTTTGAATGCATCCCAAATATTATCTTGGGAAGCCTCACAATTTGTGTTGAAATCAAAGTATTCCTTAATTTCCTTTGAAATTTTATCACATGTTAATTCGTCCTGAAGCAATAATTTATTTAAAGTCCAATTGTAACCTTTACCATCTTGAGTTTTGTCTAAAATTTGGCATGTAACCCATGCATGATCTGAAATACAACGATTTCCTATGTTTGATTCTGTGATTTGATTTAATAAAGGTTTGGAAACTAATAAGTAATCTATTCTTGAATATGTTTTATGTACTTCTGAAAAAAAAGTATATTCCCTTGTACCAGGGTTAAGGGATCGCCAGACATCATCTAAATTATATTTATTTAACATTTCCTTCAATTCTGTTACTTGGGAAGCTTTCCTTGATATTTGATGTGGTTTGTATGTTTTATCTATTTTAGGATCTATAATATAATTTAAATCCCCCCCCTTTTATTACTTCCCCTTGTTGGAATGTTTGTAGTAGTTCTAATACCTCTTGGAAAAAGATCAGTTGCCCTGTATTTGGGGCGTAAATGGAGGCAATTGTTAATGGCTCCCCATTTAGTTTTCCTCTAATAAATAGATATCTCCCTTTTGGATCACTTTTGGTAGCCTCCCAGTGAAAAGGAACATTTTTGGATACAAGTATGGCGACTCCTCGTGCCTTAGAGGAGCCTGATGATTGATAAGTTTGGGTGAACCAATTTGACTTTAATACTTGCTTAACAGGTTTTTTGTAGTGAGTTTCTTGGAGGCATACAAAGTTTGGTCTTTCTTTTGTTAATTTGTTTGTGATTCTTCTAAGTTTAATAGGGTTATTTAATCCTTTACAATTCCAGGTATAAAAAGAAAATTGATGTGCCATTGATGAAAGTATATTATTTATAAATCTTTACAAGCTACAAATATGGTCCTTACCCACTTTCCTTTAACTCTTATCTACTCTAATAAATTATAATAACTAGTAACAAAAACCAAATACCTTTAACTTTATCTGTTTATATATAAAAAAAGAAAAAAAAAAGAAAATTCAAACAACTGCTATTCTTAACTTGTGTTTCTTGACTCCTTTTGACGCCCCGGCCGGTGCAGAAGACGTTGGGCAGTTCGCGGCGAAATGGCCTCCTTCTCCGCATTTGAGGCAAAGACCTTGCTTCATTCGGAGTTCCCTGGTACCGTCTCTCGGCTTTGGATTCGGGGCAAGGGGTTTCCCCTTCGCTGCAGGCGCGGGACCCCTGTTAGCCATCGCTGCGGCGTCATCCAGTTTGATGGTCTTCAGCCGGTTCTCCATCGTGATGGCGGCTTGAATCCATCCCGTGAGGGTGTTCGGGTCTTGGTTCCTGGTGACTTCTCGGCGGATCTCTGCATTGAGCCCCCACTTGTAGAAGTCTACTAGGTTCCCTTCCCCTCGGAGTTTAGCGGCACATCTGCGGAACTCCGAGGTGTAGTCTCTCACCGACCTCGCGCCTTGTTTGAGGCTTCGGATCATTGCCTTGGCTGCCTTAGTAGAGTGCACATCTTTGAATTGCTCTTTCATGGCCCACATGAAAGAATCGATCTCCCTCAGCTCACGCCCATCATCCTGGTGGAGCCCCACGTACCAGTCTGCGGCCGCTCCCTTCAAGTGGGCTGCTATGACATCGACCATGCGCTCTTCCCGTTGAAAAAGGTGGCCCCAGGTTTCGATAAACCTCTCGGCTCTCACCAGGAAGAACGGGAATTTTTCGGGGTCTCCATCGAAATCAGCATCCAGGAGTTCTGCAGGTTTAGATGGCAAGAACCCCCAAGGGCGAGGGGTGGTTGCCCAGGTCCTGGCCCCGCTGGTTGGTCTGGCGGGCCGGCTGGTACGTTCCCTTGGTCTTGGTCCGGCGCCGGGCGCTGGTCGGGAGGAACACGGGCTGGTGGTTCCTCGCGTCTCTGCCGCTCACGCTCTTCCCGTATCCCTTCCGCGATCATCTGTGGGATGCGTGCGAGGGATTCGTCCAGGAAGCGCATCAGGCGGTCTTGGCTCGGCTCCCCACTCCACCTCCTCCTCACCACGGCACCCTCGCGGCTCTCGGTGTCTCGACCGGTGTCCTCCGGGGCTTCCGCTGTGATGAGCTTTCGGACCGACCTCTCGGGGTGACTAGCTCCCATGGAGGCTCTCGGGGTCCCGAACCACGCTTCGTGGGTCTCAGCCAAGGGTTTCACCCAGTCTCGTCTGCGCCCAACTCGGTGGGTCACCCCTCCATAGGCTGCCCCATACGGGTCTCCGTAAGGCCCTCCAAAGTCGTACTCCCCACCCCATTGTCTCGGCACATGTGTGTCAGGGGTCTCCTTGGGTACGTCTTTCCCGGGAGGCCTTTTCTCCTGTCCTTCTTCAATCGGGAGAGTGTCTTCTTCACCGTCACTCATTGTGGAGTTGCGGGTTTACGACCAGTCCCGAAAGTTGATGAGGTTTCTGAACAAACTGTCAGGGGTCCTAACTTAGTCAGCAAAACACCAGGCCTTGTGATGCAAGCAAGGATAGTATTTATTATAAAGCTGCAATAGAAAGGTTCACTGAAGCAGGTACATTGTTCAGAATGACTTGGTTACAGAAAGCAAGCGGTTATACAGGGAAAGGGGGTGAATGGGGACCCCCCCTTCTCCTAGTCACAGAATACCATGCGATTGGGAATCGAAAGTTACTACGCTAATGAAGTTCCCAACGCCCCCATTATTCACAGCAAAGCTGCAGCTTTGAAAGCGATAGGAAAGCTCGCAGCTTGATTCCTCAAGGTCAGAATGTCCCGTCTGCAGGAGATAGGGGTAACCAGAGCTACATTCCATTCTCATACCCTAAGCGTAAATCAACAACTCCCCAGATTCCAACCTCCCGCCTGTCACGCCACTAAGGCGCCCAGAGCCAACCTCCCCTCCCCTCCATCCATCATGGCAGGGCTACCTGACAGCTATTTTCTCTTTTTGGGGGGATGGGGATAAGAACATAAGAATAAAATAAGTGCCCTGCTGTATCAGATCACTTGTCCATCTAGTCTGGCATCCTGTTTCACACAGTGGCCAACTAGTTTCTCTGGAGAGTCAACAACAGGGCATAGAGGCTGAGACCTTCCACTGATGTTGCCTTCTGGCACTAGTTGGTGGTTAGTTTATAGAGACTTTTTAAGGTCATTTTTTAAAACTTTTTTTTTTTTTGGTAAATACTCTCTATATAATAAGAGTCTCCATGTGATGATTTGTGGTTTTTCTATAACTGGGGAATTGGACACTGTGGATCAGAGATGTTATTTTCAAGTGTTATGTTCAACATGATATCACATGGAATGTCAAGGGCCTGAGGGATTCCAATAGGTGTAGAAAGTTGAAAGATCCTAAAGTTGATGTGGCTTTTTTACAAGAAACTCATATAATGGCAAAGTATAAGAATTACTTCTGCAAGGATTGTGTTGGTGAAGTATATGTTACAGATTCATCTAACTGATCTAACGGTGTTGTTCTATTGATTACACAAGTATGTTCCTTTTGAAGTACAGCAAGTGATTGCAGATCCAAATGGTCACTTTCTTATTTTAGCAGGGAAAAATTCTGATTCTGTTATTGTTATAATTAATGTGTATGGTCGAAATGTGGACTCTCAGACACTTGGTATTTACACATGACCATCCGTTGGTATGGGGAGACACTGATCAAGAGCATAGTGGCACATATTCAGTCTTATAATAATGCTAAAATTCTATATTTTGTAGGGATCAATTCTTGTAATTTTGTGTTACTTTCAGTGAATTCTAAAAAGGAAAACCAACATTCTAAGAAAGGTAGGGGGAGATTTTAATGATATATTAGACACAGCTTTGGATCAAAGAACACCTCCAAGCGAAGAATATTCTTTGGTAAAACCTGTTCAGGGGTCATTTCATAGAAAAAGAGGTGCAGGAGCTCATAGCATAACTTATTAGCATAACTTATTTGCATATGCCACACCTCCTGACATCACCAGAAGTGTGTCAGAAGGCAACACCCATCGCTCAGGCTCCACTGAACTGTTTTGGATTGCTAGCTATTGGGGGGGGGGATGTACAGATCTGTCCTCGCAGGGAAGGGAGAGCTTGTACCTGAATAAAACTTGGTCTTAAAACTGCCACTGGACTGTTTTGGATTGCTAGCTATGGGTGTGTGTGTGCAGAACTGCCCTCACAGAGGAGGGAGAGTTTGTACCTGAAGATGGTCTGGGCGGGGGCTCTGCAGCTTACCTGGCTGCTTCTTGCTCCTTGTGGCCCGACTGAGGGCTGCTGGGAGTAGGGGGCGGGGCTTGTTGCATGTGCCTGCTCCCTGGGCTCCTTACTGCCGGAGCTCCACTCCTGTGCGCTCCCGCAGGGAATGACCCCTGCCTGTACTCAAGACATATATGGCTGAATTAGGTTTGATTGATAGCTGTTGTACATTGTACCCAATGAACAGAGATTATACTGTGCATCAGAATTGTTTCTAGTTAGACTATTTTCTTGTTTCAGCTTCTCTAATGCCCTCAGATTATTGCCTATGATATAGATTTTATTGTTATTTCTGGTCACACATCTGTATCACTAATCCTTTGGTTTCCAGACAGGGTTAGACCATCTGGTTTATGGCATTTTAACATTTCTCTTCTTAATGATGAGACTTTTCAAAATGAGATGATCAGGGTATTTTAATATTAGTCAAGGAACAGCTACTACTCTTGCTATTGAATGGGATGACGGTAAAGCTTTTATTAGAGGGAGAATTATTGCATATCCTTCCCATAAGAAGTTTAGAGAAATGAAAGAACTAACTTTGAAACATGGATTGAAATACCTGTTAAATCAATTTGCTATACATCCCATACCAGATCTTTATCAGGAACTGCAAAACATAAAATATGAACTAAATAGTATACTCTCAGTGAAAGCAGAATATGCTTTAACTTGTCTGCACCAGTCATATTGGGAAAGTAGTGAAAGTCCAGACAAAATTTTAGCATATTGTTTAAAACAGTGAAGGGAAAAAACTATATTCCTCTGGTCAAAGATGAAAAGAATATAATATATACTGCCTCTACTGAAATAAATTCACAGTTTTATAAGTTATATTCTGGATTGTACCGTAAAGGCAAAGAATTTCAGAAAATAGATTCGGAAATATTTTTTCTCTCACCTTGATCTTCCATGTTGAGATATTATTTGGCTGTTTTGTTAGCCTGATTGCCTTGTTTTCTTCATTATAATGGGGAATTTGCGATATTATAAGATTGGCAATAGGCACTAAGGGAACAAACACCTGTATATACAGAGGCCTCACTTCTTCCAGGAAGTACCAGTAATAGACACAGAGGCTGGAGTCAGTATAAAAATGATATCTTTTACTGAAGAAACTTCACATTCAAACAATACACAAACACACACTCAATTACACAGCTTCTAGGAAAAATAGAGAGAGATGGATAGCACATTCGCATTAGCAGGATGTTTCATTGAGGGGTGATACTTTACCTGTCCTTGGCTGGATAAAGTGATCCTTAGGAAAAATAATGGAGACTATAAGGAATGGGGATCATGTCCTGAAACCAGCAGAGACACGTGGAGACCTTGGTAGCGCTAAACCAAAGGTTGTAGAGACAGGATGGGTAGATAGGTAAGGAGAGAGACAGAGAGTGAACACATGGTCACCCTCTTTTATAAGGTGGGTTTGGGGGGTGCACTAGGCTGGCCACATGCCGTGGCACACCTCTTGCTGGTTTGTCCCCAAAAACATACTGATTGGTGCTGGGTACAAGGGGAGGGGGCTGAGGGGAGTGGGCAATATGGAGATCTAGTAATTCTGGGCAGGACAATGGCATCTGAAGGGATTATGACTCATGCGGCCAGAGTCATTGTCATTTCAGTGGTTCCTTGAAAAGCTTATGGCTGTCTCTTTAGCTAGGTGAGACTAGGTGTGGGGGGGAAGGGAATGTTGCCTGCGTGTGTAGGAAGAAACCCCTTATGCAGTCTAGTTTCCAAGTCTCTGGTCTGCCTTGACATGGCATCCATCTGGCTTCTAGTGTTTCATGTGGCTAGGGAGCTGGTCCATCTTACAGCAGGTAAGAGGGCAGGTAAGTTCATGCACCATGGCACATCAACCTCAAAAGGAAGGCTTTCTTCTTCTGGGTGTGTGTGTTTGGCTGGCATCAGGTTATTACACAGTTCAATCCCTATTTCACATTATTTACAAAGTCCAGTTTTTCTCACTTATGGATTTCCCATCCATAAGAGCACGATGTGTGCCTTGCAGGGCAACAATTTAGATATTATTCTTGCTGAACCTTTGCACATAGATGAAATAGAGCTGACTCAGCTGGTCAGGCCACTGGTTCCCTATCTTTCGCCTCGCGACTTAGCCAATGGTCACCTTCAGGCTGGATGATAGTAACTCACTCTATGCAGAGCAGCCCTTGAGACTGACCTGGAAACTTCAGTTAGTTCAAAATGCAGATGCATGCGACCTTCCTGAAACACCTGTATGAGCACATATACAACCACTGCTCCACCAGCTGCCTTGGCTTCCAGTAGTACCAGATCAAGGTCAAGGTTATGGCACTCCTTTAAAGCCCTGTGTGTTCTGGGAGCAAGATATATGCAAGACCACCTCTCCCACTATGTCCCACAAAGAGCCTTGCATTTTTCAGACCAACACCTACTGGTGATCCCCAGCTTAGCCTCGACCAGAGCTAGAGTCTTTTCATCTCTGGCTACAGCCTGGTGGAACAGTCTCCCAAGCGAGATCAGAGCCTGTAAAATGGAGATGTTCCACCAGGACTTTGGTTGAAGTGGTCGATACCAAACTACACCCCCCCACACTCCACCCACCTGTTCCGTCTACTGGCACTGCTGCAGGTATCATTTTATGCTGTTACTGGTGGGAAGTTTGCCACTTGTTAAAAAATCAGAACATCTGAGCACACATACAATGGAGATTTTATCAAGAGCACTTTAAACTACATCGAAGCCATCTTGTAATTTATGTTATGGTTGTACAGAACTGAATTTTAATGTATTATGTTTTAATTTTTAAATTGTTATCTTTATGTGTTATAACCCGCCCTGAGCCCTGCTTGCGGGGGAAGGTGGGATAAATGTTGAATTAAATAAATAAATAAATAAATAAATAAATAAATAAATAAATAAAGGCAGTGATCGTGAATGTGAATAAAGGCAAATCTCCAGGGCCATATGGATACAAATCCTTTTCAGATTTCTTAATTCCAAAACTTTACTAGCTGCTGTTAGATGATGCCGTTATCACTGTGATCCCAAAATCTGACAAAGACCATACTCAATATCCAAATTCTGACCTATTTTTTATGAATGTAGATGCAAAGATATTTACTACTATTCTTGCTAACAGACTTCAAAAGGTTGTTACAGCTTTGGTACACATAGACCACACAGGATTTTTATGAGGTAGGCAAGGTTCTGATAATCTTAGGCTGATCACTGATCTGATTGCTTTAAATAGTAAGAAATCTGATCAAGTTGCCAAAGTAAATACTCCCAAAATGAATATTACACCAAGGATTATTTATAGTTTACATGCAATTCCTTTCTATACACCTTGTGGATGTGTTCATAATATTAATACTTTGTTTTGGAAATTTATTTGGGGTTCCTTATCACCACAGATTTCTTTAAAGAGGAAGCAGCTTCCTTTCAGTAAAGGAGAATTTGGTTTCCCTGATCTTAGTTTATATTGTCAGGCATACGTTAATTTGTACATATTACTGGGATTGCTCCTTGCAGTTGGACTTATCCATCTTTGGCTCTTTTGGAGGCTTCTTGTCTGGTGCCCATCTCTACGTGGAATGCATTGGGGTCTACTTATGCTAGATCCTATTCCTCCTGCAATTTCTGCAGCTCTATTTTCACATGCTTAATTAACATTCTGGATCAATCCAAACTTAAACATTTGGAAGATATCTTTTTTATGGAAGACTTGGACCAATAGGGGAATTTTTACATCGGACCATATTGATAGACTATGATTATGAGCTTTTGTCATTTTCTCAGTTGATGTTTAGCTATGACTTTTCAACTTCTGTTGAATGGCAATATTTACAATTGTAGCATGTGTTAGTATCTAAATATGGGCCTGTGGCATTAGGTGTCTCAGAGTCCCCTTTGCTCCTGGAAATTCAAACTGAATCAAGGCAGAAAACAAAACCTACCATATTTGTGTATAAATATCTGACATTAATAAATATGACATGCAGAGTGTCAGGAATGAATGGAATAAGGAGCTAGATCACCATATTTTGCTATGGGGGGTATACCTGCTCTCTGTGTATCTTAAGTTGCACCTTATTCAGCAAAAAATGGATCAGACCTATGGTCCATCTAGTCCAGCATCCTGTCTCATGCAGTGGCCAACCAGTACCTCTGGACAGTCAACAACAGGGCATAGAGGCCGAGGCCTTCCCCTGATGTTGCCTCCTGGGCCCTGGCTCAGAAGTTTAGAGCCCTTGAATGTGGAGATTTCCCTCAGTCACCACAGCTAGTATCCATTGATAGACTTATCTTCTGTGAATCTATCGAATCCCCTTTTAAAGCTGTTTATTCCTTTGACCATCACTCCATCCTCTGGCAGCAAATTCCACATTTGAATTTATTTTAATATTTTATTTTTTTATTTAATATTTTAACATTTTTAATTCTATTCCACATTTTAAGTCTATTTAGTTGCTGGATTTGGAGCTTTCCCCCCTGGTTGTTCCTTTTTCCATTTTTGGGAGGGAGGGACGGAGGGAGGAAAATAGCTTGCTTGCTTGCTTGCTTTATAACACCTTCGGAAGATGGAGATCTCTTCAAGGAGCCCATTCCACAGAACAGGAGCCACGATGGAGAAGGGTGTGGCTCTAGGTCGATACCAGATAGGCCTCCCTAAGTGATGATACAGCCTGAAGACATTTTAGTTTTGACCACAGTTTTGAATATTGGCCTGGTTCCATCAGTTCATTTAATAATACTGTGAGGCTCTTCCCTCTCCAGCTCTAGTGGCTTGTCCTCAGCCATTTTGCTGGGTATCTCCAGCAGGTCTCTCCAGGCCTCCAAATAGAGAAGGGAATGGGGTTACACTACCTTATTCCTTCTCCTTTCTCCCGGACCACAGCTCTTACCATATTAAAGCTGTGTCCTCTTCTCCATGGCCTTTCCCAGGAACCTGTCTTTAAAGGTCCAATTTGCCCTGCCTGTATCCAGCTGCTCTCTGAGTAGGGTTGCCAATCTCCAGGTGGGGCCTGAGGATCTCCTGCTTTTACAACTGATCTCCAGTTGACAGAGATCAGCTCCCCTGGAGAAAATGGCTGCTTTGAAGGGTGGACTCTATGGCATTTTACCATGCTGAGGCCCCTCCCCTCCCCTCCCCAAACCCTGCCCTCTCCTGGATCCACCCCCAAAGTCTCCAGGTATTTTCCATCCCAGACCTGGCAACCCTGTCTCTGAAGGTGGGTGGTGACTTGCTCCTCTCCTGTTCTTCCTACTGGACTACTAAATGGCTTCTTCCCCCAACCCTATTGATTATACCAGGGCTTGGGTGGGATAGGCTGCCAGTCTTCAGTCCCTACCCCTGCTTTTCCCTGGGCCTCCCAAACCCAGGCCTCTGAGCCTGGGCTGCTGTTAGGCTTACTTTCCCTGGAGCAGGCTGGGCTTCTATCCTGGTTTGTCTTTGTGCAGGTCTCCCTAGCCCCGCCCTGGCTTCTGCTAAGGCTGCTGTCTTCTCTGAGCCACTCGGTATTTGGCCCCAGCTGGTTCCCCTGCCTGCGCCTGGAGCTGGGTGCCAGGTAAGGGCATCATGCTGTTGCCCAGGAGGTTGCCAGGCTTTATGCAGTGGGGCTGAGGCTGCTGGGAGCTGCATTTCCCATGGGGGCAGTGGAGGGTCTGGTCCTGAGTCCAGCAGGATTTCTAGACAAATATCTTCCATATAATTTATTGCCAACAACCGTTACAGCTGGAATGTGCTGGTGCATCTCACTAAGCCTCTTGCCTCGGACTTGTGCATCCACTGCTATCATGCCATCATAACTTTTCTTTGAATGTATTTATTTATTATTTATTAAGTTCAGTTTTGAAACCACCCTTTCCTGAAGTACATCAGAATAAAACATATACATAATAAAAATCATATTTAAAACCCATATTATAAATACAGCAATAGTAACCTATAACCAGTGAGAGGGTGATGGAACTGTCAAAAATATGCCACTGCCTCTTGCGGGTAGGGGGCAGCAAAAGAAACAGGAGTGCCACCCAGCTGGGAAGCCATTGCTGTCCTCAATCAAATGCCTGGCAGAACACCTTTACCTTGCATGCCCTGCAGAACTGCATTAAGTCCCTCAGGGCACAGATGTTATTTGGCAGAGAGTTCCACCTGGTTGGGGCCAGGGCCGAGAATGCCCTGGCCCTGGTCAAGGGCATCCAGATGTCTCTTGGGCTGGGGACCACCAACAGTTTCTTATCAATCGAGTGTAATGCTCTTTGGGTTTGGGGGCTATACCAGGAGAGGGCGTCCCAAAGATACATGGGTCCCTTACTGTTAAGATTGTTAAAGGTTAATACCATAACCTTGAACCTGATCTGGTTCTCCACCAGAAGCCAGTGCAGCTCACGAAGCAGGTTGAATATGTGCCGTACACAGAGTCCCCGTGAGGACTCACATGGTCACATTCTGAATCAGTTGGAGTTTTTGGGTCAGTCTCAGAGCAAGTTACAGTAGCCCAATCTGGGAGTTACCGTTGCATGGATTACTGTGGCTAGGTCAGGATAAGACAGGTAGGGGGGCAGTTGCTGGACATGGCACAACTGGAAAAATGCCAGTCTGGCAACATTTGTGATCTGGACTTCCATTGATAAGGAGGCATCCAGAATCACGTCCAGGCTCTTGACAGTTGGTGCCAGTGCCAAGGGCACTCTGTCAAGAGCTGGGAGATGGCACCCCAACCCTGAATCCCCACTTCCCAGCCACAGAACCTCCATCTTTGCAGAATTCAGTCTCAGCCAGCTCTGCTTCAACCATCTGACCAGAGTCTACAAACTCTCAGCCAGGTTTGCTGGGGTGGTATTCGGTCGGCCACCAATCAACAGATATATCTGGATGTCATCAGCATACTGGTGACAGTCCAGCCTGAATCTCCCCGCTAGTTGTGTGAAGGGATGCATGTAGATGTTAAATAACATCAGAGAGAGAATTGCCCCCTGAGTGACCCAAATTCTAATGGGTGCTTATTTTACAACCTCTCTCCTAGCACCACCCTCTGTCCCTGACCTCCTCTGTAGCCACTTCAAGGCTACCCTATGAACTCCTACATTGGCGAGGTGGTGGGTCAAAAGATTGTGGTCAATTGTGTTGAACACTGCTGTAAGATCAAGCAACAACAGCAGCATCAACGCACATCAGTCCAATAGTTTGCAGAGATCATCTGTAAGGGCAAGCAATGCTGTCTCTGTCTCATGGCAGAGTTTACCACTTGAAAAGTTTACCACCTTGTTTTTTAGATGCACAGGATCTGACTTTGGTATCTAAAAGAGTGCAATATTAAATAATGGCTTGCAAAGTGAAACCAAACATTGCGGTTGGGGAACCAAACACACATTTTACATTGTGTGTGGACTTGATTGACTTTCACAACAGTTTGTCAAAATTGATTTTTGCTCATTAAACCCTCTCTTCTGCTCATTTTCGTTTGCTTGCTTTTTCTGGCTTAGAAGTCTTGTACTATAATGCACATTTTTGTACTACTTAGCTCTCCTTTGAAGAATTTTTCCCCATTCCACTGTGGCGTTTGTAAATGTTCTCCAGATCAATGTTTGTAGGTAGTGCATCAATATTTTTGAATTCTGTGAGAAGGCTGGCCAACTTGCATTTATGGTTTCCCTTATTAGTGTTATTTGCTGGACCAGAGATATGAAATACAATGTCATTGGTATATTAGAGTGCAACAAATATAGCTGTATATTTTCATTTTCATCTGATCTGTGTTAGGAAATTAAGATCATGAACATGGGCCTGGACATGGTATTAAGTGGCATGTAGATAAATAAAGTGAAAATTAAACTAGAAGAAGTAGAGATCAAGAAGGTAAAGGAGTTGGGGAACTAGTTAGCAAAAAACATGTCCACTGTGGATAGGATTGCACTCCTCCTGAAGAATCAAGTTCACAGTTGGAGAGTTCCACATCCATTACTGTTAATGGAACACATAAAAAAAAACACCTTTATTTAACAATAACTTTTATCAGCTTCAGTTGATTGATCAACTCTACCCACTAGGGATGTGCCACTACTAGAATTACTGTTGCTGTCATCCATGTTTTGGTCACTACAGCATTAGACTATTGTAATGGCTAAATGTGGGGCTGCCCTTGAAGACTGTCCAGAACCTACAAGTAATCTAAAATGCTGCTGCCTATCTTTAGGTGGCAATGAGCTGGAAAGAGCACTTTATACTAGTGTTACAAAAACTACATTGGTTACTTATATATGCGTAGACCTGTTATATAAATTTTTAATTTCAAAGCCCTAAACAGTCTGGCTTCAGAATATTCTTTTTTTTTTTTTTTGGCCCCCTGAAGGGGATTTTTTTATTGCATTTTCTATAAACTACAATGGAAAAAAAAGGCAGGGAACTACAAACTATAGAAAAAAGTAAAGAAAACCCACTAAAAACCCAAGAGATGGTGGTCATACATAATGCTTATAAAATCAGCTTTTTAGCTCAAACTTACAAATAAAGTTCATTGAAAATGTTCATCTAGTAATCTATTTGAACTTGAATATCTAAAAATTGAAGCCCCCCATATCTGCCTCCATAAAGAACCAAATAAGAAAAGATTATACAAATTAAAAAAACTTTAAGAAGTTTCAGAGTGCAATAACTACTCCTTGCCCCCCCTTTTTTCTTTCTCAAATGGTAGCTTAGTTTTGGGGCTGCCGCCCCCAAAGCTGAGTCTGAATTGTCATCAGAAGATGCCAAAGCTCCCTCTTCCTTGCTTCCTTTGGTGCTGTCCTTTTCCCCCTCCTCTTCTTCTTTTGCTGGACAACTATGAAGATACGGGAACTCACGTGCCTTTTCAACAGAGTCATTTTTTTTCTTTTTTGACCATAAATTTGAAGATTATGACTTCGGGTACAATCCATCTATAGGCGATGTTGTTTTTTTGTAAAAATAAAGCCAAGTCCCTATATTTCCTTCTTTTCCTTCTTATTTCAAACTGAATGTCCTTCAACACTTTTATTTCTTTGTCCTTGATTTTCAAGGTAGCTCCATTAGTCACTTTAAGTATTTGATCCCTCACTTGTCTTCTGGAGAATCTCATCATAACTTCCTCGGGCAGATTATTTTTCCTTATAAAGTCTGAATATGACCTTGATCGTATCAATTTCACTTTGTAATACATCCATTTTAACATCTGCAATTGGGCCCAAAGCATCACACATAATCCATTTCAGGTCTTCTCCCTTCTTTTCTGGGACACCTTGGAATCTTAGGACATAGCTTGCCCTATCCATTTGCAGCTGTAACAAATGGGATTCATTGGATTGCCTCTTTTTCCCCGTCATCTGCAGTTGTTGCTGAAGTTTCTTGGAATTGGCATCCACTTCTTTAAGCTCTTTCTCCATTTTTTCTGTTTTTTTCACTGCTTCATTCAGTTGAGTCTTCTGTGCATCGAATTTCTGATGTAATGCCATAACTAATTCCAGCAAGGGTTGCAGCACTTCAGTCAGCATCCTTTGAAGCTCTGTTGTTGTGTCCTGTCTAGCAACAAAACTCGCTGGGCTGGCATTTCCGGCCGGCAACTTAGGTTTTGCTTGTTTGTCTTTCTCTTCCCTCCATGGAGGGACCATGTTGAAAGATTGTTTACTTTTTGTAAAAGTTATCACAGTCTCTAGAACTCTTTGCAATGCCTAGTAAGTTCTTATAAGTTCTTTATTTTAGTTCATCTTGCTTCTATAGCCAATCCCCCTTAAAGTCCATAGCTGAAAAGCATTTGTTTTCTTCTTATCAGGGGAGTGTTCTCTTCACCCCTCGCTTTTTAAGGGAAGGTTTTCTGGCTAGATTAGGTGCTTCTCACTTTCACTTAGACTCACATTTCAGTGATGTAGCCGCTTAGAAAATTCACATCGCTTAGCCACCCACCGCTTGCTCCGGTGTGTGATTCTAGTTCCCATCCAGGATGCTCCACAGCGGGACCTTCGGGGCATGAAGTAGCCCCCATTCACCAACAAGGTCACCGGGGGAAGGGCTCTCTAGCGCCCCATGGCTGGGAGCCCAGTGCAAGGGATTTGGGGGTGGCGTGGATGATCGCGCCCCCTCCCAACCGTGAGCTCTGGCGTATGTCTCCCGGAGCCTCAGGAGAACGTGACCGCCATGGCGAATGCTGAAACTGGAAGTCTGGCTTCAGAATATTGACGGGAGTGTCCATATGAGCCAGATATCAAGGACTCAAAACACCATCTCAGGTTAACACAAGCCTGGTATCTGCTATGAGAATGGCATTTTCATTGGTCTCCCCAGTACAGAAGAACCAGTTACCCCTTGGGGCTGTTTTTTTTCTTCATGCCTCCTGTTGGAAGCATATAAAGTTGTTTTTGTTTTAACTTTTTAAAGCTGTTTCTTTACATTGCTGTTGATATGCTATTGATGCTATAGATAACTGCCCTAGAATCTTCAATAATGTTTAGGCTCTGTTTAAGATCATTGCTTTGGGAGACATTATTGAGTTGTATTTATGTTTGATTTTAATCTGTGAAATGTCTTGTGATTGGAAAGCAGTACAAAAATATTTTTAAAAATCAACTGTCATTTGTATCTTGGACTAGGATGCACAGTGACCAGTCTATAGATATAAGCTGCTTTTCATCATCATCTTGTGGCACATCCAGAAAGTAAGCATGAAGATTAGAAACTAGTGATAGAACATTTGTTTGCAATATTTATTTAAACAGTAAATATGATTGAAAATTAAAGACACCAAAAATTTGCCATTTTTGTACAGGTATTGTATCAGGATTTGTGAACTATCCAAGATGGAACCACATATGAAGTTGCTTGTAAAACTGATACCATTCTGTCACCATTTGCAGGCTTTAAAAAAATAATAACATACAAAGATTATCATGACAGCATAACATCCTCAAGAGCTGACTGTTCTGAGGGCATCAAAGTACAGACTTAGGCAGCGTGGGGAATGGAGGAATGCAGAATGGAAGAGAATCTAGGTGATGACATCCCTTCTCATTTTTATTCACTTGCTAATTAGCTCCAGTTCAATTTGCTGCATCTAATACCCGTTACTCATTACTATCTGCCATGTTTCACTTGCCTGCCCACAGGCAATCCAGTAGCCATTTAAAAACTTCCTATCTGCCATACTGTACAGACTGGCAAGAGCAAGGTTTAAAACTGCACTACTTGTAGTGACCAGAAATCTTGCCTTTTGTTTTCATCCTTGAAGTGTTCCTTTGACTTTTGAGAGTGCATGACCTCCTCACATAACATAATATATGCAGCAGTAGCATGGAAATGCAATGGTGGGAAAGCAACACTTGTTACTAAGTTTTCAAAGGCACAATGGCAAAAAAAAAAATGGCAACTCTATTCCATTATGAAGGTGTCATAACACATTTTTCATTTTCTGATCCTCTTCAGTTCAGCTGTATCTCTATTTTAATGATGGCTATTAGATATGGAACCACTGCCACTCATGTTGTTCACTTCAGATGCCTTCTGAGATGGTCACATCCTAGAAGCGGGGAACAATGGGGGAAAGCAATGGGTTTTCACCGCGATACCCAACCAAGGCTGAAGATCTGCACAAAAGCACCAGTAAGGGTATGTGAGAAGCTATAAAAAGCTCAGTCTTCTCCTACTTCCCCCTTTATGATTACTCTTGTTATGATATTAGTCCAGCAACTGAGGGGGGCTGTGAATAATAAGGTACTCTCAGCAGGAAGTAGGAGTTACTCTAATAAGTGAGCAACTGATTGGGTGAGATGAAAGTGTTGAACAAAACAAAAGGCATCCTGAGACATAAGCAAGTCACAGAATGGTCACCATGATTCACTCTTACACAGCTTTCTCAGATGCCATGTGTGTGCCTTGACTAGCCTTTTCCTGAGAGTGTAGCGAGGGTTTCAAGTTGGGCATTGCATTCACTAAGCCTATGCCATTCTTCTGAAAACAGCTTCTCATAGGACCTCTTTAGCCTTTAATAATATGGCTTGGATCCTTGGATGTAAAGCATGGGATAAGGGGAAAAGGAATTACGAAGGGGTGTCACTTGGATTTTAGTATAGCTTTGTAGAGTGGGGTTGCTGGTTTCTAGAATTAGTGCTTCTATTTTTGTGTTCTAAAATTATTGTACCATCATGATACACAGAAGGTAGACTTTGACTTGTGGAGACCACATGGGCATCCCCCCAGGGTAGGGCTCTTAACACCTCCTGTTTCTCAGTACATTGCCTTTTTTTCATTGAGCTGTTGAACAGCTCAGAGTGCTGCTTGCTGTAAACTTGTTGTTTGTGGCTTCCATTCTTTATTCTGTGTGTGCGCACCTCCCATCCTTGTCAAAACAGCGGTTCCATCACAGGGACAGCAATTCATACCTGTTGTCGATGGTGTTATACAAATAGATTGTACAGATGCATTGTTTGACAGTGGAAATTGAACCCTTCTCTTGGGAAGCCAATGAGTTCTCCATAACATATATCAGCCAACCAAAATGGGGAGAAGAGATTGGAGATTATGATTAGGGTAAACTTATACGTTATAGTCCCCATTTGGAGGTTCCTGTGAAATCATTCAACCTGGCAGTTGTCTGTTAGTGTGGTGACCATTTATGCACTTCAACTCACCACATATTATTAGGGATCATTCATAACACCAACATGAACTATAATCTTTCATAGTGGAAACTATCCACTCCGTGTAGAAAGCCACTCAGGTAGTCTGGGGTGGGGAGAGTGATAGCTGTGCTGCTGGGAGTCCTTGGTTTTCTTAACCCTACTATTTATGCACAGCATTTATAGCTTGCTTTCCAACACAGAATATCCTCCAGTTACAAGATGAAAGTTATACATAAGACCACCACAATCCCGTATCTAATCTTTTCCTGTATATACACCCAAAACCTGCCCTCATAATGCTTCTATAGCTGACCAGCTCATTTTAGGGCCCTGAAAATCAACTGACCACCTTTGTGAATTGTATAATACTTCAGTAGGTCAGATAGACACATGACTGTATCAAAAATTCAATGTTTAATTTGGTGTTACACAGGCAGGATGGGAACATGTTGCTACTAGAATGAAATGTCTGGATTTCTGTTTAGCTTAGTCACCCCTATTCCACTACTTTTCTAACTGCGAATGTAAAACACTCTTTCTGATTATACTATACAAATTATGAACCTGGCAGGTGCTAGAATACAATACTATAAAATCTAGGCATGGATCATATTGGAACTTAGAGGATTTATGACTAGTCTCCCCACATGCCCACTCCCTAAACTGAAATATGTAGCATATTCACATAATCTAATTTTACACAGAAGTCATAAATGTGGCACATCTGAGTGTCAAAGCAGTAAAACAAAAGTTGATCCAAGAAATACTAATGCTATTTCATATTTTCTTTTCATCTTGAGGATTTCATCACATCGTACAGCTCACTGCAGAAACTACTTTCTGACAAGGAAGATGTATGAACAAAGCCTGATCGTAGTCTCTGGCCCTGATCACATGTTACAGTGAAGGCATGTACATCCTCCATGAGTACATCTGTTTGTAAGAAACAACCAGTTTGTGCTCACTTTAGAAAGAAAGAAGGAGGAGGAGGAGATTGGATTTATAGCCCGCCCTTTACTCAAGAGTCTCAGAGTGCCTAACAATCTCCTTCCCTTCGTCTTCCCAGCTACATATCCGAGAGTTTTTGTGAGGATAAAACGGAGCAAAGGTAATGATGTACGTCATCCTGAGCTCCTTGGAGAACAGCAACATAAACATAGATAAAATTGTGGAAAAGAAAACATAAGCATTCTACCCTGCCCTCCTTGGAGGAAGGATGGAATCTCCTTATTATGTTTTTAAATATCTCCTTGAACCTCTAATTCTGTAACTTCTGTTACAAATTTTTACTTTAGCTTTTTTTAACTTGGAAAAAATAGCCTTGGGGAAAGCGGCATCAACTGAATTTCTGCCTGCCATGCTCGCATTAAAGGCATAGACATTTTGCCAGGAAGAAAAAAGGTGGCTGTCCTAAATCCATTATGTGCTGCTATTCAAAGCACAATGTTGTGGGTGGGTTTTAAATGTAATCATGACTTCCTTCCTCACTGGAGCAGCATGAAGAGGAGGAAAGAAAACCCTTATTATTCCTACAGCAGCCTGGCTTTCTTGCTTTACAATCCCTCACCTAAGTGAATCATACTAAGCAGCAACCACTTTCTGAAACTGATAAGTGTCCAAATGCATTTTAAAGTTGTAATGAACAAATGTTTAGTGAGTCTACTAATTTATTCCAGCCATCTGGGGCAGCATCGACAAAAGCTTTTCTTGTAAAACGCTTTCTAATGTTTCAGTGTAGTACGGACCAGAAATGTGCCTATTTTTTTAAGAAGAAAAAATAGAAGGAATAAGAGAGACTACATTTTTTCATACTAAAAGCGTTATTTTATAATAATTATCAGGATTTTATTGTTAAAAATAACTGGAATATATTTTCCAGTTTAAGAATGCAGTCCTTCTATGCCCTTTACTCTTTACCTAGACTTGGGACATAACTTCTGAATAAATCTAAGACCTCTTTCACTTGTTCTGAAAAGTAATAGAATAGAAAAGCATGCACCCGTTTTTAAATTTTTAATCTGTATTTTTTTTATTCAAGTGTGCTTTCATGGATGGATATGATTTGGTAGTGTGATGTCCTAGATCCAGCATTTACTAACCCAGCTTGGAACCTAGAACAATAGACAGCTAGGATCCTGAAAGGAACCAATGGACCTGTAGGCGCACTGTAAATAGCCTGTCATGGGTAATGTGTGTGTGGGGGGTGGTGCACAGATTTAAGCAGGGTTTCGTCCCTGCTAATTTGTCCTTAGTTAGAGCTGATTCACAATAAAGCATGAGCTGATCACTAATCATGTGTTGAACCCAGTATGTTTCAGATAGTACGATTCAGGGACAGGTATTAGGTTTTGTTTCAGTTTGGCTACATAAAATATCCTTCAACAAATAATCACTTGTGGCTTCCTGCAACATCCGAGTAGTGTGGGGAAGTAGCATTGATGAAGTATCAAAGATGAAGGACACTGTCATTTTCAGGCATCATGCTTGTCAGTGCTTGCTGCTCTGATGTCCTGTGCTGGATGGAAATGGTAGGACTTTGTACAGTTGCTAGTTCCAGTCCATAACTCATGAGTTGCCGTAAGGTGTAGTTAAGAAATCTTCATTTTCTCTGGGAAAGACTTTAAAAACAGAAACATTGAGCACTTAAAGGCACATTTAAGTGAGCAAGACAAATAAGTTCAAATTCATTATGGTTGGACTGATTTGTGGATTGGACTTTTATATGGACAGACACACCCTCTATCCTCTTGGCTGGGAGCTTAAGAAGAGAGGAGAAAGTCTTGGGTGTCATGTGGATCCACCAATTTAAGCTTCTCTTTTGAGGAATCTGAACCCCAGGTTCAAAGACATGATCCAACATCAAATTATCTTATTCAGAGCAGTAAATTTTGAAGTAATCTTTCTCAGACTGGGTTTTAAGCAACCTTGGGGAATATGAGTGTCCCTGAAGCTGATTCCTGCTAATACATATCTGAACTGATTCCTCAGTCTTAGAGTCATGATGTGAGATGTCTGATGCCTAGTTCATAACAGTAACCATAACATGTTCCTTAAATGAAGATGTAGAAATATGACAAAGGAAAGTACAGACAGGCCACAACCCTGCACCCTTT
This sequence comes from Gekko gecko, assembly GCA_029375565.1. Lineage (NCBI taxonomy): Eukaryota > Metazoa > Chordata > Lepidosauria > Squamata > Gekkonidae > Gekko > Gekko gecko. Next base: position 46,095,818 of record JAPDNY010000006.1, read on the forward strand.
CAAACACTTAACTCCCTTTGCAATCATTGGAACCAATGTTCTTGTGACAGCATGCAGAATTATGATCATGGAGACTGGGATGATTTCAACTAGTCTTATTATGTTTTATGGACAGGGTATTTTTCATTTCCATTCAAACTGAAGTCAAAATTTAGAAAGACAAACTACTACCCCAAGAGTTCTTGTATATGAAGCATGATATCCCTTTTTCTGCCCTATGCATTGGTTTGATGTGCACTTCTCCCCTGAGTATAATACATCTGCTTGCAATGACCTTCTGCCAGCAACGGGAATGGTTTCTCGATTTTAGGTGATGCAATTTATAAGTGATATTAATCTTTTACTTGTGTCAAATCGCATGGAATGAAATTGGAATGAATGGAATGGAATTCAATAGTACAACAAGTCAGGTCATGCATCTGGGACTAATAAACACTTGTGTTATCAGGTGAAAATGGCAGAGCAGAAAGAAATCTAGATTCTTGGTCAGACAGAAGACAGTAAGCCTCTAGTGTGATCCTGCTGCAAAGACAGCAAATGCAATTCAGTTCGTGAAAAGGTGCATCTTTAGCAGGAATAGAGAGGTATTAATGCTCTTACAAGAAGCTCTGGGAATGCATTAGTTGGAATAAGGCTTTGAATTTACCTCATCCGTATATGGAGATCCTAATGTGCACAATGAAGTGGCTTAAATGATTACAGGGACTGAGAACTTATTTTATGAGTAAAGACTTCAGGCACAGTCTGAGGCTCCGACACTGCCAGGCATGCAGAAACATGCCAGACCACAGCATGACAACCAAAGGGCCTCTCCCATTAGGAGCATGTAAGAACCAAGGCCCTCTGTGTGCTTGCTTGTTCTGTCTGCCAGAAGAATAAGTAAGCCAGTCACATGGAAGGGTCTGGAATGCTGTAGCATCATTAACAAAATTCAAAGCCAGGAAGCAGGACTGAGGGCAGAGGTATGGGAGGGAAATAGTTTTCATTTTGAGGGGGGGAAATATGTATTTTTATTGTATTAATTACTGCATTCATTCATTCAGATTGTTCCACTGATTTCAGTGGAACTATATTTAAATGTGGTGGGGTTTTTTTAATAGATAATCAAACTACTGGAATGGAAGTTTCAGGGATTGTGCCCATTCCAAAGAGATCCTCTCAGTCAAACTTCAGGAGATCATTATCATTAGTCTTTGTACAAACTTTCCCCCAAAAGAAAGCAAGCTTCTATAAGCTTTCAACTGAGGCTGCTTTACAGATGCTAATTACCCTACACTGGCATTTGATTCCTGTATAAAAAGACATGCATTACACACCCAAAACCATAACATATGATGAATCCATATGAGAAAACATGATGAACTCTGGTCCCATGTCATAATTTACATAATTTTACATGTTTTAGATGTTTAGATTTTTTCCTACATAAAAGCTATAAGAAACCATTATATGTAGAATGGTCTATAACACAGCAAAATACCTGTAATTTTTTTTAAAAAAATAACACATTGAATAAAAGGTTTTAGTCCATATGTCTGCACCATTGGCTACTTTGCCAAGCTACTGAGAATTGCTAATGTTCAAAAATTTCAAAAAATAAATTGCATACCTGCAGTCTGAAGTGGGATGGTGCATTCTGTCACCTCAGCACTAGGAGTGGGCATGAACCAGCTCATGAACTAAAGTTTGTGAATAATTTTGGCTAGTTTGTGGTTTGTGAAGTGAAGTTCGTGGCAGGTTAACCGGTAAACTTTCAAGCTGTTGGTGGGGGTTCATGCTGGTTGGTGAATGGATACATTTCCAGACAGACTGTCTCCACCCAATCAAAATGTTTACCAAACTTCAAAGCAAGGGGCATAGGATTCTCCAGCCTTGGAAACACTCTGGTCAGTTTCAAACTAGTCATGTCAATTTCAAGATTTTTTTTGTCTCTGCCTGCCTTCTTGTGTTTTCTTCCCATTTTCTTGTGCAGAGCTTGCAAAATCCCCCCCACCCCCGGCTTGGATTTGTTTTGACTGTGCTTTGAGAGCAGTCCTTTTAAGCTTGCAAAGCTAGTGGCACTGGGTTCTGCTGAGCATTCTGTACATTACAACTGCATGGATTCTCAGGTCTGATATTAGTCCTCCTTTTGCTTGCATTGCCACAGTGGCACTGGGTTCTACTGGGCTTGCAACACCCCTTGCACATTTGGAGTGTGGTTTTGTGCTTCACATCAGTCCTGTGGAGCTGGCATTGCCACAGTGGCACTGGGTTCAGCTGAGCACTGGTTCTGCTGGGCTTGCAACACCCTACACACACTTGGAGTGTGATTATGTGCTTCACATCAGTCCTGTTGTGCTGGCACTGCCACAATGGCTCTGGGTTTTGCCGGGTGGATATACTAAAATGAATGACAGGACTGCCCATTGGAAACAATGGGAGAGGCTTGAAGGCCCATTGAAGATAATGCAAGCCAGGAATGCCAATTGACTTGCATTAGCTCCACAGAAATATATTACAGCTCAAAATAGTTGCAATGAAAATGTGGAGTGGATTTTCAGTTAATGTCTCTGGGCCCAGATAAACTGCTCTGGGACTGAAATAATAGGTTTCAGAGTGGAAAGATAGTCCCCAGAAACATAATCAGTGCTCTGGAACTGGAATGACAGCTCCCCCCAAGACAAATGATGGCCACTGAGAGTAGCAGAAATATTCTGGGGCTGGAATGACAGCCCCCAGGGTGGAATGATGGGGGCTGTCATTCCAGTGCTGGAACACTGCTGCTACTCCAAGGGGACATTGTTCCAGTTGGTGGGCTGTCATTCCGGTCTCAGAACACTTCTACTCCTAGAGGCTGTCCCTCTATTCTGGAACTTGTCATTCCTGTCCTGAAACAGTTCTGCTACTCCCAGTGGCCATTGTTTCAATCTGGGGGCTGTCATTCCAACCCCAGAACATTTCTGATACTCCCAGGGGCTGTCATTCCACTTGGGGGGCTGTCATTCCAGTCCCAGAGCACTAATTATATTCGTGGAGACCGTCTTTCCACTATGGGTCTTGTTATTCCAGTCCCAGAGCAGTTTATCTGGTCCCAGAAACATTAATTGAAAATCCACTCTGCATTTTCATTGCAACTATTTTGTGCTGTAATGTATTTCTGTGGAACCAATGCAAGTCAATTGGCATTCCTGGCTCGCATTATCTCTAATGGGCCTTCAAGCCTCTCCCATTGTTTCGAATAGGCAATCCTATCCTTCCTTTTAGTACATCCCTCTGCTGGGTACTAGTACATTGCACTGGTTCTGCTGGGCTTGCACCCTCTCCCCTTCAGTTTCTACTGCAAAGATTGTCTGGCTTGTCTTTAGTCATGTTGGGTGTGTGCTGCCACAATGGCACTGGTTCTTCTGGGGACATTGCAATGGTTCTGCCTGGTTTGCAGAAATTCCCCCCCACCTTCAGTGTCTACTGAGAGTTTTGCTGGTTTGACCTTTGTCTTTTGGAAACAATGGAGGATGGGAGCATATTATTTGAGGGACCCTAACTCGGACCCTGTATATTCAGTCCTCACTGAACTTGGAGTACAGGTAGAGGAGAGTCAGACAGAGATCCCCTGTGAGTTTAGTGTCTCTAGCATGCAGGTTTGTTTGGCCCTTAAAAGTTTGTGACAGTTCATATTTCATGAACAGGGCACACCATGAACTGAAACTCACCACATTTTCCTGTTTCGTGCCCATCCCTACTCAGCACTCTTATAGTCCATTCCCTTCTTGTGTGCTCCATGTGTAGACGAGGCCTCAAATATCTTTTCCCACATAAAAGAAAAAAAGTTTCACTCTTTAATTTCACATTTAATAGAGAATTTTAAAATGGCATATGTGTACATCTTTATATTTGCCTACAAACTCTATTTGTTGAGTGACTAATACAGCAAAACACCAATCCCAGTTTTCATCTGCAAATGACTTCAGCCACCTTAACAATAGGTTTTCAAGTGTGCCTGGTTTCTCTATATTAATAATTGAGTTTTTGTGTGACTCTTTTCTGAACATTCCAAACACTCCCACAGCCTTTGGTTTCTCTGATCTGTCACTCAGAGGGTGTCCCTAGCCACTGGCTGTGTTGCCTGAGTCCTGCCCAGCCGCCACTCAAGAGTACTCACGTGCCATTGGCTGGGTGCTCCTCTTTCCCGCCCACTCCTTCAGCCACTGTGCCTTGTCAGAATTTCTGGCAAGCGGCTTTCTCTCTTGATGAAGACAGTTGCCTCACGTGTGGGACTAATTTTCCCCTCAGTAGCTGTTGGTAGGTGTAACAAAATGGCAGTTACTTCTATTTGTGAAATGGTTGCTGTCTGTGGTTTCTTTAAAATTTCCCCCCATAAGGCTTAATTGAGATGTAGTTCCAGAGAGAGGCCTGCAGGGGTATCACTTACTGGGTTGAATGGAGCTTCCTCATCTGCTGGCCTATAGTTCCCAGGTGCCTCAAGGCCAAAAAGTGCAGTAAAAGAGGGGCCATCCCAAGGGGTGGGACAGCATCAATATAGACTCCAGCTAGGCCACAAGCCAGAGATGTTGGAGAACCCCGGGAGGCAGCAGAAATTCAGCCACTCCACAGTCGGCTGGATTGGGAATGAATGGAAGTTTCCCTGCTCTCTTGGGCAGGAGAGAGAGGCTGAAGCAGAGCCAGAGGCCACAACCTCCAGAGGTAGAGAGTAAAGAGGATTGCACTTACCACCTGTTGATTTATGCCCTGTTGGCTCATGGTGTGTGCTTACTCCTACAGTTTTGCCTTATTCTTTTAGTGTGTGGGTGCTTCATAGTTGTGTAAATAGTTAAATAAATTCTTTTATTTAGGCTAATAATCTGTGTTGTGCTCTGACCACATAGTCTCCCCCGCTCTGCACAATATCAAAGGGAGGGGGTAGCCTAGGGAAGCAAGGAAAGGCCAGACCCTTGGGTTGCCAACTTTCCAGGGATCCACCAAAGATTGGGGATTCCATCTCCAAACAGAGAGATTCAGCCAGAGGGGTCTCACTGTCCCTCTAAAAAGGCAGTGACAATTCAGTGAGTGGTGGCAGTGAACTTAAGGAGTGAGATACACCCACAGAATGAGGGTGGGAGGTAAATAGCTGAGTTGTACACTGGAGCCCATTTCCCCACAGTAGGCAACCAAGCTTGGTTCAGACAAAGGAAGGAATTTGTCTGGAATTCAGTTGTGATACCTGGTGATCTTCAGGCTCCCCCTGGAGGTTGGCTACTCTAGGCATCACAGTCAGTGCTTCAGAGCAGGGTCTGCTAGATCCAGGTTCTTGCTGTAGAAGCTGAGTGGGTGATTTTGGACCACTTAGTCTTTTAGCCTAACCTACCTCACAGGGTTGTTGTGCAAGTCAAAAGGGGAGAGGAGAATGATGTCAGCTGCTGGGGTCCCCATTGCAGAGAAAGACTAATTTCCCTCCTGGGAAACCATTGTTGCCAATCCCCGGGTCAGGGCTGGAGATAACACAGAATTACTACTGCTCTCCAGATGGCAGAGATCAGTTCCCCTGGAGAACATGGTGGACTCTGTGTCCTTATACCCTGCTGAGATGCCCCCACCCCCATGACAGCCAATGTGATGTGGAAGTCAGGGTTTCAGAGCACCGTAGGGGCTGCAGGTGTGTGTGGGGGAAATGGAAAGCTGAAGAGGGGGAAATAAAGGTAGGTTGATGCTTGGCTGGGAAGGAGATAGGGTTGCCAACTCCAGGTGGAAAATTCCTGCATATTTCAGGGACGAAGCCTGGAGAGGGTGAGGTTTGAGGAGGCGTAGGACCTCAGACAGGTATAATGTCATAGACTCCGCCCTCCCAACCAGCCATTTCCTCCTGGGGAAGAAGAAGAAGATATTGGATTTATACCCCGCCCTTCACTACCCAAAGGAGTCTCAGAGCGGCTTACAAACTCCTTTCTCTTCCCCTCCACACAACAGACACCCTGTGAGGTAGGTGGGGCTGAGAGAGCTCTGAAAGAAACTGCTCTTTTTCAAGAACAGCTGTGCCAGAACTATGGCTTGCCCAAGGTCATCCAGCAGGTGCAAGTGGAGCAGTGGGAAATCAAACCCAGTTCTCCCAGATTAGAGTCCACACACTTAACCACTACACCAAACTATTGTTACTAGTCTCCAGGTGAGGGGTGGAGATCACTCAGAATTACAAATGATCTCCAGGACGGAGGGCAGAAGTCAGTTACAGTCAGAGGGGCAGATAATAGTAGGTTGATGGTTAGCTGGGAAGGAGATGGGGTTGCCAACTCCAGGTTGGGAAATTTCTGGTGATTTGAGGGGTGGAGCCTGGAGAGGGAAGGGTTTGAGGAGGGGTTGGACCTCAGACAGGTATAATGCCATAGACTCCACCATCCAAACCAGCCATTTCCTCCTGGGTAAAATTGTTGCCAATCTCCAGGTGACGGCTGGAGATCACTCAAAATTACAACTTGTCTTCAGGTAGCAGAGATCAGTTCCTCTGGAGAAAATGGTGGACTCTGTGTCATTATACCCTGCTGAGGTCACCACAGCAAATTAATGGCGAGTATGCAAGGCCTTGGCACTCTCCAAGAGCCTCTTTCTAGAGCTTGTTGTATTTATTTGCACAACAGGCCTTATTCCTAGTCTATAATAAAGGTCAGCAATGAAATTCTGCCCCCTAACACAGATCAACAGCTGCCACTGATATATTAGCAAAGATTGAGGTCACATTTTGAACCTTGCACTTTTATCTTAATGTTATTAATTCAGAAAGGAAAACAAGAGTCTTTCCCTCTGGTTAAGCAGGTAGTGTGTGATTTTTTTTTTTTAAAGAGTGGCTGGCATTCCAATTGTTATTATTATTTTTTCATTAAATCATAAACTGAATCATAAATCAACTAGGAAGACAGACTTGAGGAGCAGAGTTGCCAGCAATTGTCTGGCAAACAGTGGGAGTCTGTGAGGCTGTGATATGAGAGGGTGCTGTCAGCTCAATGGCATGTAACTTCCGGAGGGAATCCAGAAGTGACATCAGTCCACTCAAGGAATCATTGGAAACATTATATTTTTACCAGAGTTTCCAGCAGTTCCTAGAGCTGACTGATGTCATTTCCAGGTTTTCCCTGGAAGTGAACTAATGCTGTCACATCAACAGTGATTTTTTATCCCCCCCCTCGCTGGCTGCCAGAGCAGCATCATGAAATGGAGCTGGGAGCAGGAGATCTCCCACCCCACCAAAAACCTGGAATGAAAATACATCAAAATGGAGGAGGAATTTCCATGTTGTTCAGTTATGATGAATAAAAACACACAATGGGTTAGATCCAGTTCAAAAGTTCTGGTTGTGCTAGAGCTCCTGAGGAAACAGAAACACAAGAAAAAGACTATGATAGTCACTTGTAGTAAATCAAATCAAGAGCCAAAGTAAACATGATGGTGGCCACAGGTATATCCCATTGCCACCAATGCTATTTCAAAAGCACTTACAGTTTTTATAAAATTGTTGAAAGAACCCAATGCAGATCAGTTGTGTGGCACAGTGGCCCCAGGAGCTCTTGTTTCCCCCATGTGCACCTTTTCAGGTGCAGAAACAGCCTGTTTAGGCACAGAGGGTGAACAAGAGCTCCTGGGGCCACTATACCATGTGCTTAAGCTGGATAAGGTCTCCCAGCAGCAAAGAACTATAACTGCTTCTAAAATGATGTTGGTGCTCAGAGGATGGACCCATGGCTACCATCACATTTAGTTTGGCTCTTACTGATCTTACTGACTATTTCCACATGTTCCAGATCCTGCGCAACCAATTTCAGGGCACTATGTGAGAGAGAGAGAGAGAGAGAGAGAGAGAGAGAGAGAGAGAGAGAGAGAGAGAGAGAGAGAGAGAGAGAGAGAGAGAGAGAGAGAGAGAGAGAGAGAATATAGAATGTGATCTACTTTTACTATTCATGTTCCCTCTCCGATTAAAATTTTCTTCTGCTGCTAATAATACCTAGGTATAGAAAGGCATTTATGTAGCACAGTTTAATGCATTGCCATCTGCAGTTTTAATGGGAAGATATCAAGGAATACCATTCTCTGACAGATTATGTGCCTGCAGTTCAGATGGAATAGATTCTATTGACTATACAGTTTTAGATTGTCCTGTATTTTCAAATTTAAGGTCAAAGCTAATTATTTGAAGTTGATTCTGATCCCCCAGATGAGAAAACTTCTTAGTTAGTAAGATACATAGAAAACTGAGTTAATGTACAGTGGGCCAATATTTGATGGTGGTTATAGTGCAGCATATTTAAAGAGCCACCTGCCTGGTTTGTTTTACCTGATTGTGTGCTTTTATTAATGACAATGATCAAAAGGGCAGTGATTGGATTGGAATGGATACAGAGGCAGTAAAGCAGTAGTGTTGCACAATATCTTGAGCAAACGCAACTGTGCTAAGTCCATATATGTTTCTGCTTGTGCATCGTTGGATCTAAGCCATACACTGGAACATTCAAATGGACTGGCAAATTCCTTGTTAAACTAGGGGGGAATCACCATACCCTGTTATACTGAATATCGTACTTCAATTAGGCATTGGGTGAAGAAGGTACTTTCTTTTGTTTGCCCTGAAGCTACAGCCAATTTCATTAGCTGACCCTGAGTTCTGAGCAAGAATAATTTCTTTCAGTCCAATTCTTAAGCAATTACTTAATGTTGATGATTTACCTGCATTGACCCATTCTTGTGATGAGCTAGGGACAGCCAAAAAAAAAAAAAAAGTCACTTCTAAGTTTCTGGAGGAAAAATCTATATTCCCCTCTCCTCACTATGGGACGGTAACTATATAATGTCAAAAATGAAAGCTTTTGTGGAAATAAATTCATGAATCAACTTAAAGCACATGTAAATCAGGCTAAACTGCTAAACTTTGGGCTCACTTGGATGGCTTTTCTCACTTTCACCAAGGTAGGGGGAAGGGGGTGGGTGAGATGGACTTGGTGTGATTGATGCCAATTTTTAAAGTCCAGCTTGGGAGACAGGAAGGCCTGCTAGCTTCCAAGTCAGTCACTTTATAATCAATCTGAATGTAACACCTCATTGTTCTCCTTTCTCTATCTTATCCAATTTCCTAGCTAGTTAATTGGTGTGCTGCCTAGAGCTAGACGCTCCTGGGGAGGGATCTGGTATATTCCCTGCCTTCTCTGCCTTCCTGATTGTTTTTCAATTAAAATGTTAATAGTCATTGTTACCTGGAGGAGGAGATATATTGGCTTGGGCTAACTCCTGATATCATTAATAACTTACAGGACTCTGATTTGGCCTACTGCACTTAAGGTGTGGCTTGGCTATGTAGTACCTATGTGCTAACAGATCTTTTCATCTCTAACTTTTCTTTTCACCTCAGCTTTACTGCTGCTCTTTTCCTACTGAAACTAAGCCTGGAACTGGAAGTAAACATATTTTTTCTCCTTTATCTTGGCCCACCCTTTCTTTTTGTTGTCTCCTTTATGCCAGATTTAGATTGTAAGCTTCTTGGGGCAGAAAATTTACATTCTATAAAACACAACACCCATTGATGGTACAGTAATAATATGTCCAGGAAGTTGCTGTAAGTTTCAGGGCAGTGGTATTCAATATTTCTAGAATGTAGACCCACCTTAAATCTCACAGTATTAGCATGGGACTTGCTGAGCTACAAGCATCAGGAAGCTTACACAGTGTCACAAGTGAGTGAGAATCATATGGCAGAAAGAGGAGGAGCCAGAATATACTAAAAAGGAATTATTTCCATCACCATACCCTGTTCTGAGTTTTTGAGTTTCCTCTTCCTCCAATTGATCATTACAATTATGATTATAATTATTGTATGGCATTGTGTGTAGAATAGCCAGGAGATCCTAAGATTGTCTGGCAGCCAGGATTTCTAGCTCTTTTAGCATTGTGCACCACTAGGTGATGAGTTAGACTTGTTTTTAAGGCAAGAGATGTTTCAGAGGTGGTTTTGCCATTACCTGCCTCTGCATCACAACCCTGGTACTCCTTGGAGGTCACCCTTCCAAATACTAGCCAGGGTGGACCCTTCTTAGCTTCTGAGATCTGATGAGATCAGGCTAGCTTGGGCTATCTAGGTAACAACAACCCAGGGAGGCAGCTCTGAGAGATAGCTTTGGCTATGAAAGAGTCATTCAAGGTCATCCAATGGAAATTTTGGCTGGTTGGAAGTTTGAATTCAGGTTTCTTCATTCCTAGACCAACCCAGTGGTTCTTAATCTTTAATCTATTACCATCCAGTAAATATACAGTATAGCTGTTGCATACCCCACATGCCAAAAATAGACAATTAGCATATAATAACAGCAAGCAACTTTAGTTTTATTTATTTATTTATAATTAGATTTGTATCCCACCCTCCCCGCCATTTGGCAGCCTCAGGGTGGCTAACAGTATATATACATTCACATTAAAACACCAATATTAGAACAAAATCACATTTGAATTATAAGAATATACTATGCAGAACTAAACTAAATGATGGTGATCTTCTATTATCATTTCGCAGTTTCCAGTTACACAGATAGTTCACTAAATACAGCATAAACCAGTTACAACAGATAAATACAACAGATAAATACAGTTACAGCAATAATTCACTAAATATAGCATAAACCAGCACTACCAACCCTGACCTTCCTTCTTGCTACTACCTCCCCCCGCAAGATTAAACTACTCTATTTTAATTGATTAATAATAAAGGGTGGAAGACAAACCCAGGCAGCTATTTATAGCTAACTACTATAACCTAAAGGAGCTGCGGTGGCTCAAGTGGTTAAGACGCTGAACTGCAGGCTGTAGAAGGTCAGTAGTTCAGCAGTTCGAGACCCGAGTGTGCCGCATGACGGAGTGAGCTCCCGTCTCTAGTTCCAGCTCCTGCCAACCTAGCAGTTCGAAAGCAAGAAATTGCAAGTAGATAAATAGGTACCACTTCAGTGGGAAGGTAACAGCGTTCCGTGTGCCTTGGTGTTTAGTCATGCCGGCCACATGACCACGGAAACATCTTCGGACAGCGCTGGCTCTTCGGCTTTGAAACGGAGATGAGCACCGCAACCCTAGAGTCGGATTCGACTGGCTTTCGAGCAAGGGAACCTTTACCTTTACCTTACTATAACCTAACCCTAGTCTGTAATACCAACATTACTGCTGCTGTAACCTAATCCTAACTGTAATTTCAGCAAGTGCACTAAGGAGCCACTGCCCTATTTTAGCTGGAAAATTAATCCCCTTCTTGCCCTGCCCTAGCACAAACACAGGATGGTAGATTCGGAAGGGGAAGGCCTTCACACTTCTCCTCAGCGAGGATCTCAGCTCTACACCAGGCCATAGGTTTACATTTCCTAGTTCAAAGTCATCCGCTAGCAGCCCTTGTTCAGGTCAGTCCAAGCCAGCCAGAGCTGCCAACGTCCCACAAAACACAAGGCTTGACATACACCGCTCCGGTCTCCATTCCATGGCCCAGCTGAATCCAAAAGGAGCCGTCTTTGCGTCGGCACTCTACAGCTGGAGCTACTCACTCGCTCTAGTGGTATCCTGCAGAAACAGAAGGCAACGACCTCACCGACAGTTCACCTTGGTGCACACCCACCCACACAGGAACCAGCCAAGGCCCAACGAAAACCAATGGAGGGCACAAGCCCTTTCCCTTCCCCACATCAGTCATTTCTAGCTGCAGGAAAGTTGATTCCCATGGTTGCAGGACCCACACTGAGTAATAGCTGCACAGGCTGAGAGGTGGCAGTTAAGAGGAAGAAGGGGACAAAACCTTTCCGCCTCTTCCATTATTGCAATAGTGCCATGCAATAATTTCCCATCATTTCAAGAAGTTTTCTATTTTTTTTTAAAAAAATCTGTTTTTCTTGGAACACTGTGCACTCCCACTCTGTAACACATTCAGCAATGTCTTTTTCCTTTATAAAATTTCTAGACCTACAGCTGACTAAGATCTACTTTCACACAGTTCAGGAAATGCAAAGAGAATGACATGCAAGACAATAGTGGAAGTCACTTTGATGCTTTCCTCTCTTTCTGATTCTCAGTCTTTTCCAGAAAACTGGCATATGGTGTCCACCCAGAGGAGGTAGCAGAAGAAATTCTATGAACAGTGAACAGGAAGAAACAGGAAGTGTTCATGGCAAATCCTATTGCAAAGGCTGCAGTTTACACTCGCACATTCTTCCCAGATTTTTTTTTTTGCTGTTGTTGCTGCCTGCAAGGGAAAAGTATACAGTTCCTCCATGTCCTCCCTACAAAAGGCAAATAGGAGACTTGATATGAGGAGAAGGAGTTAATGGGACACTCCTGTGTGTGTCCCTGTGGTACACCTGTGATACACATGCAGTGAGATACTTGCTGTGCCTAATGGCCATCAGCTGCCTTTTAATATTAGCTAGATTTCTGTTTGCGGTGTGCCACGTTTTAAGGGCCCAGGAGTGACATCTAGGATCTGGGATTTTATCCTCTGGATGGGGTAAGCAGTGCAAAGCAACTGCCCCCCACTGGCTGTCGGAAGCCATGGCAAGAGTTGAGGTTACCTAAAATCTGGAGTATTTCCCTATTTGTCCCCCCAAAAGGTCTGAATGTCCCTCCTAAGATTCGTAGATAATTAAGAATCACCGTTCCACCCACCTATGGTTGCTAACCTCCAGGTGGGGCCTGGAGTTCTCCCAGTATTACAAGTGATCACCAGGCTATAGAAACCCACCCCCTGGAGAAAATAGTAGCTTTGGTTGGTAGACTCCATGGCATCGCATCTCTGAGCTCCATTCCCTTGAGCTCCCCCCCCAACCCCACGAACTTCCCAATCCAGAGCTGACAGCCCTACACCAGACTGGTTTAACTTCCTTCCTCTGTATTCTGATTCCTATATCTACCGCAGCCATTATCAGAGTTCATGGTTTCCAAAACCAAATTCTGACATAATAGTGTTGCCAAGTTTGAGGTGTTGGGTTTTTCTGCCTGTTAAGTATGAGATTTAAGGCAGCAATTCATAACAAGTGATTCAACTTTATTTACAAGGTAGGAACGAACACAAAACAGGAGAGCAACAGGCTGTCTTTTAAACTATCCGGGCTTGGTAGACCACACCCTTAGTTGAGATAAGAATCAATCAAACTGTGAACATAACAACCAATCAATTCATCTCCCTCCAGAACCTTTCTTGTATCCTGATTGGACTGCTGCGCAGAGTATCCAATCAGCTTGCATGAGTTAGGATACCAGACTTAGTTAGAGGGTAGATTTCAAGCTCAGGCATTATGTATACCAATACATAACACTGCCCCTCTGAGTAAGTCATTTTCTTTTCCAATGCCTTCCCCCCCTTTTTCTTTTTGACAGCTTGAGGCTTGATATGAAGCCCCAGTCCTAATCAGTTACTTTGCTATCCCCTCCCGTAATACAGTGTTTTAGACCTCAGAACTATTATTGTTCAGGAACACACCAACATTTCTGATTGACTCACACATTCCACATGTTGAATGACTGTTACAAGCAATTAAATGAATCTAGAAATTAGCTATGCATTCCAAAGGCTTAAGTCCCTTTACAAGAATAATAAAAGACAGTAACTGTTCAAGCTGGTTCGATAACATTGTTACAGCTAGTGTGAATTATAAAAAAGTGAATGTAACAAATGCTCTTAAGATATATTGCTTGTGAAGTTTAATTTTGAATATATATGCAAGAGGAGGTTTTTGAAACTTGCTTACAAGTTTCATCTTGCTCTACTGAAATCCAAAATGGCATACGTGTGCCATATGATTCAAATGGCTGTAGGCAATGAGAAAATTTTAGTTATCTGTAGTTATATATTATATTGTTAAAATACGTTGCTCACAATTCATCGCAATGTTAGGCATTCTTTAGCTCGCTGATTACAATAGGCACAAGTATTTAGTCTGTACTAGGCTGTGTCCAAAGAAAACGTTTTAGAGTTGAAACAACGAAGTATCGCAGATCATATCAACAACTTGAATTCCTTAGCAGAGTAAGTGCTGGTATAAACACTTTTATTTAATTTAAAACATTTTATAATTAAAATGGGCCTACGGATTATGATTTTTAATTTTGAAATCAATCATATATTAATTTAGCAGTTATTTTATCATCCAACTGTAAAATTTTATATTTTAGTACTATGGTAATATAACATTAATTTCAGATTTGAAAACTTATACACTGATGAATTTGTAATTCCCTCATGCACATGGTTGAAGGGATTTTTTTTCCAAAGCATGTCTAATACTGTAGAAGATCTGTCTTAGTGTTTGATGATAATTAGCTACAAAATTAGCCAGCTAGAAATGTTATTTATCAAAACACCACTGAGTCCTGGAAAGATGGAGTGTTTGCAAACACAGACAACTCAGTTGTATGAGGTCTGAATGACAAAGTATTGATTAAAAGTCTCCATCAATTATGCTTTTCAGTTTGAAAAAGGCGAAGAAAAAATGCTTATTGCACTTGTATGACATGAAACCATGCAAAAATAGTCTTTCTCCCCAAAAAAACTGGCTTTGCTTCTGCTTTCACTTTTTAACAGAAATAAGCTGAAATTAGGTTACTTTTGTTTATTTATGTATATACATTGTATACTTTAAAGAATTATTGCCGCAATCAGGGGCTATGTATGCAATCAATTATTCAGCTAGGTCCATGGCAAACAGAAGAATGGGCACTAAAGTCACCCCTTTCTCTTGTCCCTGTTCTGTATGGGTACAGCACTGCTGGTAGATCAGGCTGGGAAAACCCATGATAATTAGCTACAAAATATATCTATTCCCAGCTGGATGATGAATTGCACCCTTGCAATTTCTCATCCAATGGAAATGCAAGTGCAAAGCCTCATATGCTCCCTAGATAGAACTCAGCATAGGTATGCAACAGTGTCCTCCTATGAAATAATACAACAGGACAAATGTATTAGATAGGTGTGGCTGAGATTCTATAGCAAAGTGAAAGATCTGGGGAAGCTTGGAACTGAGTACTGTGGGTTTGCTGCTTGGCAACTCCACTGCCCAGTCTTATTTACACTTATCTCATTAGTGGCTTTTTAGCATATGTGGCAGAAATGTGCTAAGGCTCAAACCTTTTAGTGATATAACTTTCCTGTGCACCTGAAATGTTACTGTTAAAAATGGACAGGTATGAATTTTGGGCAGGCTAAAGAAAACAGCTGAAACAAAGCAAAAACCGAAACCGAAGTAAACAGAGGAATAGTTTCCACACATGGTAGTGTCCTAGACACAAGGGATGGGAGACTGCAGAAAGGACTAGCATGAGCTTGATTTAGGAAAGCAGCCATTTAGAGTGGTCTTCACATCTTACCTGATTATTTTTCCTGTGCAGCTGCCAAAGTGCCTACTAGTTTATATACAACAACAGTGTGTGGGGAAAAGGGCAGATTCAAAGTTGAGAAGTACTCAGTCATGGCTTATAAAAGTGCTGAGTCATTACAGACTTCGATAAAAAAACCACTTCACAAATGTGGCAAGTCATGGTTTGAATGTTTTGCAGTTTGCAAAACTATGCAGTCATTGTGGGAAGCTGGAGCTATGCTCTGCAAAAGTGATGTATCCATCTCAGTCTGTTTGGCACGTTATATGCCAAGTTCTAGCAGAGTTTTGACATAGTAATTCCAAGTCATGCCATACATAGGTGTCATTGAGTGCTGCAATATACTGAATTGGGCCCTACCAGGGGTCACTCGCGAAAAGTGCTGAGACAATGCGAAGAGTATTGCAGCAAGTACCACATCTTTCTTTGGAAAAGTGCCAAAAAAAAACCCTATTAAGCAGCATCTATATAGAGTTACAGTGTCGAGTAGTTCTCCAAAAAGTGCTAGGTGTTGCTGACATTATACGCTGAGTCATATAAAAGTTTTCTCAAGTAGGTGATACTCTGCAAAGTGCTAGGCTATGGGCTGCAAAAGTGCTTATTCATAGTGAGATTTCACATGATGCTGAGTAGAGAATCAAGGGGCAAAATCACAGGGAAATAAAAACCTCATATGACAGGGTGTTTCTGAAGGGACCCACACAGCCTCGTGTGATTTGGGGGAACCAGGTTTATTTTAAGCTATACGCCTTCCCCTCAGCTTCTTAGGTGTTCTAAAGGTAGAGAGTGTCTAGGATTTGGGTTTGCTGCTATAAGGTAAGTAAGTAGAATATGGAGGTCTCCGAGGCAGGAGTTATATATGAACACAAAGAGGATTTATTTATTTATTTACAAGTAGGTTTCAAGGAACAGATCAGCAGCACAGGGATCCAGGTATACAAAAGAGAAACCTGGCTGAGGCACATCAATTTAGAGGGTAGTTTCAATTTTCTTTAATACTTCCAAGCATAAACAGGCTTTCACTGATTAGCCACTAGATTGGTTCCTGATACACACCCAGGATTCCACCCACCCCAGCCTGCCCTTTCCCAAGAGTCAGACTAAATGGCACAAGGTCTGCTCATCTCCAGACCAGGCCTGACAACTGGATACTCTATTCTCTGTCAGAAGGAGAGCCAAACCACTCTGCCACATTACCAAAGAGAGCTACCCTTCACTCTGCTCTTTTCCTGAGCCACACCTGAGCTCCCACTGCTTTCTCCCTGAGGCAGAACTGAACCCCACTCCTGCTGTGTTTGAGGCCCCAGCACCAAGGGGAGGGTGTGGGGGAGGTCATTAAATGGCAAACCCTTATTCCCCATGCCCCACTCACCCATTTTATTACCTAGGTTTGAATAACATATGCACAACCTGGCTTGGAATAAATTGGCCACAACTTTGTTGGTTACAACTATAAGAAGCCTTGGCACAGCATGCAGAACCATATCCTTAACATCAACTGACCCACTGGCCAGTCAAGGATCTCTGGCCCATCCTGGGCCACTGGCTGGGGCTATGAGAACCATAAGATGACAGGTCGCTGGATTCCACAAGGACGACCACCACTAATTGGTCTCCCCTGTCACCTGAGCACGAAGGCAGCCCTGGCAGCCACTAAGCAGGGCATGCTCCTTGAATCTCTCACCACAAGATCCCTTAACCTTCAGGGGCAGGACAGCTGTCTGTCCATCACATCCACTCTTCTCTTTGGATGGTTCTTCTGCAGAGATTCTCCCAGAAGGGACCATCTCTCCAAACAAATTATTTACTATATGTACTCAAATGCAAAACTAGGTTTTTTCCAGGTATGCATCAAAACCAAACAAATAAATAAAGAGTGTGTTGTCTTAACACAAAAACCTTTTTGTGTAGAACATTTTAAGGGTGATCGTCTTACATTCAGATTCACCTTCTTTTTGAGTAAAGACACATAAAGTAATGGAGTTTTTCTAGCTGTGGAAAATACGTTGCCTACTCTGAGATGGGAAATTCCTAGAGACATTGGGATGGATCCTGGGGAGGGTGGGGTTTGGGAAGGGGAGGGGCCTTACTAGGGTGTGATGCCAGTGAGTCCAAAGCAGCCATTTTCTCCAGGGGAACTGATCTCTGTAGTCTGGAAAATGGTTGAAATTATGGGAGAACTCCAGCCCACACCTGGAAGTTAGCCACCCTAACAGAAAAAATTCTATTTCTTCATACCGATTTCTAGTGAAGCTCCTTGCTTAGGTCTTCCTGAGTAAAGAAAACGTGAGAATTCTGTTTCTGAATGAATGACAAATGCCCCTTTGCAGCAACCCATTGCTGTGTCAGCATGATGGAGGTATCCTACCCACAAGAGTTTTCTCATTCAGCTCAAACAAGAGGCTAACTCTGAGTCAGTATGATGTCTGTTTCCAGGAAGAACCAGCTCCAATCCAGGAACTGCCTGGAAAGCCTTCACTAACAAAAAGTTGGCACAAAAAACAGTTCTGGGTTGGGGCAAAAGAGTCTTTTTTTTTTTAAAAAAAAGGTCTAAATCTCTTTGGGCTTTTCCCCCAATAGTTTTCAAAGCTTAAACCCTTCTTAAGTTCCAGTCTTCCACTGGGCTTGCCTCCTGTACTTTATTTTGTGACAGTTCCTTACTTCATATTAATAGAAATACTTACAGAAAACGAGAGATACACCATAACTGAAAATAAGTGACAGCACTTTAGGTTGCTATTTTACAAGGCTTATGTAATCTAATAAAGTATTGTTAATGTCCTCACAGAAATAATATGCTATTTTCTTATGATCTCAAAATATGTTCCTCCTTTTATGTAGCTGAACATGAGAAACTACCATGAAGCTGACCACTGATCTATCACAATGGGTCAGTATTGCCCATTTTAACCATTAGTGGCTCTCCATGGTCTCATGGAAGTCTTTCACCTTACCTACTACCTTTTAACCAGAGATGTCACAAACTGAATGGAGACCTTCTGGATGCAAAGTAGATGCTTTTCCATTGAGCCATGCCTCCTCCTAACAATATTGTAAATTTGATCCTTATTGTGGCAACTCTAGCTTACCACAGGGGGGTCCACATTTAACCCCCCTTTGACCATGTGTGTCTATTTTTTGCATTTTTCCTGCTTGTTTTTCTTTCCATATTTTCCTGCCCACTCCAAACCCTCCCCTTCTTTTAAACTAAAAAAGGAAATGGTGATGGTGCCATTGATATGAGGGAGCATGACCCAATGTCTTAGAACACTTCTAAATGTAGACCAGTTGGGAACTAGTATGTCATAGCTTTCCCCAAAGAAGCCTAACAAATGTGGTTTTGCCAGAATGTTGTTAAGTCCTTTTCAGAGTCCTTTAACAGAACACTTCCTAGTGTTCCTTGCTAATGACTCATGGTGGTTAAATAGGGTCAACATTGGGGGAAATGAGTAATTTAGCCCTGCCATCAAAATGTTCCTTTGAAACATGTCTACAGTGAGGAACCTGTGGGATCAACAGGAACTATTTGTTTACAATTGTTTCTGAAAGATCCAAGGTAAAATTCTGAATGGTGTGATCAAATACTGAAACACTGATCTTTCTCTGGCTTGTCTTTTTGGCCTGTTTACTCTTATGTCCTTTAGCTAAAGGTCACATGGGAACAATCTTAGCCACGGGACATCTGGGGTGGCTTGATGACACCTGCAAGCCCTCGCCTGCCTTGCACCATGTGAAGGCTGCCCCTTGCTTGAGCCTGGGACAGCTCCAGAATGGATGGGCCCCTCTGTGGGTGGGATGTAGCTGTGATTCTGGGGCCTCATCCTGGACTTTTGCCAGGGTCCCTGAGATTAAGACTATTATGTTTGAAGCAGATGTATATTGCAGGATCACAGTGTTATAAAACAATTGTAAAACTACTTGAAGTCAGTAGTGTCAGTATGACGTATTATGCCACAATTTAGCACACTGTTGAAATGTGCAGTAAGACCTACTTAGATGAGCCTCCTCTTGTGACATACCTATGACCTAAGATACTGTACTACTGCAATTACATACCCTATAATGTTTTAGTTTCGTTTTCGTGGCCAGTCATTCCTGATCTTGACCCTTCCAATTTCGAGGGAAGTTCTTTGCACAGGAAATTACTATGGAAAGAAAGATCCCAGCCAGTGTCTTCTCTATATCAGCAATGCATGAATTTCTTCCTTGTGCATCCAGGGAGTAGGCACTTCAGATCTCTCCAGCTTTCCATGTAAGGAAGAAGCCTCCAGGGTCTGAAGATGATGTGACCAGGCCTGAGCCCGCTCACGGGATGGGTGGGATACAAATACAAAAAATAAATATATTTTTTTTAAAAACTGGCAGAACCAGACTTCTTTCCATGGGTAAGTGTAACACGTAGTTCTTCTCTTGTTGTACTACAGAACTTCCTGGGTGGTATTTGTACACCAAGCTTTATTGCAACATTTCATTATAAAGCAGAGTGGAAAGTCATTTTAACAAATCCAGTTGATTATGGATATGTCTGTGCACAATGCAGATCAAAAGACAGTTTTAATCATTACACCCCATTTTAATTACTACTTGACACATTGTCTCTATTGTCCTTCTACTAGTCCCGCTTTTGAATGAAATATTAAAGACGAGTCACAGCTGAAAATATGTGTAGTCGACAAAAGGAAATGGCTTTGAACTCTTTGCAGTGATTTATTGTCCACGTTTCTTTATGAATATTTATTTGCCATATCGAAAGCAATTCATTGAAGAGAAAACATGACGACTTGTTAACAGAATATTTGCATACACTAATGGTTAAAGGGAAGGAAGATGGGGAGGGAATAGTATAATGTGCTATAATCCTGCGGATTCTACATTTTCTCCTATTTACTATAGCTAATTTCAAATGTCTAACATGTAAAAGGAGGGAGCAAAGCCTGACTTTCTACCAAAGCCATCAAAGCACATTGTCCCATTGTCCCGTACATTTGTATTAGAAAAGACATCATTGGTTTAACCCTGTTTTTTGTGTACTGATCTGCCTGTGTAGATCCTGCACATTTGCTTCCCAAAGACTTCAGCTGGCTATTATACCTTTCCTTTTCTCTATCTGTGTGCAACAGCTGGTAATGCTGTGATCTCAGACACAAGGAGGGCACCCTCTATTTTTGTTGAAGCCATTCAAGAGATTTGAGGGAACTCAGCAGCATGCAAGAATGGTGCCTTCCATTATACACAAAGAACCAGAAGCCTGCTTTCTCTGGTTTTATCAACAGGAAAATGAAATGATTTGTAGGATTTGATCCACTGCCCAAAACTAAAGATTTCACTGTAATGGGATACATTATAAAAGCCATTATTGAGAGTTGGGATGAGCATGAACTGAACCATGAAGCAAAATTTGTGACAATTTTGCCCTGTTTGTAGTTCGGGGAATGAAGTATGTTTTGGGTCCCGGGCCATGTATTTTCCACAAACTTTTCAGGCAGTTAGTGGGGTTCATGTTGATTCCTGCCCAGAGCTGGTCCCTTTAAAGTTTAAAGGGACTGCACAAGAAAGCTGGACAACAGGGAGTAGCCTGTTCGGGGTTGAGTGTTGCTTCAGCCGGAAGCCCCTGTCTGTTGCCTGGCAATCTGGAGCCAAGGCACTTACCAACCAGCCAGTTTGGTGTAGTTAGGAGCACAGACTCTAATCTGGGAGAACCAGATTTGATTCCCCACTCCTACACATGCAGCTGCTGGTGTGACCTTGGGTCAGTTACAAGTTCTTTCAGAGCTGTTCTCTCAGAAGCAGTTCTTCAAAGAGATCTCTCAGCACCACCTACCTCACAGGGTGTCTGTTGTGGGGAGGGGAAGGGAAAGGAGATTGTAAGTCACTTGGAGACTCCTAGGGCAATGAAGGGCACAGTATAAATCCGATCTCCCATCAGGATCTCACCCAGGAGGCCGGTGGAGGAGGAGGCCAGGGTGGAGAAGTGCTAGCCAGCTGAGGCAGTTGGCGGAGTACAGTACATCTGCAGTACAGCAACTGGGCCCACCCTAGGAGCCCCAGGGCAGGGGAGGAGACACCAGCAGGGAAGGAGGCTGCTCCAGCTTGGGGACCACATAGCCCAGCAGAAAGCGGGGTGGCTGCTGGGGACACTCAACCCACATGGTCCTCAGCTGGCTGCCCCTTCTCTGCAACCAGCTTCCCCCTACACTGGCCTCCTGGGTTAGTTCCTGATGGGAAGTCTGGGGGGCATTAAAGTTTACAGGGACTGCACAGGAAGGCCTGAAACAGCTGATTGGCTGGGAGCGGTCCCCAGGGCCGGATCGCCCATTGGGTGAACTAGGCGCTTGCCCCCTCAAAAGCACCCCCCGCCGCCCTAACTGGGCGCCCGCCACCGCCACTAGACCCCCACCCCTTCCCGGCTTCCCCGGGGACCCCGCAGCCACAGAGCCCCCGGAAAAGCCAGCTCTGGGAGGGAGGGGGGACGTCTAGACCCCCCTCCCTGTTCCTGGCTTTCCCGGGGACCCCGCAGCTGTGGAGCCCCCGGAAAAGCCAGCTTTGGGAGGGAGGGGGGCGGCTAGACTCCCACACCCCCTTCCTGGCTTTCCCGGGGACCCCGCAGCCGCAGAGCCCCTGGGAAAGCCAGCTCTGGGAGGGAGGGGCGGCAGCTAGACCCCTGCCCCTTCCCGGCTTTCCTGGGGACCCCGTAGCCATGGAGCCCCCAGGAAAGCCAGCACTGGGAGGGAGGGGGTGGCAGCTAGACCCCCCGCCCCCTTCCCTGGCTTTCCCGGGGGCCCCGCAGCTGCGGAGCCTCCAGGAAAGCCAGCACTCCGCCGCCACCCCTGGTCTCCAGGCCCCACCGGACACCTCGAGCCGGCCCTGGCGCTCTCACCACTTAGCTGGTCTTGCTGCTTTCTGACTGCAGTCCCAGCATGAATTTGCTGGGTACACAAACCACAAACCAAATCAGTTCATCAGAGAGCGAGCCAGTTTGGTTCATGGTTCAGTTTGTGGTTTGGCCACAAACCATGAAACAAATCACATTTTTGTGGTTCATGTCCACTCCTAGTCAAGAGAACCAAAACATAGCTATCCAGCCACCTTTACAGAGATTCCTAAGCAGAGTGACACCCTTCCAAGTCCATTTAAATCAGTGGGTTTAGAAGGGTGTATACTCTTACTAATTTTATTGGACATATTTTTATTATTTTGTCCATTTTAATGTATTTTAAATCCTTTATTTTTGGCATTAGCTTGACAGTGAAAGGACTATTCCTTATTGGCAATTCAAGAAGAGCTGCCATTAGGTTTGCCTTAAAGGATATAGGAAGACAGTACATGTACCCCTAAAATTATTCATACCTTTTGTAAATGTATTCTTATTACCTCTGACCATAGCTATGTGCATCAGAACTAATGATTTCTCATACATCTACTGGCCCTTATCCGGTATACTTAGTTTTTGATATTGCATCATTCTTTCGTTGTTCTCACCACAACCATTTCATTGTTCTTGCTGTACTCAAACATTCCTTGCTCCTGGGTTCAAGACTATGTATTTTGTATATCTATTAATATATATATGCCATTGTTTGCAAGATACTCATAGTGACGCTCTTGTGAAATCCTACGTTTCACTCAACCTCCATATTGCTCTAATCAGGGACACTTTATTCTCTGTGACACATGGAGAGATATTTTTGGCTGCCAGGCCAGCTTTGGCCCTGGCCTGCAGATAGGCTTCTATCGTTTTAGCCAAAGCCAGCAGCAAGCCTCCTATATTTATTTCTCAATCCACAGAGCATTCTTTCCAAGCTGTTGCTCTGAGCAAGGTAGACTGACATGGTTGTGCATTTAGGTATTCATATTCAAAGTTTAAATTCTGGATGCAATTGTGAAAAGGAAGCTGTGTTTTCTTTTTCAGCTAGGCTCCCATTCCTCCTTGAAAAGGCCAAGGCCAACATTCTGAGTCTTGGGGTACCAGTATCCTTGCAGCTACTTTATTTTACTGAGTTTGGAAATTTTTAGTTCGTTAGTATATTTTATTTTACACAACAGTCCATCAGTGCCAGGTAAAAAACGGGTTGTATAACTATAGAAGACAAGAAGGAGGAGGGAGGGGGGAATTGGATGTATATCCTGCCCTTCACTACCCATAGGGGTCTCAGAGTGGCTTACAATCCCTTTTCATTTCTCTCCCCACAACAGACACCCTGTGAGATAGGTGGGGTTGAGAGAGCTCTTTCGGGAACTGCTTTTGACAGAACAGCTCTGAGAAAGCCATGGCTGGTCCAAGGTCACACCAGCAGCTGCATGTGAAGGAGTGGGGACTCAAATCTGGTTCTTCGAAATTGGAGTCCAGGCTCCTAACCACTACATCAAACATGCTCCGTCATATTTAAGGTCATTATATTAAAACCCAAAGAGGGATATAGCATCAGCATATGAAAATAGTTCTGATCTCACACCTTTTGAATATATTTATTACATGTTGATTAAAAAGTGATAGTACCATTGAGATCAAATAAAAGTGATTTCATAGTTGGCAAGTGCCATCAGGTTTAGGAATGGGAACTATTAAACCTGTACATGGCTGCCACTTGGCAGGGGGCACAAATGCTGAAAGGGAAGAAGGCAACAGATTGGCTCGACTTCTTAGGAATATCAAGGTTCCTTGGTGAAGTTGGGACCAATGCTCCCTCTAAGCTGTGGAGTCTTGTGAGCAAAAATTCTACTTTGTGAGCTACTGGCATTAAAGTTGTGAGTCAGCAATTTGGCTGCTGCATAAATTAGTTTGCTCTGCAGCCATCCTTCCTGCGCTGAGACAAAAATGTGTGAGCTGGAGGCTAAAAAACTGTGAGCTGGCTCACACTGATTCAGCTTAGAGGGAATGCTGGTTGGGACTTTGCACAGACAACAGAAGTCTCAATTGTGCCTGCTTTGTATCAGGACCTGAGACCTCCTCACCCTGTGACTAAAACTGGTTCTGCTTAAAAAGCCTAGCCTGATATAGAAGGCCTCCAAGTCTTCTCTCAAAGTCTCTTCTCATGCAGGTCCTTATTTCTCCATTGTCCAGCTATCAGCACCCCTCTTTAATCAGTACCTTCTTGTCTTTAATGACCAAGGAAGTGACTGTGAAATACACCATATGTTGCATTTCAGGCTTATGACCTGGCTGAATGCCATTTGACCACATGCACACAGCACTGGCTGTGATGAGTCTCACACCGGACCTGGAAATAGTTATGGGGCAAAGAAGATTCTGTCATGTCTGCCACATAGACATCAGCTAGTTATTTACTGCTGTGTTTCCATAATAGATTAGAATAATGAGAAATTCTCATCCAAGCCCTAAGCCATATTTGGCGTAGATGGAGCCAGACAACACCATAACCCAGATAAATAAGAGTGACAGAATGACATCAGAGAAGGGCAGAAGTGAAGAAGTGAGTGCAGTCAGATTGCACTGGGATTTATGAAGGCACAGGAAGACACCCGGAACAAAAGCCACCATGACCTGCCTAGAGCTGGCAAGGATGAAAATGAAGCAGTGCTTTGATCAAAGTGCAATGAGATGCAATAACTTTATAGAATATTAGCCCACGGAGCCTGGGAACACACGCTGAATGCACGCGTCACAGAAAATTATGAGAAAAGTTTATACTTGGGGTCTCTATGCTTTGCTTAGCTCATATGCAATCATTTATATGGTAATTCTGATTCATTCGCTGTGCGTCTTTCTATCAGCTTGGAGGGTTATTAAGTACAAAGCTAATAGCAAGTTGCCCAGGTCATCTGCTGCAGAGTAGTTCAAAAACATGTCATACGTCAATAACTGGCAGTTATTACTTGACTGTTTCTATTCAAAAAGCAGAATTCAACAGCTACTGTGGGACAGGTCCAACTTGCCTCAAGTCAGAATGAATGAAAAGAAAAGAAACCTTTGGCTCATAAAGGGCAGCAGTTTAGATGCAAAGACATTGATGTATGCACATGCATATATCTCTGTGGGCCAGAGGGATTTCAGGAGAAGGCGAAAGACCACAGAGTTGTTTTCCAACGAAAAATTCTACTTCAGATGCATTAATATGTGTTTCTTTTAATAAACAGCTGATGTGATTGTTCATAATAACAAACACAACAACTGAAACATTTTAAGACTCCCACACATTTCAGAAGGGGAAAAAATGGTTGATTTGCACACTTTTTTTCTACGTGCTCCATCTGTTCTGTAGTTAGGACTGTGACATGAAAAACCTCCTGTGATCCTACACAGAAGTGGCAGCAGTTCTCATGATGATTACAGCAAATGCAGAAGTACTACAACCACCGCAACTACTGCTAACTGTATCTGTGACCACACATCATGTTTGCAAAAATTTGCTTGAGGAAGATCAGAATGGCTTGTATCATGGGACCCAAATCTGAAACAGCCTGACATGGGGGGGGGGCACTTTACGCAGCATTCTTTTTAAATACATGTCTAAGCTTTTAAAAGTTTCTACCAGATACATGAATGTAGCAAACAGGTGTTTGAGAACACATATAGTACAAGTAAAATTCCTGTTGAGTGTACATTTGGAAGCAAAGCTGGATTTTTCTATTGTAATATTTGAGTCATAGTAAACACAACTTCCTATTCTTTCTATTGGGATAATGATGCCATGCAGAATTGCCCCAAGTCCCAAAGCTCCCAGGCTTTTAGCTATGCCCATGTCTTCAAGTTGCTCTAGGCAGCATATGGACTTGGATCTCACCAAGGATTTCTGTGGATAGGAGGAAGAGGACAATTTTTGCCTTCCTTCCATTCCCTCTTCCCATTGCAGATGTCAGACTCTGCTTCATGGTGTTCTTGGGGATCTCCTGTCCTTCCCGAGCAAAATTTGGGGAGAGTAGACATTTCTGTTGGATACAGAAGCCTATATGTCCCTCCTTTATCCTTAAAACAACCCTGTGATGTAGACCGGGTTAGAAAACAGTGACCTAGCCTAAGGTCACACATGTCTTCATGGGTGAGTGGTGATTTTATCTTCAGTCTCCCCATTCCAATTCAGACGTGCTACAGATAGCGAAGGTGAAAGTGGGTGTAGAACATTAGGACCCTGGTCTCAGACTGAGTCCATGAGGCTCATACCATTGAGTGGCCTTGGATAAATGGTGGTTTCCCAGTCTCAGCTAGACATCTCCCTTCAGATTACTCTTGTGTCCTTGGGAAGAGGCAGACACATAAGTAATAAATGCATACATGCAGTATTGGAATCATTAAACCAGCTTGTTTTGAACTTGTTTGTAAGCTGAACTCCAACATGCTGCCGTTACCTCTGCAAGGCTTTTGTAACAAGCCAAAATGCATTTACTGTAGAACTGGAAGTTTTTGTATCCATTTAAGTGACAGACGCTCCGAAGTCATCTGATATGTATATGAAATCAAATCCATATTGACAGCTTATTTCCTGCTTTTATTGAAACATTAAACAGATAAAGTAAAAAATCAATAAAATCTTAATAGAAAAAGTTAAATTTGGATTATTGCAAACTCTTGCTTCAGATTCTTTAATAAAATATTGATAGTTCAAATCTGGGGAGACTTTCTATAAGCCTCTTTTGAAGGCTACACAGAAATAGTGGAGCCAGAGGGGGTGGAAGTACAACAGGCATATGTGAATATTTACCCAGCAGTCCAGAAGGAATAAATAATTCCCTGTTTTAGTAGGACCTCTGTTAATTGAATATCAATTATCTGAATCTCCCAAATATCCATATTAACTGTTTCTCCCAGGCAAGCCCCCTATCCATATAAATAGTATTCCCACTTATATGAACTGGGTACACAGGATTTTTTAAGAATATTTTTTTGGTTGTTCTTTTCTCCCTCAAGTCTTTGGGGAAATTGGGTACTAGTGTAGCATCGCATGTAGGCTTTTAAATTCCACTGCTTGCAATAAATAAGAAAATAGACTACCCTTTCTCTCTCAAATTTCTGAGGACATTGCAGTCAGCAAACAATTTTCTTCCCTGTCACCAAAGTCTTTTGATTTATACTTACAGCAGAATCCTTTTTTATATATACTGGCTGATTTACTCTATTGGTGCTGTCTTAAAGCACCAATGCTAAGCAAGTAGACTAAATAAAATTAATCAAGTCCAACGACTAGTCATTGAGTAAATAAGAATCCATAATTTGATGCAATTATAGTAAGAGCCTTTACACAACTCCAAGATTTTTTCCACTGCTAGGCTACTGCCTTGTTTTACAAGGTACTGTATAGCTTGTATTCATAGGGCTTGTTTGGTTTTTGCTTGTTTTGCTTTTTGTTTTCTTTTTCTTTTTGGTTTCTTTCCTTTTGTCTTTATTGCAAAGTAGAACAGCAAGGGAGTGGGCTAAGTCGTTACATGAAATCCCGTAGGTCTCTCTTTTTTTTGGTATGCAAGAGTTATGGAAGTGGGGAAAAAATACTTGTCTGGGGTTGAGAACCCCACCCCTGTACTTACTGATGACAGCCAGGAAGCCCGACATGGAACTGCCTCCCTGACAGATCCTGATGCCACAGAAGCAGCTGGCCTGGTCACTGCTGACTGTACTTGAAGAGATAGCTGCGAGGAGCTCGGCAAGTCATCAGCCACATGCCAACTGGTGGGACCTGCAGCCCTGGTGCCAGCGCAGGATGAGGTGATGTCCCCTCTGCTGGCTAGATGTGGAGGGAGTACATGCTCCCAAACTCCCCCAGGCTGGCTGCCTGCAGCCAACAAGGGGGATAAGCAAGGCAGGGGATGAAAAGTCCACAGGGGGCTCTGTGAAACTGACCCAGACTTCCTTGCCCCAGAAGTATAAGCAAAAGTGCAAGAGATGGCACACAGAACCTCAGCCCTTGTGGGCCTGCCTGGGCTTTAAGGAGGCCCAAAGAGGTGGGCCAATGGGCAGGGCCACCTGGGATGGGGATCCATTGGCTTTGGACCTTGTTGATTCCAAGGAACAGGTCAATGGGAGGGAAGGATGGGTGAAGCCCAAGATTGTCCCTCCTCTGGAGAATTGTTTAAAAGGTGCATCTGGGACTAGCTAAGGAGGAAGGGCCAGACCTGTTCCCAGGCAGTTGGGAAAGAGTAACAGGCCAGGAGGAGAGTAGGACCCAGGTGAAGTGACCCACCCCACACAATTCTGAAGCTCTCTCTTGGAACAGACACCCAACCAAATGAGCCCTTGAGGACCTGACAACCCCAAACTCTGATGCAGCTCCTGAGGAACCTGACAACAACATTTGTGTCAGTTATGAGGGATCTCAGACCATTAATTCTGGTAGTACAGTGGCAGCCTTCCGTTAGAGGGAATTGCTGGCTTGATCTTTGCTAAGCTGCAGCACCACCAGTGCAGACAGCCGAACAGTGGTAGTGCAGCTACCAGGCCAGGCAAGGTCAGGTAGTATAAGGACTGTCTTGCCCTATAAAGCTGCTGGTTTTAGCTTGCCATCTCAGGGTGAGCAGTCTGTAGCTCAGGGAGAAGCTTAGATGCTTGCAGATAGACATGCTGATGATTCTGCAGGGACTAGTTTGAACTCCCTAAACTACAGGAGAGCCAAGCTCCTGATTGGATCACTTCGATGTCCCCAATGAAGTTCATCTCGAGCAATAACACTACATCAAACAGCTTTGTACCTGCACAATAGCCCCCTGGTTGTTGCAACTAATGACTGCTCTTGCCCAGGCTCATGGTCACTCAGGCCATGAAACTGTTTGAATTTATAAAGCACAGAATCACGTCATGTTCATCCCCTCTTTGCACCGAGGCAGTGAGTGGCATCTGTCCTAAAAGTGATTGCAAGAACCGATTGCAAGGTTAACTTGGTTCATTTACGGAAACTGAATACCCGAAGAAAATATGGTTGGAACCAACAGTCCATAGAAGAAGGTGCTAATGGATGCAGATCTTTCCTTTCTTCCCCTCCCACCACCAGTCATGGGACCTGCAGGTTGGGGGCTGGAGTTTGAGGGAAGGAGAGTAGAGAACCATCATTCCTGACTCTTTTGTCTGTGGAGCGGTGGTCCACTTCCCTGCATGGATACTAGTCCACATGGGTCTAACCTTGGGAATCAACTTTCCCAGGGCTGTAAGGGTGTGCGTATGTGACATTTACTGTGTGCCTTTTAAAACTGCAGGCAGCAGTGGCAGATGAGTGGCAGGCAGGAGGGCAGCTGCTGTGAGAAAGCTGTCTAATTGTGGGGGAAAGCAATGGAGTCCCACAGACAGATGTATCCCAATTCTCCCAAACTCATCTGAGCAGCTTGCCAAATGATCAGCTGCCTGCTCACAACTAGCCAGGACGACATGAGCTGAACCAGCAGGCGTTTGAACATAATTACTTGTAGATTGTCTACCTCTGACAAACCATCCACTTGTCTCCAGGCCCCCATTTCCATGCAAGCCATAAATAAGTGTAAAGGGACTGGGATTTCTTGAGAGAATACCACAAGACTTTTCTTATGCTGCTGCAAAGGAAGGATGGACTATAGGTTGAGGTACCGGTGGTTTACCACTTTGCACGACTGGATACTGAAAAATATTTTTTCTAGATTCAGTTTCCTGGTTCATTAGTATAAGACAGTAAAAGTTTTACTTTTGTTATGTCAAGCCAAAAGTCCAGGGATAAGAACTAAATTGAAGAAAGTGGGGCTCAAATTCCAATGTGGTGTGGGGGTTAGAGTGTTGGATTAGGTTCTAGGAGAGCCAGGTTTGAATCCCCACTCTGCTGTGGAAGCTCTCTGGGTGGTCTTGGGCCAGTCACACATATTCAGCCTCACCTGCCTCACAGGGTTGTTGTGAGGATAAAACAGAGGATCAGAGAATAATGTTAGCTGTTTTGGTCCCCATTAAGTAAAAAGGAAGGTTATAAATGAAGAAAGAAGCTCTTGAATGGTGTGCTGTTCATAGCAGAGCAGTTGCAGTACTTAGGCCAGGTTCATGGATGAAGTATCTAATTAAGTGTCTCAATTTCTGTGGACATTGTGCATTGTTTGAAGAAGGAAGTCTTCCCCTCCACCCCTTTTCAGGTTTGAGTTTTCCCCTCCCATTTGTATACTTCTGTCATTCCTCACACAGAAAGAGCTTAGATGCCACTTTCATAAAGTCAACCAAACTTCTCATCTGGAATGGAATGTACATCTTTGATTAACTTGACTGTTATTTCGCTCCTATAATCTACCATTGACATCAAAATGAACCCAACACGAGGAAGCTTAGAAATGATAGATTGAATTGTAACCCATATGGTGCAATGGAAGAGAAAAAAAAGGTATGCCTTATCTAAGCAGGATACAATCATGAACCAAACAATGAAAAGCCATGAGGGGAAAGAATTGAGCACAAGTAAGCAAGTCACCTGCTGCTTCCCTTAAAGCTATCAGCATCTGCTGTTCCAGTCTCCAGCTAACACTGAAGGAAAACTGACAGTCTGCTTTTGATGTAGCATTTTTTCCCTCCTTTCCGGGGAGCACATACATTGCATCACCAGGCAGCATCTACAGTAGAAGCTGAACTCTGATCCCAGTATTAGTACCTGAATGGTTCCCCAATGGGGCAACTAACAGTGTCTTGGGGCAGTTTTGGGTCAGAAAAACAGTGCAGGAGGAAAGCTTCACCCTCAAGACACAGCCTTCATCCGAATCAGGGCCCCACACACTGGATTTTAAAAAGAAAAAAATGTTCAGAGCTCCATTTATGGAACTTCCTGCCTCTCTTTTGTTTAAGCTCTCAGAGCCTCCAGATTTATGCAATCTCATATGTTTTTCCCTTTAACAAATACTAAAAATCACTGTATGTCTTTAGCAGCTTCACAGTGAAATCTTAAGCATATTCAATCAGTAGTAAATCCCACGATGCTCAAAGGGGCTCCCCACCCCCCAGGATGTGTGCTTAGGACTGTAGCCTCTATTTAACTAGTAGTGATCAGTTTAGACAACCATTTTCATTTTTTATAGCTGCAAGCTATGTTTATTTCCACTGAAATATTAAGCAGCAAGCTCTATGGTTGATTAATCAGCTTGGATCCCACAAACGGCCAACAGAAAATGCTGATGGTCTGGGATCTTCTTTCCTCTCCCTCCGAGTTATTTCTGATCCCAGGAAAGTTTATTCCCAAACTCAGTGGTATAGCACGTACTTCTCATGCAGAAAGGCTCAGATCCAGTCCCCGGAATCTCTCATTAATGGCTCTTAAGGCCAAGCCAGACAATACATGTGACATGAGTAAGGCTGGGATTCCCCTGTGGAGCTCTACATGTGCTGATGGAAGCATGCAACATCCACCTTGGCGCAAATAGGCCCCCTCCATGAGCTTTTCAGCTGGGGAAATCCACACAGGAACAAAGGCTGAAGCCCCTCCTCCACTCGTGACCTGAATCAGCCCTGGAATGCTTAGGAACTTTAGTTCCCTGATGTCACATATGACCACAATTTGGGTAAGGGGACCCCCAACCCAACTTGTGACACCCATATAGGGTACTTTGGCCCTTAGATGACAGGTTATGGTAAAGACCTTCTTCCATCCAAGACTCTAGAGAGCCTCTGCCCAGTCTAAGTACACAATACTTAGCTAGATGGACCAGTGATGATCTGACTGAGCATAAGGCAGTAATATATAGGTATGTACAATTGAGGAATAAGTTTAATTGATTGACTAATTGGTTGATCAATTATTAATGGGTGAACATCATTATTCCTTAGCAAGTCTTTATAATAGAAGGTTTCAAGAGAAACACGTTATGCTGGAGAATGGTGATATTTTCTTTGTGTATTAATAAACATAATTTGTATCACATGTGCATAAACATGATCATTTGAGATACTGGCATATCTCCTGTTCTGTATCTGTGGGATTTAATTTCCTGTGCAGGTCTAAAAATAAAGCTGTTCTTAGGTTCCATTTGAGATAATGGTCACCTAATTGAGAACACTACTCATGGATTGTTAAAGGTTCAGCAGTGTAATTGTCTGTTCACAAACAAATATTGACAGAAATATGCTCAGGATGATGGCAACTATGGCAAATATGTTTTTTTCCAGCTGTCCTCCCCAATGCTAAATGTACAGCAGTGTCAGCAATAATTCTATCACGATCAGCCACAGAATAGACAAAAATGTTCTTCCACTGAGCCATATCCTCAACTAGACTGCACAACAACAAAGAACAACAGAGTGGCAGCACACTGTGTGGCCATTACCTGACTGGAGGCTGAACTATCTTTAGAAAGCAGCATGGCTGATCATTCTCAATCATAACCTTGACAAGCCTGAAGCACCCAAATACCACTTTAGGCCAAATCTACCCCATGCAAATGTTTTTACATGATGTAGCCACCATCCACACTGACAAGCAGACAGACGCCATGGGTTGAATCTTGCTGGCTGTTTTGCTCAGTCGTGGCCAATCCCTCTCCTTACTTCAGCCCTTCTGTCCCACATGCCTTTTGTCCAGGATGGCCCCATAATCCCCAGCATAGCCTTTTTGGTGGCCAAAAGGGATCTCTATCCTCTCTTTTTCACCAGTGAAAAACCTGGTTGGATACAAGGGCAACCACCTAGGTTATCAATGGTAGAGGGGCACCAGCAATCCCTGTTGCCCCCACCCTTGTCAAGCCACCCTGCCTGGCTACTTGCCCATGGCATTGGTCTCTGCTCTGGGAGGCCCCCCCCCGGGTGCTGATGAAGAGGGTAGGCAATGCTGTACCATGTTGTACCCCACCACCAGGAGGGTGAGGAGGTCCAGTGGCAGTTTCTTGCTATGACATGGGGAGGAGGAAGGTGGGCACAATTTCCCCACAGCCTGATAAGGGAAGGGGTGCCATCTTCCTGCCTCTTCATAGTGTTGGGGGGGGCAACTGGGATCCGTAATCTAGGGTTTCCCCAAATCCTTAGTCCGGGTCTGGTGGGGTATAACCCAGTGTACAATAAATTGTCACATATATGCACTAGTATTGATTTCAGGACAAACCTAGCAATTTTGGCAAGATAATGGAATTTGTCACAATATTAGCAGTTTGCTGTACCATGTACTTAGTGTCTATTTGCAGATGCAGCTCAGGGGCATGAGATTGTAGACTGCAGTCCTATGTATGCTGACCTGAAAGCCAGCCCAGTGGACCTTACTTCCAAAGAACAGTGCATAAGACTTGATAACATATTTTTTAAATCATAGTCCAGATCATTATTCAAAATTCAAGTGCAGGCTGGCTTTCAAAAGCTTGGAACCTATTGTTTGTACCTCCAAGACACAGTGCACAGGCTATAAAATATCTACAGTGTTTTTGTATTTCTTCCTATTTTCTCTGCTATAATGAGGACTAGAATTTTTACAAAATGATACTTTCAGTATTCTAAGAAAGAAAGAAAATATTCTAACAAGAACGTAGTATGAAGATTACTGGCTTGTGGACTTCTTTCTTTTCCTCAGCTATATGTTAACTAAGCCCTCAAGGAACAATAAAGACTACTTAACCATAGCAATCTTTGAATATCAGTAGGATTATAGATTTATTTCTGAAGGAAAATTGTGCTTGATACAGAGAAAGCTGATGACATTCCCTTATCCAAAACATCCACTATAAGTAAAAAAAAAAACTAGGGAAGTGTCCTGGAGTGTGACATTCTCATATAAATTGTGATATCACATATGATTATCATATTCTTTGGGCGTATGACAGCAGGGTATGTAGTTGTGTGGTGGAAAACATTACAACTCTCCTGGTTTCTGAGTTAGAACTTGACATGTGTGTCACATCACAACTCTTCTCTCTTTGTGTCTAGCTTGGGCTGGATTTCACAAAGCAGACATTCTGCTTCGTTTCCACCTCATAGTGAGAAGAAATCCTTGTTAAAGTTTAGATTATAGGGTCTGTTGGCAGCTTTCCTATAATGTGTCTTTGATGGAAAGAGAAATTCTGTAATAAGCCCATGATGAAAAGCCCATCAATTGAGTTGGTATCACATTGCCATGGCAACAATGTAGTGCTAATGAAATTGTAACTGGCAGTCATTGTATAAGGAACATCTCAAAACGGGCTGCATGGAAGGATGATTTTGATTGGTCGCCAAACCTTTCAGACCTTGGCAATAACTTCATGAATACATGTACCAAGACTTAATGCTTCAGCATCATCCCCTAAAATAACACATTTCTGGTTTTGACTGTAGGCTGATGCTTGGAAGCAAAATTATATAACATACCTACACACCCAAATGGCACCCGTGTAATAGTAGCTGTATCTATGCTCAGTGCATCAAAATATAGATTCTAACAATACAGACTGAGATCCAATCTGCAATGTGTCATGTGTGAGCTTTGGGATATGTAAGAGCTCCTTTCTGGTGACAGCATGTGGTGCTCCTGGAAGCCTATTAGTTGTGTGCACTGAGAAAAAAAAATGTTTCAATCCTATATTGTAATTTAACAAAAGGAAGGTGTATTTGTTTTAAGAAATCTTTGAAATGTTGTCATATTGTAAAGCCTTTCCAGGTTTCATTTCTGTTAAAATTGAATTAGACATCTGCCCACTCTTTTACATGAGAAGGAGGAGGAGGATGAGATTGGATTTATACCCTGCCCTTCACTGGGAGGCTCAGAGCGGCTTACAAACTCCTTTCCCTTCCTCTCCCCACAACAGACACCCTGTGAGGTAGGTGGGCCTGAGAGAGCTCTTTCAAGAACTACCCTTTCAAGGACAGCTCTTGTCAGAACTATGGCTTGCCCAAGGTCATCCAGCACTGCAAGTGGAGGAGTGCAGAATCAAACCTAGTTCTCCCAGATTAGAGTCTACGCACTTAACCACTACACCAAACAGATTTTTGCGATCTGATTTTTTTTAACCAAACGATATTAAAATATCAGGCAAGCTAGTCTATCCCCTCTTTTAATGACTCTCCAAGTTTCAAGTGACTTGGACAAAGGGATCTGGTTTTACATCCTCTTGAATAAAGCGCCTCCTCCCCAGCCATCCTCTCTGCATAGTGAAAAAAGTGCAAAAATGACTTTCGAATTCCTGGAACTGAGTTTTGTTTTTAAAACCAGACTATAACTGTGAGTAAAAGTAGTTCTTCCAGAGTGTCTGTCTCGTGAAGTGTCCATCTGCCCCATCGATTGCATTGTGGAGAAATGGGAGTGTTCTGAAACTGAGGCAAACTCCTGCCTCTTTGCAATCAGTTTGTTGGCGGTGAGGCAGACTGCACCATCTCTGTTGCAGAGGCTGCAGGAAAGTATTCTTTTGCAAAGCAGCTGAATGGCAGCAATATTTTCCTAGCCATGAGGGAATGGCCTTTGGCTTGTAGTGTGAAAGTTCAGCACAACAAACAGGGTCGATTGGTGGGCTGATGGTGCGATAAGTCCTTGGAGGCAACAAGACATCTTTCTGCCAATTTGCCAGGAAAAACAGGCCTCCAAGGCTCTGTTGTGGAGTGAAAAGGTGTTTTGTAGACAAGCATCACAAAAACTACAAAAACAGGGAATGGAAGGAGGGACCATTCAAGTGTTCTGGCCAAGATGTCCATTCGGGGTTGGGGAGGCCTAGGAGTCAGAGAGCCCTCTGGTGAAGGAAAGTCTATGCAAAGGAAGGGCTAGGAGAGCAAACTGTGCAAAAATAAAGTCTTGTACAACATTTAGGAGAGAAAGAGAAGCAGCATTTTTAATTACAGGTTGTTTTTTTCCTTGGAGAAGACCATTTAATGGACAGCCATGATTATGTCTTTAGTTTTATCTTTATTTTTAAGGTCCTAGTTAACAAAGGGGAGGCCAGCTTTATTGACAAGATGGGCATCTGGCATAATTGGTTGGGACTCCCCTGCACTGGTCCTTTGTGTGGATGCCTAATGGATGGGAATATGCATTCAAATATATCCAGTAGTATGTATGAATATATATCCAAAAAATAATTTATCTGTATTTTCTGGATATATTCGGTGTCTGGATGGTATCAGAGATTTTCCAGGATACTGGGAAATGGGTCCCAAAAATGCCATTGTGTACCATGATGACACACCACCATATAAAGGCTAGGATTATCTTCTTTCAAAAAATCTGTAGGGGCTGAGTCCTGAAAGCCAACCTGACTTTGTCCTGCCTGTGCAGAAACCCAGGCTGGCTTCCCCCAATTTGGCTTTTAATTGTAGTATAGAGGGGAAAGGAGCTCCTGCCTTCCCTCACACACCATTCTCCCAAGCTGAAAGGGAGCATAACTTTGGGGGTGCACGTGCACAGAATATTTATTTTATTTTATTTATTTAATTTAAACCCCGCCGTTTCCGCAAAAGCAGGCTCAGGGCGGCTTACACTGGTTAATATATAAATAGCAATTAAAATCCACATAGAAGCATCTAAAACAGCTCAGTTATAAATAATTCAATGACATAAAGTGCTGGTGATATTTAATTAATTGCCTAATACTGTAAGAATGCATACAAAGGTCTAACAGTTATTCTGCTCCATGATCTTCCTAATACGAGCGGCAGCACAGGCTGTAGATGTCAAAGCCAAGGGCCAGGGCTCTATAGTTAAGATTGTTGGTGATAATAGTGGTGGTGGCTCCTTAGTCGAAAGCCTGGTGGAAGAGTTCCATCTTGCAGGCCCTGTGGAACTGCAAAAGATCCCGCAGGGCCCTGATCTCTTCCAGGAGCTCATTCCACCAGTATGGAGCTGCCACTGAAAAGGCCCTGGCCCTGGTAGTAGCAAGCCTGGCATCCTTGGGACCCAGGAGGGTCAGTCGATTTTGAGACCCCAACTGTAGTGCTCTCTGGGGTATATATGGGGAAAGGCAGTCCCTCAGGTATGTTGGACCCTGGCCATATAGGGCTTTAAAGGTAAGAACCAGCACCTTGAAATGAATTTGGTATGCTATTGGCAGCCAGTGCAATGTCTTCAGCACAGGCTGGATGTGCTCCCACCTGGGGAGGCCCATCAAAAGCCTGGCCGCAGCATTCTGCACTAGCTGCAGCCTCCAAATTTGTGTCAAGGGCAGCCCCATGTAGAAAGTGTTACAGGAGTCTAATCTCGAGGTGACCATGGCATGGATCACTGTTGTCAGGTCATTGCGGTTGAGGAAGGGAACCAACTGCCTAATCAGCCTGAGATGGTAGAAGGCTGACTTGGCAGTGGCTGCTACCTGGGCCTCCATTGTTAAGGAGGCATCCAAGAGCACTTCCAAACTTCTAACCTCCAGCGCTGGCACCAGAGGCGCCCCATCTAATACACCTTACGCAGTTTCAAAGTTAGGCAAATAACTCCCCACTAGGGCCATTCAGGCTCAGGAAATTTTGCAGGGGGAGGGCAGGAGGCCCTCCTCCCACACCACAATTCTAAGCTGAATTGGGTCCCTGTAGGCTTTAAAAATAATATCCCCTGCAGCTGTTCTGGGCCTGTGGGTAAAGTGAGTTAGGTCTGGGGAACCTGGAAACCCAACTCAACAGAAAATGTATTGTGTAATTTGGCCATGAATGAAGCTGTTAGCTGCTTAAGACACTCTTTTGAGAAAGCAAGATTAAGTGAAGAATAATAACAATGATATATGAAATAGTTGTGAACTTGTAACAATAAGATATGCATGCAGAATACTGAACTGGAATTTTGTATACTTTTCTCTCCCTCCCTAATAAAATTCTTTTTTTTTTTTTAAAAAGACTCTTTTGCAGTGAGTGCTCCCCGTATGGGCTATTCAGGTGGTGCCCAAGGCCTTGTCTGTGGTGGCTCTCCACTTATGAAATTGACTTCCTAGAGGTATTTCAATTGTGCCTTTGGGTGCCAAGTTAAATCATCTTTTTAATTCCATTGATTATTTGATTGAGCTATATTTATATTGCCTGCTTAGGGTTGCCAGGCCCCTCTGCTCCAGTGGGGGGATTTGGGGGGTATTCCAGGGGTGGGCGGGGACAACCCACAACTTTCCTAATGTGATGATGTCACCTGGAAGTGACATAATCATGTTGGGGACATTGTGTGGCAGACACTTTGGTTTGGGGGCAAAATCTATGGTAAAATTGGGCTTAAACCATACAGTTTGCCCCAAAATAGGAGCATCCCCCATGTGACACAACCGATGTGATGATGTCACTTTTGGGTGATATCATCACATCAATGCTTCACAGTGATATCCCTGTCTAGGGGTGGGGTTTCCCCCGCTGGCCACCTGGTCCGCAGTGGGGAGAAGCCCCCGAAACCAGGGGATCCCCCAGTGGGACCTGGGGGCTGGGAACCCTGTACCTGCTATCTGTTATTACTCTTTCATTTTTAATTGTCTTGTGGTTTCTGTTCTGGTAGTTGTTACAATAATGTTGTCTTACCTTTCAAAGTTGTTTGTGGTTTTAGGCTTCTGTAGCTACTTTGCAGGCTTTTTAGTAAAAAAAGTAGAATAACAATACTGTTAAAAACAACACATAAACACACATTCCACTCTCCCTTTTTAAAAGTGAATGGATTCAATGACATGGTTCACTTTGGGGTTCACAGGGTGATGTTGGACAAGCCTGACATAATCTGTAAAAATGCAACACGACCTGGTCCAGCAGAGAACATTGTGCTCTGAAACCCACCATCACACTGATGCCCAAATTGTTTGGGGAAAAGCATCCCTGTCTCTCCCTTCAGCTTCCATTGGCTTAATCATTGCTCTTGTAACTTTAAATGATGTATTGATTTCTGTCAGGATTGTGGGCCTGTTTAAACAATGGTTACTGAAGCACAGAAGATTTTTCTTCAGAATGTAGGTGTTGGTTTCATTGGCGTGATTTGGATTTTTGTGTCTAAATACATAAAATCAGATGTATTTGTTTTGCTCAGGGATGAAGCGATTGCTTTCCTGGATTTTGTTTTAAATATATAAGTGGTCAGTCAAAGCAACCATCCACGAAGGAAGCCATGTGCTTTAAGGTGTTTTTTTGGAGCTTTTGATATAATTAGCATAGGGCTTCAGACAGCTGAACCTGGCCACTGAGAGCTACCACAACTCTCATATTGGTCCTGGGTTTCCCTTCTATAACTATATAGTTTGCTTTTATATAGCCCTTTCTCCAAAGTGGTCACAGCAGCATACACAAATCTTCCTTCAATATTTTATCCTTATAACAACCCTTTGAGGAATGTTAGATTAAGAGAGAATGACTGCATAAAGTTCATCTCTAAAATTTCATGACAGACCTAGGATTTGAACCCAGGTTGCCCTATGGCTGCCAAGCCCCTGCTGCGGAGAGGGTTCCCCTGCTCCCAGCCCCCATTTCCCACTGCCACTCAGAGCAGCAGTAGGAGTAAAATAACATGAAAAAATGGCTGCTGGGCCAATGGATGATGTCACTTCCAAGGAAACCTGGAAGTGATAACTTT
This sequence comes from Gekko gecko, assembly GCA_029375565.1. Classification (NCBI taxonomy): domain Eukaryota; kingdom Metazoa; phylum Chordata; class Lepidosauria; order Squamata; family Gekkonidae; genus Gekko; species Gekko gecko. The sequence goes on from JAPDNY010000006.1 coordinate 46,135,495, forward strand.
CATCTCTTGAAATCACCAGAAACTCTGTTTTACCATAGAGTTTCCTGTTATTCCTGGAGAGGTATGATATCACTTCCAGGTTTTCTTCTGGAAGTGATGTCATGCTGAGAGCACCCCCATGTCACCAAATCCTCAGTGTCCTGTTGGTTGCACACATCCTAGTCTAAGAATCTAACCACTACACCACAGTGACTCCATTAGCTCATATATAGCACAACATGGGGTCACAGAAAATAACAGTTTCCTAGCACAGAGAAGAGAAGAAGAAGAGACTGGATTTATACCCCGCCCTTCACTACCCAAAGGTGTCTCAGAGCGGCTTACAAACTCCTTTCCCTTCCCCTCCCCACAACAGACACCCTGTGAGGTAGGTGGGGCTGAGAGAGCTCTTGACAGAAACTGCTGTTTTTCAAGAACAGCTCTTATCAGAACTACGGCTTGCCCAAGGTCATCCAGCCGGGTGCAAGTGGAGGAGTGGGGAATCAAACCCGGTTCTCCCAGATTAAAGTCTGCGCACTTAACCACTACACCAAACTGGTGTATTACTCCCATATTGCAGCTATGAAGGTGAGGGGTGTGGGAGAGAGAGGCTTGCTCAAGACCATTTTATTAGTGCACAGGGGACATTTTAATCAGAATCTTCCCAAATCTCATCCAGCCACTAAAATGGACTAGCTTTTCTAGATCATCAAATTTCTTCAGTTTTAGGCAATAGCTAAATGTGTGCTCAAAAGCACAAAACTTTGTTCAAATTGATTTTGGACCAAGAACAGCTAGGAAACATGAGCCTTACAAGAGAATTAACAACCACAATTAGCAACCTCTGATGTTCTGATACATTCAAGAACTCGCATTTAAAGAGTTGAGAGTCCACGGCTAAGGATGGTATTCCGAACAGAAAGTATTCCCCGTTCTCATTATTTTTTTCAAGAGAAAGTTAGATGTGGTTAATGACTGAAAGATCTTGGGATATTTATGTCTCTAAAACTAGAGAAGTAGCATTAGATACTATTTTCTCAACCTCAGTCTTATTCTGAGGTAACAATATTGGTCTCCCTCATGAGGTTGTTGTAAGGAGGATTATGGAGCTAATCATGAACTGTTCTGAAAAACTCGAAGAGGATGCCTACCCTGCAAGCTGATATTGGAAAGTGCTTTAAATACCCCTGTGTATTCAGTCTCAGAAACTGAACTGTACAAAAAAAAAAAAAAATCCCTGTTTTAAATCTAGCCTCTGCCACAAACACATATAGATGCACTATCCTGCATATACCCCATTTAGAGGGCAATATTTCCATTCACAGCTACATTGAAGCACAGCAAAAAGTGCCTAGCCCAGCATCAGTCAGAGTATCCATAGCTCAGGATTTTTAAGTAGGAATAACAAAGCATAATAAAATATACTCCTGAGCATATGCAGTGTGTGTGGGCCTGCCTGCTGAAAAACCACAGTCTCCTCTCCATTCACACACCCAAATCACATGTTACAATTGTGACATGTAGAGTCTGGGTTCCCACAAGGTTCAGGTCAAGACAATGGCATCGGGGGTGAGGGAAGGCTGAAGCCCCCTCTCCTCACATCTCAAAGTCCCAGTCTAAATCAGGTCACTGAATGCTTGGAAAATTAGTTCTATGCTTCTGATGTCTAACTGTCAGTATCAACATCAAGTCAGGGGAAGCCTGACCCTACACATTTCAAATAGGGTCACCAACTCTAGGTTGGGAAATTTCTGGAGATTTGGGGGTGGAACTGGGTGTGGTTTAGGGAGGGAAGGGACATCATCAGGAGGGTATAATACCATAGAGTCTGCCCCCCAATTGACACAGGCAGACTATCTTTATGCCTGTTCTGCTTCTTCCTAACATGTGGTGTACCAAGGCCTTACCCCAGCTTAACCTGGGAGTCTGTTTTCAGTTGCTGGGCTGAGAAAAAAATGAGAAGAAAAGTACAACTGAGAATGTGTAGAACACTTTTGACTCACCACTAAATTACTGCAGCCTCTCACTGCCTCTCACTTTTAGTATTCAGGACCAGGTTGCCTCTGAGCACTAGAGTAAAGAGGGTTTTCAAGCATAAGGGATTAATCTCTTTCCTCTTCTCATCACCCTCCTCCACAATACATTCTTGATTTCCTCTCCTGCCCCACCATTTTCTCCTGCTAGTACCCAAAATTACCAACATGGTGGAAGAATACAGATTTTAATTTATATCTAGCACCAAGGCTTTGGAAAAGAAAGTTCAGGTATTACCTTCTATGCCATTTCCCCCCCTATTTCTGTGAGAAGTTATATAATCATAGGATCCAAATTTATAATTTTTAGTGTCACCATATCTCAAGTGTCTTGAAAGTAGAGGGCTGTATGTATAGCTTAGAGAGACCATCTATTTTGGTTGCCTGTTCTGTGTTTTGGCTTTAGAAAAGTGAAGAGCATGCAAAATCAAGAGAGGAAAAAATGAGTTGTTACTTTAAAACTGGGACCCTTTGAGCTTGGTAGTTCTAGGGTTGCCAGGTCCAACTCAGGAAATATCTGAGGACTTTAAGGGTGAGGCCGGGAGCAAGGATGTGACATCCCTTTTGGTGGTTCCCAGGAGGTGCCCCCTGCTTGGCAATGTTGCCTCTCTTGTTATGACTGGCTTGGTGGGAGAAAGATCTCAGCAACCAAAAGCATGATAGAAGACAAGTCAAAGCTGCCCAGTCCCATAAGACCCAGAGATGCCAGGTGTTGTGTATGCGGACCGCCACTAGGGGTCCGCCACCTAAGTCTGAAGCTTGGGACAAAAAGACAATAGGACCTAGGATCCTAGTCCACCTCAAGTCCACCAATTAGACCTTAGCAGGAAATTCAAATCCACCAATGGGACTAAGGGTGTGCCGGGTGGAGTGTATAAAGTTGGCCCTTGCAGGGCCGGGTTTGCAGTGTGTGTTATGTGAAGTACAATAAAAGTGTCTGAACGCATGTCGTAGTCTGAGTCTCCTTGCGGTGAACCCAGTACTTTACACCAGGACTGTTTGAAGTTTGTCCCTCTAATTGCATTCTATCCATGGCTTTTGCTAGTGAGCAAACCCCAGCAAGCTCAGGAATAGAGCTGGATGGAATACAAAGGTGGAAGGGCCAGCCTAGGGGCAGAGTCAAGTGCTGGTCATGGTCTGAATCAACATGTTCACCCAAAGAGCAAGAACGAAGGCAGACAGTAGTCATGACTAATAGATATGGAGACTCACATAGTAGGAAGGAAGGAGGTAGGCAGAAACAAAGATCTGATCGTGAAGCAACAGTGGCCACCCACTTCTGAATAGGACACCTGCCCATTTGATTTATGTTTTCCCTTGATGAGGGGTTTTCAAATGCTCACAACATCTTGGGGAGCTCACGGACCCATCATTGCTGCTTGAAAACCAAGTTGGCACAGTGGCCAAGAATGCCTCCTATGAGCTGCATCTAATCTGTCCTTTCTTAGATTTGACAGACCTATCCATATCAATACATGCTTCTGTAAACTCATGGCTGGGCTACTGCAGCATGCTCTGTTCGGCTGCCCTCGAATACAACCCAGAAACTGCAGCTAGTCCAGAATGTAACAGCACAACCATTGTCAGGAGCTAACTGATGGGGACAAATGTTGCCCCTTTTGAAACAGTAAGATTGGCTGCCAATTTGTTCACAAGTTCAATTCAATGTACAGGTTATTACCTTTAAAGCCCTTCATGGCCTGAGAACCACATATCTGAAGGGCCATCTCCTCCCATATGTTCCTGTGCACCAACAACACTCTTCAGATTGCCACCTGCTTGCTGTGCTCCCACTTAGTGGGGCATCAACTGGAGCCCAGGCCTTTTCCATTGGGGCTCTGGCTCTGTAGAATGGTCTTTCTGAAGAGCTGAAGGGAGCTCTCTCACTAGAGATTTTTAGAAGACATGATTTTTGCCAGTTATTTTGATGGGCTATGAATAGCAGGCATCTTTTGTGAGAGAGGGAGATATTTAGGGTTTGTTATTTTATTTTGCTTTCAGCTTGTACCGTGTTAGTGGTTACTGTAAGCCACCCTGAGCCAAGATAACAGCTGGGGTATAAATATTTTAATAAAAAAGCAAAAAAAAAAAATCCTTAGCAAATTGCAGCTGCAGTTCCCTGCTTCTTTAGGATTAGGACTGGGGCATGAGAGTGGTGATTTAACTCTCTCCTTCCAAGTCATTTGCTCAGCCTGACTAGCACCACCACCACCACCACCATTGCCTGATGCAGTGGAAACTGTATGTTTGGCCTGCCCTGCTTTTCCCTATTTAGCAAATAGTAGGTTTAGGGGGTTGTTCTGAAGTCAGGACAAGTGAATGGGAAGAAAGGGTTAAGTCCACTCATCTGTATCATGGCCCTTATCCAAATCAATGAGCCTCCTGCGGATGCTATTTTCCAAGAGAAAAGCACACTGAGGTCCATTCACAGATTTTTCAGCATCTGCTGTGGTCACACACACTAAATAATCCACTTTCAATCCACTTTCAGTGAACTTTCCAACTGGATTTTACTGTGTGAACTGGCCAAATCCAATTTGAAAGTGCATTGAAAGTGGATTGAAAGTAGATTATTTAGTGTGTGTGACCAGAGCACTTTGAACCATAGCAGTCTTATATTTTTCCACACTTGAAGTAAAAACTCATCCACCACCACTCGGCCTCACTCTGGTACTCGGCATTAAAAAAAAAAAAAAATAACACCCAGAGATGGTCTGGAGGCTGAGAATAATGCCTGCTCTGGAATCTGCCATCCCAAACTACTCAGTGTTTCACGTTGATTCAGGGTACAACTTGTCCAATGTGATGGGTTTTCTGCTCTGATAACACTACAGTGAAGAAAATTCCACTTGCATCATGTGTCAGTCATTATCTGTGACAACCCCACATGTATTGCACACAATTTTTCCGACACCAAAGTGCTGTCTGGGCAGAAAATTAATCCCTTAGTCTTTTATCTCAGCAACATCTCCTCAAGCAACTGTTTATTGTACAGCATTTGCCTCTTGGGTGTCCCCCCCCCCTCCAGATCTACAGTTTGTGATTCTGCACATAATTTTATGATTTGAACTAGTGGACTATTTCCATGAGGCTCATGGCCATTTTTTACATGGCCAATGTGCAAAACTCACTTGGAAATACTGGGTTGGATCCAGCCAGCTTCTGCACTCAGCATCACTTAATCCTCTATTTCTTCTCCTTATTACAGCACACATTCCACACACCAAGTCTCATGATCCCCAGCCTACCTTTTTGGTGTTCAAACTGGACCCTTCCTTCCTTTTTGAACCACAGAGAAGCTGGCTGGATTCAGCCCAATATAATTTTTTAAAAGCCACATAAGTGCTAATTTTAACTTCAGGTCAAATGTATTGAGGTTGGCAGAAACACCTCCCCCCCCCATTATTTAGATTGCATGAATGTTTGTCCTTTCCCACAGTCTTGTTTGGTCCCATTATTTCCACATGTTGCAGGTTCTTCAATGTTCTCTGCTCTTCTAGTAGTTTCTTCTTTTTCTGAACTGATCCCATATCAGATATAGTCCAATCAGATTTCACACAAAAGCACAACCAATCAGACTGAATAACATAATGAATGAGGGAATTCAAGAGTGAGGCCAAGGCAAGGCAATTTCAACAACCATTTTTTCAAGGATTTTTTTTTTTTTTTTTGGTGGGGGAGGAGTTCTGATAAGCACAGGGGTTCTTCAGAATTTCACAATAATGGTTGGTAACCTGAGCTCAGCCCTGGTTAAAAAAAATGACATTGGAATTCTCATTTCTACTGAGGAAACAAGGGATAATCTTTGTGCCAAATAATGTACAAATGTGTGTTATGCACGAGTGCTATTGTAAAGAAGACAAGTGCATTTTCTGAGAACATCAATAAGGATGGCACTCTTCTTTCCAAAGCATGGGTTCTTGGAAGATAGGTTCTCCAGGGAATGCCTGCAGTTGCAGCAATGATCTCTCCTCCGTTAACAATGACAGATTTATATCTCTGACCATCAAGCTGCTCTTCATTTGTGTGCCTGCTAGGCAGCAATCAACCCATCCATAGTAATTAAAAATAATATAATAAGGGAAGCGATATATTAATTAGAAATAATAATTCATGGTTTTGTAATTCCTTTCATAGCTTCACAGCAGTTCTGTAAAATGCAGGTATTCTTGATGTGTTCTCAGCTGTCTCTCATAATGTGAAAACATGGGATTGCTACCCTGCACAGCTGTCTGCTAGACTGATACTTGTGAGACACGCCACAGCAGCCATAGTGAGAATTTTGCACAGTAGGACTCAGAACCCAAGTTGGATTAGTTGCAGTTATCACTTTTGATGCATCCCCAGCATATTAGGATCAATCCTGGCTGCACCAGTAAGGTATTCTGGATATGTTTGTGAGGATGTGGCAATGATGTTACATTGTTAGGCCTGGAATTGCACTGGCGTATTGCATATTGTACTACATTCTGATCCTTGTTTACTGCTGTGTGACTCATGAGCTCAGGCCTTAACTCCCTTACTTAACGATATTTTGTGCTCTGAGTAGTGCCTGGTTGAAAAGACATAGGAGTTGCATGATTGCAATAGTGCCGAATCTCAGGCTTATCTCCTTGGGAGGTCCTGACACAATAGGAAATGTTAATACAGTTCTGCAGTGAATGGTAAATCTGTCATTCTCCTATGAATGGTAAATCTGCTGTTAAGCGAAGCAGGGAGATTAGTAGAATATTGCTTTGTGGAGATCACTGGGTGTAAACCATATAAGGCCACTTTTTCAAATGGTACATTTGTGTGTGTCAAAACATTTAATGCAAAGGCCTAAACAAATACAGTCAATCCATGCTATTTCATACAGCAACCCAGTAAATTTCCAAGGGTTTGGTCAGTCGGACAACTGATTCCCCCATTGCTACAAACAGTGCTAGCATCTATATTCCAAAAAGCAGCTGTATGTTGGCACAATTCTGTCTTTGTCTAAAGCACCATTATGTTGGCCTGGAAAAAAAACACCATGGAGGTATTTCTTGAATCGAATTGTTAAACCAATTAAAATATTTTAGCTTAATTACAAAATTACAAAATAATTTATTAAATACTTTAAAAGTAATGTTTCGAAAATTCAGAGGGGGTTGCAAAGCATTGGGTTTATCGCTCTCCCTAGTTGATAAGAGTCGTACAGGTGATGTCTGTGGAGACCAGCCAGGGAGGCAGCAGCAGTAAGAAAACAGGGATAGAATTGGGAGGAGGAGGAGGAAGCGAGTTGATTTTATACTCTGCTTTCTCTACCCTAAGGAGTCTCAAAGTGTCTTACAATAATTTTCCCTTCCTCTCCCCGCAACAGGCATCTTGTGAGGTAGGTGTGGCTGAGAGAGTTCTGAGAGAACTATGAGTGGCCCAAGGTTCTCCAGCTGGCTTCATGTGGAGGAGTGGGAAATCAAGCCCAGTTCTTCAGATTAGAGTCCGCCACTCTTAACTAATACACTAAGCTAGCTTTTACTCCAAATAGGAGTCAGATCCTCCACCTCTGTTAGAGGTAGATCACCCTTTACAACTGCTACCTGGCACCCAGTGTGGAGACAATGTAGGGACTAGCATGGGATAATCAGATCTGCACATCTAGAGCACACAAAGACAGGGCCACTTTTGGGGTAAATCTCCTCAATGACTTAAAGTGGTGGTGCCAGGGGTGTTCAGTAGGGCAAAATCACAGACTGTGCCTTCAGAAGTCTCACAGGCAGGCATATGACAAACTGTGTCAGACTTCCACACATCTGTGATTATTAAGAGAGCTTTCAGATATGATTTTTCATCTCCACATTGTGAAATTTAAGCATGGTCATGTAGTATTTGAAAGATAATGAACGCTAATAGACTAAGGTTGCCAGCTCGGGGTTGGGAAATACCTGGAGATTTGGGGGTGGAGCCTGGGGAGGGTGGGGTTTGGGGAGGGGAGGGACCTCAGCAGGATAGAATGCTATAGAATCTACCCTCCAAAGCAGCCATTTTCTCCAGGGGAACTGATCTCGATCATCTGTAATAGCCGGAGATCTCCAGGTGCCACCTGGAGCTTGGCAACCCTAAAATAGACAGACCATCCACCAGAATGCTGCCATAATTAAACCTTCTTCCTGAGATTATTCTCATTCTGGTTAAAACCCTGATTAATCATGAATTACATAAGAGCAATGAGTAATTGGTACTTTGTGATCAATCAACGTTTTTTTATGAAGCAGTCTTTCAACAAGGGGCAGTGACCTACAATAACAACTTTTGAAACATCCACAGTGCTTGGTTCTCTTTTATAGTGATGATTGTGATGTTCCCTTTTGCTTGCAGGCCAGGAACAGGGCTCCTACTCTCAGGCTCCTGCTCTCAGATTCACATAGCAGAGACTGGTGTGTTCAAAAGAACATCCCTTTATTAGCAAAATGGATGGATGCCACCATTTTTAAGACAATGGAGCTCATGCAGTCTACAGTTCTAAGTAACACAGAGAACCTAGCAGGGTCTCTACCCCATGAGACTAAACCAGCTCACAGATATCAGATATCCCACTGTATTGTATAAAACAAATGCACCACAATAATAAGATACACAGATATCTCTGGGTAAGATCCCTTTTCCTGTTACACCAGCAGAAAATGAGTCCCCACAGCATGGCTCCGTTCCTTGTTGCTTTGTTGCTTGGAGAGATCCCAGCAGAGATGGGAGGTGCGCACCCTTTGGCTGCTCCCCATTCCAATATTGTCCCTCCCAGAAATGGGGGCCATGCTGATAAGGCAAAGAGTTGCAGCACTGACATGTCTTCTGAGGCCTGGGCTTCTGTCATTACTTTCTCATCCTGTGAGAATACAACCGGAAGGATGCTTAGGTCTTCTACGTGTTATGCTGTTTATGTTTCACTATTTAGCACATTGTCAGAGGGGCATTGCATATATGTTAGAAGAGCACTGGTGACACTGTACAAAAATGTGATAAGTTCATTGGAATAATTGCTAATAATAATAAAGCATTAATTCATGCCAAGCTGATTTTCTGTGCTATAAACCTCTATCCCAAAGGAGTTCCTTTTTTAATTTTTGCACTAATTTTCCAGCTTGCGCATTCACCTAACCCCATATGCATTGGAACAGATCTACTTAGTAATCATTCTCCTGGGTTTCTTCCAACATTTTATCTCCCTCCCCTTCCCCATCCCCTTCAAAGTTCTCAAAGGTTCCATTCTGCAGCTCTGCAAGACGTTATCTGTGAGCCATCGTTTGAGGGCCCCCTAATGTGCTAATAGAAAAGGTTAAAATATCATTAAAATTCTGACTTGAACTTTAAAGAGCCATGACATTCAGAGTGAAGACTACCCTTTGCATGGTTAATTTGGGGCAATTGTGCTTGAAAACGAAGGACAGTTCTCAGCAAATGGAATAGATTTGGAAATATGACATAATGAGACTGAAGGGAGACAATGAGAGCCACAAGCTGTTTCAGCCATGCAGATACAGGCATAATTCACAATGCCTATGTGGCACTTTGAGAATATTGAGTCGGGAGCATCTGTGCAGTCATGTGACAGTGTCCTTATGTGCCCAGCTTGCAACTCAAGCCCCATTTGCCATCAACTTACTTTAAATTATGTAACTAACTTGTGGGATTCACTACCACGGGTAATGGCCTACGGATCAGATGGTGTTAGGAAAAGGAGCAAAATGACACCTCCATTACTATGGGCATGTGAGTTCCTTCAGGCAGACGGCATGTCTGTTTTTGCCTACAAAATCTTATAATATGCCATGTGCACCAATGATCCCATCATAAATAGTTTCTTTGAATACCAGAATCTTGCCATCAATTCAATGTCCTGTTTGTGAGCTTGCAGAGGCATCTGAATTCCTGAGTTTTTGATATTTTACTGCAAATTCTGAAAGCACTATATTTGATTGAAAACAAAAGGTATGATTTAGTGATTAGAAGAACAGGCGATGTCTGATAGTTTCCTTTTCATTTCATAAGAAACAAGGGTCTAACCCAATCTGAGTATGGGTACTGCATCCACATCAGGAAGATTCCCTGTTTCCCTCTCCCTCTGTACAGGCAAGGACATATTGGCAGTGCAAGGGACCATTGTAAGGAATTTGAATCTCCTACATCTCCTTCCAGCTTTAATTTCTTGTGCTGTGTAAGTTACTACAGGTTCATCGTCACATGTCTTGGGGAGAGTTCACAGTAGGAATAGCAGAACAAAGGAAATATGACTGTATTAATCTTTGTGGGAATCCTCTGTGTGTACCCATATTGCAAGTGGCAAAATAAAGTTAATTGCAGTTAATTAATAAATAAAATTTGTTCCTACAATCATATTGATTAATACATTAGAGTCTAATGTATAGGTACAAATCGATGTATAGATTGCTCTGTATTCTTTGGACCCAACTCAGTCAAAACTGAGGAATTCTATATCACTTGAGAATGGTCCCCAAGAATATATTATCTTGTGTGCTCTCACAAGCCTGTGAAAGAGATCAGTGCAATTTCTACTGTACAGAAGATGGCTCTAAAGTGGAGACAGAACCATTTGCACAAGCCTATCTCCTTGAGCACAAAGAGTGAACTGTGGTCATTGAGATAAAAATTGAATGTTCTACCAACTGGATTTCAGAAGACCAGACTTATTTTATAATGCACATTGCCTCCAAAGGCCCAAAATCTGGAGAACTTAAGAGGTTTGGAAATAGGGTTGCCAGACTCCACCCCTGGTGGAGGGGGGGTCCCCCACTGACACACCCCACCTCCCCGCTGCTGATCAGCTGGCCGGTGGGGGGAATTTACCTCCAAAAAGACAAAAATCCTCTAATATGCAGCAACATGTCTATGAGACCTGGAAGTGATGCCAAATTTAACATAGAGTTTTTGCCCAAATACCAGAGCATTGACCCAGCATCCCAGATGTGGTAGCATCACTTCCAGGTCACATGGGCAGTGTGTAGACATGTTGCTGTTCCTGGAAAGCCCCCTCTCTATCCCCCATTGGTTGCCAGGATAGACCGGGCAACTCTGTTTGCCAGTGTTGCCAGCTCCTAGAGATTTTGGGGCACAGCCTGGGGAAGGAGGAGTTTGGGGTGGCAAGGGACCTCAGAGCAGTATAATGTCACAGAGTCCACTCTCCAAAGCAGCCATTTTCATCAGGAAAACTGATATCTGTCATCTGGAGATCAACTATAATTCCAAGAAATCACCAGACCCCACCTGGTGGTTAGCAACCCAGTTTGGAAGCCGTGTGTTCATCTTGTGTAAAATGGAGAAACAGAGCTGTACCATACTATCCTACTTATGATGATGAATACGGTAAAAGTTTGTAAAATATTCCTTAAATTCAAAGAGCTTTATAGCAGATTAATAATGCACAAAGCTAGCCGTATTCCTAGTGATGACTGTTCAACCACTTCCATCACATTTGCCATTATATTTTTAATTGATTTCTAGCAGCTCAGTCTTAATCTTTTGTTCCATTTTGGCAAAGTGATTGTCTTTCTACATATCCTGGTTGACATGAACAATACAATGGAATTTTTGAGTTGATTGATGTGTCTTGATAGAGCATTAGTTTCTTGGTGTTAGAACCCAGGGTGTACTGCTTAGCATTTTGCATTGGGCGTGACGGTGACAGGAGACATGTAATATTCTCTCCGGGATATGTAAGTACCCATCTCCTGGATAAATAATTTAAGAAATTGTTGGGAAATCGTACTCATTATTAGGATCTGTGCTCAACAAGTGCCATTTTCTCTGAATTGTATTTGTATTTTGATAGGTATTGATTTTATGAGTAGTAGCAATGAATAATACATTTAATCTTCCTTCACTGCTCATAACAATAAGCTGAGAGAAATAATGGAAGAAGGTTTGGGTTTTGTTTGTTTTTTTAAAAAAATGAAACACTCCCTTAGAAGACCACAAACTGTCTTCTCTTAAGGGGAGGGTGGAATTGTGGGGGTGGTGGTGGTGGTGGTGGAATGAGGGAAGCTTATAGGATGGCTGAAAGATAGCCAAAGATCAAAGCAACAAGTGAACATCTGGAGCTCAAGAAACTAAAATCTGGCATTGTTAAGGGAAATTCTCCTAATTCCTCTTTACCCTATTTCTCCCTGAAATCCAGCAATCTGTTCCATTCCCTCTTTTTAGGAATCTGAAGTCTCACCTTGACACACAGAGTACTACATCTTTATGTGTTATACCTCTGAGGATGCCAGTCACAGCTACTGGTGAAACGTCAGGTCCTACAGTGCAAAGACCATGGCCACACAACCCGGAAAATCTACAGCAACTAATGAACTCTGGCCGTGAAAGCCTCCGACAACATAAATCTGAAGTCTGTTTCTAATCAATGCAATTCTGATCAGAGAAATTTCCAGCAAGGGCGGTTCTGCAAAATGTCAGGATTTCACTCTGTAGAAGTTCAAGGGCAGGCAATATCTCCTTAAAACTTCCTATCATCCTGTTGGAGCACCATCCTATGGTGTGTTACATAAAACAACTACAAGGGCTGAAATTACAAAAGAATGGATTTATCTTCAAAGAGAAATCTCTTTGACATTTCTCTTCAAAGGGGAATCAAAGAATATAGGGTCAGATGGAGCCTACGCGGCTACAGATGGCCCTGCAGGATCCGGGGGCCCCTGGCGGCTCGTTGGATGAACTGGTGGAGGACTGGCATGGTCGGCACTCTGCAGCCATCGACGAGATTGCTCCCAGGTGCCCTCTCCGCACTCTTTCTAGGTGGGGAGAGATTTCTATGCGACCAGGATTGCATCTGCAAGCTCACGCCTGGCCCAATTGTTTAGCGTGATTCAGTCTTTGACATCTCTGCCTCAGGGCAGGCAAAATGTTACGAAATTGGATATTGGCTGTGAGGCACTTGTGAGCTATTTCACAGATAAAGTCTTGACGCTCCACTGTGACCTCCCCACACCATCACCACACCACCACCACCAAATGGAGTGGGTACCATCAGGGAGTGAGATGACCCTGGGATGAAGAATGGATGGCAGTGCTGTTTGGAACTTACTTTGTTACTTCGTTGTTCTGGGACCATCTTTACCAGAACCCCATCTTGCTATTAAGAATGCTGGTGACAACTAGAGCACCTGCATTTTATTGTATTGTTTAAATGATTGTTTTATCCTGTTTTTAGCTGTATTAACCTTGGCATACATGCCTCATCTGTTAGCCACCCTGAGCCTGCTTGGGGAGGGTGGGTTATAAATCTAAAAATAAATAAATAAAGAGATTGAAAGAGAAAACTGAATTTTGGGGAATCACCACTACTAAAATCTGTATGTTCCTGTTCTGTAGACTAGGGAGGTGATCCTAGTGTTCCCCAAAACATTTTTTGTACCTGAATTAGAAAGTCAAGATGGCATCCCTGATCTTACTGGAATTGACTTTTAATTGATTCACAAAGATGAACTGAAGGTAGAGGCACACATCTGCTGGTTCAACTCATGTCTTATTTGCCACTCTTGAGCAGGGAACTGATCATTCAGTGAACTGTTCAGATTCCTCTGATTGTATTTTTTGTTTGCATTACACTGTTTTCTCAACATGATTACACTGAATTTTCAGAGCTTCCCCCGCCACCACTACTTGTGTACCACCACCACCAATTTTAAAAGCCATATAGTTACAGGGGAGGGGTGTCAGATTTTTTAATTGGGATTTACTACTATTATCTCTGTATAGCTTCATGAACCCAACTACTCTTGGCATTATTTCCTTGAACAGACGCTTCTGCGTGTGTAGGCAATGCAAACTGGCCAAAATAAGTCATGTTAAGAAATGCGGTTGCAAGTTAAGCTCACAGTTATTTGTGGTGAATTCCTGAAGGGTGAATTCGCAGTAGATATGGATATGATCCACCTGACATTTGTTTTGCATGAACCACATTGACCCGAATGGGAGGTGTCCAGGACTACATATTGTCAATGCAGCTTGTGCAGGATAACTTCAAGGATGATCATGCCCATTATTTGCTAATCAAGCCATGCTTCTCATCTCCAGAATCTTCTAGGATCTTGTTTTCTGTTCTTTTAACCTGTCCAGTGAATGAATAGTTAACAGTAAGTTTTCAAAAAGCAACCGTACAGCTATTCCTGGCTGTTGAATAGTGTGGTTACTGGATGTTCTCATTTGTTCACATGAGAATACAGGTATCCTTGCATACAATGGAAATTCAGCAGATATGTAGCACATACATAAATACATTTGTGTGAATTTTTTGTGTGAATAGGAAATGAAAAGAGGCAAGAATGCCACTGAGCTGAAGAGCAATTTGGAATTCAGACAAATGTTTGCAAACACCATGTTGCAGTGTCCAGCCAGCTGTAGCTATTATGAAGCACACAAGATAGTGATTTTTGAAGAAAGGTACATAAAGCTTTATTTTCTCCCCAATATGCCATCTCTGATTAGAAGTGGAAATGAGAGCCACCATTGTGCAATACCATAAATCATAGCATCAAAGAGAGAGAGAGAGAGAGAGAGAGAGAGAGAGAGAGAGAGAGAGAGAGAGAGAGAGAGAGAGAGAGAGAGAGAGAGAGAGAGAGAGAGAGAGAGAGAGAGAGAGAGAGAGAGAGATCTAGGTTGCTGGCTAAGTCTCCCCCTCAGACAAAAGAGATAGTGGAGGGGAAAAAATTATAAATTGAACCAGTCATTTCCCAACAGCATAAATACTGTCTGCATGTTTTTTTAAAAAAAATTGAGATGCGCAAGCTCAGTCGCAGTGAGAGATTTAAAATTGGCTGTATATCAATGGTAGGCATGCACATTATAATCATGCACCCAGCCAAGAGACCAAATGAGCTAAGAGGTTCCATTTTAAAATGGAGCAATGTTTCAGGGAGTCCTCTGGCTTCATTTTTTGGCTCTTTTTATCATTTATGCCCCTCTCTGACAGTCTGATAGAGTGGAAATCACCTGTTAGATCCTGTTTTATTCACTGGTGGGTTTTGGATACGGAGAGAGAGAGAATGCACATTTCCTGCCCTTTAAAAATACAACTGATATTTAAGCAATTCTAATTATCACTTGAAGGTGTATCATTTCTTCCTGCCTTCATTCTCAAGGACTTGGCCAAGAGTCAGGGACCTTGAGTCCTGTAACTAAGGGAGCATTTGCATGTTGAAGGACAGATAATTCAATATGCATTCTAGTACTCTGGGCTTTTCTTTTCCTATTTAAATGCTGCATACTAGGTTCCTTTTTTGGATGCACCTTCCTCCCAATTTATATTTTATCTTAAAAATAGAGTATAGGAACTTGCTTTATACTCCACATATACCTGGTAGGGGTATGTGCCAAGAAAAATGTCATTATCATTTTGAATCTGAGCTGGCGGGGTGGGGGAGGGTTAACATAATTGCTTATTTTCAGATAGAACATTACCAGATTGGGATCCAAATCTGAGGGTTAGGGGTTAGGGTCAGGGGTTCCAGAGTTTGGGACCATAATTTTTAATGGGGAATTTATACAAGCTCTGGGGCAGCTGTTTATAAAGATAAGGGCACAGGGTTGCCAGGTCCTACTTCTGATCCAGTGGGGGGCTCCCAGGTCCTGCCTGGGATCTTCTGCTGTGTATGCTTTGAGTACTTTGCACAGTGACATCACTCGGAAGTGACATCATTGTGTTGCCAACATCGGGGGGTGATGCTCTAGTTAATGGGCAAAACTCTATGGGGTTTTTTGCCTTCAAAACCATAGAGTTTGCCCCCAAACTAGAGCATTACCCCCCAGGTCAGTGACATGATGACATCACTTGGGGGTGACGTCATTGCATCAGGGACATTGTCTGGCAACGGGGGTCTGGCAACCCTATAAGGGCACCAAATTAGTACAGAACACAGTCTTCCCTGTAATCTCAAGATTCCCATAATTTTCAAGCAGATTGAACAAAGGGGTTTGATTTTACAGATCCCCAAAGTAGGTGACTGTCTGTGCAGCCCCACTTTTCTCTACTGATTCCTAAAATGGTGGTCAAGAAGCAGCCTATGATGAGAGCTCAGGCTTGCCATGGCATTAAAAATACCCTGACTGAATTTTCCTATTCTTACAGTGACTGACAATAAACATTTTTTACCTTTTCACTGAAACTCTGTCTTTGCCCTCCTTCCTTGTTGTGGTCTGTTTCCTTTCAAAAAGTGAACATGGCTTCCTTTGCAAACTTCCCATCCTTTCCAATCAGTCTGCCATTATTTTCTGCAGTGGAAATCTCCTTGGGGCTGATATGGATTTCCCCCCCTCCTCCTGCATGTGGAAGAGTGGGGAATCAAACCTGGTTCTCCCAGACTAGAGTCTGCACTCTTAACCACTACACCAAACTGGCTCTCAGAAAATCATGGTAATGACCTGAGCCTGTGATTGTCATGTATAACTTTGGCTCAGGAATTTTGTTATGCATGCCCTAAAAACTGCCCGATACTGAGTCAGACACTTGGCCTATCAAAGTCAGTATTGTCTACTGTGACTGGTGGCAGCTTTCTAGGTTCTCTGAATAATGTCTTTCACATCACTTGAACTTTTTACTGGAGATGCTGAGTTGTGAGGTGCTGAGCTTGGTAAGGATCCTAGTCCCACCCTCGCACCTGAGATTCTTTAATTTAAGGTACTAGGATTTGAACCTGAGCCCTTATGAATACTGCTTGGGACCTATACATAATTCCAATCAACCAAGGCAATAATGAAGCAATAAAAGGAAGTACTGCCACAGGAGGTGGTAGCAGCTACAAGCATGGATGGCTTCAAGAGGGAATTAGATAAACATATGGAGCAGAAGTCCATCAGTGGCTATTAGCCACAAAGTATAGATAGAAACTCTCAGCCTGGGGCAAGTGATGCTCTGTATTATTGGTGCTTGGGGGGGGGGCAACAGTGGGAGAGCTTCTAGTATCCTAGCCCCACTGGTGGACCTCCTGATGGCACCTGGTATTTTTGTCCACTGTGGGACAGAGTGTTGGACTGGATGGGCCATTGGCCTTATCCAACATTGGCTTCTCTTATGGTCTTATGTTCTTAATACTTGCCCATTCAGGAATACATTTATTATTTAAAAATAGAATTGTAGCTTTCTTATAGTTCACCTGTGGATATCATTTTCATGGTCATCAGATTTCCCCACCAATTATGAATATTTAGTATGATATTAATGTTAATATGTATATACATAGCAAGTTGCAACCAATAATATTTGGAGTCCTATGTATATTTTTGTTTGAACATTTGCTTCCCAAATAAATGTTCCAGTTTAAATGTCTTATCTTCTTACCATTATTAACATTGTTAACAAATGGGGGACCCACAAGGACTTGGGGGGGGAATCTCATTTTCTCCTCACCCAGCATTTCCTCCTTCCTTTCCTTGAAAGCTGAGATAGTGTCTACCACTTTCCTGCTTCCTTCTCTCCTTCCAACCCACCAGCCAGCCTACATTTATCTAACCCCCCATCTTAAACCTTCCCCCTGGCAGCCTCTTCCTGGAAAATTCTGCCTAGGTTTTACAGTGTTGGATGAGCCTGGTCCAGTTGTATAATGAAGACCACTTCATGTCCCCAGTATTTCCTGTTTCCCTCTTCCTTGCATCCGCCATATTCTCACCTTTCTCTTCTTCCTTCTGTCCTTTCCAATAACCCATCAACCTGCTTTTTTATCTGCCCCCCCCATTTTCAGCTATATTTTTATTTACTTCATTAGTATCCTTTTCTTCACAATGAGGATCCAAAGCAGCTCACACCATGTGAAGTGACCAAGTTGGCAGATGACACAAAATTATGCAGAGTAATTAAGGCAAAAATTGTTTGCCAAGAGCCCCAATGTGAAAAAGTGCAAAGTGATGCACATTGGGACAAAAAGAAAAAATCCCAACTTCACATATACACTGATGGGATTTGAGCTGGTAGCAGCAGACCAAGAAAGGGATTGGGCTGATAATGGATCACTCAATGAAAAAGTTGACCCAGTATGCAGCTGCTGTGAAAGAGGCAAAATCTATGCTGGCCATAATTGGAACAGGAACAGAGACTAAAACTGTTGCTATCATACTGCCCTTATACAAATCTTTGGTGACACCATACTGGGAATAGTGTTTACAGTTCTGGTCTCCATGCCTGAAAAAGGATATTGAAGAATTTTAAAAGGTGCAGAGAAGAGCAAACAAAATGATCAGGGGGCTAAAACAACTGCCTTATGGAGATAGTTTAATACATTTAGGGCTGTTTAGCTTATAAAAAAGGTGAGTAAGGGGAGACATGATAAAAGTCTGTAGAATTATGCGTGGTATGGAGACAGTGGACAGAGAGCCACTTTTTTCTCTCTCTCTCCCGTAACACTAGAACTTGGGGTCATCCATTGATGCTGAAAGGGGGGAAATTCATGAAAGACAGAGAAGTTCTTCACAAAGCATGTAGTTAAATTGTGGAACTCATTGCCACAGGATGTGGATATGGCCACTAACTTGTAAGGCTTTAAAGGGGGAGTGGACAAATTCATGGAGAATGGGGCTATCTATTGCTATTAGTCATGATGGCTACTAGCAAGGATGGATATTTACTTTCTTCAGCACTAGAGGCAGCATGCCACTTTTTGTCAGTTGCTGGGGATCACGGACAGGAGGAAGCTGTTGCAGTCATCCTGCTTGTGGGATCTCTAGAGGCAGCTTGTGTGAACAGAATGCTGGCTATGATGAGCCTCTGGTCTGATCCAGCATGCCTTATGTCCTTATGCTCCTTCTCCATTTTATCCTCACAACAAACCTGTGAGGTCACTAGCCCAAAGTACACTTTTATAGCAATGTGGGGATTTGAAACTGGGTCTCCCAGATTTTAGTCTGAAAGTTTAAGCACTAAACTGGCTTTCATAGGGAGTCTGTTTGTTGAACTGTAGCAAGCAGCTTGGCCTGGGTGAGTCATACAAGAAATGTGGTAGCAAGTTGTCTGGTGGCTGCTGCTAGGTCTGACCCCAATAAGTCCTCCCTCAAAGGCCAAAACAGCCCTGGAAAGTGCCTTTCCCATACCCGTGTTTTTTCCTAACAGAAAACAAGGCTCAAATACTGTTGTGGTTGCCCAGCAATGGCCACAGAGGGCATCTGTTTCTTAAAACTACAGGTATTCATTTTATCATTTAAGGGGTCGTTAACCCCCCCCCCTTTTTAATTTCAAGATTTTCTGCAAACCTGGGGCTTTTTTCAGGTTTGTAGAAAGATTTGTCTTGTCTGTCCATGCCCCAATCTCTGTATTTAAGTATGTACAGATAGGGCCACAATGAAAATTAGGTAAGTTGATGATGATTCTTGTGGGTTTCTCTTTCAATAAAGTCCTGTTTATTTTTGTTTTTCCAAACTTTCAACAAAATGGAAGCTAAGCATTTAAATTAAATTAAAATAGGGGAGGGCCTATCACTCAGTGGCAACGCACAATTGTTGCATGCTAAAAGCCCCAGGTTCAGTCTAATGTTCCTACTAAGCTGTGGAATATTGTGAGCAGGGGTCATTTCCTGCTGGAGCGTCCCGTAGCGGCCCTCTGGCAGTAAGGAGCCCAGGCCCCGCCCCCTGAGGGGGGGAATTAAATGCCTGGCTTCCCAGCCTGATCTTTTCCAGGTGCGGGGCACCTGGAGAAGATCGGGCAGGGAAGCCAGGCATGTCTGCCCACCTCCCTTCCCGTCTCCAGCCAGCCCACCACAGCAGGCTGGCTGGAGAGGGAAGGGGAGGTGGGCAGACATGCCCTCCTTTCCCCCTGAAGAAGAGAGAAAGGATTTAAAGTTTAATCTTTCCATTGTATTCTATAGCCCCATAAAATACAGTGGAAAGATTGTACCGCCACTGCGACGCGATTTCAGAGAGATTCTCTCTTTGCGATTCTCTCTTTGCTTCCCCCACCACAGCCTGCCTTGGCAGGCTGGCTGGGGAAGCAAAAAAGGGGGGGAGGCATCTTCAAAAGCCTCCCCTTCCCTTCCTCAGCTGGCCTGCCATAGAATACAATGGAAAGGTTGTGCTGCCCCTGTGGCATGACTCTAGAGAGAAGGGGTTTAAAATTTAAGCCCCTTCTCTCTTTGCTTCCCTCCTCCCACAGCCTGCCTTGGCAGGCTGGCTGGGGAAGGGGAGGGGAAGCTTTTGAAGATACCTCCCTCCCTTTTGCTTCCCCTTCTGACACACGTCCGGGGATGTCAGGGGCCATGGCATATGCTAATGAGTTATATTAATAGCAGGTATGCTGATGAGCTCCTGCACCTCTTTTTCTAAGAAATGACCCCTGATTGTGAGCAAAATTCTACTTTTGGAGTACTGGCATTAAAGTTGTGAGTGAGAAATTTGGCTGCTGGATAAATTAGTTTGCTCTGGAGCCCTCCTTCCTGAACGAAGACAAAAATGTGTGAGCCGGAGGCTAAAAACTGTGAGCTAGCTCACACTAACTTAGCTTAAAGGGAACACTGTTCAGTCCTTAGTGCACCCAGTTAAAAGTTAGCAGAGTGAGAACAGACCTGTGCTTGACCATCACAAAAGGTGGAAAGAACTAGACTAACACCCTGATTCAGTGAAGGCAGTTTTATATGTTCAAATGCCGATCATTTTTTGCCTTGGAATCTAGAACAAACAATGTCTGGTTGCTTTACATACTCAAGGCACATTTTCCAAACAAAATAAAAATGGATTTTTTGTATTTTCTTTAAAGGTGTCTCCAGACAATAAGGTTTTGTTTCTCTAATGCTCAGTGAGGGGATAACAGTGGAATTCTAAGTTGCTTTATTTTTATATGGGAATGCTCCCTGAATTCCAAATATTTTAAATGCGTGTTGTTGACCAGTCCTAACACTCCCACCTTCTGTTATATAAATGTTTAATGCATTTCTGTTCAATAAGTGCATGCGCTTTTCCCCTTGAAGCATGGAATTGGTCTCTTTTTCTGTCCGTTTTTTTTTCCTAGCTGCAGATCATAATGGAAAAGTCTCATTGTGGAAGCAGAAAAAGTGGAGGAAAAACACAACAAATAAAGAAAGGATATATTTCATCATGAAATATGTGCTTTATAGTATAATGGAGCATCTAAATCCTGCATATTTTCTGCAGTGCATGCCTGCGCTATTGACATACTGTTGGTTTTATATGTCCCAAGATGCATGAATTATTACTGTCGCTCACCATTTTATATTTTGAGCTCCATAGCCTATAGCAACACTTTACTGTTAGCAGTTGGAAACTATAAGGGACCTCTGGCAATTCTAGTTATTGATCAAGCAATGTTCAATGTTTGCCTGCTCAGTAATGCAAAGATGTGCTAATTGTGTTTGGAGTTTGTTTTTTGGTTTGTTTGGTTGTGTTCTTTGAGCAATGCCAGTCAGGAAGCCAGAGCTGGCAAAATGGCCATGAAGCCAACTGAAATAAAACTGGTGTCTGAATTCTGAGATTGATGCTTTATTATAGATTCAGAGAATGCTACTCAGAAATGAAAACAGGCTACGCATTATTAACAAATATGTTGCCCAAAGGAAAGTTATTAATAAGTGATACATTGAGAAGGGGACTGAAAGACTGAATGTGTAATCCGCTAAGCACTGCTGCTGGGCAACCGTCATTTATTTTCCAATAGTCAAGTTGAAACGAGTGGTGGATGCTTGGTGGATTGGTCCCAAAGCAGTAACCATGTTGATGGATTCTTGTGATAATCATATACTCATCTTTTTCTCTTTTTATTTTTAAAAGATAGATGTTGCAAGGATTCTAATAGCAGGAAAAAGCATGAGAAACGGATGCATCCTTTATGAGTTTAGGAAATGAAAATTTGTTTAATTCGTGTTTGGATCACTTTGCCAAGAGACAATAAGAGCATAGGGATTGTGCTTTTAATGGATAAAGCTGGAAGCATTAAAATGATGCCACTAATTAGAGCTTAAGAGCTCTGTCCTG
Organism: Gekko gecko; assembly: GCA_029375565.1. Taxonomy (NCBI): domain Eukaryota; kingdom Metazoa; phylum Chordata; class Lepidosauria; order Squamata; family Gekkonidae; genus Gekko; species Gekko gecko. The sequence continues at coordinate 46,157,445 of JAPDNY010000006.1, forward strand.
AATGCATTTTCTGTTCACATAGTGCTTAAAGGCCTCATCCGAAGACAACTAGAAAATCAATGAAGGGACTCCCAAAGGGGCTCTGGATTTACTTCTTCCAAGGACTATGCCCAAGAGAATGATTGCAAGAGTAGCCCTTCTTTTGTAGGAATTATCCTTTGCTTTTTTCTTCCCCCCTTTGGCTTTCATGTCCCATTTCCCCCCGCCCCCTTAATTTTCTTCTCCATTCCTCCTCCTACAGCCAGCTCTTCAGTTGTTGCCTTGCAAGGCTTTTTCATGCCTTTTTATGAACCGTAATAAAGTATGGACTGTGCAAAGTATGCTTAAGGAACTGTAAAGCATGGTGACCCACTATGATGCCAGCTGAGAATGCACCCTGAGAGAAGGACACATTCCTTTCTTCACTGCTGTTCCAGTGGCCATCCAAGGTTGCCAGCCCTCTCATCTGATGTTGAATGAATCAGTTCCACAGTATGCACAAAGCACCAAACGACATGCCATGCCAGAGCATGAGGACAAAGGACTCCAAAACGCCATTGGGAGACCTCTCCAGCGCATGCAGGCAGACCCCTTTGCTCCCCCCCCATACCTGCAAAGCTACACATAGCTCAGAGACTCTATTCATAGTTGCTTAGCAACTAATCACTCGCCCATCAAGGACCCGGCTAAGAGCATCAAGAAGACAATGGCCTTAGCCCGATGACTCATCTCACCTACACCCAGGTGCCAGCCACAAGTTAAGCTTCTAGCTCTCAATACGAACCACTCCTTAACTCCCCTCCCCTACTCCTCCCAGCCAATACCATGTTTTGGGGACAGACTAGTAGGAGGTGGGCCAAGACATATGACCAGCTTAGGCCACCCCCAAGAGACATGTGACTAGGACATGTGGCCAGCCTGGCCCAACCCCCCAACCCCCCTCATAAAAGGGGGCACCCAGCCATATGGTCTCTCTCTCTCTCTCTACTTCCCCCCCAACAACCTCTATACTTTAGTTGCTGTAGATTTTCCAGGTTGTGTGGCCGTGGTCTTGGCATTGTAGGCCCTATAATGCCAAGACCATGGCCACACAACCAGGAAAATCTACAGCAACTAATGAACTCTGGCCGTGAAAGCCTTCAACAACATATTGACCTCTATACTCTCTTACTCTTCATCTTGTGGCTATCTTGCCACCCATCTTACACTGAGGCTCTTGGATGGCTGCCAGAGTCTTCCATGTGTAACGTCTGCTGGTTCAGTTTGCATGTTCCATTTTCCTAGCATAATCCCCATTTTTCTATAATTCCCTTATTTTTCCATTCGGAGTCCTTCATCTCATCGGACAGGTAACTAGTACCCAAACAATGAATATCCTACTCATGCAAATGTGCTGATTATCAATCTTTATTTCCTAGCACTGAATAATTGTGTGTGTGTGACTGTGTATGGTCTCTGTGTGAAGAAGACTACAGTAAAGACATCATTTTAACCTAACTGCAGCCTCTGTGTCTGTTACTGGTACCTCTGGAAGTGTGGGACCTCTGTAGACACTGGTGCTCATTCCCTAATTTGCCTATTGCCAATTAATAATCATAATTCCCCCATATTAATAAGAAATTAAGGCAATTTGGTTAACACAGTGGTATGCTTGGCAGATGCTCAGCATGCATTCGGCCCCAAATAATAATTTTTTTTCTTCATGCCCAAAGGGTATTTGTTTTAAAATAGGGAGAATTAAACTGTTGTTGCTGCAGAAAACCTGAGCAAACTGCATCTTCTTGCTCAAATCCTGCTACAGGAAACAGGAGCTTCTAGGTACATACCGAGTTCTCATTCTTGCAAGGACTTCCACTTTCATATCAGTAGCTGGAGCAGCTTCCTCTATTTGTGGATCCTGCATGTGTGTGGAACCAGCCCTATCCTTTGAAGTGAACTGGGCAAACAGCACTCATATCACATCCAGGAGGAGCTGTAGCTCAGTGGTACAGCATCTGTTCAGCGTGCAGAAGCTCCCAGGTTCAATCCCCAGCATCTCTAGTTAAAATGATCGGGTAGTAGGTGAAGTGAAAGACCTCAGCCTGAGATCCTGGAGAGCTGTTGCCAGTCTGAGTAGACAATACTGACTTTGATGGACCAAGAGTCTGATTCAGTAGAATGCAGCTTCATGTGTTCAGTCCATGATCAGAAAATTCTAGATGTCAGCCTATCTCAGCCGCAGACCAGATGATGAAATGAAAGTCCTAGATGTTTTTGTCAATTCTGTGCTATGGGCGGTTTTCGGTTTCGGTGCTGCGAATGGCGGCCGCTTCTCGGGACGTTCCCGGAGGCGGTCAGCCCATGCGCGGAATGGGGGGCTCTTCGCGTTTGCGAAAGACCCTAGTGAGCCTTAGTCAAAGGCTCCGAACCGGGGGCGCATAGGGGAGTAGCCTCTTTGCCGGCAAATTGCCGGGAAATTGAGGCTTTCTCCCCGCCCCAATCGGCCCCGCCGCGTAGTGCGTCCCGAATGGGACTTAGCAGCCCTACCGACTTCCAGGAGTGAGGAAAAGCGGATGAATTACCATGAAAAGAAGAAATGGCATCTAATCGTGAGTTGAAGATCTATACTGAAGCGAAAATTAAAAACCCCCCGCAAGCGGATAAGTGTATGGGAGGAGGGAGGAGCTTCCACCCTCTCCGAAGAAGCGAATTTTTAAAGGAAACGCGAAGGGGGGGTAACAAGAAAAAATGTTGGTGAAAGTACCGTTGGGGTTTTACAGAAGATTGCAGCTTTAGTTGCTTTCTGGGGGATGTGACACGAACTTTGAAAAAGTAAATAAAAAATAAAATGTCGATGCTGGGGAAATTCTTGTTCAGAACGGAAGAGAAGAGAGGAGGGACTTCCGTTCCAGCCAACCCCCCCCCAGAGCTAGCTGTCAATTACAAGAGACTGAGATACTGCGCCACCTGCTGGAGTAAATGTGGAATATCAATGAAACGTTTTTAAAATGGAAATTGTTCTCATCAGGCTATAAAAACAAATGTTGGAATTAACAAAGTTGAAGGCAGAAAATGTATAGATATTAATTCGATGTTAAAGTTTCAAGCTATGGAAGAAGAAGGGAAAGAAGATCTCAGATTTATTTTGACGAAGGTCTTGACACCTCTATCTGGCAGTGGAGCGAATAAATAAAAAGAAGAGGCGGATAAGGCTTTCAAAGCCTACTCCGCCTTTAAAAAAAAAGGATATACTCTGCCAGTTGAAAAGGGTGTTGAGCTTAGCAAGTAATGGAGATCTAATTTCATCTTGAGTGTTAATGGAGCCAGCGAGAATTGACTGCCAGAAACAACAAGAAAAAAGAAGCGAAAGAAGATGGATTAAAAAATTTCTGAAGAGACATGCCAGCATAGAGGAGGAAGCAGCACTCAAAATTTGGATTTTTGAAGAAGATGGCGGCCCGGGGGAGGGAAGTGGCGGAACGGGAGGCACTAAAGTTCAAATGACTTAATGATAATTGGAGAGACTTAAAAAGGAATTGGTTCGTGTAACATTTGAAAAGATTTGATTAATATCTAACCCCAGTGGACTTTACTAACTTTACTAACAGAATTGATTTGGACTTTGTAAAGCTGAAAAGAAGATCCTTCAACCGTGATGGATGCCGACAACTGGAAGAAATTTTATCTAAAATTAACCTTTACTAACAGAAAAAACTCACTCCGCTCTTTTTTCTTTTCCCATCTATCTACCCTACCCTTTTCTTATAAAAAATAAAATTCTCTCCTTTTTAGGAGAGTTATTTAAAAAAAAAAATAAATTCTGTGCTATGGGCTACTGTTTTATTACTGGGTTTTATTTATTCTGTGCGATGGGCTACTGTGCTACTGTGCTATGGGCTACTAATTTATTACTGAGTTTTGAAAGCCAGCTAGTTCAGTTTGAATTTCTGCATTTCAATATTGTTATCTCCCTTGCTTTGAATGTGTAAATGACGTACAAACAGTATAAATATGGGATAATGTTATATTGAAATGGTATAAAAAGAAACAAAGGAAATATCTCCAATACCAACACAATTAATGATAGTGGTAACAGCAACATATGAAATAAAAAAGAAACAAGTGTCTATATTGGCTCACCCCTATGACTTTTGTTTTCCATTATCAAAGAATAAAATCCTACTTTTTTTTTTAACTTTGAGCATGCTGTTATGATATCTTATATTCTAATAGCAGTTAGGATATATTTGGATACTTAAATCAGTGACTAGACCAGTGATCTTTCTACAAATCTGAAAAGGGCCCTAGGTTTGCAGAAAAATGTATCTTAAGAAAATGTATTGGGCAGCTTAACCCCCTCCTTGAGAATGTTAAAAAGAGTGCCTGTAGTTTTAATCAATGGATTCCTTCAGTGGCTGTTGCTGGGCAACCACAGCATTCCAAGGCTTGCTTCTGTCAGTGAAAGCAAGAGGGAGGAGGCAAAGCTTTTTCTAGGCCTATTGTGGCCACTGAGGGAGGGCACTTTGGGGCCAGGCCTTACTAGGGTTGCCATCTCCAGATTTGGAAATTCCTGGAGATTTTGGGGTGGAGTCTGAGGAGGGCAGGGCTTGGGGATGGGAGAGGACTCAGCTGGATATAATGCCATAGAATCCACCTTCCAGAGCAGCCATTTTCTCCAGAGGGAGGAATCTCTGTTGCCTGGCATTCAACTGTATTTCTAGCAGATTTCCAGGACTCATGACCTAAGGCCTGGCAGCAACCCCTGAGTTACTTGATAACACTCGACTTGTATGACTTAACTAGGCCTGGCTGCTTGCACCTGTTCTACAGCAGCCACTCTATGAAAGCTAGTTTGGTATACCTGTTAGAGCTTCCAGTTCGAATCCCCATTTTGTTGCAGATCTCATAGGATTGTTGAGTGAATAAAAAGGAGCAGAGAAGAAAAATGTATGCTGCTTTGGTCCACACTGTGAAGAAAGGTGAGGTATAAATGAAGTAAATAAATAATAAATGAAGATGGTGAATGGGTCAGTAGGAGGGAATGGAGCAGGGAACTGTGGCACCACACAACTGGGCCAGTTTTCTTAGGCAGAGGCTGATGGGGGGTGGGGGGGTGGGAAGGGAAGGCTTAAGACAGAGAAGGTTGACTGTTGGGTGAGAAGGAGATAGGGTTGCCAACTCCAGGTTAGGAAAATCCTGGAGATTTGGTGGTGGGGTTTGAGAATGACGGGGTTTGAGGAGGGGAGGGACCACAGAGGGGCATAATGCCATAGACTCCACCCTCCAAAGCAGCCATTTCCTCTAGGGGAACTAGGGTTGCCAACCTCCAGGTCAGGGCTAGACATCTCCCAAAATTACAACTGCTGTCCAGATGACAGATATTGTTCCTCTGCAGAAAATGGCTGCTTTGGAGTGTGGAATCTATGCCATTATACCCTGCTGAGGTTGCGTCCCTTCCTGAACCTCACCATCCCAAGGCTCCACCCCCTAAACTCCAGGAATTTTCCAGCCTGCAGCTGGCAACCCTAAGGGGAACTGATCTCTGTAGTAGGGAGGTCTGTTGTGATTCCTGGAGAGTTGCCACTGCTGCTCTGTGGGGAGAAAGAAGCAGGAGGGAGGCTGGGAGAGTGATGGGCATAAAGAGAAAGTGATGGGGTGGGGGCCAGAAAGAGAAAGAAAGAGTGATGGGCTGGGGGGTTGGGAGATTGATGGGTAGAAAGAGAAAGTGATGGGGTGGGGGACAGAAAGAGAGAGGAAGTGACAGGCATGGAGGAGAGAGATGTAAGAAAAGGGGTGGCAGGAGGGAGAAAGAGTATGAGAGAAGTAGGGGGAGAGGGGACAAAGTAAAAGTGGGAGGAATGAGATAGATGTCCCTGCAAGTTTCTTGTGGGTCCTCACTTGTACAGTTTATAATTTTCATACTAGACTTACAGCTTGTAGCTTACTTGTAATATTTACAAGTACAAGCTTACTTGTAACGTCTACAAGGGAGACCTGCCGGCACATCTGGAAGGTGATGTACAGTCCCATGCTCTCTAACCTTGATGGGTACATATGATGCCAACAAGCATGGATAGAACTGGTTCAGGGAAATAGGCATTATAATCAGCAAAATAAAATACAGACACAATTAATCATTTCAGCATGTAAACATCACATTGGAATGTCCTCTTTTTAAAATATCTTGGAAACTCTGTCTTTCGCTATACATATGGGTTCTAAACATTCTCTTTCCCCCTTCCAATTGTGGGCTTCAGAGAATTTAGTGTTGTTTATTGCTTAACTGTTACTGTTGGTAGGTGTATGCTTCCATATCTGGACCAAAATAATGAGGAAAATTAAAGTAGAATAACTATGGAAGCCTATAGCTCAGCGCAGTGACAGAATTATAATTTCCTTTCTATTTGAAGGTCACCACCAGGATGGCATAGCTATGACACACACTGGAAGGTACTCCTCATTCTATATGTCTTAAGCAAGACAGACATGTTAAGTGAGAAACAGGAAGTGCCAGTACATTTATGCTGCAACTGGGATGTAGTTGAGAGAGTCATACTAGGAACTGGAAGACCCATGTTCAAATCTGCACTCATCCCTGTAAGTTCTCTCTCTCACTTGAACCTAGCTCACAGGGTTGTTCTGAGGACAAAATGGTAGGGAGGCATATATACCACACCTTGAAAGGAGGAGGGAATAAAATTGAATATATAGAGGCAAAACAAGGATGATTTCAACATGAAGCGCATAAGAGAGATTAAAAGGCCCATTTTAATGACAAAAGAATGTGTGCTTTTTGTCCTCTCTCAAAATGTCCTTCTGTCATCTCAGTTAACATTAGCTGTGATGGTTCATATATAATATTAACTTCCATGTATTGCAGTTCATTGTTTTTAAAAAATTGATCTACTGTTTCATTCTAGAGCAGTCATAAAGACAGATTAATATTTCATAGATTTATAAGGCCAGGCCCTCAGCTGGAGGAACTGGCAAGAGACCATTGATTCCAGTAGAGCCATCACAAATGATTTGAACCAGCTGAGGGCTTGTTATGCTGCAGTGTTTGTATGTGTGTGTTTTTCTGGTTTATTTATTTATTGCCTGAAAAGATGCTCATTGTGCTTGACTGCTAAAAGATAAATATCCTGGCCCTGAGCAACAGCAACAATGTGGAACTGTGTTGCCTCCCTGGTGCAGACCAGGCAAGCAATTGTAACTGAGACATGAGTTGCCCGTGGTTGTCTAGTGACAATGCCAGCTGCTCTCTGGAGCCACCCAGGTGACATGTGAGGCAAGGCTGCATCCATGTTACAGGAGGCCATAGCCCTGGTCAGACTGCCCTGGGATTCCCATTTTATATTGTGAGTTATAATGACAAAACACAGAAGCGGAAACCTTGGGCAATCTATCTCTTGCTGGACTGTACCACTGCAGGTGGGGACTGAATACTTTACTGTTTTCTCAAATAACAGTATTTCCTGCACATTCAAAACCAGCATAGGGGAAAGGAAGGTAGGAAGGAAGGTTTTGGGTTTTTTTGTGGGATCCCTTTAAACATTTAATCCCCACCAGTCTGCGGTGCTACAGTTCAGCAGTGATGTATCATACCAAGGCTGCTGATCATGTAGGTTGTCTTGTAAGCAAACTAAACTGGGATCTTTCGTGAGAACAATAGCCTTCTCTGTTTCTTTTTTTTTTTTTGTAAAAACCTCTCCTAAAAAGGAGAGAATTTTATTGCTTTTTTTTTATAAGAAAAGGGTAGGGTATATAGATGGACTAAGAAAAAGATTGGAGTGAATTTTCAGTTAGAGTATTAGTTTTAGTTAGTACAAATACAGTTTTTGGCATCCACCGTGGTTGGAAGATCTTCTTTTCATCTACCAAAAGTCCAAAATAACTCTGTTAGTTAAATTAGTAAAGTCCTTTGGGGTTAGTTGTTGATCAGCTCCCTTCTGCCGCCTCACGAACAATTGCTATATCTTGGGATGTCTTCTTTTTAATTCTCTCAGATTGTATGATGGGCCCTCTTTTGCCTTCTCGTTTCCCGCTCCGGCACCTCCCTTCTCTGGGCCGCTGTCCTCTTCGCTGCTTAACTCTGTCCAATTGGCGAGTTCTGCATCTTCCTCTGAGCTGGCGTGTCTCTTCAGAAATTCTTGAGCTTTGAAGACGGAGTCAATCTTCTCTCTTTTATCCTTGAATTTGAACGTGAGTCCTTCAGGAAAGCACTATCTGTAAATGGTTTGATGTCTTTGTAAAAATGTGGTCAATCCTTTGTATGCTTTCCTTTTCATACGAATTTCATATGGAACATCCTTTAAAGTTCTGATAGTCTGCTCTCCAATCTTCAAGGGCACCGCTGAAACTGCACGCAAAATTTGATCTCTAGTACGCTGCTTGATAAACTTGACAACCACTTCTGCTGGCAGATTATTTTTCTTTGCAAAGCTGGAATAGGCTCTATAGGCCATATCCATCTCATCCTTTAATTCTTGCGCTTCTCTGCCAGTTAGGGGTGCCAAGGCATTTGCCAGTATAGCTCTGAGATCTTCTTTCTCTTTTTCCTTTATGCCCTGAAAGCGGAGAGTCAGGTTTGATTTCTCCATCTGAAGCATTAAAATTCTTTTTTCTTGCGTATCTTGATGTGTTTCTAATTTGTTGACCCTTTTCTTAATTTTCTTGGCGTCTTCTGTTGAGACCAGACACTTCTGTGCGATCTCCTCCATCTTCTTTGCTGTTTCTGTTAGTTGTTTTTGTTGACTGTTGAGAACACTTTCCATGTTGCAAAGGGTTTTGCTGATTTTCTGCATTTGATCCAGCAGAGGGCGCAGTGGCTCGCTTTTCTGTTGATTGACAGCTGGCTCTAGGGGGAGGCTGCCAGGACCGGAAGTCCCTCCCCCCTTCTTTCCCGGCTTCTCAGGGACCCTTTTCTGCCCCGACATTTTGTTTGTTTGTTTACTTTAACAAAGTTCGTGCTGCGTCACCCAGGAGACAAGCTAGCTTCTTAATCTTCAGTAAAACCCCAAAGGTACTTTCACCAAGCCGCTTTTTTGCTTCACCCCCCCTTCACTCTTCCTTTAACAATCCCGTTTTTCAAAGGGGGTGGGGATTCCTCCCTCCTCCCATGTGTTTATACATTTACAGGGGGGAGCACATTTATGCCGCTTCAAAAATAGATCTCCAACTCATGATTTGCTGCCGATTCTTCTTTTTATTTTAATTCATTCCGCTGCTTCTCCACTCCTGGAAGTCGGTGGCGTTGCTACTTCCCATACGGGCACAATGCAGCGGGGCCGACTGGGGCGGGGAGAAAGCCTCAATTTCCCGGCTGTTTGCCGGCAAAGAGGCTACTCCCCAAGCGCCCCCGGTTTGGAGCCTTTGCCTAAGGCTTACTAGGGTCTTTCGCATATGTGAAGACCCCCCCAACCGCGTGTGGGCTAACCACCTCCAGGAGCGTCCCGAGGGGTGGCCGCCATTCGCTCCGCCGAAACCGAAAGTGCTCTATAGCCTTCTCTGTTTCTGATTAAAAGAGCTGTTATATCGGAAGCTGTCTGATTCTAGGGGTGCACATAGCCAGTTTTTTTGTTGCTGTATTGGGTCTTCTGTCACCATTATTATAGTTATTCCAAGATCAGAATATTTTACTTTGCTGTAGCAAACTAAACCAAAAGCCCAATGGCACCTTAAAGACTAAGCTCACATTGAAATAAATGTTGTGAATCTTTAAGATGCCACTGGACTTTGAGTTCAAACCTAGGTCTGCCCAACCCTAGTCCAGTGCCATAACCACTATGCTATGGGGGATTTGTTACTTTCATTATTTCCTGACATACTGAAGGAAGATGGCAGGAAGGAAGACTAAAGAAGTGGGAGGCAGGTTGATAGGCAGAAGCACCTCAAGCAAGCCATTCAGACAAGGCCAGCAACTCAGTTCAGGCCAGTTCAAGGCCAGTGACATAGAAGCATTTATAAGCCAGGCAAAGCCCTAGAGGGGCCTAATATTAAAATAGGGGCATTACGCTGAGCTCTGGGATACTGTGCCTTGCTTTCTCCACCCTATAATCCCACATGGCTTGTTGCAAGAATGGCCAACATGCAGAGCAAGAGGTTGAAGTTATGGCTCAGCACAGCACTCTCCTATTGCAATCTCTCTATCCACAGCTATATTGTTTTCATAGGTTCTACTTTCATTCTTTAGAAGCATGTCTAGCCTCAACCAGCTTGATCCCCTTCATGCCTGCAAAAGACCTGTCTCCCAAGTGGATCTTCCTGAAGTCTGTTTCAGATGTGAGCCTTGATTCTTGTCTATCTTGAGAAGGATGTGTTGGAATGCTCACTGTCATAGTGTGGTTCATGGTCCTGTGGATCTGGATAAGATTGTAAGGTGCCCTGACTCCCGATCTAAGTGTTGACAAAGTCTGATCCACAAAATTTGTAGAAGCAGTAAGGCAAGCTCTTGAAGCAGAGGGATCAGCAGATTGGGAGGCTAATGAATAATCTGAAAACACAGAGGAATAATCTAATGGCTTCCATTAGCAACAGAGCAGACCTTGGAACTGTTTAGCAAGCACTAGTATGTGACTCAGCTTCCCAGGATCTCTTGATTTCCAGGATTAGGAGGCTTTTAGTCTGTGGTGTCACTCAGTACCCTGATGATCTGCCTTCAGTGTCCTCCTCCATCCAGAGATGCTGAAGGGTAGGGATCAAGAAATTAGCCACAGATCCTACACTCTTGGTCTAAATCCCACAGCACCTGATAATACTTAGTGTTGCCACTGCCCCCTACCCTATCACATGTCTCTTCAACCACATTGGATGTGCATGCTTCATGTGTGAAATCTTAATTTCAAATCTAAAACTGCACTTTTCTCAGTGGTTGCACTGGTCTAACACCATCTGTGTTTGCCACACCAGTGTACCTTCTAATTCATAAAGGCCCCTGATCCTTCTAGTTTTTTGCCTTCTATAGCTAAGCATAATAGTAGCTTGTAGGAGATCCTAGTGTATATTCTAGCCTGCCCAGTTAGATACAGTAAAGCCTGCACTTGTCTTTCCTTGAAGCCCTTCAGACTATTCCTCTTCCTTACCTCTGTATTGAGTGGTGATATAGAGTGTGGAGCTGTAGTAAGACTGTTGGACTACAACCAGGGAGATCCAGGTTTAAATAATTGCTCTGGAGCTTACCTGGAGACCTTATCCCAGTCTCTCTCTCTCTCAGTTAGCAGTTAAGAGTGGCAGACTCTAATCTGGAGAAACAGGCTTGATTTCCCACTCCTCCACGTGAAGCCTGTTAGATGACCTTGGGCCAGTCACAGTTCTCTCAGAACACTCTCAGAACTCTACTTCACAGGCTGTTTGCTGTGGAGAGAGGAAGGGAAGGCAATTGTAAGCCTCTCCAAGACTCCTTTGGGTAGTGGAGAGTGGGGTATAAAACCAACTCTCCTCCTCCTCTTCCTCTTCCTTCCCTAAACTATCTCATAGGGGTTTTGTGAAGAAAGGGGGAGGGGGCTATGTATATCACTGTGAACTCTTTGGAGGAGGAAGGGATAAAAACAAATGATTAAACTTTAAGTATAGAAATAATGTATTTTGAGGAAACTTGGGCCATGCCCTAGATGTAGGTGAGTTATGTGTTAAGCATTTGTCTGCATAACAAGCAAGTTCATATCTCACTGGTAAAAAAAAATCCTCTTACCACACTGAGGACTGCATGGACAGATCTCTTTTAATACCATTATTACCAGCAATGGAACTGTTTTCACACTAAATTTGCCAGTCAAAACATTGTCAAGCTGGAATTTGCTGGAATCATTGGCTGAGTTTTTTTTCTAATCAACCTTAATGCTTAGACAGGCCAATTTGCATAGGATTATCCTTGACAATTTGACCTAAAATGTAGTATAGCGGTCTGCTGTATTGTTCTCTAAATCTGTAATCCAATTTTATTGTATTACTTATTGGATGTATTATACTGGTATTTGTTGCATTGTTTTTATCATTCCATAATCTGCCTTGAGTTGTAATGAGAAAGGTGGATGATAAATTAAGTAAATAAAAATAAATAAAATAAGCAGATGAAGATATGCCTCTTGGAAATGGAAACTGCATTGGTTGGTTAGCCTTGGAATAGGAGCTGTCTTTTCTAGTGGTGCTGAAGATTTAGTTTATGTGCACAAATGCATGTGTGAGAGAGGGGGAGAGAAAGAAAACAACAAATCATGGTGATAAGAGGACACGGTGCAGAGGGAAGTTGCAAATATGGGGACAGATTCAAGAGGGATGTTTGGAATGATGGATCAGTGCTTGCGGAAGGAATGGCATGAATCCTGCATGTGAGATATATGTATATGTAAGACATCTGGAACTGGATTATTCTTTGATGTTTTAAAAATCAAGGGCACAAACCAGACAAAATGGAAAAGAGACAAGTTAACACTGTCTAAATGAAACCTTGTTGGCTTCAGTGGACAAGGATTGGTAGCTTTTGTTGATCAGACCCTAGATGGCTACCATTGTTGTGGCCCTATGAAGCAATTAATGTATCTAAAATGACTTGGGAAGAATTAACATCAGGGTCTACTGGCACTGCTCCCACCCAGTTGGTGTAATTTTAGTTGGAAAATATGCACTGATTTCTAAAATATTTACATAGTTAATATTAATAGTGTTAGCCCCGACGCCATTATGGGGCTTTGCTATGGACTGTTTGCTGTTGCCACATGGTCTGTGTAGACTGTAAAATGGATGCCAAAGGAGAAGCCCATAGAAAAGGGAAAAAGCTGTCTTTTTACTCTGAGGGACTCCATTGCATACCTGCCGCATGTCACATACACGGATTAAGGGCCATACAGCAGACAAAGGACTTTTCCTCTGCCAGTCATCTGCATGAAGGGATTAAGTGCCTTCCCCACTCGAGCCATAATAATAGGAGAGCCATCAGCTACCTGGAGAAACCATCTGCCTGCCAGCCAGCTTCCTCTGTCCAGCCCCCAGGTATCTAACGGACGATGTAGCCAATAAGATTTGAAATTGACACTGACACAGCCGGCTGGGAGGGTCAGTAGGTGTACACCGCCTGGCCTTCCACGCCCAGCACCCAAGACGCTATAAAAACGTGATCTCTGGGTTAGCTCAGGTCGCTCGCTTGCTGCTTCTCCTGGCCCTGCTACCACGACCTCTGTCTGTCTGCTTTATCCTCTTATGCCCCCATCCTGTACCCGAACCCTTGCCTCGCTTCGTTCCAGTCGGCCGCTGGAATTATACGCGTGCGTTGTTAGCTGGTCTAGACCACGTGTCCCTTCTTCCATCCTTCCTACCCTACCTAACCCCACTCGCTGGAAGATTTAGGAGCCGCGCCTTGGAGGTAAATATCGCCCTCTTCAAACCAACGATAACCTGCTCATGCAACTGTGCTTTGTCTATCTTTGATTCTTAGACCTTGAGATGAATGTGTGTGTGAATTGTATTTGTTGAGTGTAACTGTTATTGGAACTGTGTGTTTAAGTAAACTGAAATATTATTCTGAGTCCTGTCTCTCGCCTCTTCACTGGGAAGTTTCCGCGGCAGCCCATTCCTCGTAGACATAGACCAAAAGATCCCAAAATTAATTATACCTGTGGCGAAGTGCTTCACCCCTAGAGAGCATTTCGCCCAACAATAGGCATGGCATGAGAAGTAATTGACATTAGTGTGCACTTATATGTTCCCCAGTTGTCTCTGTGTTCAAGAATTTGATAACTGCTCACTGAAGATGACATGTGGCTCTTTCTCAGGGAATATCAATGGGCTCTGCCGTCCATACTCTACTGCCTGGTACTGTTGTGTCTCCTCTCCGATCTCTTCCAGCATATTACCTGGAAGCAATGGTGGGCTTGAAATTAGTCATGGATCTATTCATCCCATCCTTGACCTTTGGTTTAGTTCCATAGATTTCAGTGGATGGGGAAAATTAAAAGGTCAGATTTGAGACAATAAACATGCAGTGCATATCCAATAGTCATTTTTCATATATTTGAAGTATATTTTTATCTATCCTGAACATCATCTGAATATTACCAGCCACCTTAGGACAAAGTAAATAATAAGACTTTGACCTTCTAAAACCTCAGACACAATAAAAATGCTCATCCAAATTGTGTTGACATATGGCCTTACAATTATGAATCTTGCAAATAGTGTTTGGGTAAGATGATCCCTGAAGCCACAAGGGGATCTAGATGAGTGATTCATTTGGTTCTAAATGTGGAACCTACGGACAGATAGGCGATGGGCACATGAAGAGAAAAAAGTCTCGAAAAAAAATTAAATCTGGTCAGGAGAACAAAACTCTACCACCAGGGAAGTCTAGTTAGCTTATATAGTTTGTTATGTCCTTCATATACAATGAGGAATACTGACTTTTTCTCTGTGAAAATGACTATCAAATGTTGTTGTTTTTTTCAGTGCAACTGTAAACATCACTAAAACCTTGAAAGTAAAAGTCAAGGGAATGAGCAAGCTTTTCTTTCTAGTATCTGGAAAAGTATATCATGCCCAGTCATAATCTCTAAAATGACCTAAGAGTGTTCTGTTAGGTATACCATCTACACCCCATGGGGCATAGCTCAGGTTGATCCAGAGGGAGATGAGGCCATGAAAATGCCAAGGTCCCCAAGACCCACAAAGTGCCAGCTCTCCCAACAATGCCATTATTCTCATTTCATGCAGAACACACAAGAAGGCTACATGCATGGTGAAAGAATTCAGTTGGTACACCTAGTAACATGGGGCAGGTGAAACATATGAACAAATGAATGGTTTCCATGCATTGTTTCACTTCTAATGATGTTAGGGATTGAGAAAGGAAGAAATTAAATGTTAAACAATTTTTTTTTATTTTTTAAAGGTCAGAATTATTATCATTTTGGTTCTCATTTAATGAGATAGATTCATTTAGTGAAACAGGAGGAAACACTTTGAGAATTTGGACATGATGTCAACTGCTAGAACACAGTGATTTGGGTGGCAAAAGTTAGGCTGTGACTTTGGCCGGTGTTATGTATTGACATACATAAATGTAGGAGCTTGAGGTCCAACTCCCATTACAGTATGGTATCCTGAAACCTGAAGTCTGATTGGACACTCTGCGCAGCTGTCCAATCAGGATACAAGATATGTGCAGGAGGGAAACGATGTGATTGGTCCTTACTGCACTAATGGGTTTAGCAAGCCCGGACTGTTTAAAAAGGAGCCTGCTGCTCCCTAGTTTTGCTGTCGTCCTATCTTGTTCTCACTCTGTAAATAAAGCCGTTTTCACTGTTCAACGAGCTGTTGCCTGAGTCTCATATCTAACAGCCGGGGCTGTTACTTCAGCAGGCGATCAAGGCTTTTGGTTTCACTTTCCCTTGCAAAAATGCAGAACTTCTAACCTGACATCTTCAGTCAGTGTCAGGCAGCCGTGGACACAATTATCAGTACCTTGATCCTTGCTTTCTACTTCAGAAACAGAAAGCTATCTTTCCCTCCTCGAGAGCTTTGAAGTGCTCCATTGCTCCCTGTTAAGGGGATCTCTCCCCAACTGCCATTTCTGTGCCTTGTAGCTCTGAAGTATCACATGCCAGACTAAGATTAAGGTAAACGAATTCTCTCCTTGGCCAATGTTGCTTGACGTGACACCCTAATGGCATCTGAGCCCTAAATATCTATTTATTACCTTGCCATCTCCCTCAGAAGCACTGGGTCATCAATTTATGCTCTCTTTCAGAGATTTCCTGCTGTCAACAAACCAGACCAAATGTCAGTTCCAATGGAATGTTATCAGTTGTGTTCTTTTCTAACCTTATGTGAAATTTCATGTATCCCCAATATAAACTGGTATATGTTTTCCAACTGCTTCAGGTCACTTCTAAATCCTTCATCAGTCAGGAACCAAGCATTGGGTATTGGTACATTTTCCAGATCATCTTAATCCTTCGGGGTAACAGAGGCATTCTAAATTCAAAGTCGGAGCTAGATACTAATTGATATAATTCCTGATTGATGGGGAAGTTATTGTCAAAAATACCAAGAAAGTAAATCAGTATGTACATAGTTATTGATGAGAATGGCAAAATCACAACAACTGTTTTTCATGGCCTTGGAGCTGTAAAATGCTACATCCAGAGTAGCTTTCAGTATTTCTTACATGGTTTCTAGTACAGACAGGGCTCTGTGATTCCTCCATGCCTTCTATTGTACTGTGGAAACCTACAAACACAGCATATTGATAAGCTTATGTTTTGTTTCTTAAAAGGATACTTTAACACATATGGCTATGCAGATAAGCTTGCACGAAAAAATGAAAGCAATGACCAGGGAGATCTGTAGCAAGGCAGACTATGGGCAGGCTAGAGGTGCTAAAGCACACTGGTAAAGCACATGCAGAAGGTTCTGGAATCAGTCTGTGACATCACCAGCTGGAGAATGCCAGGTAGCAGATGTAGGCTGTCTCGCTGCCCACAAACTTGCAGAGCCACTGGCAGGCAGGTAAGAGAACACTGAGCAAGATGGAACAATAGTCATAGTAGGTATATAGTCATAGAAGGTATAAAGCCAAGAAAGGGTGACTGGTGTGGTGCAGCCCATGCAGGGAAGGAGGAGGGCAGGATGCACATAGTGCAGGTGCTGTAATGCTGCACCTTTCCGGAGGTGCTTTGCAGTTTGCACAAATGCAGCAGGAACTAGGTATCTTCTTTTTTTCTTCGGCCATTGCTCAGCAAGTCTCAGCTGGAAAATACCTTACACATTCCCATATCTAACATAAGCAGAATAAAACATGCCCAATATTCAGAACAGGTGCAATTTATTGAGTTTCAGTACTTTAACCCAGTTTTCAGAGAGCATACTTAGTCCCTGCATAAATGAATAAATGGACAGAGAACTGATATCAGAAATGGCAACATTCAGAAACAAGTGGGAGAACATTTCAGTCTACCAGGACACTTTACTGTTGACCTGAAATGTACCTTTTTTAAACAAACAAAAAAAATAATAAAAAAGAGACTTCAACATGAAACTGCTAAAGTAGAATTGGCACTGTCCAATTAGGAATCAATCACAGTTATGGCCTTCTCCCGGGCATTGCACTTATTTTGTGCACAGAAATGCATAGATATGTAACAGCCAGTGCTTCTTGCATTTCACTGAGATTTGATCCCATCATTTACAACTTCCTCTGTGTCAATGTGTATGTGTATCTGCCCAAAGAGGAAACATGGTGCATCTAATGGGAGTGGGCACCAGCACACAAAAGCCTTTAAGATGATGCAATACTCTTTTGGGGTTTTGTTTTTTGGTTACACAACACTTTTTGGAAAGGGGGTTGTTGAACTCCTTTCTCAACAATGGGATATTTAATAATTTGTTTTACCTTCCAACATGTTTATTTGACTTGTTTGGCCATGTTGCTGCCCAATGCTCTCATAATTCATATTTGCATTTTTAATGGAGGGGGGGCAGGCTTCATTTAGATATATACATAGCCTGGGATTGAGATGTCAGAGGTTTGAGTACAAATTTTATTTGTGTGAGTGGCATTCATCTCACTTTGTCTGGTGTAAGGACGAGAAGAATTAGCACACGCCATGTCTTACTGGCTCCTAATTTCAGTGCCTCATTTTTAAAAATGTCAGCAGTGTAGTCAGTAGAGTGAACAAATGTGTTCGAAATACAGTTTTTTTTTTTTTTTTAAGCCATTATGAAAGATTAAAACATTCCATCTCTCTATATACCTATAAAACATTAGCGGTTACATTTCTACATTAGTAACTTCAAGAGCTGTTAATTGTTATAGTGAAAGCACCCCAAACTACTAAAAGCCTGTAGCCAGATATAATTTGAAAATAGGAACAGTTTTTCCCCCAGTAGATAAAAATGAATTAGCCTCTCTAGAATATCACATATACACAACATTTTAGCCAGATGTACATTTTTGATGTTTAGAATTAAAAAAAACTGTATCCAGGCCCTCAGGAATCCTACTGTAAACAATTCAAAGATCTCAACAATAAAGCAAAAACAAAAAGAATGCTAGCTTAATTTATATGGGCCACTGTATGATGCAAACATTGTATGTGAAATGCCACCAAAAGCAACACAGAACCTGGCAGTAGCTTTTTGGCAACTGATGTAAGTCATGAAAATGAAACAAACAAAACCCCCTCAAACAGTTTGCATTAATCACTTTTGGCATTCATTACATGTGCATCCCATTCTTCCTCCAGGGTCCATAGGCAACTGGATACATGCACTTTAAAACAGCCCTGTGAGGTAGGCTAGGCTAGGCTGAGAAATGGCGACTGGCCCGAGAGTGCCCAGTGAGCTTCCTGGTTGCAGGCTCTTGGTCTTCCTGATCCTCACCTCAATCTCTATCCAAAACTGTACACTGGCCCTTGTTAGTAGCTCATGGATTGTGCATGATTCATTACACAAAATATTAGTGAGGCAGGACAGAGCACCGGTTCTTTTTCTTTCATTTTGCACACTGAATCGAATCCCTCCCCCCATGTCTGTTTGCTTCTCTGCTTCTACATCCAGCTCCTTCATTTCTCATCATAGTTCCCCTCGGCTTCCTATTATTTCTGCCGTAAATCAATTTGTGTTAAACAATCACTGTTGCCCAGGACACTCCACTTTATTTCTGTCTCTCTTCTGCTCATTGGGAAGCAGACACAGTGGTGCCATCCTAACAAATGAGGGCTATTTAAAGTGTGGTCCAAATCCTTTCAAAAAACTAATGGCTTGATCCTGCAGCATGATAATCAAACTGGCCCCCCCAGGATCAGTCATGATAATGTATGACTAGCACAGAGAATGCTGCTGGCAGGCTTGGTTTGCTAGCTACAGACTTGCTGTGCCTTGTCGGATCTTGTGTTGCACAAGATGACCCAAGAGTTACCTTTATGAGCCAGTCTTAAGGAGTCACTTTCGTTGCATTGGCCCTAGTAAACCTAAAGTTTTATTATAAGAGTGGCAACCGGAATGCAGCAAAGAGCCAGTTGTGCCATTAGAGATGACAGGCAAATCAGATCCACAGGACCCCACCCACCCAGGCATTCCCCAGCTCAATGTCCACTGAAATGAATGGGAAGAGTACATAAGAACATAAGAGAAGCCAATGTTGAATCAGGCCAATGGCCCATCTAGTCCAACACTCTGTCACACAGCGGCCAAAATATACCAGGTGCCATCAGGAGGTCCAGCAGTGGGGCCAGGGCACTAGAAGCCCTCCCACTGCTGCCCCCTCCAGCACCAAGAATAGAGTGCATCACCTGCCCCAGACTGAGAGTTCCCATCTATACCCTGTGGCTAATAGCCACTGATGGACTTCTGCTCCATATGTTTATTTAATTCCCTCTTGAAACTGTCCATGCTTGTAGCTGCCACCACCTCCTGTGGCAGTGAATTCCATATGTTAATCACTCTTTGGGTGAAGAAGTATTTCCTTTTATCTGTTCTAACCCGACTGCTCAGCAATTTCATGGAGTGCCCATGAGTTCTTGTATTGTGAGAAAGGGAGAAAAGTACTTCTTTCTCAACCTGCTCAATCCCATTCATAATCTTATAAACCTCAATCATGTCACCTCTCAGCCATTGTTTCTCCAAGCTAAAGAGCCCCAAGCATTTTAACCTTTCTTCATAGGGAAGGTGTTCCAACACTTTTATCATTCTAGTTGCCCTTCTCTGCACTTTTTCCAATGCTATAATATCCTTTTTGAGATGTGGTGACCAGAACTGTACACAGTATTCCAAATGAGGTCGCACCAATGATTTATACAGGGGCATGATGATACTGGCTGATTTGTTTTCAATTCTCTTCCTAATAATCCCCAGCATAGTGTTGGCCTTCTTTATTGCAGCTACACACTGTCTAGACATTTTCATTGAGTTATCTACTATGACTCCAAGATCTCTCTCTTGGTCCGTCTCTGCCAGTTTGGCCCCCATCAATGTGTTTTTTTAGTTAGGATTTCTGGCTCCAATGTGCATCACTTTGCACTTGGCCACATTGAACCCCATTTGCCACGTTGACGCCCACTCACCCATCCTCGACAGATCCCTTTGGAGTGCCTCACACTCCTCCCTGGTTTTCACCACCAGGAACAACTTCATGTCATCTGCAAATTTAGCCACTTCACTGCTTACTCCCAATTCCAAATCATTAATAAACAAGTTAAAAAGCATCGGACCGAGTACTGATCCCTGTGGTACCCCACTGCTTACCACCCTCCACTGAGAAAGTTTCCCATTTATACTCACTCTCTGTTTCCTATTTATAAGCCAGTTTTTGATCCACAAGAGGACTTGTCCTTTTATCCCATGACTATTGAGCTTACTTAGGAGCCTTTGATGAGGAACTGTATCAAAAGCTTTCCGGAAGTCAAGGTAAATAATATCTATTGGGTCCCCCTTGTCCACATGTTTGTTGACTCCCTCAAAAAACACTAACAGGTTAGTGAGACAAGATCTTCCCTTACAGAACCCATGCTGAGTCTGCCTCAATAGTTTTTGTTCATCAATGTGCCCTTAATAACAGTTCCCACCAACTTACCCGGTATTGATGTCAGACTGACTGGCCTGTAATTTCCTGGATCTCCCCTGGAGCCCTTTTTAAAGATGGGAGTGACATTAGCTACCTTCCAGTCCCCAATCAATGTGTGGGTAGTTAAAGTCGCCTATTACGACACAGTTATTTCGTCTAGCCGCTATCTTTAATTCAGTCATCATTTTATAATCCTCCTATAGTGCGCAAGAAGAGGATTGCACAGCAGAATTTCCCAATGGATTGTGCCCGAGGTCAATCTGGGGGGATGTGGGGGCTATTCAGATTTTCTTTCTCAAGTACCAGTGGGTTGGATCCTACCAATGTTTCCACTGGTGAATGCAGGAGCAGCTGCCCTTTCTGCCTACCCATAGGCTATAATGTAGATTGTGGGACCATTGTGGACAAAAGACATGTGGGATGTGGGATGTGGACTGTAATGAATAGGGGAACTGAGTGATACTTAGTGAAAAACCTGGCAGGATCCAGCCCATTATATCTTGGTGACCCCTTACCTCAACCATGGTGCTCTGTGTCATTGGCTATGTAAAACATTCAATGCTACATAAAACATTGTCATAAAACTACCAGATATTCAGGCTGCTCTGATAGCCCTGAGTCTGTTCCATGAGTCTGTTCAGCTAGAGCTGAACAAGCTGACTTGGAATGAGGTTTGTTGGAACAGATCAGTGAACAACCGCTGTGCTGCTAAGTCACTGCAATAACATTTTCATTGTTTAAACGAGCAGGGCCCTACACACTCCATACATAACAAAGGCAGAATCTTAGATCTCTTGCAGAACTGGTACGTGTAGAATCCCATGCTGTCAAGCAATCCTCTAGTGCTTATTCCTGCAGACAGACAGTGTTGAAAACCCATGGGCATTGCTTGCTAATTTCCCAGGACTTCCTTGGGGTAGAAAAGCGGGCTTTGGTGTTTGGTGTAGTCCTGGCTGATGACTAAGAGAAGCATAATATAATGTGTGAAACCACTGAATGTATACAAACTGTTTTACTTTGCTTAATTTATTCATAGCACAGAATTTTCCTGATCTTGGTGCAGAATTTAGATTTATAAATGCGTGGGTATGGAAATTATGCATCAATATACCTGTGGAGTGATTCTCAGTATCAAGAGGCTAGGCATTAATGTATGTTTGAAATGCATGTTATTTCGTGGCTTCTTGCATCCCTTTTTGGCTTGCCAGACCCCCCCACCCACAGCACTCCATAACTTTTTCCTGTCTCACGTTTAAAGTTCACGCTCTCATTTTTCCCCATGTCAGCTTTACCGACATATCACACTTCCTGGGATATCCTTTATAAGCTGCAAGTTGTGCTTCCAGAATTTCATTTCTCATACCAGCAGGAAGAAAACACAACTTCAGCCCTGGATGAATTTACACTGCCTCTCTGAAACAAGTGAGTTGAAAATTGCTTTGATGACTTGAAATAGTGAAGTGCAAATCAGGATAGGTGTATTTATCAGAGGCTTCTCCTGCTGTAGTATTTGGCCTGATGATTCAGATGATCAGGAAGGCATCCTATTGACTGCAAATCAAGGCAGGAAAAAGACTAAGATAATATGTGTTTACTTTTGTTCAGCCCCCCTCTCCCAAGATCTGGCATTCAGATTTGTAAATACTAAGTCAATAGGCTCTTTCAAGCCTGATTTTAATCTTGCCTTTTTAACTCAGACCTACTTCTATTGATCTGGCCTTCCTTGCATCCCCCCTGAAGAAGGGAAGAAGGCTGGGGTTTTTTTTCTTCCCCAAAAGGCTACTTTATTAGCTTATTATGTATTGAGCTTTGCTTAGGTTTCAACCAGGTGGTGATAAATGGCACAGTATTCTTCGTTCCCGCGTTTATAACTGCTCCTGAAAGGATGCCGAATAAAAGGGGGAGAGTACATTCTGAAAACATTAGAGGAATAAAATTCAGAAACTGCCAGCAGTTGTAGAGTGGTATTGATTTTATCAGGCTGTATTTCATATTCAGACAGTGGAAACTAAGTGTGACCCCCCCCCATCTCTCTAAATAAAAATAACAAGCAAATTGTACATTATTACATATCCCTCAGATGGTTTACTCTATGAAGCTGGTGATGGTCTAATGAACATCCATAAAAGGCACTGTCTCATATGAGGTCAGGCTGTCCACATTCCTGTGCCTTCTGTGGTGGTTTCGCAAACAGGGAAATACGAGAGCTCAGGCTCTGGCATGTCGTGAGTACGTTTCATAAACAGCCACAAACATGACAAGTGCTCAAGAAATTGACTGGCATCTCTGGAACCAGTTCTGATGTTCTCCTTTCTTCTCAAAATACAGGAAAAGAATGGGGTTGACATATGGCTTTTACAATAGCAATTCTAGCATTGCAGTGAATGCCTTTCATATACATGCATACCAACTCAATACTCAGACTAAAAAGAAAAACATTATATACTAGGAATAAGGCCCGTTGTGGAAAAAAATACAACGAGCTCTAGAAAGAGGCTCTGGGAGAGTGCCAAGGCCTTGGGCACTCAGTGTCAATGTGCTGTGGTGACCTCGGCAGGGTATAATGACACAGAGTCCACCATTTTCTCCAGAGGAACTGATCTCTGCTACCTGAAGACCAGTTGTAATTTTGAGTGATCTCCAGCCCTCACCTGGAGATTGGCAACAATTGTTACCCAGGAAGAAATGGCTGGTTTGGAAGGTGGAGTCTACGGCATTGTACCTGTCTGAGGTACCACCCCTCCTCAAACCTCACCCTCTCCAGGCTCCACCCCCCAAATCTCCATGAATTTCTCAACCTGGAGTTGGCAACCTTATCTCCTTTCCAGCCAAGCATCAACCTTCCATTATCTGCCCCTCTGATTTCAGCTTTGCATCTCCTGCCCCCTCTGTCCTTCTGAGTGATCTCCAGCCCTCTCCTGGAGATTGGCAACAGTGGTACCCCATGAGGGAATGCCTGGTTCCTCACCCTCTTCAGGTTCCATCCCTGAAATCTTCAGGAATTTTCCACCTAGAGTTGGCAACTCTATCTCCTTCCCAGGCCATCATCAACCTACTTTATTTCCCCCTGTCTCTTTAGCTTTCCATCCCCCACACTCACACCTGCAGCCTCTTCCATGCCCTAACTGCCACAGAGTCCACCATTTTCTCCAGGGGAACTGATCTCTGCCATCTGGAGAGCAGTTGTAATTCTGAGTGATCTCCAGCCCTCACCTGGAGATTGGCAACAATGGTTTCCCAGGAGGGAAAGTAGTCTTTCTCTGCAATTGGGACCAAAGCAGCTGACATCATTCTCCTCTCCCCCTTTTGACTTGCACAACAATCCTGTGATATAGGTTAGGCTGAAAGTCTGTGACTGGTCCAAAATCACCCACTCATCTCCTACAGCAAGAACCTGGATCTAGCAGACCCTGCTCTGAAGCCCTGACTGCTTCATCTTGGGCACCCAACCTCCAGGTGGAGCCTGAAGATCACCAGGTATCACAACTGAACTCCAGACAACAGATCTCTCCCTCCTGGGAGGAAAAGAAAACTGCTTTGGAAGGTGGGCTGCATGGCATTCTGTTCAGCTGAGGCCTCTCCCCTCCCCAAACCCTGGCTTCCATAGACTCCACCAGAAAATCTCCAGGAATCTCCCTACCTGGAGCTGGCACCCCTAGTTAGGACTGGCCCCAATGAGTTCCTTACAAAGGTCTGCAAAGGGTTTCCTTCCTTTGTCTGAACCAAGCTTCGTAGCCTACCATGGTGAAATGGGCTCCAGTTTACAACTCAGCTGTTTGCCTCCCACCCTCATCCCGTGGGCATATCTCACTTCTTGAGTTCACTGCCACCACTCATGGGATCGTCACTGCCTTTTTAGAGGGACAGTGAGACCCCTCTGGCTGAATCTCCCTATTTGGAGATGGAATCCCCAATCTTTGGGAGATCCCTGGGAAAGTTGGCAACCCAAGGGTCTGGCCTTTCCTTGCTTCCCTGGGCTACCTCCTCCCTTTGGTATTGTGCAGAGTGGGGGATACTATGTGGTCAGAGCACAACACAGATTATTAGCCCAAATAAAATAATTTATTTAACTATTAGGAATAAGGCCTTTTGTGGAAGTAAATACAACGAGCTCTAGAAAGAGGCTTTGTGAGAGTGCTCCTGTATGAGGATGATCTCTGTGAGTGGAAAGCCATTTCACAAATTAGGGCGGGATGAGTCGGCATTTGCCAGACAATGGGAGAGGACCAACATTGGGGAAATCCCCCACAAGACAAAGATCCTCTTTGCTGGCATCTCTGGATGTGGCTAAAGGACCGAGGCTTTGAGATGGAGTGCTTCCATAAGCAACCTGATTGGGTCCTCCTTCAGGCTCTTATGGACCGTGAACAACAAGGGAACTATCCAGTTGCCCCAGTGATCATGACTC
This sequence comes from Gekko gecko, assembly GCA_029375565.1. Lineage (NCBI taxonomy): Eukaryota > Metazoa > Chordata > Lepidosauria > Squamata > Gekkonidae > Gekko > Gekko gecko. The sequence continues at coordinate 46,182,362 of JAPDNY010000006.1, forward strand.
GAGACGTTGAGGTAGTAGAGCCTGCCCCCTACAGCTAGGACTGCCCGGAGTCCCACAATCTCCCTGAAGGGATCCTGGCATGGCTTAAGCCAGACCCTTGGGGGAGACCAACCATGAAGGCAGGGGTCGGGACTCCAGGGAATTTATATATATACCTTGCAGCAAACATCCACGATCCAGTGAATGTCAACATTCACATGTAAATGTAGATACTATCGGATGCATTTTCTGAATGTTTCAAAATCTACCCCTCCATTTCAAACATCTAGATATGACATTCACTGGTGCATCTCTGCATTCACAAAGGAATATCAGCAACACATACACATACCCTATTAATTGGTTTTAATAGGTAGAATACTCCAATAAAGCTCCAGCAGATTAATTTGCAGGGGCCAATTTTAGCCAGGGTAAAAAATTTTCATTACTAGTGCTGCAAGCTGAAAATGTTTATTTTTAAGGCTCTTTTGGTTCTACACTATGACTGCAAAAATGAATAAAAAGGGTTAAGCTCCCTCCCCCTTTGGCAACTTTATTATAATGGGTGTGATTTTATGAAAAAAGGGACTGATTAATTGATTAAAAGAGGAAGGAACAGATAAATTATTTAAATTCACTGGCAGTCCTATGTTATGCATACATGTAAATATAAATACACATGCAAAATGAGGTTGGTAAAGTGCTGCATGCATCTTATAAGTGAGCAAGATGGCATCAAGTTGACAAGGCTGACGTCACTGCAAGGTGATGGGAGTTCAAAACTCTTGATGCATTTTCCATTTTAGTACCCTTGCTTTCTCTGGATAGCTTTTCCACATTCCTTCTACCTTCATTGTTGCCTTTTCTTTTCCCTCTTTTAATTTTGACTCCTACTCCACCTCTCTCTCTGCTTGAGAATCTCTTCCTCCTTCCTTGTTCCCCTCCTGCCTCTTTCCACATCTAGCGAGTCAAGCAAAAGTGTGCTTTCATCAATCACATTACAAGGCAATCAACTTAAAGACAGAACAAGCAAGACCAAAAAGGGGAAGGGGAAGCCTAACATTATTAAGCATTTTATTTGCCATCGTATCAGAAGAACACCTCCTGGGTTTATTAATTTTTTAAAAGACATGAGAGTTAGAAGGGGCTATAAAATAGGGGGGTTATTTGTTGTATTTTAAAAGGAATACTATGAAATCAATCAAGTTATCTATAGGAGCCTTACCTTTCTACTTATGGATTCTCTATACTGCATTTGTGAAAGACAGCAACTTGTTACCTACCGAGCCAACCTACCATTTGGTCACCACTGCTGACATTTTGGAACAGGGAAAAAAGATTCCTTAATGATCAGTGTGCATGAGGTCACTGGAATGATTTTTAACTATTTGTTGCTGCTCCTCGAAAACTGGATCCAACACCAGTATGTCAACCAATGAAAGGGTTTTCAGGGATCGCTCCCTGCTTTTCCCAGGAGGCACTGAACTACAGAAGCCTGGCAATTGATTCTGAAGTAAGTCAGAAAACTGGTGATGAAGCTGCATGGGTGAAAGAAGACTAGAGGAGACAGAGGTAGTAATGAGAAAGAAAAATGAGGATTTCTTTGTTGCTACGGAAGCCAATGTGGTAAGTATGAGATTATTTGGGAGAGATACAAACTTGGGCACAAGCTGTGCCTTTTGGATACTTCTGGAAGCTCACAGGCAAGGCATGAAAGTGAAGACCTTTCTCTGTTGTTGGGCCCTTGTATCTAGCATTCAGGGGTATGCAGCCACTGAACATGGAAGGTCCACTGAACTATCATGGATAACAGTGGTGAATAAGCAGAACCTCCATGAATTTATCGGATTCTTTCCTTTTTTTTTTTTTTTGCAAAACATCTAAATAGCGGCAGAAACTGCATTCTGCTCCATAAGTGAATTCTGCAGTGTGAGGAAGCAGTGTGCACAGCATTGATTTGTGAAGCTCTTTATTTTGCCCCCCCCCAAAAAAAGATGGCATGTTGAAGAAAGAGGTTGAAAAGAGCAAATTCTGAGTAAGAATTGTCCATTTGGGGCTGGGAGTAAAATTGGGGGTTTAGAGCTTGAGACTCAGATTGGCCTCACACTTGTTGGGTAGATCCTGCCAGCCTCCAAGTAGATTCCCTCCAGCCTAAGGAGACTTCCTTCAGCTTAAATGGTACTTCCTCCAATGAAGGAGCCACTTAAGTTATAAGATGCTTCCTTAGATGAAAGGATGGCTTCCAACCTGAAGGAGAACAAAAGGTGGGGTATAAATATTTTAATTAATTAATAAACTTTGCTTACCACTGTGCTAGGATAGAAGTAGGATCCATCCCATTGTGTGACCTTCATTGTCACTTGCCTCCATCAAGGGACATTTCCATTAGTGACTTGCCAAATGCTTCCAAGGTTACAAGTCCCTCTGTGCTCTGCCTACAGTGTCAGTCAGAACCATACTGTCTCTTCAGATGTATTTTCCATTAAGCACTTCCCTGGCTTGTAGGAGAGGGGTATATGGAGGGTTAATATGGTAGATGGGATTGTAGCACCTTCAGCTGCCATACTACCATCCATGACGGGCAACCTCCCAAAGATTCAAGAAGCCACTCATCTATTGCTCACAGACCCTGGACTGAAAGTTAAGATGAGGAAGAATGGCTAAAAGCCAGTGTAGTGAAGTGGTCAGAGCATCTGGGAAACACAGGTTCAAAACCGTACTTGGTCACAGAAAATTATGACACAATCTCAGCCTGACCTAACATCACAGGTTCGTTATTGTGAAGATAAAATGGAGAAGGAGGGGAGAGAATGTTGTTATAAGCCACTTTGGGTTTCCTTTGGGGAGGAAAGTGGCATATAAATATCTAAATATAAATCAATTAAACATCCAGTAGGCCACAATTTATACTCTGTAGGCTGCTTTTAGCTTGATGCTCTACAAGTCATAAGAGCCTGAGGTAAGGCCTACAAAATGTAATGAAAGATGGCAGTAAATATCCTTAAAATATTTTTAGAAGTCAAATGGTCCCTCTTTTACATGTGCACCCATACTCTCACCCCCATCCTACAAAAGCCCAGTAATACTAATTTGCAAAAAGCTCCACTTCCCAGGGCAAGATCACTTCTGCAAGGTCACCATAGCTTTGCACATTTTTCACCCCCTTAACACCATGCAATGTTCTTTATTTCCAAACAGAACAGGATACAAGTTCTTTAGAGGCCCACATTGAGAAGCACAATATTAAAAAGCATCCAAAGGCTTTTTGCCTGTCTCTTAGAACACAGAATGCAACTCTCTTTTTCAATCTAATTCCTTTGTCTGGGATGTGGCATGGCTGACACTAATAAATCAAAACTTTGCTTTCAGATTCATATCAAGGGCTGTGAAATAGGGATGAAATTTACAAGACTCCTCCATTTTAATAATTATTTATATACATGACTGGAATATAGAATCATTATGCAATCAGTGGTTCTTTCTGAGTTTTCTTGCATCCTGATATGTTTCTTCTGTCTTTGCTAGTATCACAGGTGATCGCCTTTCTTTAGAATAGCCTTCCCAAGGAGACCTGTGGTGTGACTGCAGCTCCTTCCACGTGTATTTCCTGCTCCCAGGGAATTCCCAAATGTTCAATATTAGCAGCTGTGTCCCCCTCGCCCGGCTTTATGGGAATATCTCAGACCTCCTCAAGCCCATTAAAATCGGGAGTGAAGATGGCAGGAGCGATCCAGCACTGTTCCCCCTACATTGCTTTACTTCTTCCCAGTGGATTCTGAGGGGCACGATGGACTCGATGCCAGGTTGTTGTTGGGTTGATTTTTTTTTTTTTGCAGCCTGCTGCAGCCAGCTAATCATGCTGCTGAGTACAACTTGTGTACTTTGGGGGGGGGGGCCCTGAGGACATGAAAGAACAAAAAGAGAGAGCAAGGGAATAAAACCTGAGGCCTGATTGAAATGACACTCTGGTGAGGCAAAAGAACTCCTTCCATAGGGCATTGCACTCACACAGCATCTCAGTGGGCTGCTCTCAGAGCAAAGAAGCAATGTGCTAAAGTGGCATGCCAGAGGTCCAGACCCTGGGCAGGTGTTGCACTGGGATGTTTCTTAAGCCCATACAATTTACTTAATTTAGATCCAGTGTACACGAGACACTGTGCCAGCACGAAATCCCACAAGGACATCCCTAGCAGCTAGTTTAAATAAGGTCTAAGACATGGAGGATAGAGAGACCTGAGGTTGGAAAATTGAAGGGGGTGAGGGATAGATGAGAGAAAAAGAGGGGAGGAAGGGGATTAGTGGGAAGAGAAAAGAAAGGGTCTGCTGAGGAAGCTGGGGGGGGGACAACTGAAAATTAGAAACTGAGGCTACATCCACATGCTGAAGATTCTGAACAGTGCTTTCACGTTGTTGATGGAACTTCCACATGAGAGTTTTCTGCTTGCTTTCTGATGTCTTTCCACTTCCACAGGTGCTCTACAGTGACATGACTCCACATTCGCTCTCAGGGGCATGGGCATCAAGGTGGCCATGGTGACTCACCACCCCCATTGTCACTCTTTTCTTCATGCATATAATATAGCATTACAATGGTTCTATCGATGTTTGAAATAGAGGAGTGGCAATAGGGCCTTGTAATGCTATAGTCAAAAGAACTGCTACTGATTTTTTTTTTAACGTCCCCTCATGGCATGCCCCCACCATGCTGGGAAAATGATGCACATCAGGGAATGACAATGGCAAAATGGTGTCAATGTGTGGGTGGAGTGGCTGTTTTCAGGGTAGGAAAATGTGCACCATTCCTTCTAGATGGCATGCTTGGGAGGCATTCTTTAACACTGAAGCATGTCTATGAAAGAGTGCATTGAGGACAGGGAGAACCTGGAAACAGGACAATTACAGCACCATGTTGTGTGACTGCTTAAAAAAGAAAGAAAGAACTTCAGTTTGGAAACCAGGGTGGAGAGAAACAAGGTTTGTGGTGGTATAGAGACAGAGAACAAAGTGTGGTAGGGGGAAAAGGGGGAGAAGAGTTTAGGAAAAGATCTAGTGGGGTAAAGTGAAAACTGTGTTAATACGCAAAACTGTAAACTTGTATGCTAACATAATTTTAATTCATTCCTGTTTACCAGGAGAGTCCCAATTTTATAGTACCTGACACTCTGACCATTACTCCACAGTCCACACTGGCTCTGCTCAGGGCCAGATCGCCCATAAGGTGAACTAGGAGCCCGCCTAGGGTGCACTGGCCTCAGGGGCGCCAAATGGCACCCCACTCCCCCTGAAAAGCGCCCCCACCGCCCTAACCGGGTGCCCGCCGCTGCTGCCAGATCCCCGCCCCCTTCCCAGCTCTCCTGGGTGTCCCGCAGCCACGGAGCCCCCAGAAAAGCCGGCACCGGGAGGGAGGGGGCGGAGGCTGGACCCCCCGCCCCCTTCCCGGCTTTCCTGGGGGTCCCGCAGCCGCGGAGCCCCCAGAAAAGCCGGCGCGGGAGGGAGGGGCGGAGGCTGGACCCCCCACCCCCTTCCCGGCTTTCCTGGGGGTCCTGCAGCCGCAGAGCCCCCAGAAAAGCCGGCGCCGGGAGGGAGGGGGCAGAGGCTAGACCCCCGCCCCCTTCCCAGCTTTCCTGGAGGTCCTGCAGCCATGGAGCCCCCAGAAAAGCCGGCACCAGGAGGGAGGGGGCGGAGGCTAGACCCCTGCCCCCTTCCCTGGCTTTCCTGGGGGCCCCGTGGCTGTAGAGCCTCCAGGAAAGCCAGCGCCCCGCCGCCACCGCCCCGGTCTCCAGGCCCCACCGGGAGGTTGGCATCCCCAGTGGGGGGCGCCCCAGGCTGTCCTGCCTAGGGCGCCCAGACACCTGGAGCCTGCCCTGGCTCTGCTTTAACAATATTAAAGAGATATTTGTGTGGAGGCTTAGACACTGATCCTTGGTGAGGGTGGTGCTTCAGCTACACCAAATTGTCCCTATTTTTTTCAGTGAAATAAGGAAAAGCATGTGTTAAATACCCTTCTCTGAAATCAGTTTACAATAAACCTTCAGACAAGATATTTCACTGCTATTTAGTCATACAGAAAAGAATGTTTTGTTAATGCTGTTCTAGTTGCCTTTCTTTAATATATCATTTAAGGTGTGCATAGAAAATATTGCCATGCACCGACTTATTTACAACCAGGGCTGCTTCGGAACTGAGGTTTCTTTTCTTTTTCTTTTTTTAAAAAAATAATTTAAAAGACTTAGGTTTGAGCCATCAGTCATGCAGTGGCATTAGAGATATTTAAAGAAATTCATTTCCATGGTGCAACACTCTCGACTTCCCTCCTCCGGTTCTTCATGCAGCATTTTCCAGTCCTGTTACGATGGTGTGTGGAAAACTTCATTTGAATTTCATTTGTTACATTGCTCAAATCCTTCCCATTAACTCAGTACGACTTGGAAGGGGCCATGTGAGCTGTCCAAGAAGAACAGAGATGGAGAACAAATATGTATTTTTTGGCTCACTAAGCCAATTGCACCTCTCCTCTTCCACCCCCGCATCAATCTGTGTTTGGAGACGACAGCCTAAGGGAACTGGGCTGAATGAGCAAGTGGGGTGAAGCAGGGAGTCATCTTTTGAAAAGTGATTTGTGAGAATTGAGGAAATGCTGTTCTGACAGCTATCCCCCCCCCACTCCTTGTAAAAGAATACTTCGATGCCCAGAGTGCTGGATTGGCTCTTCAAAGTTAACTGGAAGGTATCAATAAAAATCAAACAAGCCTAAGTGTACAGTCAGCTGCATAAAATGAAAGGTGCTGAATCAAAGATGCTTAGATCAGGTACCTCTTTGTCTTCCCAGACGCTTGATGGTACTCACCTCTTTACCTTTAAAAATCACTTTTCATGCACAAAGCCAAGAACACAATTTTATCTTTGAACCTGTGAATATATTTAATGTGGCAGATAACATGGGATCCAGCCATTTCTAAAACGTTTAAACAGTAGTCTCAAGAAATCTGATGATTTATTGTAAGTGATCTGGTGAACATGCTTTTGAACAGATGTGGCCTTAAGGATGGACAGTGATTGCCATTATTTCCCCCCCTTTTGCTCCGCAGAGGGACAGACCATCTGGGTCCCGCACCATCCATGTGTGTGCATGGCCTTCTTTCTGCTAAATAATGGTGGGTGTTGCATTGCTAAGAGCATGGAGCCATTAATGGAACATACATAATGCAGGCCACTAAGACTCATCGTGCAGACACAGGAAATACAAATAAATGATCTAATGTCTTTTGGAAAAGCAGCCTAAGATGAAGTCAAGTGCTTAGGCATCAATATTTTTAAAATAATCCAGGGTTGTTGCTTTGATCTTGTGGGTACAGTTTTTAAAACCATCCCCTGAATAAGCCTCTATATGGGAAGAAATATTCTGTAGAACAAGTGACCTGATCCAGTGCATGTTTCCTCAGCAACAAACTTTGCAGAGTACAATAGGCCTTATGACGCATCCGGGCAACCTAGGTGTGTTTTCCTCAAGAACTAAATCCCACTGAGTTCAGTGGGGCTGACTCCCCGGAAATAATGCACAGGACTGCAGCCTTATTGAACATATGAAGCATGTCTTATATCACTGATCCATTTAGTTTAGTACTTTCCAAGGTCTCAGGCAGCTCTCCAGGGTCTCGAGCAGGGAAAGAGTCTTTTCCTGAACCTGTCCAATATCCCTGAGCTGGTGACTCCAGGGACTGACCCTGGCTGCTTCTGTAGGTAACACAGCTCCTCTGTTAGTGAACCATGTCCTGTCTCTGAGCCATCGAGGCTTGTCATGCATCTTTTTAAGGGCCTGAAAGCCTCGATCTGTAGGGTCTCCTTCCCAGCCACACCTTGTTGTGGTCCCCATTCATGGCCCTTTTTGGAGGAATCCGCATGATTGCTTGAAAACATTTAACCATGTTTAACCACTGCAGCTTTTATATGCCAAACGCTGCCTTTAAATGGTAAAGACATAAAATACCATGTATTTGTTAATTGCCATTTAGCAATCCCTCTACCCTGAAAGAACAAGTTTGAAGTCATTTGCTCCTTGTTTCTTACATGAACAACGTTTGTCCATTATCATGTGTAAAATACCACTGAGAGGAAGTCCAAACATTGCATTTCTGCAGAGATCTGGGTTTCAGATTATAGTTTTCTGGGCATTCTCTCTGTGGAAGCTCTTCACTGTAGCTTCTCATATAGAACCAAGAAAATGGAGGTGTGTGGGAGGGAATGACAGAGACATCCTAGCATGCATATAATGTTTTTTAAAAGCTCAGACTCTTTGGGAAATGATGATGGTCTTGGCTATATATTGGTCCTGGGCTCTCTAGCCACCCAAATCAGTTCTCCCCAGGTCTCTTCCGTCTGGTTTTTCTGATAACCAGATCACATAATGATTAAAGATAACCTTCCAATCACAACATACAGTGTCTGCCTTGCAACTCCTTGAGGGCATCCAGCTTCTCACCACTTCACTCACAAAGCCCCACAGCCTCAATCTGTGAATCATTCATATATCCTGCCTCTCAGTGCAAAGCATACCTCATGCCTTCTCCCTGATAAGGGTACTTGCTTAAATTAAGTTGGAGGTGCACCAGAAAGCATTCTCCTGCATTGTGACTCCAAAAAAAAATTTCAGATGTATAGCTCCTTCGAAGGAAGTGCTAATATCCATACCTACTGAATTTCTGGTGGCTGCCAGAAAGTTGGGATGGCCATCAGGTTTGGAATAGGATTTACATACATAGTGTGGGAACAAACATTGAAATCTAGAGTGATACATGTCCCTTGGCTTCCAGTGCAATTTGGGAAATCCATCAGTCTCTGGTGATTTGCTCGCTAGGCAGAGAATAGCTCTTAACAGCAATAAATAAATAAATAAAATAAAGTGGGTGGCAAAATATGGTGGGTGCAGGGCCGGCCCACTCACTAGGCAAACTAGACTTTTGCCTAGGGCAGGGCCATCATGGGGGCGCTGAACTGAGCCACCCTTCCCCCCACCAAAAGCCCCCCACCCCTGCCAAAGGCTCACACCATGCACCCTGGTCACCACCACCACCCTGGCCACCTCTTCTCTCCCCTGATTCCTGATGAGACCACCCTCCCTCCCTCCCTCTGCCTGGGTCATGAGGTGTGCAGCAAGGCCCCTGCCACCACCACCCGCCTGCCTCCAGCACGGCTTTCTGGGCACCTGCTCCACAACATGCCCTTTCGCTGATGGGTCTCTCCCCTTCCCCCCACAGGTGTGCTCCATCCAGAGGCTTCTCCCAAACCTCCTCTTGGCCATTTTGGATCCTCTCAGGGGCCTCATCGATGTGGACGTGGGGCAAAGAACCGCTGAGCCCGCACCCACCTTCTCTCCCTGCTTCTCTCCACAGCTTGCTGGGCCCCCAGAGCAACGTCCACTGCCAGGCTGGATGGATTGAGCAGGGGGGTCCCCAAGCTGTGCCATTGAGAGGGAGGTAGGAAAGTGCTGGCGGGGCTGGGGAGAGAGGGGGCGGGCGATGGGAGTAAGGCGGCCTCTCAGGGGGAGAGAAAAGTGCAGGGTGCAGATTCAGTTTCCTGATCTCTACAGATGCCCTGCATCTCCTTCCCAGTGTCCATACTAGAGAGAAGGTGGCGCGGCTCCCCCCTCCCACAGCTCCCAGTCCCGGCCAGATTTGCCCAAGCAAATGGGGGAGAAGTGAGCCTCTGGGAGGGGCAGGGGCAGAGCCAGTGCTTGCCAGCTTCCCCTTGTCCCTATTTTCTTGGCAATCCCCATGCCAGCTCTGCAGATCACCAAAACTGTAGGTGGTGTGGGGGGTTAGAGGGAAGGAGCAGAGGAAGAAAGCAGAGGATGACACTGGGGAAGAAAGATGAGGAGAAAAGGGGGGGCGGGCAGGCAGCCTTGGCCTTAGAGCAGGGGGGACCAAGAAACCATCCCTTGAGTGCTGGGCTGAGACCTCTCGCCAATAACCTCACCAAGCAAGTGCTTTGCTTTGCTTTCCCCTCCCCGCTCTCTCTTGCCTGGGGGGGGGGGGGTTTCCACAAGCTAGCCTCGCCTAGTGCACAAAAAAACTTTGGGCCAGCCCTGGGTGGGTGTGGCTGACCAGTGGAACATACTGTAAATCTGGCAGTGCGAGGGCACTGCCATATGCCATTGCTGTTACTGCAATGATGGGCACAAAGGCCTTGCAGGGCTGCTTCAATTGGTACCTCTCTCCTCCATGCACTGGGCTCTGCAACTCTTAAATATATGGATGAAAAGGATGTGATGTCTTGCAGCTACTACATTTGCCCATAAGCTGTGTGGTAGTGATCACAGCCTAGCTATATGGATTTCCAGTAGTTTAGCATTCATTTAGGGAGGAAGGCAGCTTTCTGATTGGGTCCCTTTTTGATGTTAAGAGTTGTTCACACTTGTGGCTTACCTCTGGAGCAATGGATCTGCTATTCATTAGCTCTACTACCTGGAGAAGCATATCAAATGCAAGTAGAAATGGCAGTGAAAGGGGTCTATTGCCCTTCCCAGTACCAAAGCACAGAATCCATTCACATGTTATATTGTATTCAACTTTTCTGACATGTAGTTAACATCTCTGGAAGGGAAAAACAAGGTGTTCAACAAGGTATTTTTGGGGTGGAGAGGTTCATAATACATATGCATCTGTACCGTGTTTGTTGTCAATAGTTCATACCTCTTTCTTTCAAACAGCAAATTTCTTTTTTGTGGGAGAAGGAATAGTTCACACCCAGAGCATTTAAACCATTGGTGTTTGGTAGCTGCTACAATTTGGATGGGACTACCTAAAGAGAGTTCAGAATACAGCTACAAAGAAAAACTCAGTGGCGCAGGGGAAGACAAAATGAAGGGGCAACAACCAAATTACTCACCAGACAATTGAGATAACATGAGAATGGCACAGCACAGAAGAAGGATAAGTAGCTATGGTTAATTCTTTTGAAAAATCATGGGCACGATCCAGATAAGTTTCGTGCTTTGAAGTCCCATCAGTTTCAAAGATGGATATTTAAGCACATGGAAAAAGAAAATTGACAAGGTGCTTAACTTTATGTATTTATTTATTTATTTTTTTAAAAAATATCCTGCTCCTTAGCACAAAGGCTCTTGGGCAACTCACAATATAAAATACAAACATACAGTGTATTACAAAACACCCATCCGCAGCAAGACCACTTCAAGAAACATAGCCATACTAAAATAATTATAACTGGCTCAGAGCAACCATGCAACCATACAAGTATATAAAACAAAGTGGCAAGATTTAGCATAGCAGAGTGAAAAAAAGATATGAATATATTGGTTTACCCCAAATAGGTAATAAGCCCCCAAATAATATTGGCAGAGTTAAACCAAGCCCAACCAACCGTTCACAAAAAATACCTAGATGAACAAAAAGGACTTTACTTAAAGCTCATAAAGTCCAATGTCAGGTAAAGTACAGGGGGAGCATTCCTGTGTTGGGGTGCCGTAACTGAGAAAGCCCTACATATTGTAGGGTCATGTTTTGCTTGAACCACAGATGTAAGATGAAGCAGGGCATATAATACAGCTCTTTACTGATGAGCAGGACGCCATTCAGATATCCTGATCCCAAGCCTTTTAGGGCTTTAAAGGTGAAAACCAGCATCTTGAATTTGTACACAGAAGCAAACTGTCAGCCCATTACATTGTGTCAAGATAGGCATCCGATGTTCTATATAAGCTACCCCAGTCAGCAATTTTGCTGCAGCATTCTGTATCAGTTGTAGCTTCCACACTGTATTCAAGACAAGCCATACAAATGCCAATCTCGTTGTTGAAATATAAAAATAAATAAATAAATCAAATACAAACGCCAATCTGAATGTGCTCAATTCATGGATGTGGCCAAATCTTACCACTCAAAGGTGAGGATGCAGCTGGTGCACCAGCCAATGGTGATGGAAGGTGCTACAGACTAACAGGATATAGGACTTTTTGCAGCCCCAAGCTGCAAACCTGCTCCTTTAGGCAGAATGCAACCCCATCCTGAACAGACCAACTCCTCAACTCCCGGTTGGCCCTGTTTGTTGACCAACAGGACCTCTATCTTATCTGGACTGAGCTTCGGTTTGCTGGCCCCCATCCAGTCATTTACCGTCTCCAGGCAAGCATTCAGAACATCCACCACCTCACCTGAATCAGACGAAAAAGAGAAATAAAGCTAGGTGTCATTTACAGATTGATGATACCTCAGCTCCAAAAGTCCAGATGACCTGACCCATAAGCTTGATGTAGTTGATAAAAAGCACAGTAGATAAGATATGCGCCATGGAGCTGAGCAGTTATCCTCCAGCATCATCTTCTGGTACTAATCAGCAAGATAGGACTGAAACCTGCAGAGTAGGGTGCCCCCAGTCTCCATCTCTGCTAACTGGGCACAGAAGAATACCATGGATGATAGTATCAAAGGCTGCCGAGAGATCTAGCAGAATCCGCAGGAATGTACTTTCCCTGTCCCTCTCCCACAGTAAGTTACAGGACAACCAAAGCAGTTTCAGCTTCAAAACCTGACTAGAAACCAGAGTGAAACGAGACTTCATCAGTTACTTCCACGAAAGCCTGGAGATGTCCAGCCACCACTTGCTCATGCACCTTGCTCAAGAAAGGAGTTAGCAACACGGTGTTCATTATTCAGCTTTTTAACGTCAAAGAGAGATTTTCTTTTTCAGGAGGGGCCTACTTCAAAATGTTCTCTCCTTCACTGATGCTTTGAGTCCTCTTGAACCCAATATACTATTTTTAATCGGCTAAATTTTATAAACTGGGGGGAGGGGAAAGCATTGAGGAAGTTGAAAGGTTTCTTTAAGCAACTTGTCCACACTCTCAGGCTACAATAAATGAAATCAATCTAAGCAATTGTGATTTGATGGAGCACTGATAACATTCTGTAAAGGCATTGCCAAAATAACAGAGTCCAAATCCTGATGAACATGAGCAACTTTTATTGGCAAAACAGATTTCAAACATGTTCCAGAGAGCTACAGAATATTCTGAGTCTAAATAATTTAAAATCCCCCTCACTTTTCAGAACAGCTCAACTGAACAGCTTTGTGGAGATGCATGCAATGATGCTTTACCATCATCACTGCCACAGAGTAGGCCCAAAGACCAGCTCTAAGCTGTGGTCCGTCAGGATCATTGTGAGTTTTCCTCCTCTTGTGCTCTAAGTACCTTCATGATCAATTGACCATAGCTCCTCAGTAAATTAAGGTACCTAAAGTCTACAGAAGTGGAATGCTATCAACAACCCAGGCTATTCCTACATTCCAGATAATACCAAAGTTTCAAAAGAAGAGCCAGTTCTGGCAACACGAAACCTTCTGAAGGCAGTCAGGAAATCCCTACCCCCACTGCCACTATATATGCCATTAGTCTAAACCTTATCAAGTAATATTAAGTTAATAACAAAAGAGTTATAAAGATCCCATGGAGTGACCCATATAATCCACTGAACACCAGGTCAAGCATCTGATCAGCCACATGCATGGGCTCGCTACATATTATGACAGCTCCATAGCTGTCATGGCAACCATGAAGTCTTGGGGCACTTCAGAAAATATGCCTCAGCATGTTTATTGAAATTGTCAACAGCACCTAGCCATGGAGATCTTGATACCAAACCTGAGACCACCATGAGCCCAGGTATAGAGACTTGGCCAGTGGGGTGAGTGGATGGTATGCCAGCCAAATCCTCAGTCATTCAGAACCCAATAATGCCAGGTACATACACATGAAATCCAGGCTCTGAGCAATGGAGGACTGGATCAGGATGATGGAAGCTCAACAGATAATAGTAACTCCCCCTCCCTGGTCATCAGGTCTTGGCTTTTGTTGTACCGAAAACAAAAAAAAACCCGGAGGACCAAATTGAGAGAAAGACCCACACTCTGTAGCCTTTTGTTTCATAGCCAAATTTGTTAATTGCAAGAAAAGCACAAAAAAAGCAATTGTTTGGTTTGGCAACAACATGGATTCCCAAATGACACATTTTGTCAGCCTTATTGCCAACCTGGCTTTTTTCAGGAAATGAGCTTTCGAGAGTCAAAGCTCCCTTCGTCCAATACCTTGACTCTTGGAAGCTCATTCCCTGAAAATCTTGTGGGTCTCTGAGGTGCTCCCAGACTCGAATCTCACTATTCTGCTGCAGAGCAACATGGCTGCCCTCTGAAACTTTTTTACACAAGGCTTTACTTACTGCAAAGGTATAGCATTCAGCTTTTCCAGTTTGGGAAATTTGGGGGAGCACTATAGAAACTCCTGTGAAATGTATTTTTTTTTATTGTGGAATGAATGAAATATCATGCAGCAGTTTGCAGCTCTCTCTCATTTTAGCACTGGGCATGTCCAGCAATTTTGTTTGTAGAAAGCCAAGGCAATTATGCTTTTGAATTCCATCAATATGATGATCAATGCATTTTATATAATCATTATGTTATACACAATGCATTTTATATTGTTAAAACAGCAAAATGGGTTTAAGTTTGATAGGAGGAGAAATATTGCATATATTTCAATTTTCCACAGAGTGCCTGCTTTTTTCCTGAAACCATTTGGAAAAAAGGCTGTTGCCCATGGCTTCAAAGTTTCTGTAAATTTTATATCCCTGGGCAACAGCCACCTTGCTGAGGCTAAGAAAGGATTTATGAATACTATAAATAATATAATAAATATTATAAATAAAAATTAGAAATAAATAAATAATAATTGCAGAGGGCTAGCCATGTTAGTCGGAGTAAAAATGACACAGAAACCCAGGGACACCTTGAACACCACCAACATCCCTCCCCCCAGCAGAAGCTTTCCTGAGTCATTGTTCACTTCATTCGGATGCAGTGACCTCTGATTCAGGAGAGCTTATGCTGGAATAAATGTTGTCCGTCTTCCCAGAGCTCCTGGACTCCTGCTTAATTCCAGGGGACTGTATGCTCTTTCACCATACAATCCCAGCATGCTCAGTGGGAACATTCATTCATCCAGGGTTATTTATTCAGTCAAAAATATGGCTCTCACTCTCCTCATGCCACTCTTAAGAACATAAAAGAAGCCAATGTTGGATCAGGCCAATGGCCCATCTAGTCCAACACTCTGTCACACAGTGGCCAAAAATACCAGGTGCCATCAGGAGGTCCAGCAGTGGGGCCAGGACACTAGAAGCCCTCCCACTGCTGCTCCCCCCCAGCACCAAGAATCGAGTGCATCACCTGCCCCAGACTGAGAGTTCCTATCTATACCTTGTGGCTAATAGCCACTTTTCAGTAAGGCCCACAGCATTCTGTATATCGTTTGTCTCAGTTTTTATGATAACGTAAAAAAGCTTCAGCATGCCTTTGCTCTGAAGTGCCTTATCCAACAGATTTTAAAAGCATCAAATGGAGGTACGACATTTCTCACCCCAGAACTTATCTTCTCTGTGGTATTATTGCTACCACCTCCAGTTCATGCTGGTGAACTGTATACTAGGGCTACTGAAAAGTTATGGGAATCCTCTGCACTGGTGACACTTTATGAACAGGAGGAAAAGCCCCAATGTACACAAGAACCATTCTTTAGCTTTAGCCCAGCTCCATCCCTAACACACATTGACTCAGCAGTAAGTACTCAGCAGAGGGCTTCATTGAGCAAAACGGAACACTTCCTCCAAAGGGCGCTTAAGCTTACAGTGTGGTATGACTCACTTTTTTTAACAGTGAAAAAAAAGCGCGCCTCATTATAGCACTACATAGTAATTGCTAAATTCAAGCCATTTTATTTAAAGTTTTCCATGCTATGATTCAGGATCGCTGGCTGGCTGGCTGATCTCGTGAACATCCAGATAAGGTGACTGTTAAAGTTCCTTTGTGAAAGCTGACAATTCCATATGCAATCTGCAAAAATTTGAAAAAAGTCAGATATGTTGTTGAATGTTGACACTCAACTAAATGAATGTGATTAGTTGCATTAACTAGTGTTTGTTTTTAAAAAGTGGGGAAATGTATAGTTATTTTTGGACAGTCACAAAATCCATCCAAGACTGTTTTTTATATGTGATTGCCAACATTTATCAGATGACAGATGTAACACAGGGATAGGCAACTAGATGCCACGAGCCAAATCTAGCCCATACAGGCAGCTTCACAGAGCACTTCGTTGCTGCTTTACCTACACAAAGATACTTAGCATTCTGAAAGGCAACAAAAGATTTTTCCCCCTGCTTTATAGTCCAGATATAAGGTTTGGCCTTGGCTCTGGTTGAAAAAAATTGGTAATTAATAAATAATTCCCAGTTGAACACAGGAATGGACTCCGTCACAACACGAGACTGACAGTTTAAATTTGAACACAGATGCTCAGTGACAACTGGTGGCTTATTCTCATTCAAATGAAATTATCTTTGAAGGTTTCATCTCAAGCAGGAGACAAGATTTACTGCTCAATCACAAACCCACAAATGGTAATGAACCTTCAGACCCTGAGCTCCCCATGTTAAGTGTCAAATGTCCCTGCACAGAAGATCTACAGCTTTGATTCAGGGTAGCAGACACAGTGTTCTGAGCTAGAGACCAGAGGCCCTAATGCCTTGCCCTTTTAGTGAACCTGTGTTGGGGGGGGGAGATGACAGTTTTTTCCTCATAGCTCTCACTAACTGCGTGGGAGTCTCTGGAGCAGGTTTACCCTATCTGTAACTGGCCAAAGCTATGTAGGGTGGCCCTCCCTTCTCTCTCTCTCTTTTGCCTTTGTAGGGCTGCAAACATCTGGCAGGCCTCAATACATAGCTGCTAGGTTGACTCCATATCCATACATTTAAACTTACATGTGACTAAGACCATATTCATTCACACAGCAGCCTCTTCCCTTCCACCCTTCTTCCCTCTCAATTTTTGTGCTTTCCTGTCAAAAGTAGGGTTGCCAACCTCCAGTGGGGCCTGGACATCTCCCAGAACTACTGCCGACCTCCCAGATAATAGAGATCAGTTCCCCTGGAGAAAACAGCTACTTTATATGCCACTGAGGTCCCTCCCCTCTCCAAATTCCACCCAGCCCAGGCTCCATCCCCAAATATCCTGGAATTTCCCAACCCAGAGTTGGCGATCCAGAGCACCCATCAATCATGGTGGAACAGTTTTGGATGCTTCCTTTTCTCCTGAAGACTGTGATCCTGCAATGTGGTAGGGAATTCATAGTCATGGACAAAGCTGCCCTGCATCCCTAGCACATCCCTAGCACAGGTATGTTCAGAAGCATACATATGTTCAGAAGCAATAAGCCTAAACAGTTTGTGAACCTATAAGCTGCAAGTAACAATGTCAAGTTCCACTAGATATGGGTTGTTCTTTCCAAGCATCACCAGTGGCGACAGCCATTTTGATAAACTTCTCCTTCTTATGCTGCTCTTAAAAGGTACAGAAGATCAGTAAAATAGTTAACCTCCCTGTTAGTGTGCCTGGCTGCCTTGCAGTTCACTTATCTGCTGTGCTTTGCAAAATCTTCTGCTACGTTAGCCCCTTGGCAGTAGTGGGTTCTGCATGCTTCCTTTTTTTTCTCTTGGTATTTTGTATGTGCGTGTGCGCATGCAAGTCATGGCAGCCTCTGGTGACTGACCCCTACTAGGGGCCTGGAGGATATTCAGAGAGATGGCTTAATAAAGCCTGCCCCGGCTGTCCTCCTGACTGCTGATATTTCAGGGAGGTCTCCCATCCAAGTACTTGCCAGAGTCAAGTACTGCTTAGCTTTTGAGATCTGACATGATCAGGCTTGCCAGGGCTACCCGAGTCAGGGCTGTTCTGCCTGGTTCCTCTGATAGGGTTGCCAGGTCCTCCCTGGCCACTGGTTGGGGATGGGGGTTAGGGTTGCCAGAACCAGGTTGGGAAATTCCTGAATATTTGGGGATGGAGCCTGGAGAGGACAGGGACCTCAGTGGGGTATAATGCCATAGGGTCTATCCTCCAAAGCACCCATTTTCTCTGAGGGAACTGATCTATGTAGTCAGAAGATGAGCCGTAATTCCAGGGGATCCCCAGGCCCTACCTGGAGGCTGGCATCCCTATTTTTAAAACTTTTTTCTTCTTAAAACAAGTTCCTTTTCAGTTTCCTTTCCCCATGTTCCTTTGCTCACGTGATTTCTGAGTAAACGGTAATAGGGTTATTTTATACCAGAATGTTTCTTTCTTTTTTTTAAGCTTTATTTTTATACCAGAATAGTTCTGGAAGATACTTTAACAAAGGGAACAGGATGGTAGACTGTGCCACTGTACTGGGTATGTATTATCTGTTTGTAATTTTCTACTTTTGTAACACTTTTTTTTTTTTTGCATTGTTTGACATATCACGTCTAATGCTTTGCTTTGTTTCAATTTTTTGTAATCCTAGTCCTTTAGCATTTCCTTATTAGATACCTCATCCTTTGATTGCATTGATTTACAATGTGCAATCTGCCTTTAGTCTCAGTGAGAAACACACACACACACACACATCTTGCATGCACACAAGACCTTCTTTACACACTCGATTAAAAACACGTTAACAAAGAAAAAATATTCTATTTGGATAGAATTTGTTTTAATGCAAAGAAAGATTTGATGCAGGACTCTACCATCTGCAGTTTGAACTGGTCCAGTCCATACTACCAACCCCAGGATTTTATTCCCATCTCATTCTCCTGTATGAATAAACTAGGCCTAAATAATCCTTTAGCATATAATTTCCCTGCTTTTACCTTCTGTTTTTTGAACACTTTACTGGCCTTCTGCAAAAGGGGAGGGTTTCTTCATTTACAGAGATCTTCCTCTTTTCTGCTGTCCACATGCCATTCTTACCCCTGGAGCCCCAACATTCTCTAATATGGAACCATCTAAACTCCAGAACTGACATACATGGCTGAATGTTGATGGATCAAGAAAGTCATTGTTCATCATGCCTTGGATCCTTTGGCTCTCTCTCTCTCTCTCTATATATATATATATATATATACACACACACACTCATACACACATACACACACACAATGGGAAAATGCTCCCAACTGTTTGTAATAGCTGGATCTGTTATGGAAATATCAGAAAACTACATTGGATTATAAAGTCACTATTCAAGTTCATGGGAAAAGATGCAAATTACTTGACTCTTTTAGAATGTCATCACTTTCTTTTGTGTCTGTCAGTGTTCCAAACCAGCCTACTGTAGTTTGTGCTTTTGGTTTAATGAAATAATTAGCCTCATCAGACTGCTGACCTGCTACAATAAAAAAAAAAGATGTGGGCTTCCCTCCCCCATTCTCATTCACACCTCTTATGAAACAGAACCACTTCATCTTAAAATGTTAACATGTCATATTAATGACAAATCATTTCTGCTTGAAGGGAAAAAACCCCCACTTCACTTATAGCACATCAGTTGCCTGCTATAATATTGGAAACTTGGAGCATGTGAATTATTTTTGCAACATGATTTTGAGGGCCACTTCACATATTACATTTTATAACATGGGGATTAATCTCATTGTTGGAAAAGGAGCCTACTATGGGGCTAACTACACATCATGTGCAAGTGCATGCAATGGTACTCTGATGGGTTGTGGGGGTGAGGGGAAGAGGTTAAAGAAAAGCAACCTTGGAAGGGGCTTTCTGACCAGAGAAACAGTAGGGCGAGTGGATGGGGGCTTAACATTTCCCCACCCTACCTGTCATTTCTCCCAAGTTACCTCTCATAGCTTTCCTGTCCATGGCAGTGTTCAAAGTGCACATCTGCCTATATATTGAATCCCAACTGGAGGAGAGGGGGCTCAGTGTGAGAACTGATTTGAAATGGAGAAACTTTGTGTGAGAGGATTAAGACTTCCCCACCTCTGGTTTCTTCTCTACTCACAACTTGCACCTGCTGAAGTTTTGAAGGATTCTGATATAAGAAGTTGGGCAGAATGTGTAGGTAGCCCTTTGTAGCATAGAAATGTCAAAGCTTGTGCATTTTCATTCCATGGGATCAGATTAGGAAATCACATATTGTCTTCTCATATATGTACATGACCATGCCTAGATTATAATATAGAGAGGGAAGGAAGGAATTAGATTACAGTTGCAACCCTATGCAGAAATTCCACTGAATCTTGAGAAACTTACATGGAAACAAATATCCATAGGATTGGGTTACAAACTGATTTGTAAATGAGCATCTGCAGTCTTATGTAATAAAATATCACCCATGGGTACCATAAGAATCAGAGACTGTATCTGAAAACTGAGAGTGAGTGGAAGATAGTAGCATGTGTCTGGAGAAACTTCATGCTTTCACCTGGAAGGGAGCCCCTCCAAATGCCCCTTCCCCCTAGGAACTTCAGAAGGAATATAACTACTTTCCCCTGCTTTAGGAAGCCATCAGTGTCTTTGGAAGATCAGTAGATCTTATATGAATCCCCACCCTCACCACAGACCTATTTCCATGTCTATCAACAAGCAAACCAGCATTATTTTGCAGCCATGTTTTACAGGCTTGTCCTGTAAACAAAGGGTCAAGAATGAATTAGGGCATACAGAAATGAGGAATCACCATTATAGTTGTTGTAATTATTGTAATAATTTGTAAACTATTTGTTGTTACCCATCCTGAGCCTGCTTGCAGGAAGGTTGGGATGTAAATCAAACAAATAAAATAAATAAATGTAAACATTTAGTGAGATGCCCACTAAGTGGTGTGTGTGTGTGTGTGTGCGCTCGTGTACACACACACACACAGCAACCACTTGGTGGGCATATCACTAACATGGCCGGATGGGCAATGGTTGAACGAGACTGCCTCGAAGGTGTTGTTGTTCAGTCACATAGTCGAGTCTGACTCTTCGCGACCGCATGGACCACATCACGCCAGGCCCTCCTGTCTTCCACTGTCCTCCAGAGTTTGCTCAATTTCATGTTTGTTGCATCGGTATCTTCAAAGGTACACAACTCAAACAGTTACATGAGTCAGAACAGAATGAAGCTAGTTTCATTGTGTGACATCACCAGGCTTTGCCCCATGAGTTTCTGGGTTTGGGATTCTGGAGATTAAGCGACTCTTAGGGCTCAAACAGATGAGATGGAGATTACTTGGCTCCCTGCTTTATGAATGGTATTTTAAAGAAGAGGAAAAAATATATGTTTAAAGGATGTGTCTTTCCTTCTTTAAAATACTTAACATAAAGTGAAGGAATCCGGTTTCCAATGGTGAAACGGAGTTAGAGATGCCAGCCTCCACGACCCCCAGAGTTACAGATAATTTCTAGACTACAGAGATCCATTCCCCTGGAGAAAATGGATACTTTGGAGGGTAGACCCTATGGTATTGTACCCCCCTGAGGTCCCTGTCATCCCCAGGATCCATCCCCAAATCTCTAAGAGTTTCTCAGCCTGGATCTGACAACCCTACCCCCCATTCCCCACCAGTGGTTGGCGGGACCTGGCAACCCTAAACCGAGTGGAGACTGAGGGGTTAAACCCCTTCTCACTTCCCTGAAGATCCCCCAGGCAAATTAAGGCTGCACAAACATGCAGGTTACATTTTGTGGATGGAGTGTGCGATCTTTATCTTATTTGTCTGAGTCTTCAAGCATGACTATTCTTGTTATCACAGCACAAGAAAGTAGCCATTAAGGCTGAATATATCACAGCCCGAAACATGGCCAGAAATACCAAGCACTCCCCAAGCTTCATGTGAGGAGCTAGCCCCTGTATTCGTGCCACCAGGGAACTAGGATCTCAGCACAAGGGGAAGTGGAACAAGAGGAGTGTCCAGGACCTTAGATCGACTCCCATTCCTCAGTCAGGAAGTGGAGTATTTATGCCTGGATGCCTTTCCGAGCAATTACTCCTTCTCCTTTCATGAAGTCCAGTCCTTTTTTTGGAGCCCTAGGAAAACTCAGTCTCTGTCAAGGCAAGCCTGGAGTGGGAGAATGGAGCAGATCCCTGCTGCAAGCCAGGGACTGACAGGTAGATGATTAAAAGAGTTGCTGGCCATCTCTCACAGTGCCGCATCATCCAGAGTCATTTTGTTTCCCCCCTTCCCTTTATTGAGGGAAGGCATTCCAGCCACTGGGGCCTTCTTAATCATGTTGCCACTGCCACCTTCCTTCCCGCCGCTACCACTGCCTACCTCCCACAGCAGGAAGCAGAATGTGTCCTCATCAGTTACCTCCCAGTTCTTTTTAAATAGAGCATGGCAAGCTATTCCTGCCCTGCTGGTGTTTGTGGGCTCTCATGAGAAGGGGAGGTCTTGTGAGAGCTGGGGAGCCTTGGCAACCATCCCCGACTTCTCTGCCTTTGAGTAGCTTATCTAAGAGTCACCCTTCCTGTCCGTGTGGTGTCCCTTCATTGACACCCAGCTGCTCTCCCTCCACAGAGCTGGTGCCTGCAGCCAAACAGAGACATGCAGTCCAGCAATACCTGGGAGCTGCCAAATCAGGCTACACAACATATTTGGGTGGGCTGCATGTGGTGCTGAGGACACGTGCTGTGCACATGAAGAGGAGAGTGGAAGTGAGCTGTGATAAAGGTGGAAATGAGGCAGCAAATGGGTCCCAAGAAATGGGCAGGGAGGAAAGTTGGAACTGCTGCTTGCCCATCTATAGACTGTCTTTATGACCACATTTCCACCTTTGAGTGGGAAAATTACTGCAGCTTTATGTACATCCTGCTGGGCTAGTTCTCTACTCAAAAGCTCGCTGGCTCCTAAAATCCCTTCATTCTTTACAGGCTTAATTCTCTACAATTGAGCCTACACTTTAGCTATGGAGCTGCATTAACAATTATTATTTTTAACAGAACTTTGTTTGAATAGGATAATATTCATGGTCTCAGCTGGCAGGATCTCACAATCAATTTCTAGTGGAACAGCTACTGAAGTCAACAAGAGTTAAGGTTAACGGAGGTAAATTCTCTGCCCTTGCATCAGTGATGGGCTAAAAAGAAAGGGGCTATAAAGGCCCAGCCTAGAAGCAGGATTTTTTTTTTTGTTGTTGTTAGTTCATATCAATAGTGACCAACACCTTCCCTCCCCCCTTCCCTCAGTATTTTCAATAGCTCTATGGCTGGCGGAAGTTCATCAGGTGCAGAGTTTCTAATAACCTCTCTGGTACTGTTGAGTTTCTGTCTTTGAGCTGTGAGAGGCACAGGACTCACTGGAAGGGAATGACGAGTCCAGATGCAACCCTGTCAAACTGCAAACCCAATATTTCCTTTTATCTTCTGCGCTGTTCAAAATTCCTATCTCTCATCATCAATTTCTCTGTTCTTGCAGTTCCCAGATAATGGGCAAATCATGGGCAAGTCACAGATATTAAGGCAACAGTGAAACTGAAAGCCAAGAAATGCAAGCAGCAAATGAGATCAAGCAGCAGCACTACCCCCCCCCAGGAAAAAGCTCCAAATTGAAATGCTGTGGTCAACACAAACCTTTTAATGGCATGCTTGGTGGCCTGATGGGTCTCCCCTGGGAAGGTGTTCCATAACAGCATCACCACCACAGACAAAGCCCTGACCCAGGCACCACTAGATCATCCCTCTCAAAGAAAAATGGAAGCTTCTCGGGCTACACCTAAAAAATGGTAATGCGAGAAGCAGCCCTTACAGCCTGATTCAAGTGATAATGTTTCATGAAAAACCAGGGTTATGTTCCTAAGCACTTGTACTGGGAAGCAGCATTCATAATATCATTTTAGCCTTCCTTTCCCTTAGAGTCTCCACACCTTAAACATTAGACAAAGCAGAAGATTTGTGGCTGAAGTGGGAAACAGCAAGCCCACATCCTTCCTTTCTCCCGAGATATGGTCTATCTCTATGACTACAATAGCACATGGTATATCACTAGCCCTGTTCACCTATTACTATGAACACACATACTGTATATCCTCTGTGTACATGTGTACATCTGTTTGTAAGATAGAGTCAATGTGCATTCACTTTGCGAATGAAACTGGGGACCAGTACCTGAATATATTTGATGTTTCAATTACACATTCAGTTGTACATGCGATGAATGCAACATGAGAATTACTCAATGCATGTATAAAGAAAAGCAAAGGTTTGCTGTACATGGATTGTTCACGCATTCACTGTAGCTTGTGAACAAGGTTTCTATCTGATCCTACCCTTCCTAGTTGACGCTGCTGCTTGCACAGCAGCAAAGCTTGCACTGCAATGAAATGACAATCATGTCACACATTTTATAGTACGCCTCAGAGCCAGAGTGGTGTAGCAGCCAGAGTGTCAGACTAGGAGATGGAATACCAGGGCTGAAATCCACACTCAGCCATGAAAATCCTTGGTGTCCTGGGGCCAGTCACTCTCTTGCAAACTAAACTACTTTACAGAACTGCCATGAGAACAAAAGATAGGGGCATGATGTATGTTGCCTTGAGTTCACAGGGGGAAACGGTGAGATAAAAATGAACAGAAGAAGAAGAAGCCATGCTTTGGGATGAGCACGAACAGGCTCACAAACTAAAGTTCATGATGAATTTTTGGGCAGTTTGTGGTTCATGAGGTGACATTTGTGGCAGGTCAACTGGCACAAATTTTCCACAAACTTTCAAGCTGTTAATAGTAGTGTGTAGTAGTTCGGGAACGGATACATTTCCAGACACACTGTCTCAGCTCATTCTAAATGTTTACCAAACTTCAAAGCAACAGGGAGGCAGAACTTGGAAGTCGTGTAGAGGAGCATCCGGGGAATGTCCCCTGTGACTTTGATGTCTTGTGCTTGCACAGGATCCATTCTATACTGAACCTACTCAACCTATGTCTGTCATTTCCCCAGAAAGCACTTTCCTTCTTTAGGGAGGTGTAATTTAGGCCCCATAAATCCAATCCTCACCAAACATGGAGGGCAGGTAGAGGAGAGTCATCTGGAGATTCCCTGTGAGTTTGATATCTCTAGAATGCCAGGTGGGCATTCTACCACATCACAAACTTCACAAACCAAACTGGTTTCTTTGGCAGCTGAAAAATCATGACTGTTCATGGTTCACAAACAGGGCATGCCACGATCCACAAACTGAACCACATTTTCCCAGTTTATGCCCATCCCTAGCCATACTGCATCAGGTCAATGGTCCATCTGTTTCCAACAGTGGCCACTCATATGCCACAGGAAAGTCCACAAATTAGCAGCCTGCTGACTGATTCACAGGCTGAGTTCAGACTGGCAATTTGCCCTGCTACAGCCACGTTCCAGCGACATTTTAAAAGCAGGTTAAAGGGGGTGTTCACACAGGCATATCTGTCTGGTTTTCCCACCCGTAGGCAACCCATGCCATTCCACTTCACTCCCACATTTAATAGATACCTCATAAAAGTGGTAGCAAATCCTGGAGAGCACCTGTAACCCACGTCAGTCCTCTTCCTGGCAGTGTGACCACTTGGCTGATAAGCTGGGAACAAGCCGGAACAGCAGCAGCAGTTTGATTGGCCATGCTCTGCTGTTCCACCCAATGCGGTGCCGGGATCCTCCCCCAATCAGCGATCTGCAGTGATCTCCCCCAATCTGGGCCAGCGGTCTGAACGCTCCGGCACGCCTCCTCCTGGTATGCTCTCATATCAGATGGCCCCGTGTGACCGCGACTGCTTTTTTGCTGCGACTAGCTCCCGCTGCAAATTGCCAGTCTGTCCTCAGCCACAGTATGTGACAACCCGAGGCATTTTGCCTCTGGAAATCCCATTCAGCTATCAGGGCTAATAGGCATGATATCCTTCATAGCCTTCATAAATGTCTCCAAACTCCTTTTAAATCT
The DNA here is from genome assembly GCA_029375565.1 of Gekko gecko. Classification (NCBI taxonomy): domain Eukaryota; kingdom Metazoa; phylum Chordata; class Lepidosauria; order Squamata; family Gekkonidae; genus Gekko; species Gekko gecko. The sequence continues at coordinate 46,208,107 of JAPDNY010000006.1, forward strand.
TTCTAAGCCAGTGGTCACCAGATCATGTAGCTCTACAAGTCACTGCTCCTGGAGGGTAGTGCAGTGGTAAGTATTCTTTTGCATAAATAGATGTTATTAAGGTAGAGAGGAAGAGGAGACCCAGGCTAATCTTCCTGAGTTTACTTCTATTGTCTTCATTTTACATTAGGCAACAAAATGTGATTTACACCAGTGTAAGACTAGCATTTATTTCCTCCTGACTTGAGCTCATCAGGCCAGCATTTCCAATCTCACCACTTCAGTAATATGTTTCCTTCTCATCTGAAAAAAAAAAAAGAGGAATAATTTCCAGTACAAGTCCTATGTGGTACCGCTCAAGAAATGGCTGCTGCAGAAGATGGAGCTGTAGACAATTCAGCAATAAAGATGGAAAACTATACTAATCATTTCTCTCTTTTTTTTTCTGCAGTAATTTTAATTTAAGGCTCTAGAGGAGATGCAATTTAGTACAATTTAGAGCTGCATTTGTATCATTATTTTCACTCTCCTGAATCATTACTATTTCAGTAACAGCTTGGACAGAAGCCACAATCAGAAAGGCTCAACAGAATCCTAGCGTCTGCAGTCATATCACCCTGGCTGCAGACTGATCCATCACCAATAGGACCATTCTATCACTGTATGCAGAACTGGTCACATTCATAAACAAAGTCTTGGAATACATTTAGGGTTTTGTATTAAAATCAATGAAGATACTCTCCAGATACAATAAAAGAGTGTCACTACGAATTATAACCTGACATAGAATCCAGTCCACAATAAGCCGAAGGTGCCACAAGACCCTTTCTCTTATGTTTGTGGAACCAGTTGACATATATCCCTATGACAACATACAACATTTGTGGAGGAGAAGACTGGGAAAGGATTGCTGATTCAGGACACAATCCAAACCTTAGCAGAACTGTGATGATCCCATGCAGATGGCCAAACCCTGGGAACACCTAGGAACTGGAATGCTACAAAAGCCAGCAGCTGCCTATGGTACTGGTTTTAGCAACTGCAACAGATCTGACAGGCACCACCATTGTACAACTCCTATGTTTTTTTTCCAGGGCCTTGCCTCAGGCTTGTGACATGATCCGTACAGAAGCTGTTGCAACTGTTCTGAGCAGTTGGACCATACAGCTGGTACTGTATACAGTCTCAGAGTAATATAACCAGTAATATAACTAGAGTAATACCCAGTAAAATAAGCTTCTGGTTCTCATGGTGATAGCAAAACCTATCCTCAGAGCATGGCTATGCCATGAGCAAGGCATGTTTCCCAAGTGCAGCAGCAAAAGGGGAGTCAAACCTGGGTGCACCAGTAGCTACTGGTAGTCTGTGTCTAGGGAAGCTCATTGAACTGCAAGAGGATGATGGCCAAATTTGAAAGCCAGTAGTGATTACAGTGTTGGGCTAATATGTAGGAGGCACAGATTCAAATTTCCACTCTGCCATGGAAACTTGCTGGATGACCTGGGGCCAGCCATACACTCTTAGCCTGATCTGTTTTGAGGGGGGAAGGGGGGCTTTTGAAAGTTGCAGAAGAAGCAGCTGTGTTCTCAAACTGATTCTGGGCCACAGCTAGTGGAAGGACAATTTGCCACTGCATAATTCCAGAAGCCAGGATGGAATCTGGAAGTTATGAACAGCAAGATATTTCTCAGTGGAGTGGCCTGTTTAAATTGTTCATCCTGTTTACAAAACTCTGCTGAATAATTAGAAAATTTAGACTAGTGTAGTGGCTTAGGGTTGCATTCAAGTGTCATGTCAAGAGGACATAGCAGCTGAGTGTGCACAAATTTGGCTTCTTGCTGTGCTTGTGTGTGCCCCTCACTCCCCCCCCCAATGGCAGGCAGTAGAGGATTCCATATTCCCATGACATATGAAGACAGACATGTACCTTAACCAGAGTTAGAGGTTGCCTACCCAAGCTCTAAATCTGGACTAAAATTTATGAATTCTGGCTTTCTGGACATAACTCCAGTTATGTCACATGTCTGTACTTGTTCATCATGGATAATTGCATCTAGGTCTAAGGCCGGATTCCAGTGCAGAAGAAAGAGAAGAGGAAGAAAGGCGTGAGGCATACACACAAGCCAGGTAAAGGTTCCCTTGCTCAAAAGCCAGTCAAATCTGACTCTCGGGTTGTGGTGCTTGTCTCCGTTTCAAAGCTGAAGAGCCAGCACTGTCCAAAGATGTTTCTGTGGTCATGTGGCTGGCATGACTAAACACCAAGGCACATGGAATGCTGTTACCTTCCCACTGAAGTGGTACCTATTTATCTACTTGCAATTTCTTGCTTTCGAACTGTTAGGTTAGCAGGAGCTGGAACTAGAGACAGGAGCTCACTCTGTCATGCGGCACACTCAGGTCTCGAACTGCTGAACTACTGACCTTCCACAGCCTGCAGTTCAGCGTCTTAACCACTTGAACCACCGCAGCTCTGCAAATCTGAAAGCAGCCTAAAAGCATCAGCCAGGAAGCCTCAGGATCACAGCTCCCCTCAGCCATCATATGACTAGGTGGCAGGCCATTCCACACTCAGCCTCTATCCCCATCAGTCACAAGGACATCACACTATCATTATGGTGCAATTTGAGGTTCACAGCAAGGCATTCCAAGGGCTCCTTGTGTCACCACCCCAGGCCTGCTCTGCACTCCAGCCCAAAGATATTTCTCCAAAGATATTTCTACCAACAACACCAGGGGTATTTTGCAAAATCTGAACAAGACCCGCAATGAAATTGTAATTCACTGGGGAGAAACAGCATTTTAAACCCATCAGGCATTCTAGGTGTGCTCTCCATTTATTCTGGGATATCAGCCCTGAATTCACACCAGCTTGAGATTTGTTTAGACAGTCAAGGCGTGAATCAGAGGGAACGGCAGGATCAGGGGCTCCTGACTCACTGCTTTTTCATCCCAGAATGACTAATCACAGAAACAGTAGCAGGCCTGCTTGTTATTTCGGGTGGGAGCAACTGACAGGCCCACCGAGAAATGCTGTGACTTAACTTCCGAGGAGCTAATCAGCACAGGAGTGTGTGGCTAAAGCACCACGAAATCCCTTGTTTTGGAAGCTGGGGAGAAGATTGCTGGGATTGCCCTACAACAAACACCTCTGAATCATGCCCATGTGAACCAAAGTACTCATTACTCAAGATCCTGGTCTGCACGTCTTAGTTATTTGTAACATTAAAACAGAAAGGATTAAATATGATTTTTTTTAAAAAAAAATAGGTATTTGGGCTGTTATTTGTGGTCAAATCAAATGACACATTGGGAGATCCAGGAATGAATCTTTAAAAAAGTGACAGATTAGCAGTGCACACTGTAGCATCTGTGTATCTGAGAGAAAGAGAGCGAGACTGGGGGGAGAAGGGGGGCAGAATTAGTTTTTCATCTTCTTGCATGATTTTTCCAAATTAACAGTCCAACACTCCCCACTGAGCAGTAGTGCCTGAGTTTGGAGAAAGTTTCCATTTTGTTCAGCCAAACCACACAGAAGAAAGGGTCTATCCTGCTCCTGTAGCCCTAACCCAGATTAAGACCCTATATGGCTGTTATTTGACTTCAAAAAAATTGAGAAGAATTCTTTACACGTCTCCCCATGTTGCATCTCAGATCGAGAGATGAAGGAACAAAACACATTGCTTGCCTTGAAGGTCCAGACAGGCACACTTTGCAGCCTAGCCCTTAGTTTAATTCATTGGAAACTCCATAACCACCTTTCCTAGACTTGTATGAAAGGCAGTTAAGAAGAGTTGCATATTTCAGTGAACCAAAATGTATTAAAACAAAAGAAAAATGCACATCACATAGGCGGTAAGTGGGAGATCGCTGGGAGTAAGTGGTGAAGTAACTAAATTTGCAGATGATATGAAGTTGTCCAGGGTGGTGAGAACCAGGGAGGATTGTGAGGTACTCCAAAGGGATCTGTTAAGGACGGGTGAGAGGACGTCAACGTGGCAAATGGGGTTTAATGTGGCCAAGTGCAAAGTGATGCACATTGGAGCCAGAAATCATAACTAAAAAAACACATTGATGGGGGCCAAACTGGCAGAGACTGACCAAGAGACAGATCTTGGAGTCATGGTAGATAACTTAATGAAAATGTCGAGACGATGTGCGACTGCAATAAAAAAGGCCAGCACTATGCTTGGGATTATCAGGAAGGGAATTGAAAACAAATCAGCCAGTATCATCATGCCCCTGTATAAATCAATGGTGCGACCTCATTTGGAGTACTGTATACAGCTCTGGTCACCACACCTCAAAAAGGATATTATAGCATTGGAAAAAGTGCAGAAAAGGGCAACTAGAATGATAAAAGGGTTGGAACACTTTCCCTATGAAGAAAGGCTAAAACACTTGGGGCTCTTTAGCTTGGAGAAATGATGGCTGAGGGGTGACATAATCAAGATTTAGAAGATTATGCATGGGATAGAGCAGGTAGAGAAAGAAGTACTTTTCTCCCTTTCTCACAACACAAGAACTCGTGGGCACTCCATAAATTTGCTGAGCAATCGGGTTAGAACAGATAAAAGGAAGTACTTCTTCACCCAAAGAGTGATTAACACATGGAATTCACTGCCACAAGAGATGGTGGTGGCTACAAGCATGAATGGCTTCAAGAGAGAATTAGATAAACATATGGAGCAGAGGTCCATCAGTGGCTATTAGCCACAAGGTATAGATAGGAACTCTCAGTCTGGGGTCAGTGATGCTCTGTATTCTTGGTGCTTGTGGGGGGCAACCATAGGAGGGCTTCTAGTGTCCTAGCCCCACTGGTGGATCTCCTGATGGCACCTGGTATTTTTCGCCACTGTGGGACAGAGTGTTGGACTGGATGGGCCATTGGCCTGATCCAGCATTGGTTTCTCTTACGTTCTTATGTTCCTCTCCTGAAATATCCTTTTGTTTCTCTCTTTCTTTGGTTGTACAGCCTGGTGTCTGCAGGAAGGGATTGTTCCGAAAATTGAATTATTATGCAGTGCCTAGTTTCACAGTCACTTTATAACTAATAAATACTATTATTATTAGCTTGTGATATAGTGGATAAAGTGTGTGAAGTATGAGCCAGGATTGTCTTACTTAATATAGCACCCTGGCTACTAATTCAGCTGTAGGTCTGCAGCAGCACCCTATTATGAGCTCATAAGCCTGCCTTATGCAGACTACTGGTCTATCAAGGTCAGTATTTTCTACGCAACTGGCAGTGGCTCCCCTGCATCCATGGTAATCTTCAAAATCACCTGCTGCTTGTTCTTTTTAACTGGAGATGCCCAGAATTGAACTAGGGACCTTCTGCACTCAAAACAGATGCTCCATCACTGAGCTACAGACCCTCCGCATATGTGCAACTTCTAAGGAAATCTTCCTAAAAGCTCCATTTTATAGGTGTCGACATTTCTGTATTTTTCAGGGCTTCTAAGCATTTTAACTTATTATAATTCTATTTTTTTTTTACCTTCCAATTTTTTTTTACCTTCTAATTTTTTTTACCTTTACCCTGCAGCTTTGACTTAAACCCTGAAATTATTTGTATTTCCTGGCCAAAGTGAGTTTCATACCTCTGGTTCATGATTGCTAATTGTTTTTTGTACTCTACTACTACCCTCTATTTTATATTTTGATTAGAGTGACCTGCATGATACACCCAGCTGATAAATTTTAAAAGCACATATAAATAAATAAATAATGACAGTAGCCTACCTTACAGGGGTATTGTAAAGATGAATGGGTTAATGTACAAGAAATGTTTTTGCTCCTTTAAAATACACTGTGTTAATACTATTACTACTACTTTAAAAGGAAATGTTGAGTTTATACACGGGTACACCCAGCAAAATTGATGCGATAAACATGTATTTTGTACTTAGGGATCCCAACTGGAGTCCAAACCATTTCAGAAAATGCTGCCCTCTGTGACACTGCAGCAGCAAACTGTCAAAATCCTATTATTTATGTAATTGCGGGATCTGCCTGCCACTGATTCAGATCAGACTGTATTCTGTGCTGGACAATAAACGTTCCTAGGGCAGAATTTCCCTTTCGAGTGCACAGCTTTTGTAATGTCTCCAGGCCAAATCCTTCCTTTGCCTGAAGAGGTAATAGGTGGGGGATTGCTCTGTGTATACAGAGGAAAGAAATCAGCAGACGCTTTTCTGCTTCTCTCTCAGCATAATAGCCTTGCAGAAGGGGTACAGCTGGAGCTGATCGGAGCTGTGCTACAAAGCAGTTGCTCGTCTGGGCCAAAATGGGGAAAAAAAAGATGAGAAGATGGCTTTAAAGCTCTCTTGGCCCCCGACCCAATTTGCTGTTACAGTACAGGACAATCTGTAAGGGAGAAACTCACTCTTGAGGTTCTTTATTGCCTGAGCTTGGCATGTTCTGTAATGTCGGCTACACCATGGCTGCTGCAATTTACTATTTAACTGGGAAACAATCCAGCCAAGGGGATACCAGCTGGAGAGTAGCATTTATATCAATATTGGAAGCCAGCGAGATCCCTGAAGGACCCGCGGGGCCCACTGTCAATTTCTGAGCTTGGGAGAGCTGTGCCAAGGACTAAAGAATTTCTGCTGCAATTGTTAGATTTTTTGGTCGTAATTGCAGAGCAGTTCTGGTGACAGTCCAGGCACAGAAAGCTAAATTGACACAGCTCCAGAGCCGGGATAATATACACGAGCAGAAAATTGGGCCCGCCGCACTCCAAGGACAGACCCTGAAATGAATGCTCGCAATGTGATCTGGAGTGTCCGGAAGTGAAGCAAGCGAATGTTCTTACTACCTGATCCTACAGGGCTGCTTTTGCTCTGGTGGGGCAAACAGAGGCACCACTAAAGCAGCAGCCTCTGCCATGCACAGGGAGCTAAGCTGACTGGCTTGGCTCCAGCTGCCATGAAGATCCCCTAATATTCCCATTACTACTCTAAAAGAGAGGTGTGAGGCATCACATCGTGAGCAGTTCTGACAGTCCCTGGGAACATGAGTGGAGGGCTGTTGCCAGGGCTGGCTCAACCAGACAGGGAGATAAAGTGGTTGCCTAGGAGGGGAACTCTGCACTGAACAGTAAATTCAAAGCTGTTTCAGTGGGAATAGCACCTAACAACTGACATTTTAACATTGCATTCCAAGAACTAGGGTTCAAAACTGCATCCCAAATAGCCACAGATCAAAATACGTTAATAAAACATACTGATTTCTGTTATGTACTGCAATTTTTAAAAAACAAACAAACACTTTTTTTAAAAAATCACTGTTTTGTTGCCAGAATTACCTGCTTGCTAAGGCATCATTTCAGTATTCTCAGTGGCTTATAATTCTCTTAAATGGAAAACCACCAGCAGTCTACCACCTTTGTCTCTCACTTTCTCCAAGAATTGCAGAATGATGCATACGACCATCATTTTATCTCCAGATAAGGCTGAGAGAGAGACCAGCTCAAAGACCTTTGCAAGCTGCCCAGAATACAAGTGTGGATCTCCCATGTCCTTGTCTGTCACCGTACCCCACTACATAGCAATGGCTCCCAAAGGATTTCCCTGCAGATTCCTCTGGAGTGTATGTGTAGCAAGTGAGCGCTACAGTCAGCCTGCCTCTGTGATCTTCCTTTCTAATCTGATCAGGTAGCTATACATTTTGAGAAAGCTTTTCCAACTCAGATAATTGGAACAAACTTTTGCCATTCCCTCTTTGAATATGGAAAACAACTTCAACTGTTAGGCACGATGCCTATTTGCACACCTTGGACTATTTGAAGAGTGCCTATGAAGAAGAAGAAGAAGAAGAAGAAGAAGAAGAAGAAGAAGAAGAAGAAGAAGAAGAAGAAGAAGAAGAAGAAGAAGAAGAAGAAGAAGAAGAAGAAGAAGAAGAGATTGGATTTATACTCCACCCTTCACTACCCAAGGGAGTCTCAGAGCAGCTTACAAACTCCTCTCCCTTCCCCTCCCCACAACAGACACCCTGTGAGGTAGGTGGGGCTGAAAGAGCTCTCACACAAACTGCTCTTTCAGGAACAGCTGTGCCAGAGCTTGTGACTGACCCAAGGTCACATCAGCAGGTGCAAGTGGAGGAGGGGGGAATCAAACCCAGTTCTCCCAGATTAGAGTCCGTGCACTTAACCAGTGTTTTCCAGGAGTACTGTAACTGTTCTGAACCCCACGGCTTAACCTGTCTCCCACTTGATCTGTGGAAATGCCCCTGGGAAAGCTTGAAGGAAAGCAGCTATGGTGGCTGGGTCAGGCTGTCTAGCCATCAGTGGTCAAGTTGTCTGCACCTGCTGTAATTATGATCATTCAAACTCTGATAAGTAAACAGAATTCTTCCCCTTCTGAGCATCTCTCTAAATACTAGACAGCCCTGTAGCCAGAAATTTTTGATTGGTGGGGCATGGGGAAATTTTGTGCGGCAGCAGGAGAGGTGGAGGGAGGGAGGGGTGGAGGGAGGGAGGGAGAGAGGCGGCCACATGCCTTCCCTGATCTCCAAGCTGCGATTCACCGCTTGGAGATCAGGCCAAAACAGCATTTAAAGAGAACCCTTTAAACGCTGTTTTTCTAGTGCAGGCGCGGCGGGATGCATACCTCCCCTGATCTCCAAGCAGCAAAATCACTGCTTGGAGATCAGGGCAAGCCTACAGCCACCCTTTGCCCTTGCAGGAGGTGAGGGAGGTGAGAGGGCTGGCTGCCAGCTGCATGCCTTTTCCCAATCTCCAAGCTTCCTGGAGCCCAGTAAGGTGTGTTGTCCTGCACCGCTCTACTCCTCCTGTGCCCCAGCCTTGGGGCACATGGTGGGGGCTGTGGCTCCTGCTCCACTCTGGGTAGGGTGGGGGGTTTCTCTCTTCAGTGTACCCAGAGAACACTTCTCACCTCATCCCAGTTCCCCATTTCACGGAGAAGGAGGCCACCCCCAAAGTTGCGAGGATGGTTGGGTTGCTGGGGGGAGCATTCTGCATATGCTCAGAGGCACGGTGCAGGTGGGTGGGTGTGTCAGCGGTAGTGCCTAGAGGCAGCTTCCCCTCTTTTCTCTGCTGGGGAGTGGCTGGGCTGGAGGCGGTTGGTAGAGGAAGCCGAAGAGCAGGTGCCTTCCTGACCTGGCCCCTGAACCGCAGCTGCTTCTTTTCTCCTTGCAAGGATCCTGCCACTGCATGCCCCCCCCATCATGCTGCACCTCCTCCTTCTGGCCGTGGCCTGCAGCCCTGCCTGGGGGAGATCAAGGAAAGTGTTCCCCTCTGCTAGAAAAAACAGCATTTAAAATGGAAGAGGGGGGAGGAGCAGCAGCGTTTGTGGGGTGTGCCTCCTGTTTGAGGGGGCAGAACCCCGAAATCTCCCACTGCAGCTACGGGCCAGATACTAGATCCTAAGACCAACTAGGTTTGCCAGCTCTGGGTTGGGAAATTCCTGGAGATTTTGAGGGTGCAGCCTGAGGAGGGCGGGGTTTGGGGAGGGGAGAGACCTCAGTGGGGTATAGTGCCATAGAGTCTACCTTCCAAAGCAGCCATTTTCTCCAGGAGAGCTGATTTCTGTAACCTAGAGACTAGTTGGAATTCTGGGAGATCTCCAGCCACCACCTGGAGACTGGCAACTCGAAAGGTTGTCCTCATATCCTGACTGTGGGTCTCCTAAAGGCATCTGGTTGGCAGCTGCTGGAACACTGGCTCCGTTCAGACTTCCTATAAAACAAGGGCTCATTAAGCTAACAATACTTAATGTGATCATCTGGACGTGGGTCGTCCAATTAGCTAGGACTAGTTAAAGAACAGCAGTCCAGGAGCTGAAACCGTGTTTTCCAGTTTATTAATTACTTCCAGTCAATTTTAACTACAGTTTTGCATGATGTACAAGTATGGCTATCCTGGTTTATTCACCAGTGCTGTCCTCACATGCTCTCAAGGCTACAGAGATGCCTGGCCAGAGCAGCTGAAACGGAAACCAGTCTTGCATTTTGCTCCCTCTCACTAGCCGTTCCCCTGACCAATGGAACCAGCATTTGTTGAGGTAAAGCAAGATTTGAACAATGGTCCATAAGTCCAATACTTTTTTTTTTTTAAAGAAACTAACCGAAGTTAAAATAAAGCAGCATTTTCAATTACATCTTAACCGAGCCCCTGGTATTAGTACAGTGAAATCTTGTCAAGAATGCTTGGATGGTAGACACACACAAACACCCACCATCAGAAACATTCCTGGTAGAAGGGAATGTGAAACTTTTCAAAGAGGGTTAATTGAGAATAGATTTAGGAGGACATACAACGGATCCAGCTTTGCAATACACATACATCCCCCCCCTCAAATAAACAGCCTGATCTCTACCTGGTTACTCAGAAGCTTTCAATAGGGCTTACTCCTACTGAAGTGTGAATGGGATCCTGGTCATAATATCACACATGATATGGGATAATCTTCTATCACTGGAATACCAAAGAAAGTCATAGCCTTCTAATCCACTGACTTCAATGAATTTAGAAGGGTGTGACTGTCAGGATGGCACTGCAAACATATAATATTGTCAGGTGTTTCATGATGGAGGAAGCCTGCCGCTGCTTGCTCTTGTGTATACTATTAGTATTATTAGTCATGCTTTTCTTTCCCCCTCAGTGTGGTGAAAAGGATGCATTCCAGAGAAAGCACTGCCAGCAACAAATGAATACGCCTGATGATGACAGTAAATTGACCCAAGGCCAGCTTGACCATACAGGTGAGCAGATGATCCCTCAGCAGACTGGGTGATGAATAGTCAGTGTCCAGAGTCTAATTGGGCCACTTGCCAGTGCTCATGAAAATTAAACCTTCAGGTGGTAATGCTGAGCTCTGACAGCAACCCCCACCCCCCAAAAAACCTCAGCCCAGGTTTAGATACAGGGAGGAGTGGGAAATGGTTCCTACAGCTTTAATTTAATTGGAATTTGCCATTGGAGTGGCTTTATGCACACAGACAGCCAGACAAAGGATGAATGGGCTGTTAACCAACAATGGGGGAAGGGGGGCAGGTGGAAGCAAGAGCAATTTGGTTCCCTGCCTGGGTGTCTGCCCAAGAACACATGGAGATGACTTACACTGAGTCAGATCACTGGTCTATCAAGGTCTGCTCCGATTTGCAGCTCTCCAGGGTCTCAAGTCCAGGTCTTTCACGATACCTGCTACCTGATCATTTTAACTGATCAGTCTGGCAACTGAACCTGGGACTTTTTGCACACAAAGCATGCATTCTTGCAATGAGCCACAACTCCTCACATGCCAGTCCTTTACTAAATTGATTCTTACTTATAAGTATCATGTGGCTTATAGAACATTCAGTTTAGACTGCGTGTAGACCTCCCACTCAGCCATGAAGATTCCTGGATGGCCTTCTGCATTCTCTCTCAGCCCTGTCAGCCTCAGAGAGAAGGAGACAGAAGTATCTCTGCAAAGGATGGTGAACTTCCATAAGCTCCTTAGAGAGCTCAAGGGGCAGTGCTGGCTCCTCGATTGTGGGACCAAAGAAGGCCACCTTACTTTGGAAAGGGCAAGGTCTGCAAAGTGAGACTTCTCATGCTGATCTCTCACCGCCTTGGCTGCTCTGCTCCCACTGAAAATAGAAAAGCTAGAGGCCCTTTGTAAATCCTAAGTCTCACCACCCACTGAAGGAGACCTCAGCATTCAGACTGCTCAAGTGGGAGATTCTTTTCAAAACAATCAGGTGGAAGACTGGAGCTCAGAGCAGATCCAGGGAGGAGTCAAAGGACAAAGAGATCTAGGCTGGTTGAAGAGCCCAGCCAGGCAGCAATGGGGCTGGGGGGAGAGCCAAGCACAAGAACTGTTTGTTAATCTAAAAAATGGCTAAGGACAAGAAAAGTGCCTTGTCCCCATATTTTTCCTGGTAACAGGCCCCAAAGCAAAACTAAAATGCCAGCCATGCTGCTTTTGGGTGGTCTCTTGCGGATCCTAGAAGATGTGATGTTGATATATTTCAAATTTAACTCAATCTTTTCATTTTTGAAACAACTCTACATGTTTAATCTTGTTATTAAGGGGTCCCACAAAGAATGCCTGTTGATTTCCCTGGCAAATCCGAAGGCCTGACCTGCCATGAACAATCCTAGAAGACCATCTTCTTGCAGCCTGATTACTCAGTGCCTATTATTTTCTCTGCCCATTCACATTACATGAACTGGGGAAGGCTAATAATAAAGATGCATAGCAGATGATCCTCTAAGTGACTTTAAAGGGGGAAAAGTTATTATCTGCCCTTGCAACATATGGTTTACATCAAGATGAAGAGATAGATTTGGACCAAGGTGCTGTTGCTTTTTTAAGTATTCAGCATGACCTAATCTATTCAAACAGCTCTGTGGCTTCCAAAACCTAGGCAGTCAATGGTTCAGCTAAATGGAGCTGTTATTTATGCAGTGTCATGATGACCTAGGGCTGCGATGGAAGACACATGAACACGTTGTGAGCAGAGCTAACCAGGAATCTGGAATAACTGAAGATCAGAGAACAGAGTTCAGTTGTAATGAACAGCAACATTGATTGTAGAGACAAATTTGCAATGAATCATTCAAAGCATCTTTCTGGCCCATTACCTGTTCTCACAAGACAGGTAGTTAATTGGTACATTAGGAGAAAATTGTAAACTTTGTATTGTAAAATTTGTAAAATTCATAACATTGTATGTTACAAAAATAATATTTTTCTAAGGACTAGGCAATATTTATGGTATAGGAGCTTTCACGTTAAACAAAATTATTCCCCTAGTTGGATTTTAAAAAACACAGAAGGGTAGACAATGGTTTCTATGTGAGGACATGATATTTAATGTTAATTATGATGTAATTTGTAATAGAGAAAACGAATGGAGTCATTGCAAACCTATGCACACTTACTTGGGAGTAATGCTCACTGAACTCAGTAGGCCTTCTGAGTGAATGTACACAGGATCAATCTGTGGTGGTAGAAAGTCCTTTCAAGTTGCAGCTGACTTATGGCGACCCCATAGGGTTTTCAAGGCAAGAGACATTGAGAGGTGTTTTGCCATTGCCTGCCTCTGTGTCGCACCCATGGTATTCCTTAGAGGTCTCCCATCCATTTGTTATCCAAGGCCAACCCTGCTTAGCTTCTAAGATCTGATAAGATCAGTCTAGCTTGGGCTCTCTAGTCCAGTGATGGATCCATCTATACTCAGTTAAAAGCTGTGTCTTCTGTGAAAGACAGGCCACACAGAGGCACATGAGGACAGAGAAAGCAAATGGCAGATCTGCCTTTGGAAATACAACAAAAGCCAGTATGCAAATCTGGTTTGCTTTTCCCGATTGAAATATTTTGGTTTCTATAAAACCTGAGCCCATGTCCCAACAAAAGAGAGCCATTGCTGGAAGCAGGATGCTGCAGATAGAACCAATGACAATGTGGCAATCCTGGGGGTGCACAGCTGCAGCCACAAGACAGCGATGATCTGGGTCCCGACTGACAAGATGCCCATTGAGATGTGGACAAGACTCTCTTTCTCCATCGATGGCTACCAAGTATTGCACCATCTAAGAGCACACAAAGCAAGAGCTGGATCAGACTGCACTGCAAAAGGAATGTGGGAGCATGGCATTAGGGAAAAACAACAACAGGAAATGGCACTTCTCTCATCCACTGCTTTTATCTTCCAAAATCACATTCTCTCTTTCTCCCATGCTCCCAATACTAATGGAATTACATTACCTTAAACTGCTGCATTCACTTTTAAAAATATCAGCTCTTGGCACTTCAGCAATAATTAAGTCTGATGTTGTGGAGCATAATACAACCACCCACTTCATTCTCCTATAGGTCCAGTGCAATTGCAGCTATAGCAACACAGTAATCGGACTATTAGGTGATGTTCTAGCGGAAGGTGGACAGGCTAGCTCTTAGTCTTTGATGTCTGAACATCAGGAAACATATTTCCTGTTGTTGACATTTCTTCATCCTTGACAACTAAGCGAACAATACTTGCAGAACTGAATTTGTAGGCCAAATTCTTAGCTGGCTCAGACTCATATTTCCCTCTGACACCTATTGCCTCATGCAGATTTATGTTTTACATTCCCTGTGCTTTATAATGAATTATCTCACAGTTTCCTAACTTCATCGGCAGCAGCATAATGTTAAATTTAAAGATATCCACTCACTTTCTCTCTTTTGTTTTCCTATCCCTCTTCCTTGAAACTGGATTTATTTCTATAAATCTTTCTAGAGAAAAACCCTGCTGGATCAAACCAAGGGGTCACCTGATCCAGCATCTGTTTTCCAGCAATATCTGCCAGCCAGATGCCTTCAGGAAATGCACAAGCAGGATATTAAGGCGACATCCTTCTCCCTCCCCCATGGTTTCTAGCATCTGGTGTTCAGGGAACCTGACACTATGCATGCAAAGTCCCTACAGAGTTCAGTAAGAGTCATTTCTGAGTAAAAATTCCCAAATAAAAAAAAGAGTCATTTCAGAGAGGAGAAAATGCATCCAGGTGCTTCTGAATATTTAGCTAAACGGCTAAGAGCTGCTGCTACTTTGGTTTCAGTAGCCCTTTTCACATATTACAATCAGGTGTACCAAGAGACTGCCAACCACGTGGTAGTTTAATGCATGCAGCTGCCATGTTGTATGAACAGGGGCAATGCACAGATTTACCTTTTGCATGCAGCTCCAGTATGTGTGAACTGGCCACTGGATTTTTCAAGGGTTCTGTTCATTAATGCCAAGGCTGTTCATACATGTTAATACATACTCCTGCTTATACATCTCAGGAGGACTGGAGGAGCCCCATGCTCCCAATATGTGCAGCTGGTAGACTCCTGGTATATGCAGTTCTAACACCTGAAAAGGACTCTAAATTACATAGAATGTCTCTGGATGGAGTGAGCATTACCTTGGTGAGAAGTGACAATTTAATTCTGTGGTAGAAATAAGGGGGACATTTGCTTTAGATTAATTTCCACCAAGGGCTAATAAGGTTATTATAACCTTTGTCTTTAATAGCTCTACATTGGAGCATTTCAGGAAGATTGCAAAGCTGGAGCTTAACTATAGTCGGTGGCTGCATTAAAATTGCATCCCAGGTATATTACTGAACTGGATATATTATCTGTTTGTTTACGCTGCTATTTTAAAAGTGAATCTACCCTGAAACAGCATTTCTTCCTGGGATAGAAGGGGTATACCCCTCCGGCAGCCCTTTTGCCATTGAATGGAACCAGGCCATTCTTTTGCTCACCTCTGCACTCACAGGGTGTATTTGCTTAAGGTGGTCACCCATAAAAATCCATCCTGTCCTCCCTGTGTGTATACATGGAAGTAAGCCAGAGATCTGGCATGGAACTCTATTTTTCTTTTTTGGCAGGGTCAATCGAGGCAGACAGTGTTCTAAACCAGAGACTAGTAATAGGCTTTATGAAGACCAATAAACAGAAACTTGACCCACCGGGTGTTATTGCTCAACATCATCAAGGATTTAGAAGTTGTTGGAGTTGTACTTCCCTGAAAGACCAGGGTTATCGCTTGGAGACACTATTCGATCCACTGCTGCTGACAGTGGTGTGCAGTACTTTGAACCAACTTTAAATGGGTTGCCTGCCAGCTACATCCCTTCCTGGAAAAGCGACATTTGGATCATTTCTGCAGTACTGAAATCCCCTGCATTGACATTTTTAAAACTGTGTGTTCTGTGACATTTTCTGCAGGAGGTTTTTCCTCACCATGTGCAAACCTGAAGTTTTCTCTTTCTTACCCTGCATTTTTGGAACTTGCTAAAACTGGGGATTCCAAAAACGTGGGATAAGAAGGAGAAAACTTCAGGTCTGCACCCAGTGAGGAAAAATCTATAGCGGAAAATGTCACATAACATGTAGTTTTAAAAATGTCAATGTGGGGAATTTCACTACTGCAGAAATGACCTTGGCCACAATTATCTAATGCTCTGCTCCATCCAGTCTTGTTGTCTGCAGTGTAGTTTATGCTGGTTTCGAATACTGATCAAACACTTTAACTGGTGCTGAATACAACCACCAGGCTATTAATTGACAGGGATAGTTCTTGCCAGTTTTGAAAGAGCTTAACTGGCTATTGATTGATTTCTGGGCATAATTCAAAGCTTACCTTTAAAGCCTTAAATGGACTGGGACTCAGATACTGTAAGAATCACTTTCTCCCATTATGAGCCTACCTGAGCATTAAGATCTGCTACAGCGGCCTATCCATGGCCCCATTCACAGAGGTAAGATGTATGGCTGCAATTATAGAACTCCTTGCCGTGCCAGGTTAAAAATATTTTTATTTACCCAGGTATTTGGTCCTCGATTTTCCTTGTGAGTGACCTGACAACAGTCCTCAATTTTTCTGCACTGAACTGGCTATTTGATCAGACTAAAAAATGTTACATGCTCTATTTTTATCCGCAGCAAAGTTCGTTACATTCTTACATGCTATTAATGTTTTTATTGTTGCACAAAAAAACAAAGCAAAACACTTGCTGCTGAAGTATTATATGTTTTAGAAATTTTATTGTTGATGCTTTGATTGTTTTAATGATTGATTGGCTTCCATGATAACTCCAGTGGGGTAGCTGTGTTAGTCTGCATTTGCAGGCTATTGCCCCCCCCCCGAAAAAAGAAGCAGCTTGTCTTGGGATAAAACGTTGCTAGTTCTTAACATGCCAGTAGATTTTTTACTGCTTGACTCTTTGTGCTGGTCAACTGTGGAGTTTTTAATTCTTTTTAGATGACTGCTGTTTATCTGAATATGATTTATCTGTATGCCTCCATGATGCTAAAAATAAGCACATAGAATAAAGTAAAAATAGACTTGAACCGAGCAACTGGCTTCTTGTGAGCCAGCAGAGCTGCACTGAGTTCTTCATTTTGTAGCAAGACTGCAGTTATCGTCTTGTCAAAAATCTTTGCCAGGTTAAGCAGTGGCCCAGTGGCATATGCTGGCAAAGCAAAGCAAAGTTGCACTAATTCCCTCCCTTTGTTTTTCTCTCCTCTCAGGGGGTCATCTGTTCCAACAATTCAGACCACTAGCCTGGTAAGTGGAGATTTAGAAACTTACTAACTAATTACAGTGTTTACAATCCACAACCTGTTTGCTGGCACCATCAAGCAAACGGCAGCCTCTCGAGTACACCCAAAGATACTCACTGGCAGGAGCTTGCTCAGGTTCCAGGCTGGTTACATTAATTACTGTTAACTTAATTTTTATGCATCAGGCAGAAGCTTTTAACTGGCTGTTGGAACAGATTAAAATCACCCATTTGTAAATTTTAAAGACACAGTGTCCCTAGTTAGGGAATCTGTGCAATCGGGCTGCCGAGAAGACAGGATGGCCAAAAATCTCCACATGCTGCTATGTGAAAAAGGAAAAGAGAAATGGAAGGATGTTGAAGGCTCTGTCTCCCTTTTGACATAAAAGTACCCATCCTAACAAGGGTGATTTGTTCCATCATAACACTTTTCAGTGAGCACTCAACTAGCGCTTGCCATTGTGGTTCAACATGAACACCTTGTATTTCTCATGCCTGCTAAATTATGAAAGGCCCAAATATTTGATTAGATTAAACACCAGTGGGCTCCATAAATTACATTAAACTTCTATAGTCTATGGGCTGTTCAGGGATGGCTAACTCCTCTATTGGGAACAGAATGCATTTTGACACGCAATCCAACTCCCTCGTGGAGGGCCAAGCTTTAGGGCAGAACCTTGCAGGAAGGGCTTCACAGCCACAGCACAGTTTTGTTTAGAAGGGCTGACGTCATCGGGTGGATGCGACTGAAGAACCATAGGAGGATCCCATTTGCCGAAGGACCGCTTTGTTGTGCAAGGGCATCCACGAGTGACCTTTTCCCCGTTTTCAAGACATACAGTCTTAACATATTGCTGCATTAGGTCAGATTTTGCATATGTTTTGGGGGGAAATTGCATATCTGGGTTTTCTACTGACAAAAATGACACTGGTTGCAGTGAAAAGAAAAGTGGAATAGCAATGAACTTCCAGACCCTGAGCCTCCCACAGTGCATTCCTAAGCAAAGCTAAACAACAGCAGCCCTGTTCATGGTTTGAAAGGTTATCAGTTAAATAAAAAGTATAACCAAAAATGTTGTCAGGGCCTCAGATACAGGACATCATTTAACACCAACACTACTGAGCCATGGTTCGCAGAAATAAAATAGTCAGGGATAACTTTGGTATCATCTCAGATGATTTCTAAGGCTGCTGTTGCCCAATGAAGAGTGGAAGTCAAATAGTCTCTAAGGACCTTAGCAAACGTCGTATTGGGGAACCATGAGCAGATCACCCGGTTCAGCCACAAGCAGCACCTATCAACAGGCCTGGTATGGTTTGGGGATGTGCTAACAGGAAAGGGGATCTTACTGCTATGAATAGAAGAGGATAATAATACAGACTTAGGGATGCCAGCCTCCCGGTGGGACCTGGAGATCCCGTGGAATAACAGCTCATCTCCAGACTACAGAGATCAGTTCCCTTGGAGAAAATGGATGCTTTGGAGGGTGGACTCTATGACATTGTACCTTACTGAGGTCCCTGTCCTCCCCAGGCATCCTCTCCATATCAACGGGAATTTCCCAACCTGGATCTGGCAACCATACCCCCCATCCCCTGCTGGTGACCAAGGGGGACCTGGCAACCCAAGGTTTTTCTAAGAATTGCTTGGATAATAGATGTAAACACACATATGAATCTGCTTTGTCGTGTGCCAGATCACTGGTCACAGTCAGCCCTGTCTACTCTGCATGGCAGCAGCTCTCCAGGGTCTCAGTTACAAGGTTTTACCACCTGCTACCTGATCCTTCCAAGACCCTGAAGACCCTGGCCTTCTGCCTGCAATATGCTTGAACACTGCGCCTCAGGACCTCCCCAGATACTTTGATCATTCTGGAAAAGTCCAATATAATGTGTAATGGTTAAGAGCAGTGGACTCTAATCTGCAGAACCAAGTTTGATTTCGTGCTCTTCCACCTGAAGCCTGTTGGGTGATCTTGGGTCAGTCACAGCTCTCAGAGCTCTCTCAGGCCCCCACCTAGGTCTCACTCACTAAAAATATTAGAGCTTAAGACTGCCAGACAATCTTTGGATCTTCTGGCTATACCACACCCAATGCCATACTATAATAATAATTATTATTATTGATACAGACACTTTATTTGTTCCACTACAGACCACCTATACAGGAGGCCTGTAGTGGAGTCAATTTATATGAATGTGTGAGTCAGCCTTAAATCTCCTACAGAAATGCCTTCCACCCATGTAAAGAGCTTCCTCACATATAACCTCCTCTCTACATACTTAGATATAGGAGGGAAAAAATCTCCATGTATGGCAGTGTATGCTACCATGGGTCTGCTCTGCTGCATTCATTGATTTGGAAGCTGTTGCCTGCTCTTTGCAGTCACATTAGGAGACTAGAAAAGACTTGGATGCACATCACACGTTATGGCTGTTAACAGGTACACAGCAGGTCTGCAACATGTACCTATTAAAATGGTGAAAACATTGTTCACGTAAAAAGCAATTCCACAAACTAGGGATGACAAATGGAAGCAATTTTTATCTGGCCCCTGGCTACTCTACCAAATTTTAATCAAGGTGCGATAAAAATGTTGGTTGACCATTTCGTTCATAGGAGAACAAAACTGCTTTCACATATTACAAGACAGATGTTTCCACAATTCAATGTTAATTTACCTTTGGGTTTTGCATAAGTTATGATGTGCATGTGCTTTCAGGCTAAATATGTTAAAGGGCATGCTCACCATAACTGAGACCATTAGCTGGATAATACTGGCTCTAATATACAGCCTGTTCAAAAATGTAGGTTTCTGCAGAAACATATATTTGCCGCTCCCACACTCCATGGATAACACGTCAAATACCAAAGTCATCCCTCTCCACCATAAACAATTTATAGACATACATGTTTTAACTGCACTCTTAGGTGTAAATTTAACCCTCTAGTAGCATTGCCAGCCTCCAGGTGGGGCCTGGAGACCCCCCGCTTTTACAACTGATCTCCAGCTGACAGAGACCAGCTCCTCTGAAGAAAATGGCTGCTTTGGAGGGTGGACTCTGTGGCATTGTACCCTGCTGAGGTCCTTCCCCACCCCAAACCTCGCTTTCTCCTGGACCCCCAAAGTCTCCAGGTATTTTCCAACCCAGACCTGGCAACCCTACCCTCTAGGCATCATTTGCTCAGTAGGAGTGGACTGATGATTCAGAATTCAAAAGAGCATTTTTCTATTTGTACATTTCACTAGAATACTGAAGTCCTCAAAGGCTCTTCTGATTTCCAAATGGTTGTTCATTGCTGCTCCCTATCAACTTCGAAAAGCACCATGTTTAAACTTGATTATTTTTTTCCCCTGATAGAATTCTCAGTTGACAATCACAGTGTTATTCTCAGAAGCCACGTAGAGTTTGCACAGTCACCGGAGTTGTTTCTCACAAACAGGACTGAATCTCCTGTTCAGTAGCAAGGAAGACATTGCCCCTTTTTCTGCACCTAGCCGGAGGCCACCACTGCAAACAAGCTAGCTCTCAAGGCAGGAATTCTGCTGCACAAAGCCTAGTGAGAATGAACTGGGAACTGAACATATAACTTCCATATCCCAGGAGCAGCTCCCAATGGATTGTGCCTAGTGGTGACAAATTACAATTGACACAAAATGTATGTTGACAGATGAAACTGGATTTAAGCTCTATTTACAGGAAATGGATAAAGGCTTTTTGGGTCATTGCCAAAAACTCAAGTATTTTCTTTGATTTTTGGCAGAGATGGACAAGAATCTGGCATGGCTATAAATCTGCTCTGTCCCACACTTGCTGGATGGCTCCTCGATTTCTCTTCCAAAGCAAGTTGATGAATTAAAATCACTTTCATTAAGAGAGCACAAAATTGTCGGTGTCTGTTTCTCCTCTCTCTTTAAATACCAGGAACCAGTCTTCCTTGGCCACACCCTTAGAGTGTGGGCTTAGCTGAATCCACTATCTTTCCTGACTCCTGAAGTCTGTATCACAGGATACAGGAAGAGACTGCTTGGCTCAGCTTTGACTCTTGACCTTGGTCTTTTCCTGTACTTGTCTGACTAGTCCATTAGCTGTTTGCACCTTTTCATTCCCTAGGGTTGCCAGGTGCCTTCCTCCTTCTGGCGGAGGGATTTGGGGGGCATTCCACGGGTGGGCAGGGATGTTGCTGACATGCTGACATCACTTCTGGAAATGACATCTGCAAGCCAGTGTCATTGGGGTGATGCTCTACTTTTGAGGGAAAACTTTATGGTAAAAATGGCTACAAACCATAGAGTTTTGCCCCAAAAGTAGAGCATTGCCCTGATGTTGCCAACATGATGCATCAGCAACATTGTGGTGGGACATCTGTTTGAGGGTGGGGTTCCCTGCCAGCCAGCTGGCCAGCAGTGGACCAGAGCCCACAAAAGCGGGGATCCCCTGGCAAGCCTATCATTCCCCCTTATCTGCCAGTGCCACCAGTGGCCTTGCTTGCTCCCAATATTACCTTTATATCACTTCCTTTAGCAACCATCGTGGTCAAAGATGATGCTGTGTGTTTTCCTTTTTAATCTTGTAACTCCCCTTTCCTCCAAGACACTCAGGACAGTGCACATGCGGTCATTGCATTTCATTCTACTGGGGACTCTGGGAGTCAAATTAATTCAATCTTGCCTAAGGCCTAACTGTACTAAACACATTCCTTGGGCTGAGGCCACCATGGGGACTGTCAATCAGATCTGCACTTGTAAATTCTTCACTGAATACTCAGTTCCCAAGTGCATGGGGCTGAATCTGAATCAAAAATGCAGAATGCAGGAATAAGATACATATGTCTCCCCCCGTACTACTTTCCCAACCCAAAGCAGTCCTAGTGGAGGGCTATTTGCCCTTCTGGGGAAACCTTCATATGCCCCATCAATATATGTGGTGTCCACAATGGGCAAATATCCTTGAGACTGTTTCAAGTTGAGGGGACAGCGTGAATGGAGGAGAAGGGCTAAAGCCCCTTCTCCTTGTGTGCTGTGATTCTGATCAAATGGAAATTTGAACCCAGGTGCCTGGTCTAACCTGAAGCTGAAGCAATGGTTTTGCTGCCAAATGGATATCACATCATTTGGCTTCAGATAAGAAAGGCTAGGATGAAAACATCAGTGCAGCATTTATCTGTTTTTAAAAAATCCTTGCTTTTTATAATAGAGTGTTTTAATAGGATGACTTCTTATTTTGGAAGAAAGCAAATCACAGGGTAGTCTAGGAATGCATTTTCATTGACTCCCGCACGTCTCTTTCACATTTATGTATATAAGACTCCAAATGGTTTTGCTAAAGAAATTTCTCCTTGGCTGGAAGGTCTTTGTGCTGGAGATTACACCCAGGCCTGATTTGCTCCACTGCTCATGTTACCATAAATTAAATTTAGCAAACAATAAATTGTGGCTGTGTTTTGTGTTAGCAGGAAGGGAACATATATTTGAAACCATAGTCCTCACATAAACTGTATTTGTGGCATCTTGCCATTTTACACCACGTGGGTGCTCCAAACAGTAAACACTCAGCAACTCATGGCTATGTGATGATAAACAAAATTTAGACGTAGGACCCCTCACCACTGATCCACCCACCTACTTCCTCAAAGCTAAGTGCTTAATGCCAGGTTAGATCAGGACTTGCCTACAATAGTTGCTTGGCATGAGTCAGCAGTGCTTTGAGTCATCCATTTTGTATCTGACCAGCCTTGTTCTGGGTGGAGTGTAGCATGGTTTGTTACTATACTGCACTGTATAATGTTGCAGAATAGATAGATGGAAACCTTGCAGGTTGTATTGACAGAAACCTTGCAGGGATATAACAACTGCCTATGAATTCTGATACAAGGTACTTCTTCAGAGGCCCAGGGCCGTCACCTCATCTGAAATATGCAGAGTTTGTCTGAGATTTCTTAAAAAAAAAAAAAAAAACATCCCTCCAAACAACCACACTTATTTTATATTCCTACATCTCTATTTAAAATAAAAATAAAAATGAAAGCTTCTTTTTGAAAAGGAAAATTTCAGGTTACAAAAAATAGTGGTACCTGATGTACCCTCAAGGTGACAGAGTTCCAAACACCTCCTGTGTCACCTGCCTGAAACAGCCGACCAAAGAGTCCTCCTGGTGGGTCTTTCAAATTTGCTGTTATCCTATTTGAGTACTGCTCCACTTATATATAATGACTGTGAGCATTCAGGTTAAGGGTAACATCAGGATTTTTTTTTAAAAAAATAACAACCCTGTTTATTATAAATAGATAAAAAGCTTCTGAACTTAAAATAACTGTTTTCCCCTCAAGGTACACCATCATAAAGACTAACAAGTTTTTATTTTTTCACAAGCTTTCACTAGAATAAAAATGTATGCTCTGAAACTCTTGCTGACCTTTTGCTGCAACAAGCCAATTTTTTAAGGAGGGGGAGATTTTACTTTTCTTTAGGATTACTAGAAATGTACACACACACCCCTGCTGAAAATTAGATTGTTAACTCCTTGGAGAACAATCCCATCTTTCTTTTCTTTCTTTCTTTCTTTCTTTCTTTCTTTCTTTCTTTCTTTCTTTCTTTCTTTCTTTCTTTCTTTCTTTCTTTCTTTCTTTCTTTCTTTCTTTCTTTCTTTCTATCGTCAAGTCCTATGTACTTCTGTGGGGCTAAAATGAGACAAAGGAGTCATTATTACAGTACCTGGAATGCTACCTCTCTCCATTTCCCTTTCCATTCATGCTTTCCTCCAGTCCCAACAGCCTTCAAAAATTCCTTCTATCCTTTCTTCTCCTCTTCCCTCTTCCCTACTTCGATTCCATCATTCCCTTTCTCTAAAACTATATTTTGCTTGCTATGTCTCAAAAACTAGGAAAGCATTTGATAAACATAAAAATAAAGAAAGGGGGAAGTAGGAACCCAAGATGAAGATGCAAAAAGAGCACCCCAGATTTGTCTTATGGATCACTCCACTAATGTAGAATAACTGAATAGCCACAGGATACTTTTCTACCAGCGCAATCCTATGCAAAGTCACTCCTGCCTGAGCCCACTGAAAACAATACCGTTCGACTCGGTTAACTGTGTATAGGACTTTGCTGTACTATAGGAAACTGAACACAACAGATAGATAACCAAATCATATTTGGTGGTTGGGTTAAAGGGGAATGTTTTTGAATGTGACCTTCCACAGTCCTTGTGGTGGTATCTGGCTGGTGACTTCAGTCTTTGTTCTCTCACACTGGCAATTCCAACTTCTTCTACTTCTTTAGCTTCTGCAAGGCTATTTGCATGATCTTTACCTAAGTGTTAGAACACCCATATAATAGGATGTTGCTTCCCTACATTACAGGTATGTGCATTTCTATACTGGTGTTGGGCTGGTTCACATAGTCAAATCCTTCTATGAACAAGGTATCCTGATTTGTCTTGGAGAGACCAGTTCAGTCTACTCACGGATAGGGCTGTACTGGTTGACTGTGAAAGCTTTGGAATGAAAAGATGCAGCTGCAGTCGCATCAACAATTGCTAGGTAGCTGTCTCCACACACCAGCTGTATCACATATTCATTGCATTGTGTATACAACAGCAGGAATGCCTACGAAGAAAGAGCAGCTAAAGATGCATCACACATAGGAGATACATGAAGGTACATGTACCAAGTTCAAGGTACATGGTTGCCGTATAACATGAGGAATGGCTCATAGCCTAGGAGAAAAAGTGAGCAGCTGTTTGGAAAAAGCAGCCCTCTCCATTCTCTCACACCTTCAGTTTAGCACAAGAAACTGGCAACTGAGACTGTGGGAATCTGCCACTCAGGAATGCACAAACAGAAGAGAAGCACATTTCTACAAGGACAAGGAACTGAACACTGCAGGACACAAAGTGACACCATAAAAAAAAGCTTCCTTGCTTATAATCACACCATTAATTTATTACTTGGCTAGCAAGATGCCCATTATCATGATGGCAGGAGAACCTCAACATTGTCAAGAAGGTGCAATATGTGCCCTACTTAAAGAGGCACTTTGAGTCTGCATGGGAACTAGCCATTCAGTGTGAAGATCTGTGATCCTTGCACCCACAGAGCACTGCCTGGAGCACTCTCTCTTCCCAGACTGCAAGCCATTCACTTTCTCCCACAGAACTTCATAGTGGCTACTAACAAGCAAGCCTTCGTGTTAAGTTCTGGGTTTCAGCGCATATTAGTGGAACTTTGATGGCATTGACAACAGATACTTCCCAATAAAAAATTGAACTAAATCAAACTACTTAAAGGTAATAAAGACATATACTGATGTGAGAGGAGACTGAAATTGTTCACATGTGCATACAGCATTTAAGAGCAGCAGTGCCTTTATTCAAGGCTAATTCAGGCATGACATCAAACAACCAAGAAAGCTGCAGAGGCACTAGTATTGGGGGAATGTATTTGCATAGGAGTTAGAAAGATACTTTCAAACTGTGGAAGACTATATTAACTGGAACTGCAGTTAAGTGGGAGGACTCATGCATGCCATATGGCCTGAATTACTCCAGCGACTCGCCTTCCACCCTCGTATGCGCATATTGAAAGATACAAAGTTTGATTTCTCACATGTGGTATCACACACAGTTTTTATTCAGAAGGGATCTGGCCAATTTTCATCCAATTTGGAACCTAACAAGTCTTCTGGCTTACACAGAGTGTATTTTAAATGCAGCGGAAGGAGATGCCAAGAGGATTTTTGAGCATATGGGTAAAGAGAGAAAGTCAGGAGGAACGAAAGTGCACCACTTAAATCCCAGACTTCTCGTACTAATAAAAATTAAATTCTGTGCCCACATAATCAAATATCTACATCCACCTCTACCCCAAAAACAGGATCCTGCAACTCGCATAATTTGCAAATTATGTATTCTGGTTTTCTTGGGGAAAGAGCTATGCAGTGACGCCAAAGCAGAGTTTTTCAATTTGATAAACTGTGTACCCAGGACTATACTGTGGAAACTGTCTCCACTCTTGCAAAATCATGGCATACACAAAGCCCCAGTTCACTTTCACCCAGCCCCTGTTATATGATCATTCAGGTCAAATGCACGCACCACCAAACTAAAACTGGATGGCTGTCATGCAGCAGTATGCCTGGAAGAAAACTGCTACCATTATACAAGCGACCAATGAGTTAGATCCAAAGGCAAACCAATAATTCCTGATTTTTTTTTGTCATGAATACATGATTAATTGTATTCTGTCCCCCTCCCAGCACACACACTTTCTTCCCTTCTTCCAGATTTTTTCCCCTCAGGATAATTTCACTGTTTAAAGTGTTGACGGTCAAAAACAAACAGATTTTGAATTTAACAGTGAATCTGCGTTTTTTGCTACCTGTGATGGTCTCCTCTGCCAGCAGTGAGATACTGCAGAATTTTCCCTTCTCCTCTCCCCCCCCCATTCACCACTTAGTTTGTTTTCCCTGCTAGAGCAGAAGAATCACTGCACAACTGGCAGCAGGTTATTTAATATTCTTTGCCAGTAGAGATCTCTTTGAGCACTGCAATTGATTTTGCTTCTCTTGATGCATTCATGTTAAGGCTGCTCCCCATCCCTCTACGATCTGTGTTTTCACAGCCAAACTGTTAAAAAGGTTCACAGACCACAGCTTTGTGAGTGCTGAAAACAACAAATCAAATTATATCAATTATTGCTTTAAAATCAGAGCTGTGTGAAAGGGAGCAGTATCACAAAATGGGGGAAATGGTCTAGGTAGGAAAGGGATAACCTAGAGAATGTCTGGCCATTTCTGTGGATGCACAGCTCAAAATGTGAATTTGTGAGAAAGCTGTCCTGACAGAAACTTAGCAGATTTTGAGAGATAAATTTGCAAAAAAAAAAAAAAAAAAAGGTCAAGCATTGTTGGGGCTACCAAAGCATAACAAAAAGCTTCCTATATATCTTAGCAGAACAGTCATAAAGCAAATCCACTTTGAAAAACTGCAATGGCTGTGTGCTTTCAATATAAACTGAACAGAATAACTACCTGAGAAATACCTTATTGGTATTACTTCAGAGATCTGTATTTGGCTACCAATATAGCTGAGCCTGAAAAAAGCCAGCTACAGACAGCCATTCAATGCTCTTATATTCAATAACTTTGAAGGGGTTGGTAGTTATATTAAGTAAGATACTAAGCTTATATTAAACTCAGTGGTATCGACAAAACACACCATGCCATGGCAGCAGATGCACAGCCTGTTCCTGTGCCAACCGGTGCAGTCTTAGCCATGGGGCATCAGCTGTCCCACAGCTGTCCCAGACCCCATGTTGGGAGAGGTCCATGCTGGAAGGTCCCTTTAGCCAGCTGCCCCAACCTCTGCCCCAAAGCCACCACTGCTGCGAAGTCATTGCTGATCCCCTGCACAGGTTGGTATTTTCTCTCAGTGACGGGGGGGGTACTTATATATAAGTTTGCATTCCTACTAGGGTTGCCAGGTCCTACCTGGCAGCTGGCAGGGGGCTCCCAGGTCCTCTTCACAATGACATCACTTGGAAGTGATGTCATCATGTTGCCAATGTCACGGGGTGAAGCTCTAGTTTTTGGGCAAAACTTTGGCTTTTTTGCCTTCAACCCTCCCACCCCCACCCCCGTTTGGTGGTGGGGTTCCATCTGCCAGACAGCTAGTTGGTGGCAGGTCAAAGCCCTCAAAAGTGGGGGAACCCCTGCTGGGACCTGGGTGCTGGGAACCCTAACTCCCACCCAGGACTTAGGAGAGTCCCCCCCAAAGGTGTCAGCACACAGTATCAGTGAGTACCACCACAGAAAGCCCTGTTTTTCTCTGGAGTAGGAGAAAAATGGGAGCAGTCCGAGGCATCACAGATTGGACAAGCCATCATCTGGATGCTTCCCTTTACTGCAAGGGGTTCTTGGGCCCATTACACATGCACATCTTACTGCAGATTTTCAGAGCAGTAAGCCTTTAATCTTGACTTCGGATTCTGTGCCCACCTTATGCACCATTCTTTTTCCTCCAGAGTATTTATTCTGCAGCTACAATTTTAAAAACACTCTTTTAAAAATCAGACTGGAACATCATTTGTAACATGTGAGGGTGGTGTTCAAAGTTGTTTTTTTTTAAATACACAATTGCTGTATCGCAGTTGTGCAGTAGTGTCCAGCAAGCACCTTCCATTTAAATCTTCGTGGTTCAGGTTTTAGGCATGCATTTTAGTGTTGAATGAAAGGGAAAGTCCCATTGAATGAAAGGGAACAAGAAAGGAAGGCAGGCAAGGGCGGAAACCCAATGTTGAAATTGACAAGACT
Organism: Gekko gecko; assembly: GCA_029375565.1. NCBI lineage: Eukaryota > Metazoa > Chordata > Lepidosauria > Squamata > Gekkonidae > Gekko > Gekko gecko. The sequence goes on from JAPDNY010000006.1 coordinate 46,236,450, forward strand.
TTTTGTGAAACTGAGAAGCAGCTATGAAGACCCATTTTCCAGGCAGAGTACTAGATGATTCTCTGCTGTGTTATCAGCCACTGTGAAAAATGGGAGTCACACAATCTCCTAATATGGGGGAATGTGTTAAGTGTACAGAATGCATGGTAGAACTCATGAATCCTGGCAGTGCAAGCTGTGATCACTGGCAACATGTGTGTGTGCATGCACATGCCTGTGCAAAGTTGGCTGTAACTCTACCACACTTTGCACAGGGCTGCAATTTGTATGGGGGAGGAGTCATCTGGCAGAAGCTCTGGAGAGTTTTTTTTGTCTTGTGCCACTAAATTTAAAAAAAGTTGGGTATTTTGCTGATGCTCTAGTGCAGCTGCATAGCAATGCTAATTTCTTGCCCTTCCTTGCAAATTTGCATGGCTTTCTCTTTGTGATTCTCTCATTTGATCCTGCATACTGGTGGTGATCTTGGCAGTTTTTTAAAGCCTGTCCTGTATAGATTGCACTCTGTCCTCCAAATGTGTCGATCCCAAGTGATTCTTACATTCAGTGGTTTGCAGAAGGTCCATGTGGCTCAGCCACTATTTTATTGGTAAGCTTCTAGAGACTGCCAAAATTGCCCCCCCCGCACTTTATTCACTAAAGGATTAAAGGAAAAAAATGTTTTCAAAGCTTTAGGCTTCTCATCCCAGTGTCTCTCTCACTTTTTACATTTCATGTCAATTTCATTCAATGCTGATGATTCCCCCCCCCCAGTGCATACAACACTGAAATCCTTTTTATTTTTTTCACTGGGGATGCTGCCATTTGCCATCTCTCCAATAACTCTTTCAAATCAATACCTGCAAGGAACTAAATCTCGTGCAGCTCCTTTTAAACTTTCCCCCTGTCATTTAATTTTTTTTAAATTCAGTGATCTGAGACTAGCGATAGTCTCATATCACTAGACTCATGCCACTTGTAGAAAAATAAAATTTAAAAATGAGGGGGAAATGGAGCTTGTACACTGATGAAGGGGGGAGGATGGTGGAAGGTGCAGGGTGGGTGGAACGAAGTTGATGCAGGTGGGGAGAGTAACCTTCAAGAGGTGGCAAAAGGGTGGAGGGAAATCCAAGGGAATCTGTATGCTTTTGAATTACCATCGGCTTGGAAGTGAAACAAGAGGAAAATCAGCACAAAAGCACTCTCAGGAAACCCAGGGAAAGAGTGACCAGAAAGCAAACTGAGTGCTGAAGGGAGGAAAATAAATGCAGAATGACAAAGAAAACCTGATGGACATGCATGGTGAAAGCAAGAGAAAACACCCGTACATAATACGCTTTGCTCTCTATGAAAGGAAAACACCCTGTGTGGAAGCACCCATCATAATCAGTTGCATATGAGAATTTAAAACTACTTTATTATTTCAGAAAGGAACAGGAGTCTTGTGGCACCTTAAAGACAATCAAGTTATTATTCCAGCAGAAACTTTTGTAGGATGTAACCCACTTGGTCAGGTGCATGTATGCCTGGGGTTCTAGCTGGAACAAGCTGGAACAAAACATGGCTAGTCTTTACGGTGCCACAAGACTCCTATTTTATTTTTTCTGTAACACACTTACCCCCCCCCCGAATTATTATTTCAGCTCCATTAGGTATTGTTCAAGGACAGCAGAATCTTTTGGTCATTTATGCTGCAATGTCTTAAAGAATCAAATAAAGCCAGAAAACTCATGATATTATTATTGTTATTACATAAAACCATGCTTGATTTGCACATGATGAGTGATAACAAGTAATAAGCACCTCAGAGTATTCAATCTGACATCCTTTAACTATCAGTACAATTTTCTTGTACTTTCTTTTGTCCCCCCCCCTTCTTTTTGCTCCTCCAAGCCTTATTTGATTTAGACAGTGAGTCTTTTTATTGTGCTGAAATGTGCTGCTGTCTGCCCTGTGCTATTGGGTTGGCTGTACACAGATTCAATGAATAGTGGAAACTTTGTAAAGGATATGTGAAAAGGCCACACAATCAGCAAGGTCACATGACTGACCTGAGGTGGACTGTACCGCTCAAACTGGTAGATTGAATATCTCCAAGAATACTGCAGTCCTGTTCAAAATTAGCATGCCAGATAAGGGCTCTAGACTAGCCTCTTTTATGATGTACTAACTTGCATGCGTGGGGACTTTTTAAATACATACGAGCATTCAAACATTCAATCCTATATGAGCACTTTGAAATTATAAAGCACTGCATCCAGTTCAGTATGGGAGCCTGCTAGTTATCCACTCCAATAAAGTCCAAATGAAATAAGGCAGTAGGGTTGCCAGGTCCCCTCTGGCCACCATCAGGGGATAGGGAGGTAGGGTTGCCAGATCCAGGAGTGAAACTCCTGGAGATTTGGAGATGGAGCCTGGGGAGGACAGGAACCTATGGGGTACAATGCCATAGAATCCACCCTCCAAAGCAGCCATTGTCTGCAAGGGAACTGATCTCCATAGTCTGAAGACGAGCTGCAGTTCCAGAGGATCCCCAGTCCCTACCCGGAAGTTGATATCCTATGAAAGATCCATGCCTGACTCTCCCACAGTTTCATTCCCAATTCAAAGCATCCTTAGAGAGGACAAGTTGGGCCAGCACTTTCCCTAAAAAAACATTGTAAATCACCCTACCCCCATCTGCTATATATTCCATGGGAAAATGGGTACCTTCCCCACTCAGTTGTGTGAACACAGATCCTTCCAAGTTAACATGGGGAGAGAATCCAAGTCTACCCCCCCTCCCCCATGAACAAACATGTTGAGCAACGGTGCAGGACTTGTTTCTCTGCTTTGTTTTTAGTTCAGCAAAGAAGGAATCTAATGCCTCTCCATCAAGCCCCATGCTATATTACCATTTCCTGCTAACAGTCTGTGATCACACACAGCTTTATTGTCAGGTAACAGCCAAAAGGAGAAAAGGGTTTGTAAATAATGAAAACAAGTCAGGATAAAGAGCCACTGATTTCATGGCATGGGTTCTCAGGCATGGTTTCAATGTGATAGCAACAGAACTTACCTCTGCAGAATCCATCACAGCCATGGTCACATCATAAAATAAGTCATCACACCTGCCCATGCACAACGGTGCACCATATTCCCAGTCCAATGATCTCTGGTGTGCTAATGCAAAATACTGATGTTTAGACACGGCACAGGCTGCATGGATTCAGCAAGGGGGATTTTTTAATTTTTAAATATGCTTAGCATTACACTGAAGCCAGGCCTCAAGTTTCTATTGGCATAGTTGGGAACAGTTGCCACCAAATTGTCTCTAGAAAAGGAACTGCTAGTTTAGGTGGGGCTTCCCTTCTCATGGCCTGATGGATGAAAATGCCTGCAATATTTTTACATGTGACATGAATGGATAACTTGGTAGAGGAAGAAATGCCTTCTCCTACGAGAGAACATCACTTCTGACTTGAGAATTCTGTTGGAATAGCCAGTCTGTTTGGCGGGCACACGAGAGAGGGCCTCTTCTGTGGCAGCCCCACAATTATGCAACAGCCTCCCCCAGGGAAGTGTCCCTGCCCCCCCCCATTGTTGATCTTCTGGAGGCTGTTGGAAGCAGTTTTATTTAAGGAATGCATTTTGATTGATTTATCTTTTATTATTGGCATCCTAACTGGAGTTTTTAAACTGTGATTTTATGGGTTTTATCATTGTTGCTTTTACTGTGTTTTTAAAATATTTTATTTATATTGTATACCACCTTGAGTTTTGCAAGGGAGAAAGGTGATTAATAAATGTTTTAAATAAATAGAAAGGTGTCTAATATATTTTTAAACAAACAAGGAAAGAAGGAAGCTGTCTGGATTTTTCATGGTCAGAAACATCCCCATCACATTTTATGCGGCAAGTGATGCCTGCCACATTTACACCAGTGTTTGCTACAGGAACAGGGCATAGAACTATGAAAGCATAAAACATGTGCCAGGGAGCCATAGATATGTCCCTGACATACACCCGTTTTCACTGCAACAAATATTGTGTAGCAGTGGCAAACATGAAATGTGGAAAATGATTCAGAGTCTGATGTAGTTTGAGAAAATTATGTATGGACACAGAAGGTAAATTTTGAATGATTGCCTCATTTGTACCAAAATCACTGTGGCTGGCCAAAATGGACATGAACTCCTTGTTACACTAGGGTAGTTGTCACATCATGCTTGCCATCTGAAGACTGCAGTATCCAGTGGCAATGTGTGTTGTATGTTCACTGAAAAAAGAAGAGGTTGCATATCACCTCCAACATAACTACTTTTCACAGGCCGTATTGGGAGCTTTATATATGCTGGAAGGTCTCAGGCAGTGTTCCTTCTAAGCTGAATTAGTGTGAGCAAGCTCACGGTTTTTCATTTTCAGGAAGGATGGCTCCAAAGCAAACTTATGCAGTAGCCAAATCACTCGCTCACAACTTTAATGCCAATAGCTCACAAAGGAGAATTTCTGCTCACAAGACTCCATCGCTTAGAGGGAGCATTGGTCTCAGGGCTTTTAAAAAGCTCATCAGGTGTGTGCAGGAGACTGAATGGGACTGGCACCATGGCACACAGAGAAGAGGCTTTTAAATTCCCCTCACCATGCTATTTTCCTGATCAAAAATGGCCTCTTTGGCCTGTTGTGAAAATGCATTCTTTTTACAATAGGGCAAATAGCGCTCCCCTGCATCAGCTTTTATTGTGACAACAGTGCAGGGGGGAAGCTTGCAGCATAGGTTCCATGTGAAGAAGAAGTGATTGGATTTATATCCCCACCCTTCACTCAGAGTCTCAGAGCAGCCTCCGATCTCCTTCCCTTCCTCTCCCCACAGCAGACACCCTGTGAGGTAGGTGAGGTCGAGAGAGCTCTTTCCACAGCTCTGAGAGAACTGTGACTGACGCAAGGTCACCCAGCTGGCTGAACATGGAGGAGTGGGGATTCAAATCTGGTTCTCCCAGATTAGAGTTAGCGCTCCTAACCACTACACCAAATTGATGTAGTATAAGATGAATTTTAAAAACCCTGGGAGATCTGTGCACAGAACACCTGATGCATTGTGTAAGTGGGCCCTCTGTAGTGGCAGTTCACACATTTATCTGCAAGTACCAAGTACTAAGCAATCAATTGATGACAAATAAAGGATGTGCACGCATGCATAAACCAGCCCCAAATAACCTCTGGTTTAGTATACCTCATCTGTCTCACACTGTAAATGTATTTTATATATATAAAGGCAAATCTACTGGAGACAGTATGTGTAAAAGTCATGCCCTCTCAACACAGCCTCCTCCAACACTTCTATAATTCTCTGTCATTGTACCACCAACACCTGCAACATGTTTTGTCTATTCCAAAATCTAGCAATCATTATTTATTTATTTATTTATTTATTGTTAGCAATGTTTCCCATGAATTTGGAACAATGGCCTACTAGTACCAGCTAGTCTGCATAAACCTCTAAATGTCTATCAGGGTTCTCCAGTTAAATCTCCCTGCAAAAGTAACCCAAGATGCATAGAGCAGGAAAGACTCGCCTATGTTGTTTCGTAAAGGGCCAATATTCTTCTTCTGTAGTGAAGCAATATACAAGGGTTCTAAGTATAAACTGAGAACTCTCAAACCTTTCTGCAAATAAAGTGATCTAAAAAATCCTACTATTTCAGTTTGCTTGGTATTACACCACAGAAAACAAGATGCCAACTGATGACCTGTAGGTGGGATCTAGCTCTCACAACAATTTTATCTGCCACCCCCATGGCCCTAGCAAATTTTATGCAAGGTGTGATGAACTGTCTGTTATGGTTTCAATTGTAAGGAAAAGCAGCAATCAGTATCCTTACATATTTCATGTACATATTACTGTCCTGGTCACTCAGAGCTATTCTGAAATGAAAAAGGACCACTTTCAATTTGCCTCTGGACAAAGAAACACATTTGTTCCTCAGCTCTCCTAAAAAAAGCCCTAGAGGCTTCATGACATTCCAGCACATATGCCATCTGACACGGAAATATTTACTGCTATGGGAGGGGCTGCTTCTCAGTGGCAGAGCATCTGTTTGGCATGCAGAAGGTTCGAGGCTCAGGCACCAACATTTCCTGGTTAAAGGTATCTTTCTCTGTAATTCAGAGACAGTACCAGACCAAATGGACCGGCCATCTGACTCAGTATAAGGCAGTCTCACTAGTATGTTAAAGCTGAAGCCAACTTCATCATAGAATTTGATCATCCATGAAGTAGCCTCTAAACCATTGCCTAGAAAGAGTGGCCTCCAAGTATCGTAACTGGCCATCCCTATTGTGCAATGACAAATACCAATTGCTCCAAGGTTGCCTATTCTAATCCCAGTCAACACTGACCAAGTCAGATTAATGAAGAGAATCAACTTTAGCAGGAAATGCAGACTGAACACGCGTGGACCCCAATATATATAACAGACATTAATAAAACACATTAAGTTCATCTCCAGTCATTAAACCTTTTGAGACAAAACCTTTCCAAATTCTGTTGTAAGAAATCTGTCTGAATCAAAATAAAAGGCAACTCTTTACAAGCAATGCTCCCTCTAAACTGTGGAGTCTTGTGAGCAAAAATTCTGCTTTGTGAGCTACTAGCATTAAAGTTGTGGGTGAGTGATTTGGCTGCGGCTTAAATTACTTTGTTCTGGAGCCATCCTTCCTGAGCTAAGACAAAAATGTGTGAGCTGGAGGCTAAAAAACTGTGAGCTAGCTCACACTAACTCAGCTTAGAGGGAACACTGCTTACAAGTAATCTCTCATGTATTAGCAGTAGAGGACTGTGAGCTTCAATCGTGGTAGTCAAGAAGGAATTTGTCCCTGGAACCAAACTTATTCTGATGTTGTAAGACTGCTTCATCCAGGGTTTGCCTACATTCCCACTCATGATTTCAAGAGAGGCAATCAGCGCTCTTTCTCCTAAACCAATCAAGTTATACATGAAAATTAGCCTGGTACCAACCATGGATGAGCTTGTATCAACTGCCCACAAAACCTAGTTTGCAAACAAGGATCTTGTGTAATGGAGATGACATATTATTATTTCTACTTTAGAAACAGCCAAAAAATTATACAGCTTTTTTCTTTCACACATTACTCTATCAATAACTTGAAAGGGGGCGTTTAAGGCCCCTGCTGTCTTGCTTCCCTGTTTATCTTCAATCTACCCTTTATTAGATTTATGACAAGTCTTGATCAGGTGGCCATTTTAGGATGACTAAAAATTAGAACAAGAGCCCTCAAAAGTGGGCATATTTGCACATAATCTGCATATGTTAATTTACATTCATAGACACATATTTACAAGTAATAACTATAATTTAAATCAAAGAACTCACCATTGTGCCAGCTCATTTGGCTATCCAGGTGCTAACTGTTGCTGGACTTTCCAAGGCTCCTGCTTTCCCTTTTTATGGCTCATCATCTTTAATTCACCCTAAACAGCCTGGATAGCTTTAGCATTCCAACTGGTGGTACGTATGAGTACCCTATGATAGGTCAGGAATCTAGCCCACACAGTCATTTCAGTTGATGTTACTGGACTGAACCAGAACCCGGACATTTTAGAGGACAAGCTTTAAAAAAAGAAGAGGATGATGTCTGGCCGCCCTGGTCTCCAGGCATAAGAACTGTGCAGTCTCCATTTGCATAAATTTCATTATTCCACTGATGAGTGATTTTAAACATCAAAGAAGTATACACACAAACAGCAGGGGCAGAAGGTTAGTCAAGTAAATTAAACAATTTCTCCCCTTATGCTAACACATATTTAATCCAAATGACTGAAAAGAGGAGAAAGTGTGTTGTCTCAAGCTGTACCCTGATATAAGGAAGTATCTTTATAAGGTCCAGCATGCCTTTTAGAAGAACAAGGAGATTTAGAAGAACAAGGAAGTAGAACAAAAAAACTCCTCTTCCCCTCACTGGATATATCACAAGGAAATATCTGCCCCAAGAAAAAGAGATGTAGAAGCATGTTTTCTCCCATTTGCGGGCCCCCATTTTCTACCATTGCTGTGGACAAAACAGTGGGTGATTGCCAACACCTGAATAAAACAGCAGGCGCTAAACTGTATAATTTTAGATTTAAAGGAAGCTTGTTCTTTGGAGCCGCTAGGAAGATCACTGCTGTTACATGCGTTTTGGATAATTCTATGATCATTTCCCTTTTAATGTATAATTAGACTGTATTACCGTTTTAGATTCCAAAATATGATGTATTAATGGAACATCAGCTACTTACAGTGTGCTGATCTGCCGCCATTTAGCTTTTTTTTTAAAACCCTCTCTCTCTAATGTAATGTCAGTGCTACATTTTTGAAATATGAATTTTCCAGCAGTGAGTCTTCTTGGTAAAAAAAATGCACAAAGACATTTTTCTCTGGTAATGTGAAATGAGTCATAGAAATTCTGAGTTTTCTATGCGAAATGGTCATGTTATATTCCCCCATCTGTGGGTTTCATGAACAGACTGTTCACTTAAAACGCTGCTCAGTTCTCAATATTATTTTACTTCTCCCCCGAAAAGTCCATTCCCCCAAATGACCATTTTTAATAGATTTTTACTGACTTCTACAAGGCTGCTTCAGCCTCTAGGGTAAAAGAATTCTGTGATCTCCCCCCCCCCCCCGGTCTGAGTAAGAGGATAGCTAAAATTACCAACCAGGATCATGAATCAGCATCTTTTTTAATATTGGAGGAAATTCAGCTACAATATTTCAATAGTGATGTTAGATCAACTCCGCCACAGCATACCTTGTATGAATATATATTTAGATATAGAGAACATAAGAGAGAGAGAAAATAATATGGGGGTGGGGGGAAAATGGAAAAGAACATTTGCTGACAATTAGTTTTGAAACAGAGATGGAAGACCACAATAGAAATGGTTTGTACAGTGAGCACGAAACATATTTGAAAGAATATCTTTTCTTTTGAAAGTCCAGTATGGACCTGCCTCCCTGTCCCTTGCTTGATAATAGAGCAAAACATCAGAATGATTTTGATCACACAGGAAGATATTACACACGATAGCAATGGGAAAGGCCCCAGAATTAAGTATCTCATCCTGTATAGGATTGTTCTCTACCGCACATTTTCTAGCAGATTGCCCAGCCAAGTAGTAAATTTTCCAATTGTTAAAAAAAATGGGAGGGGGAAGATATTTGGCAATTGGATTAAACCCAGTTAGTCAGCAGCATTGTTCCCTTTTCAGATGTGGCTTTCCTACTGCAAAGCCGTCTGGCGGTCTTGTTTCCCTGCACCCCTAATTCTCTCTAGGAAGAAGAATGCTGTAGATCAATTAGCAGCAAAATTTATGATTAACTCATAGGTTAAGTTTTCATTTCATGCTTATTAGAACATGGGAACATCATAATTGGTAGCCTTACAAATTGAGTCTCTTTAACCCTCTATCTTGTCGCAGATAGTGGTTTTAACTAGCCATCCATCCATCTATCTGTATGGTCTTCCATGCCCACATATAGTCTCCTTTAATTGATTTTCTAACAACTCAATTTCTGATCCTCAAAGTGATTTTCTTTCTTCAGTCTCAGATACCACAACCTTTCCCCCTTCCCTGGCTTGATATCCCAGTATATACCAGCTTGTGGCTTTTGCTTTTCCAAGACAACCCCCTTCAGACAGCCAACAATTTCCTACTCTCTTAATAAACTCCACCCTTCCTTGCTGGGTATCTAGAATTCCTAGAGCACCACATGGGATACTTCCTCGCTCTCCCTTTCCTTTAAAACACTTTGTCAAAACTATGACTTAACTCAGGGGTGTCAAACATGCGGCCTGGGGGCTGGATCAGCCCCCCCCCCAAGGGCTTCCATCAGGCCCACAGTAGAATTGGCCATTTCCTGCTTCCCGTTCTGCTGCTGCTGCTGCATCATGGCTTGCTTCGCCAGACTCTCTTAATCACTCAGCCATTTCATGTTTTAGCCTGGGTCCTAGACTCAGAACTCTGAGCGTGAGATTTCTATGGTGAATGTCAATAAATCAAAAGCAGGTTTGCACTTACAGTGCTAATGTTTTAAGTATGTTTTTATTTTAAGTAAAAAACCCACCAAACCACCATTTGTGTTTGTGTCCTTTGTAAAGTTTATATCTCTGCTACATGGCATTACATTTTGTGACACACATGGCCTGGCCCAACAAGGTCTCATTTATGTCAGATTGTAACAAATGAGTTCGACACCCCTGGCTTAACTCTTAGAGCCCAGTTACATATGGTACTGGGGACTCCCTGGAGAGGTAACCTAAAGGCTAAAAGGCAGCTGCCAAGTTGGTTAGGGGAGAGAGGTGACACAGAGCATCAGAGAAGGGTGTATTTAAAAAAACAACAACAACTTCTTCCCTGCACTGTGTCTGCTGCAGTTGCCAAAAGAAATCTGATGTAGTGGGTTGAATTGTTAGATAAGGATTTGGGAGGCCTACTTTTAAACCCCCACTCTGCTATGAAGCTTGCTGGCTGACCTTGGGCTAGGCACCCTCTCTCAGCCTAACTTACCTCACAGCATTGCTGTGAGGGGAAAATTACTAAAGGGAGAACCTAGAGTGCCACCCGCAGCTCTTTGAAGGAAGGGTGGGTTAAATATGTACTAAAAGTCCCAGTATGGAGGGGGAAAGATCAATGCCATAAGAGCAGCTGTCTTTGCTTCTGAGGCTTAAAGCAGCCTAGGAGGTCCATTTTCAACTGGGGAGACACTGTGTATTGGGAAAGTTCAACTCCCTTTCCCCAGGGCTGCAACCCTGGTTAGGGTTGCCAGGTCCTTCCTGGCCACTGCTGGGAATGGGTGGCACAGTTGCCAGATCCAAGTTGGGAAACTCCTGGAGATTTGGGGATGGAGCCTGGGGAGGACAGAGTCCTCAGTGGGGTACAGTGATATAGAGGCCACCCTCCAAATCATCCACTTTCTCCAGGGGAATTTATGCCTGTAGTCTGGAGATAAGCTGAAATTCCAGGGGCTCCCCAGGTCCCACCTGGAGGCAGGCATCCCTAATTCTTGAGCCCCACAACTGCATTCTGTGACGAAGGCTATTTCCATGTGGAGGAGACTTTTCCAGGGTGGAATAAAACATGCTCCCTCACTTTCTTTGGGATCTTACACATCACACGGTGTTCTTTCTGACCACAGCTTGTGGGGCTCCTGGGGCTTTGCCTTTTAAGCTGGAGCAAAGAAAAACCTCCTTTGCTGTGGCTTAAAAGGGGAAACGCAGGAAGAGTCTCTGTGTAAAAGCTCTGCCCACAGCCAGTATGGAGGTGTGGGGGTGAGCTTAGTGCCACATTCAAAACAGGCCCATAGCCACAATGGGGCATCTTGGGGCCATACCCCCTTAATACCCAGCCAAGCCCCACAAAACTCTTTCCTCAAACTTAGAATTTTTTAAAAAACTTTAAATTTAGCCATGGTCTTGCGGCGAGGGGGGGGGAAGAGAACAAGTGGCAGGGCAAACAAACAAGCACACCAGAAGCGCCTTCCCATCCCAGTTGTTGCATTTCTTCAACCAAATCTCAGGCCCCTCTTAAAGACATGGGTCGCTACACAGGTATTTTAATTAACTTTAATGTAACTGCCCCCTTAAAAATCTAAATGCCCCCTGAACAGAAAAACCCTGGCTAGAGGCCTGATTCAAAATGGTGGTGCTAAGCTCTGGAGTTCCCCCTCCTATTTTGGCCCTCTTACTGGGCTTGTTTTCTTTAGCAACTGTGCTGCAGCTCAGTTGTTGGTGCAGCAGGGGAACGGTCAGGGTGGCATGAGGCTCCAGCATCACTAAGCAGAATGGTAGGATACAAGCCACTGGGATGGATCCAAATTTAATTGGCAATTTCTATCGATTCCCCCTTCCTGCTTCAGACCCCGCCATGTCATTCATCAAGGTGTCCTAACCCCCAGAAGCAGCATTTTGTGGACAATGGTGGACTGCAGTGAGGGAGGACAAAGGAGTTCCATCCTGGTAATGGACAATTTATTCTGGATCCATTCCATAGTGCCCTGTGAGATGCTTGGGGCTTTTATCAAATTACACATCTGTCTGTTTAATTCATCCAAGAGTTGTCTCTTACAGTAAAATCCTAAGTGGAGGCATACCCTTCTAAGTCCACTGATGTCCATAGTCAGAAGGGCGCAACTCTGCTTAGGACTGCACTATTATATCCCTAAATCCTAGGTCTCTGAGGTCTGCACTTTTATGGCAGATCTTTTCAAGCATCCATTTATTACTTTCAAACCTGAAACTCTACAGATGCTTTGACATTAGCTAGATACTACAGTTTTCAGAATAAGGATATCACTTGCAGTATAACGGTCACACATGGAAAAATGTGGACCACTGCCTCCTGATCCCAACAGAATTAACTGGCAGTCCCAAGGAAACTTGTTTTTTTGCACAAATTGTTTAGGATCATTGAACAAAAATCATTGTAATCATAAACCCACCTGCATGGAGGTGAGTCCTGTTGATGTAAGTGATACTCCTGGGGATGTAAGACAGACAGAAGTGACAGTATCTCCTCTTGTCAAGGCTGATCTTCTAACTACAGCTGTCAAGATGAGAAAGGGAACCTCTAGTATCCTTTTAAAGGGAAGGTTGGAATTTATTTATGAAAACACTCTTAACTGGGTACTTGGTAGAAACACAGTGACAAAGGATGGCTCTCTATCCTTCTATGTAACAAAGACTAAATTTGGGAGGCACCTCAGACTGGGACTCATATGCACTCTGCCTTAAAGAGAACCAGTTCAGCCTCACCTTTATTTAAAGAATGTATGTACAAACATGGACTCACATTACAGAAGTCCTCTCTGTACCTTTTTCACTGCTCACTATTTAAAGCTAAGTCTATCTGCAAAGACCATCTCTAGCATGTTCTCCTGCAATTTTCCCTTCAGTCGACTGTATCACCGCATAAATGTGGATCCACCAGAGCGTTTCCGCAAAGAGAAAGTATTCTGCTCATTGAGCACCACATTCTCACCTCTGCACTCCTGCTGCAGCTCAAAAGGCACCCCAAATTGCTGTTCCTGGGGGAGGGGGGGATAGAATTTCATCAGGTATTTTGAACTATGATGGGAGAAGGCAGTGAGAGAGTTGCTCTTGGCATGTAGAAATCCTTTCATCCATAGAAACAGTCCAGTGGATCTGAGCCCACGGTCGCCAAATTTACAGTCTCAGAACCACTGCATGGTAACAAGTTGAGGTGTGCACTAAAAAAGAGAGAGATAGCTATTTTTGGCTCTCTGAGGAGTATACCTGCACAAAGCACATTTTCAAACACCTATTTGTTGCTTTCATTTCTATCTTTAAGAGTATCCCCCTCCCGCCAAAAAGTAACATCTTAAGAGGCTCTCATTTTCTTGAGTAATCTGGTACAACAACCGTACATCTGGGCAGGCAAATCGCTAAGTACTTGGAAAGGTCACTCATACCAAGGGAACACGCGATGAATTCCGATCACTAAGAACAATACACAAACAATACGTGGAGAATGGTTTTCCTACCGTACTTCAATTTAAAATATAACCTTGTAGCCAGTCATAACTCTCGTCCTTCCTAATTGAAGGCTCTTTTGAAAGTTAACCATCCTAGGGCTCAGAATCCCTTGAAACGTTCTTTATCTGCATTCAAGGCAAGCAATTATGAGTAGCGGCTATATAATGAATGCCTCACTACATCAGACAGACACATGCCTTTGTTTTCTTATTGCTATATGGCTGCATTTAAATATTTGAATCTTGCTGAATTTATGGTGGTGGGCAAATTGAGATGAGGGTCAAGATCATACAGCCAATTCACTGAAAAGGCCATTTCCACACAGGTAGATTTGCCCTGGGTTTGGTGTTGTTGAGAAGCGGGGTGTTTGTTTCCTGCTTCCCAACAGCATTGTGGTGCTTCCGTGCACCAGCTGGGTTTTCCTTGACTTTTCTGCAGTCTTTCTCAAACCTGCTTTTCTATGATGTTTTCGGAAAGCTTGCAGGAAAGCTGGGCTACCTGCTATCTGGGCAAGGGAAACGTGGGGAAAGCTGCCACCTGAAAGCTCCACTGCAGTTGCATTTCATTGGGCAGCTGCAACGATACTGGGGCTTCTATAGGAAAGCATAGCCAGGTGGGAAAAGCCATCCTATTTTGCCTGGTTTACAATGCACAACACAAAGCTTGGAATGCTTTGTTTGAAACAGGCCTCACTCACATCAGTCCTGCTTACTTCCAGGGTTGTAACCAAACAACCAAATACAAGAGTGTACCTTTTAAAAAAATGCAAGTGTGTGGGTGTTAATTTTATCAGTGTACCCACTTAAATGCCATGACCTGGATTGCCCAGGTTAGTCTAATCTTGTCAGAAGCTAAACAAGGTTGGCCCCAGCTAGTATTTGGATGGGAGACCACCAAGGAATACCAGGGTCATGATGTGGAGGCAGGCAAATGGCAAGCCATCTTGAAATGTCTCTTGCCTTGAAAACCCTATGAGGTTGCCGTAAATCAGCTGTGATTTGATGGCAAAACAACAGCCCAAAGTCTAAAGTTAGGTTTCTTCTCTTTCTCTCTTTTGGCAGCACTGTCAGTGTTTCATGTATGCATGCAAAATGTTGCCGCTTCTCCATCTTATCAGAAACAGGAAAGTTCATAACAAGAAATGCTTCACTACAAAATCTGGACATGAACATTTGGTGCAAACTAAAATCCCCTTTGAAATCAATGGGTATACAATGGACACTGCCTCTGGGCCAAGCTGTATTGCTGAGCTGCATATACAAGCACATTTACGACACATTTGCACTTGGAGCATGTTGCTATTGAATACCGATTGTGGTCCACTCTTGCAGGTTTTGCTGAAATCATTGAGAATTGTGCCTCATCAAGATGGCAGAAATAGCTTAATTTTTTTTCCAAAAAAAGAAAATGAATAACAGCACCCCTCCATTTCAAAATGTACCTCTTCTGAACCTATTTGTGTAGCTGTGCACTACAGAGAGGTATCTACTTCAATTTCTGAAAAGAAAGGATAAAACAAGAGCCCACTTAAATCAGAATCTGGATTCGGAATAGTTTAATCCCACTGAATGGGATTACATTCACCTTAAATGTAAACACTTTAGGTTCACCAAGATAAAGACCAGACCATAAATCGCACTCAGGAGTGGAGCAAGCGCTTTACAATAGATCCTGCAAACATCAGATTTAGCTATGAGTAGATCTCTCCAAAAAACATTTCTTTGAACTATACGGGAAATAAAGCTTTGCCTTCTTTCTTCCAGCAACTTCCTCTCCCTGAATACTGTTGACACGTACAAGCATACTATCTCGGCAAGAAAACAAAGACTTAAAACACCCCAAAGTGCAATGGGATAACAAATGTTTCACCTCTCTTGCAGCAAGAGTTGTGCAGTGCCTGTGTGGGTATGCACTGTATTATGAAACAAGGACTTAGTGCTAGAAAATTAATACAAACAATGGTAACGTTTTGTATTTTTCTATCCACAGGAGTGATTTACACCCTTTTAAAAACTGATATAGTAATTTTGCCTCAATTAATTATGGAAATGTCAGTATAGTCATATAACAGAAAATAAAGTATGGGCCATGGGTCATCATTATTTTTTAAATGATTGTATAATTTTTGTTTTATGTTGCATGCTTTGTGTGAAATCTAAGGTTTTCAGAGAGAGAGAGAGAGAGAGAGAGAGAGAGAGAGAGAGAGAGAGAGAGAGAGAGAGGCACACCACATTTAAAGAGCATCAAACATCATGTATACAGAGTGCTTAGAATGGAGTAGGCACTCTTTGGATTATGCAGTGTAAGGCGGCTGGTATGATTCAATTTTATTTTTTTCTGCAAGACAAATAGACACTTTCACTCTTTGGAAACACTGTATGCAGGGGGAGCCAACGCTTGCTTTTATCTCCAGCCTGAACAGTGGCAAATGCAACCTTCTGTCCATTAATCGGGTCTTTCAAGGGATGAGTCACAGTCTGCTTACACTGGTGTAACACCACTGACGTCTACGCAGCAATTTCAGCTTAACTGATCTAAGGATTTTTTCCATCCCTTATTATTCACATCAAGACTTTTCAGGGGGAGGGAGGGTTGTTAGTAGAGGACTGGTGTCCTGCAGCAGACACAGTGTACTGGGGAGACCTGGCTCCAGCCATGAAGCTCTGTTGGGTTAGTCACTATCATCTCCCAGCCTCATCTGCTACATAGGACTGTGGCAAGGAGGAAATGGGATAACTCAGTCTTTACCTAAACCAGTTGGAGGAGGGATGGGATCTAAATGACAGAATTTCTAAGCAGGGAAGGCTGGCTGTAAGCAAAATAAATATATAAATAAATGCATGCTGGGGAGGGAGGGACAGAGAGAGAACTTGTGCTTTCAGGTTCATGGAACACCAAATGTCATCCATGGGAGCAGGAAGGGATTGGCCCCTGCCCAGAGTGCCTACCATCCCCAGTAGAATGAGATCTATCATTTAGCAGCATATGACACAACAATGGATTGTTGTTATAAATATTAATTGTATTATACAGTGCACTGCTAAGCAGTCTTACACCCTTCTAAGTCCACTAAATTCAATTAGTTTAGAAGGGTGTAACAGCCCTTAGGATGGAACTATGATTTGTTGTACCCTGTGGCACAGTATGCCTTGGTGATGCACAGTGATCTATAGAGATGAACAGACAAGGAGAAGTAAGCATGTGCATGGTCTTTCCCTAGCGATGGAGACGCCCTGCTTCAGTTTAGAGAAGCAGAGCTCTTGCCTACCCTTAGCCAAGGGCAGAGAGGGCTGCAGAGGCTTGGCTCCCAGAGTGACATTCCAGGCCATTTTCTTCAATGACCAGCATTGCTTTTATTTATACTGGGACAACGTTCAGCCAGCATTGCCTAATAATAATAAACCAGCTCCTCTTTCCAGTATACTGGCCAGTGAGTGCAAAGGTACTGGGATGAGCAATAAGCACCTGGAACTCCTTTTTCAGTTTTATTAATCCTAAAGTAATCTATTGGATTGCCTGAGCTGAGGCTTTTTCCATGTTTTGTGTTGTCTTATGATGCCCTTCCTTTGTAAACCCCCTTCTCCAAAACAAAACATCTGCTTCTGGGCACAAGTACAGGCGGTGCTGGGTTCAGACAAGATAAGCTCAGAGCCTTGGTTGGCAAAGAACAACTGACCCAGAGACCTTAAGCAAGTCATCATTTCTGCCTCTCTTACTAACCTACCGTAAAGGGTTGCAGTTAAGAAAAGTAAGATTACTGTAAATACTCCCTGCAACCCCCCCCAAAAAAAAAAGGCTTTACAGAAATAATTGTTCCAAAGGGCTTTGAGTCTCCATGCAGTTCTAGAATTCTGTC
Organism: Gekko gecko; assembly: GCA_029375565.1. NCBI lineage: Eukaryota > Metazoa > Chordata > Lepidosauria > Squamata > Gekkonidae > Gekko > Gekko gecko. Next base: position 46,253,815 of record JAPDNY010000006.1, read on the forward strand.
TGCCTTTCTAGTTCTTGAAGACTGCACCTAGATGGCAGAGCTCAAGAACCATGACACCATTTGCAGGAATCTATGTTATACAAGGCCACTGGGAATGGAGCTCTAGCTGCCTTTGCACCATCTAGCCTTTCTCCCCATTATATATTTCAGAGCAGACCCTATACGTCTGCTATTATTAGCCCCACAACACAGCAATCTCCAGAACACTATACAAAGGGGGAGGGGAAGAAACCCACGGTCATCAAAATGTTAATTTAGACAATGACAAAGAGTACAGGCATTAAAAATGCATCAGCCTGTATCATTAAGGCATTATTCAGCCAAAGGAAAAAATTCCACCAGCTAATCATATTAAACCACAGAAAGAAATACAAGTTGAAAGAGATGTTTGGCTAAGCTTACATGTTAATGGACCAAGCAGTTTCCAACCCCCACAAGAGACTGAGCTGCATCATAAAGCAAACATCCCTTGTCCATTGCCTCTCCTTTGGAAGATGAGGACAGCGCTCTTTGTACAACACAGGAGGTCATCTGAAGAGCCGAGCAGAGAGAAGGTTTTAATACAAGACCGCCTGTTCCAGAGACTTCTAGTCCATGTCACAACTTTATGATTACTTGGAATACTACTGCTGATTACACAGCTCAGGCACTGATCTGGATTAGCTTTGCTTCTTAAAACATACTTTTAAAAAGGAATGTGTGTGCTTCTGATCACAGCAATATTAAAACAATCAGAGGAGGAAATTCCCCAACCCCCTGCCCAGCCGTAATATATTGCATACAGAAAGCAACTGCTTATCTTTGGAAAGACATATAAGCAATTTCACTTTCCCCCATTCTGTTTCTGATGGGGGAGGGAATCTTCTTTAAAGAGCATCATTAGGCTGTTACAAAAATGGCTTTCAGAAAATAAGGGAGTGAGATCTGCCTACATCATTCTGAAGAACAATCGAAAATGCTCATTTTCTACTGGGGGTAAAAAGACCTCTTTGGAATTATTAAGTGCAATTCGGGGCCTTGTTCACCACCTATGTATGCATGAGCAGGGAGAAAAAGGCTGAATTATTAAACGAAGTCTGTATGATACAGCCGCACTGAGCGAAAACTTAAAGGTGTACAAAAGACTAAAATGCAATGGACTCCCTTATGCCAACAGTCTCTCTTCCCTTCCTAAATGTGGTTTAAAATGGGTTCCAAAGTGTGGTGTCTCCTCACTATCCATGTAACACCAGACACAGAAGGGGCACCGACTGCACAATTCTACAGAGGTACATCAGCCTATAAAGCATTGGTTTCAATGGGCTAAGTCCAGAGTGATGCCGCCTAGGACCACCCTGTTAATCAAGATAGAAATAATAATGCCTAATTTGGGGCTACTAAAGCCAAAGGAGAAGGTCACATCTTCAGTAGGACTGGAATCAAGAAATCCTTCAGTGCCATCTCCATCTCCCACCAGCCAGTCAAGGGTGTGGCCTTTCTCCCTACCTACTGCAGAATGCCAGCTGAGAAAAGTAAATCTTGGAGAACGGAAACATTTAAGTTGGAACAGAAACAGGTCTGGCTTTTAGGCCAAGACAGTGAAGCACTTAAGGCAACAAAGCCGAGTCTCATACCATGTCACCCATATATAATAAGTATGCTATTACATTACTGGCTGATTTCGGACAATCCTGACTATGACAAGCCCAAGGGACTATGCATTCCCATTTCATCCCTGGCTATGTTTGTCTCTCCCTTCTCTTTCCTCCCTATTCCATTTCTATCCTTTGCCTTCTCCACTGCTAATATTTAGATTGCAAGCTCTGTGGTGGGACAGACCTTTCCTTATGTAATGCTAAGTATATACACTGAAGGCATGGTAAGAAGAACAACAGTCAGAAGTCCATCTAGGCCAGCACTCTGGTTTCAGCAGATGCCATTGGGAAATTCAGAAAAAAAAAGCATGTGGCAATATCTCTTTCGTGTCGTTGATCCCCTTCATTTGATAATCAGAGGTATACTGACCCTAGACAGAGAGTTCCATTCTTCGGCACAGCTCACAAATGTAACTTTTTCCTATATACTTTCCTCAAACTGTGGGCCTAGAATGAAATAACTGCTGGGCACTGCACCTCAGGTGACAGCCCATGTAAACGTATTCCTTTTATCCTCCCCATGCAGAGATGATCGAGGGAAAGAACAGCATTGTGAAGCGATCCTTCCACCTTATGATTAATAGCCAGAGTCATGTATTTCTCTAATCCTTGCCAAAATAGTCATTTACACTGATAGCCATGACTTTAGGAGATTAAAAAAAAGTAGAAAGACACACCCCACAGCTCCTTGCCTTTTTTTTTTTTTGTTTGAAAAAGCCGGTATAGTTTCTAAGGATGCTTGCCCACTCTGTATTCACATATCTTCCCATCTAAACAGTGGAGAGCTCTGGCACATCTGGATTTGAAAACCATACTAATACAGCCCTCTGACAATACAGCTATCTATCATTGTCCATTCTCCCCCCACACACACACCCAAGAAAAGGCTAACTCTGGGCTTCTAGACTGACAACGGAAAGAAATGAATCGCTGTTCCAAGGCTATTTAATTTACTGTCGCCAAAAGCACAGCTATATTTTATGCGGGGGGGGGGGGCTTTCGAATTGTAGGCTTAACACTTTGAAACTTAACACTTTGAGATGCTGGCTCCTGTTTTTTTATAACGTTTGGGTTTTTTTTTTAGCTATCTGAGCTTTTAATTGTATCTTTGAGCACGTTAGCCACTTGGTGAGGATAGAAAGGCAGGATATAATAGATCAGTAAATAAAAATAAATGGGGAGGAGGCACTTGTGGACTCACAGAGGCTTGACAATAACTCTGGCCCTAGCCAAGTCTTGGCAAAATGGCCGCCACCAAGAAGACCCAACCCCTCCGCGAGAGCTCTGGTGCAGCCAACCGAGCAAGCCAGGCGCAGTGGGCGGCCACTCCCACCCTCGTCCTCCATTCTCTGGAGCGTTCACCGCTCCAGCAGTCCAAACGGCGACAGGAAGTCTTCAGCACTCTCACTTTCACGTGAAGGTTCTCCTAAGTTTGTCCCAACACTTCCGGGAGGAATTCCTTTGAACTCGGGTCGGGTGGCTAATTTTTACCTCCCCCCTCCACAAATTACAGAAGGGAGGGGGAAAAAGACTCCTAAAAGCGGCCGACCTCTTTACTCGCCCCCTCACCTTCCTACAGCGCTGTTGAAACTGGTGCTCAGTTCTGCGAGCTCTTCCGACCCAGAAATCTCACAGCCCTCCTCCTTTCGTGCAGGCTGAAGGAACCATAATGACCGCGATTGTGGGGAAATGGTGAGAACACGAAACAAATCCTTCCCCGCCATTAGCAGCTACAGAGCCCAAGATTCCACCATCCGGAGAAAGAAAGAAAGAAAGAAAGAAAGAAAGAAAGAAAGAAAGAAAGAAAGAAAGAAAGAAAGAAAGAAAGAAAGAAAGAAAGAAAGAAAGAAAGAAAGAAAGAAAGAAAGAAAGAAAGAAAGAAAGAAAGAAAGAAAGAAAGAAGTTCCTGCTTCCCGCCACCCTCGGTCTTCCTAGATCAATTAAGTTCCTCGGGGCGGGGACTTTTCTATGTTCGCTCAATGTACTTTATGGAAAGAGAGAATCGCAACGTTATCATTAAGGGGGGAAAACCCCAGCAATTCGCATTAGCCGATGTAAGGGTCTGACCAGAAAAGCTGGTTTAGGAAAGCTGCTTCGCCTGATGTCCACTCTACACGAGTCCCGAAACAAAAGACTCCACATTTCTTTTCTTGCTTGAGAGGCAGAGGGGATTGTGTAAAGGCAACAGCGCCTGTTCGCTCAGCCACAGGGATCGGGTGGATAATAAAGGCGAGAGGGGCGAATTAAGTAATCATACAGCAGACCTTTGTTCTTTGAAAAAATAATTGCAGAGAAGCAGCAAGGAATCCTAGCAGCTGCGTTTGAAGGCACGAAGAGGGGAAAACAATAGCGCGGAGAAGGCCGTCGCCACCTAGAACTTGCGGCTTAGGGATCCAGTTGCGCGGTTGCCTACCAGAGAGGCCACACCTACAGCAATCTCTTAAAAGTTTGGGCCTGGTTCGGTCCAACGTGAAAATGTCTCTTCTGCGTGTTCTCCGGATGCATACATTTACCTACTGGAAATCTGTGCAGGCTCTCGGAAGCGGACGCCACAACAGTCTATACGGAAGCTACAGAGAGTCTGCCTTGTATTTTATTTTTAAAAAGGACTTCCTGCTGTTTGGGGGAGAGACCAAAAGCGGCTCTCTCTCTCTGGAATGGTAGCCTACTGAATCCGCGGGGAGGGCCTGTTTTGCATTGCCTCTGCCCCCAAGGGATTTGCTTGGGACAGGCCGGCTGAGGGCAGTGGGGCACACCGGCTACACAGTAATTCTGAGCCCAGCAGAGAAGGCTGTGTGTGTGTGTGTGGTCCTAACCACGAAGCATCTGGATGGGTGATGCCTCAACCTGGAGATGGCCGGGGCAGCCCACTCGTTCTCGCCGCGAGGCCCTGGGATGACTGCGGGTTTGCTCTTGGTGTGGGCGGAGGTGGGATTTTGGAGATGAGGGGCGGGCAGAGGGGGCAAAGGAGCTCCTTTAGAGTGTGTGCGTGCGGGGAGGGGTGAGTTTAACAACACGAGGCCGTATTCCTGTTGCTCCGGATTAATTACCTCCCCCCAGCTCTCGATTCCATAGTCCCTGTAGGAGATCCTGGTGCACGTAAGTGTAAGGGCGGCGGCCGGGGGAGGGGGTGACAGACCCTTCGCTGGCTTGACTACATGTTCACTTATTCAAAAAGGAGTAAAATGGCCAAGGGCTCCAGGACCTGATGCGAGAAGTGGATCGGACTGTGCAGCTGGATGGCGAGGAAAGGCGATTGTGTCCAAGGGACGCTCCTCCTGATTCCGTCTGCAACGTATCCGCTGTCCTCTGTCTGTGCCACAGAGGCGGACCAGCAGCTTGTTGAACGCCCCGGTTTCAAGGGCGGTGGTCGAGGGCAGTGAGTGCCCCCCACGGAGCGGTTTGCCTTCTGGCCCCTCCTTTCCCAAAGAAGCCAGGGGCTGGCCCGGGGCGGGAAGAATCCAGGCCTTTCCATGGGACGGGACCCCCGCCCTTCTTTGGGAAAGTTTCTCCGGAAGGTTTTCCTGACACTGGGCTGTTCCCTACAAATGCCAGCAGCCTGGACGGCTAGGCGCCCGACCAGTGGGAAGCACGAAACATAAGAACATAACATAAGAGAAGCCAATGTTGAATCAGGCCAATGGCCCATCTAGTCCAACACTCTGTCACACAGGCTGGAGACCAGTGGGAAGGGGGCGCCAAAGACCCCGCCGGTCGTCCCCCCTGCCGGTGCCTGAGATGCGCCTCCCTCCCTCCCTCCCTCCGGCAAGGACACACTCTAAAGCAAGAGGTTTGCTGTCCAGCCCGCCATCCCCAAACCACGCGGAAGCTGGAGCTTGTTCGGCCGTTCAAAGCGCTTCCTCAGGCGACACGTCCCAATCCCGACAGGAATGATGAGATCCGCCTGCAGGGCCCTCCTCTCTTGGGCCCGGCCCCCGGAAAGTCACTGCCGAACATTTCTGTCAAGGGAGCTGGGAACTGACTTCGGACTAAGCCTTGCCTACACTGGCCTTCAGGGCTGCGATCCCAAACGCTCTCCCTTGGGAGTCAGCCGCTCCGAAGACCTGCAGCTGGATCCGGCGTAGAAGGATATCCAGTCCAGTTCAATGGGATTTGGGGCTGAAAACCAATGCACGCTTACTTGCGAGTAGCTTCCACTGGGTTAATTGGGGTTTGCCTAGGAGTAAATGTGTTTAGCCTGGTGTGCAGTTCCGAGGGAGTACGCTTAGGATCGGGCCTCCCGGGTCTTGGAATCTTACTAGGGAGCAAGCCTCCTTAAACTAAATGGGGTTTCTTCTGAACCAGCGTGCTTCATTCGCCTTGCCCCAGGCAAGCCAAACTGCAGGGCAAGAATCCATTTGGGTTGGAAAGGCGAAATGTTGCCCGAAAAGAAATCGGCTTGCCAGTGCCTCAAATGCTGCAGTGCCTCAAATGCTGCATTGTTCCTATCGGACACTCAGACCTCAGTCTGTTTCCACAATCCAGCGGAGTCGACCAAATGCCGGCAGCAAGCGGAGGGGAACTAGGATACAAATGTTGCATCGATTACACTTGAACTGACACTCACTCCACTAGTCCTCATTGGCCTCTCTCCCCATTTCTGCCACCTACACAAAATCACACCTTTGCAATCCGAGTTTCTTTGAATCCGGACTAAATTTCCCATCCTCCCGGTCTCTTAAAGCGGATTAGCATCCCCACTGTTGACACCGAGTGGAAGAATTCCGCTCTGCTTTAAGAGTCGGTCGGCATGATTCAATGCTAGGGTGGGGGCGTCCAATAATCCGCATTAAGCGAGGATCAAGGGAGCGTTCGGAGTCAAGCTCAGGAGACATCACCGCCCAGACATTTCTCCGCAGTACTCCGGAGTGGGAAACTGCTACGAGACAACCCCGCCCCAAATGAGGTCTTGAGTACTGGGAGATTGCGAGGTACAACGAAAGAGAGGGAGGAGAACAAAAATCATAGAGGAGGAGAGAGAGAGAGAGAGAGAGAGAGAGAGAGAGAGAGAGAGAGAGAGAGAGAGAGAGAGAGAGAGAGAGAGAGAGAGAGAGAGAGAGAGAGAGAGAGAGAGAGAGAGGCGCTACCTTGGCAACTAGAGCCGATTGAGAAGCCAGCGGGGAGGGCCGTCGCTGCCCACCCGCCTGCCTGCCGCAAGTACTCTCCTCGACTACGCGTATTCTTAAGCAATAACAACGTAATCCGTATTATCCACCCAAGAATACCCGTCACCGAAGAGAGTCAGAGAAGAACTGGTGCCGGTGCCGGGGGGAGGGCTGCTGGTCGAGGCGAAGAGGGTGTGTCGGAGCTGCACGCCCCGCGCCAATAAATCCACAACGGTAGGTCCCGGAGGCAAGGAGAATCCAAGAGAGAAGTCGCCCGGCCGGCGGCGGTGGCTCCCAAATCCAAGCTGGACTCCCCGGGGCCTGCCAAGGCAAAGGAGAAGAGGCGGCCGTCAAAGCAGCGGAGTGGCAGCGGGGCAGCCCCCACCCCGGGAGGGGCCCGCGGAGGAGGCCGAGACACACGCAGACAGGCAGGCAAACGCCACTCACACGCAGGCATGCCCGCCACGTTCCCGGGCCACGCGCGCGCACATGCGTGGATCCTTGGGCGGGGCGCCCTGATTCACACGAGACAGCGGCGGCACGGGTTGACACAAAGGCTCCGGGTCTCGGGGCTGCGCGGCCGTCCGTCCACCGCTGCGTGACTATCCCGGCAGACCGCGCCCCTGGCTCCAGAGAGCGGCGGAGCCGGCCTCCGCCTCGAGAGACACCCACGCCACGCGTGGCACTCGAAACCCACACAGCTCAGTCATCCGCATCAAACACGACGGGGAGCAAGACAGACGCATCGCCTGCAGACACAGACGGCACATGCACGCAGCCACCTGCATACCTCCAAGCACAGCAGAGCCAGCCATTCATTGCTCCGTCCTTTCAGCCACTCTTCCGCCCAGGCCCGGGACGGCTAAGCGTACCTTGGCCAGCGCCTGCTGTCTTCTCGTGGGGCTTGCCGGCCGTCCCATCCCCTCTTGGAGTTCTCCGGGGTGGGGGTGGGGTGTCGCTTTCACGGCTCTTCCCCGCAGCCGACGCGATTCCTGTAGAAGAGATACACAGTTAAGCACACACATCTTACCAAGCTGTTTGCTTGGGGGGGGGGGGGAGTGCCGCTGAGATCAAGAAAGCCTCGGCAAGCCCGGGAGCCTTTCATCCAGGCGCTTGGAGAAGTCCCGGCTCACGGAAAAACACCCTCCCTCCGAGGTGGCTTCCTACCCAAAAGCGCCCCTGAAGCTGTGCGAGAACAAGAGCCCTTAGACCGCAGGCCTCGCCGATCCTTTACAACCTAAGGCAAGCGTGGCTTCCACGTCCCAAAGTATTCCATTTTCTTTCACACGTGCCCTCAAGAGCTGGGTCTGAGCTGCGAGTTGGTGATGTTCCCCTAAGGCAACCTTTCGGATATCGCCCAACAAACGCGTGAAAGCACGTTCCACGGACCGTTCTGCGCATCTTGCTGTCTGACCAGCGCATCTCCAAAGTGAAAGCATAACGGAGCCCCCCCCCTCACCTTCTCTCTCCCCTACCACACGTTTCCAAGCTCCCGTCCACATGTTTTCTTTAAAAGTTTTATTTTCCAAACCTTCCTGTAATACTGCGTTTTTCACACACGAAACATGAATGTTCTCTAATCAAAGACTCCGAGCCCTGCTAGAAAAGTCTTTGTTCAACAAACCGGTTGTAGTTACCCCCTTAAGATGAAGGCGATTGCTCGGTTCCCGAAAGGAGCAAAATATCACAACGATCACCTAAGTTTGGGCTCCAAGTCCCTAATCCTGCTCCGCCTAGGTTGCCAAATACAAAGGAGCGCAGCTAAAAGCCTGGGTGTGGAGTCGGCGCTCTTCCTCCTAGCCAGCCTCATGGCGAGGCATCTGCCTAGCCGGCGAGCTCTGTAACTGACCAGCTTGTAGATCAGATTGCAAGTGACATTCACGCAAGATGCTGGCGTTTAATTCTTGCCAGATTCCTCCTTTAGTATCTGCGCCTGCCTGAATACCAGATCACTGCACAAAATACCCCCTAAGAAGGTCTGCTTTTAAAATTCTACAAAGCCAGTTTCTCCCACTTCAGTCATTTAAAAATACATCATGAATAATAATTTAACGCACACTCCCACACACATGTAACTTCCTTCCATTTTGTTCAGCTTTCAGCCACGTTTCTAACCCTCCTGAGAGTAGCAGGCTGTTGCTGTCTTGTTAAAATAACAGCAATAAAAGAAACACCAGTACAGATAAGATTCCTCTCCCTGCAGTGTGTACAGTTGAAGATTGACACACTATACACAGCTTAGGTAAAGAAAGAAAAAACACCGATGCTCTGTCCTCCTCTTGAACTCTCAGCCCCAAAAGCCCGTTTGAGAAAAGTCAACATGCACACCAGTTTGTGAAGACAAGACGCAGCTCATCTCGCCAGCCTGAGTGTTAAAAACTGCGTGCCTGGGATACACCTCGCTTCAGAAATGCATTGTAGGCGGTGAGCCTTGACATCCAAACTTTTCCAGAGAGTATTTTCAGCATTATACATAAGGGAAAAAACAGAGACACCCACATGCAAGGACTACACATGCACGTTGGCAATTCCCTCCTCCCGGGGCTGCGAAATAAGCCCTCCCGTCCCCTCGCTGGGTATCAAGCGTCCCTTTCGAAACTTGCTGGTACAGTCTCGCCCCGTTTACCGCTTCAATGCAGTGATTACCGTGAACGGCCCTCCTGCTGGAGAGCACCGTCCAAAATGGTCGAACACAGTTCAGCACCAGGGATGAGTGGACAGCTCCATCCTTGGAGACTCCCCGCCCCGCGGCTCTGGGAGAGATCTGGCCAGCCCGCAAGCCAAACAGCGGCAGCTCGTTTGCCAGGGCAGGATGCCTTACGAGAGCGCCGTTTCCGACCAAACCGCTCGCCTCTGGGCGCATATTCAACGCAAACCTCCTTAAACGGGCTCTATCTCCACCCCACCCCACCCCTGAACGCTAGCTCTCTCTCTCTCTTTCTCTCTCTCTCTTTCTCACACACACGTACACACAAGCATACACACGCTCCACACCACAACAGGAGCAAAACCTAGTGCTATCGCGGACGCTTTGTTGCTGCTTCTACACCTTTTGCAGCTTGTGGTGCCTGGAGCGACGCTCGGCATCAGCATTAACTACCTTTGTTCATCGAAAGCCATGTTGATTAGAATCTTCCTCCCTGCCTACCGTAATAACTGGAGGGACCGAGCCCTTCCAAACCTACGGATCAGAATACTAGAAAGCAAGGTGCTCCTTAAAATGCCAAATGTTTTTCTGTGCTGGGGGGTGGGTGGGGGACAGACCGCATGTAAAGGAAACGGTAAGCCGTAACGAGCGAGGAAGAGTATAGCTTTAAAGCAAGTGCCACTAAGCCAGACATAACAATGCTGTTAATACGAACCGGGAATACTATCACTTATATGAACTCTGAACTAAACGAGATGGGGTGGCAACGCATGGAGAGGGTTAACAACAGAAATGTTTATCTTGATTAAAGTGCTGCCTTCCTTTCGAAAGCCGAGAATCACTCCTCGCCACTTCCTCCCCATGCAGTTCCCAGAAATCCACCTCTGTTGAAGTGCTTACCCTTTAAATCCCGGTTTCAAGCCGAACTCCAACTGTGTGTAAAACCCAGGGAGTCATCTGATGAGCTAGGGAAACAGGCTCTGGGCAGCGGAAAGCGGCTTTTTTGCCCCCTTCTTCCCTCCTGGTGCCGGATTATAGTGTTAACAAGCCCTGGGAAAGGGACCTCGGCGCCTCTAGCTGGCTTTGTGTGTGCTCCGCTGCCTTCCCACCTCGGCGGATGCTGGTGCACTCCAAGTCCCCGGCGATCGCCTTTCAGATGCTGCGGGCTTCCAGAAAAGAAGTGATGGTGGGGGTGTGGGAGGGAGGGAGAGAAGAGGAGGGAGAGAGGGAGAGAGAGGGAGAGAGGGGAGAGGGGAAAAAAATCGCCTAATGCAATCAAATCGATCTGATCCACACCATCTGTCGCCTGCCACTACACACAAACGTTAAAATAAGGAAAAACGGGAGTCACTGACAGCTCAGGAAAGGCTGGTCTTGCCGAGTTCATTTTGAACAGCGCTTAATTGGGGGTGGCCAGCACACAGTCGCCCGAGCTGCTGTTAAGCCATCAAGCGCTAGATCCCAAACATGCTAATGGTAGATTAATTGAGGAAGATCTGACGTGTAGGCTTCAGAAGGCTCTTATTCATGACTTCCCAATGGGAAAGGACCGATGCTGGGTGGGATGATGGTAAACATGCAATCAAAAAAAAAAAAAAACTGCTAAGAAAAATGGCTCTGTGTTCCCAGCCCTTCTTTCTGATACCAAACATGTGCCGAGCAGAACCGTTTAGCAGGTTTGGGGGGGGGGGGAGGGAGATGTTCTTGACCAGAGCAAGCAATTCCCACAGCTTGCATTTTAAGAGGGACACATATTAATTCTATATGGAAAACAAGCCTTGAACATATGCTTGTTTCACAGTCTTAGTCTTTCAGGAGAAGTTAGGCACCTTCCTGTTCATATCTAGGATTATTATTAAAAAAAGAGAGAGGAGAGCAAAAAACCCCCAACCCTATACGATGTCAATGTGATCGCAGTACATCCTGATAATGTCTCTAAAATTTCAGCGCTGTTAATTTCATCATGATTGACACAAAGTCAGTTTAATACCAGCAACCCTTTGGACTCCCCCCCCCAGTGGGAATTATTTTTGAGAAAGACATTTCCGATCATTGAAATCTGGACATAGGCTGATTATATACGCCCCCCCCTTCTTGAGACCCAGACAAGGGAGGGGAGACACTCTCTCTCTCTCTCTCTCTCTCTCTCTCTCTCTCTCTCTCTGTGTGTGTGTGTGTGTGTGTGTGAGATAGAGAGAGAGAGAGAGAGAGAGAGAGAGAGAGAGAGAGAGAGAGAGAGAGAGAGAGAGAGAGCGCCCAACTGCATTTACTCCGTCTGCCAACAACCCCTTTCCCAAATGTGCTTGCAGGTTTTAGTCCGTACTGGCTAGTTGTTTAGATACATAGGAGGATGCCGAGTGAACAAACATCCCTTCTAATAAGCATAGTATTCATGGACGAGAGGGTTACATTTTCACAACCAGAGAACAAATTAAGCCGGGGTGGGTTTTTAATAGACTCATAGCGCAAATACATCTTCGTGTGAATGCGTTTCTGTGCAGGAAATGACAGAGTTGAAAATAACAAGCCAACGAACAGGTTGCTGTCCACATTCTTGGTGCTGAAAAAAAAAAAGAACCGATCTAAAAGCAGAGGTAATCTCTAGATTTTTTTTAAAAGCACCTTGTAAATTTCTTACCGAGAACTGGAACCTGCGTGTGTGTGTTGTCTCCTCCCTCTATAAAGTCTACACGCTTCTCTTGTCAATGGCTGATGCAATTAAGATTCTTGTCAGTTTCCATGCTTCCCTATTTGATTAGCAGAGAATTAAAAAGCCGGAGAAACATCCAAATGACCGACTTTTAATGTTCCAGTAAACAATTAAGTATTTAGGATAATTCTAGAGTTAACTGGACGTGTCTTCCGAAAGTTTGGGTTAATCTTTTTAGGACAAACCTAACGGTTATGAATTAGATTAGCCTTGGAAAATGTAGCCTAAAGACAAACGATTCAACCCCCCCTCTTTTGTTTCAATATCCATTAATTAAGCACTGCTGCCTACCTACGCAGCAATCCTGGGTCACAGCCACGTGTCTAAGCCTAATCTCCCCAGCTGCCTTTGTTATCATTCGTGTCCAACGATTGCCCTCTGCAGGTCAGCCTCTGAGTCCTCCCAGGCAAGCCTATTGCAAAAAAGGTATGGCAGGCGGACTGTTTTAGGCAGACAGGCAACTTTACGGAGGGATAAGATTGGGGTTCTAAATATTTATTTAGCGCTCTGTGTGTGTGTGATGTCCACCTCCCCCTTTCTCCCCTATTTTGAATTTAGTTTGGGCGTTTCGTTCAGCTTTGCCACGCCATTAGATTCCCCTGTTCAGAGTTCTCCCCTCCAGACCGGACCAGGAGAACCGCTTAGCCAGATCCTTTTGACATCTCTAGGTTAAATGGTGGCACTTAGACCCAACAAGGGTGTGAGCTTCTTCTTAGTCATCAGGAGGGAGATGTGATGGGAAGCCAAATCGTCAAAGGGGAGGTTAATGAGTCCAGGGTCAGTCTTAATGGAAAAGAATTCAAGGAGGTCAGCCAGGAAGGTAGCTCAAATCAGACTTCTCCTTTAGGATGCCCAACACAGTTGCACCTTAGCCATTTTTTGGTAGGCTCCACTAAAGCTGATGATGGAAAGAATTTTTCCTCCCTTGTAAGGTGGGCAATGGGAATTCTGGCTCTTGCTAGAGTCGAGCAGCTATCCGGGGATGGTCAGTATTCTGCCGTCATGAGTCCAGGGTGTGATAACATGTCTCTGCTCTTGAATCCTCTGAGAGGGAAGGAGAGATGAGCTGCAGAGGAGCACCAACCCAACAGGGGAAGAAAACCCCTTTACTTAATTGCCTCTCGGTAAGGATCGTTTTATATTTCTGTAGGGAGGATTGTAACTTTTGATTCTCTGTCAGGTATGATTCCCGCAGTGATAGTTGGCCGCACTTCATACAGCACAAGCGAAGAGTCGATCAATAATATGCAAAACGTCCTATTAGGAGATACTACGGCAGACTAATTATTAATCGCTCCCTTAAAGGTAAATGAAGAGTGCTTGATTTGTTCTGTTTTAAAAATATTAAAGAAAGAACCAGAGGAGTATTCATAACAAGTATGTGTGTGTGTGTGTGTCACACATTTTTTGTGTGTAGCTCATGAATCAACTATTTCTCAAGAGCTGGGTAGGAAGGAAAAAAGCACCAAAGTGCATTCATCCCCTATTCCAGTCAGTGGAAGGGTTGCCGTTGGGTTCAGTGGGATGAGGATTGCCTGTCACCACGCGACGGTCTTTTCAGGGACAGTCCCGAGCGAGTGACGTCATTGGACTTCGCACTGGGCGCCTCTCCACTCCGCGGAGTACGTGGGCGCCCTTCCCCTTGCCGAAGGTGGTGCCCTGATGTCCTGACGTGACCCCCACCAAGCGAAAGCACCGAGCTGAAGGGGTGCGCGAGAAAGGTCGCCGTTTGCCCTCCCCCTCCCCCTCTGTGTGCCGCTGCTTGGTGGCTGGAAGGGCAGCTGACTCGCAGGGCGCCGCTCGGTTTCCTTTGCTGTGTTTTTTTAGGCAGCCGGATCGGGTTGGTGCTGTATTTTGGGCCGCGCTGACTACACCCTTCTGGGTGTCCCAAAGCCTGGTGCTGCTGCCCAGGGTCTTTTTCTGTCTGTCTGGGAGCTGCGAATCCGCCGTTTGTAGAGGGGTCTGTCCCCTTGGAAGAGAGAAATGCGCGAAATACAGCCCCCGGAATGCAGCTCTCCGCTCCGCAGGGATGGAACCCTGGACTGGCGGGAGGCGGGAGGGAGAACTGCCCCTCGAAGGGCAGAGGCGCCTCTGTCGGCGGGTTGGTTGGGGCTCCAGCGTGCGTCCGAAAGAGAGGCCTCCTCCCCTGGCTCCTGGCCACGTTTCAGCGGGGCAGAGCAGCCCTCGCCCTGCCCGCGTCTTCCCCCGAGGCCCTTTCCCGATCGAGGGAGGCACCAGACCGCAAGCCAGGCCAGCCATGGGGGCCGGTCTCCGGGAGCCCGCGAGCACAGCTCTGAGGCCGAGACTCAACGAGCCCGGAGAGGCCAGCTGCCCTCCCCGCGAGAGCCGCCCAGCCAGAGCAGAGCCGACGGCTTCTCATTGCCAGGCAGCTCACGGAGGAGCAGCAGCCAAGGGGCGGCGGCGGCAGCGGCAGCGGCAGCGGCAGCAGCAGCAGAGGGGAAAGGCCAGGGCCGCAGCCGCCAGAGCCCCCCGCCTTCTCTCTCTCCCCCTCCCTCTCTCGGCCGGCCGATCGCTCCTCCCCGTCGGTTCCCAATCTGCCTAGGAGAGCCTCTCCAGTTTCGAGGCTGCAAGGGCTGCCGCGGATTTCGAAGGCCACAATCCAGATCAAGCCACGCTCTGGCCTCTGTCTGAGTCAATTGCCAGCTCCTGGCTGGGAAATTCCTGGCGATTTCGGGGGTGGAGCCTGGGGATAATGCCAGAGAAGCCACCGTCCAAAGCAGCCATTTTCTCCAGGGGAACTGAGCCCTGTAGCTGTAATTCTGGGCGGTCTGGAGGCTGGCAACCCTACGAGTCCAGACGAAGGCGTGGGAGTTGCTCTCCGCCAGGGCGAGAATGCTGGTGACCCCCACCCTGCTAGGAACGGGGCCTCAGGATGCGTTTCCCCAGCAGGCGCCACCCGTTTTATTTAATTTTATTTATTTAGGACATTTTTCACCCTTTTTGAGAATAAGAATAAAAAGGGAGCTTCACCCTTCACCTCTTGTTTCCAGGACGTAATGCTTGCCCAACGGGCACCTCGTTTTTTGTTTTTGTTTTTAAAAAGGAACGATCTCGCAGTCCCCATGAAATTGAACATAGACGCCGGATCAGCCAGCAGGAGGCAAATGCGCACATTCACGTTTCGATGGCGCGTCTACACCGACGCGTGCTTGTGGCTGGACAGAGGGACCCCGCGCATGCGCATCGAGGCCTAATCATTGCTTCATGACAAAGGTCTTCCCCTTGGCAAAGCGAGTAGTAGCCGGCTTACAGAAGACTCGGAGAAAACCAAAACCTCCGAATATGTGGCGCTGGTAAACCTCCACCATCAGCCCACACACCCAGATTCGGATGGCTAGGCACTGAGTGGCATATACACGCCCACACACCTTTAGATGGCAATACACAATTTGTATACGCCGTCCGTAGACATGCCCTACCGCAAACGCAGCAGCATTTTTTGCTGGCGGGGGGAGTCTTTCTCTGGAGCCTCTGTATCCAAAAGGTCGTCTGAGTCATAGGGAATGGGAAGAGGTTACCTTACTTGCTCCTTGTAAAATTACCGCTTGGGGGGGGGATCTCGTTGGGTAGCGGTAATCTCCCCCCTCCCCTCTGTAGGCTTTTTTTTTTTCTTGGCAGGGGACGAGGATTTCAGTGCGGCCTTCCTGACAGCGCAAAAAGACAGCCCCCCAGTGTACCAGATTAGAGCCCAAACGGAACCGGCATTAGGCAGAGCGAAAGAGCCCCCTGCTGGTCAGACGGCGAAAAGCTTCGCGGCGAAGCTTGCTTACAAAAGAGTCAGGGCGGGCCTCAGAGTGGCTGGAGTCGAGACACTCTGTCTTAAGACGCTGGGCTGGGACTCGCCAGGCTCTTTTGGGGCATCAGGGGCGGGCTTATGCTTGGTTTGGTTTGTTGTTGTTTTTTTTTGTCCCGAAGCATTTCTTGTTGAAACAGAAGCTGATTAATAACAGGTCGATTTTTCTCAGAAATCCTAGATTTCTGCTGTTCGTTTGCAAACCTTGGCCACGAAGAGGGGGGAAATGGAGGCTGGTGCCTTTTGATGCTATGATTCATCCCATAGCTCGAGGTAAGGAAGTACATAAAGCGCTGCCCTCTCCAACCGGAAATCCTGCGTTCTGTTTTTCAGAAATGACATATTCCAGAATCCCCTTTCCAGCCGGCAAGTCTGTATTTTGTATGGAGGAGAGAAGAGGTTGTATTAGTTATATGCCAAATGCTCAGCGTTTATTATAGTGGACATAATTCTCTCTCTCTCTCTCTCTCTCTCTCACACACACACACACACACACACACAGAGAGAGAGAGAGAGAGAGAGAGAGAGAGAGAGAGAGAGAGAGAGAGAGAGAGAGAGAGAGAGAGAGAGCGGAGGCGGAGGTAGAGGCAGGAGACATTGTTTAATGCAATATTTACAGGGTTTTTCTTTAGTTTCTAAAGTTCCTTTAATTTAAAAAAATCCATATATTTGGGAAGTAAATCATTACTTGGGATATTTATATTTTAATCTAATTTATGATCTGCCTTGGGGACAAGCGGGTGCAAAGGTGGCATATAAATACTGTTATTCTAAAAGTAGGTGAATAAATATTTCCTGCATTCTGTGCCACTATTGATCTTGATTCTGGAAAATCTCCCTGTGCTAAGTTCCACTCCTCCTCAATTCTGCCTTAAATAGGATGATTTCTAAATTTAATTCCAGAACTGGCACATGCACAATTATCCTGCAGCATCCTTCAATTAATTTGTATCTCCCTCCCTGCCCTGAACTTTAATGATGCTCACACATGCATTGATAAAATGCTACTCAAAAAGCAATACTGGGTGCACAGATCTTATTTTTGCATGTGCAGTATTTTGCATTCCTGTACATTGGTAAAATACAGAAAGAATCTTGTTGCAGTCATCATGTACAGACAGATCAAGGTTTTTGTTTTGTTTTTTGCAGTGCCCTTTGCACCTGTCCATTGGTAAGGTAGAGGAGAGGGGAAAACATGAAAGCTGTGCAGGCAGCACATACATGGTACCCTACAACATTCAGAGATAAAGGCAAAGAGGCAAAGAATTCCAAACTCATCCAGTCCAGTTCAGAGGCAAGATGGGAGTGATCTGAAACTCCCAAATCTGAAGAGAGATTCCAATGAGAATGGCTGGAATCATCACAGATAGTTCTGTCTCTCCCAGTCAAAGGAGTTGACCAAAGACATCCTTTCAGAGTGTTTTACACATGAGAATTCAGCCCTGAGGCACAATGAAAAGAATAGGGCTCCAAATGCCACAGGGCACTATCTCCTGTTCTCTCTTTAAATCCCTCCTTGACCCTAGCCTTTAGCACCTAAGTCTTCTATCACCAAGGAAAGTGCCTAAATAAAAGGGTCATTACCCTTGTGTGAATTGTCTCCCTGTTTAATTTTGCTTCTCTGTGTGTGTGTGTGTATGTGCTTTGAAAAACCGATTATAAATTCTTTCTGGTGGAGGCATGTTCCATGTAGATCAGTGGTACTGCTGGTGGCAGTGTCAAATCACAGCTGACATGGCAACCCTGTAGGGTCTTCAAGGCAAGAGATGAACGAGAGGTGGTTTGCCATTGCCTGCCTCTGTGTCATGACCCTGGACTCCTTTGGTGGTCTCCAGGCACTAATCATGACTGACCCTGCTTCCCTTCTGAGATCTGATGAGATCAGGCTAGCCTGGGCCATCCAGGTCAGGGCTTGGTGGTGCTGCATAATAATAATTGGGGACTGCCGTGTTTAGCTGCTTAATTTTTTTTTTAATGAATCTATTATGAGCATTTTGAGCTACTAAAAAGTTGGAAGGAAGGTCAAACGGCAGAGAAAGATGGAAGAAAGGAAGCTTGATAGAGAAGAGACTTTGATGTTCATTTTAGATTTCTCTTCATTATCCTTTTTCATCCATTGCTTTTTACGAACCACCTCTGGTTTCTTATTGAACTTTCTATGTTGGTTCACACAGAAAGTGTGTTCCCACTGCTAAAACTGTGCCCAGCAGCATAGAATAAGCTATATATGGGTCAAACCCCATGTTTCCAATGCAGCCATTAATCTACCCATAGCTAAGGCTTCTGTGAAGTCCCCTTACAGTATTCAGCCCCAAGCAGAAGCCCAGAGGGGCTCCTATAGTCTGCAGAGGCATAGTCTCTTAATGGCTTCAAAGCTATGAGGGATACAGTGAGCAAAAACCCCTTCTGGGTTTAACCCTGAGCCAGGCAATTGGCTTTGAATGGCAAACACTATTATCCTAGCAAAGATTAAGAGAAGCTTCTCTTTTAGAAATGGTTACTTCTCGAACAAAACCAGATCTGGAGTTTGCATTGATGTGACTCAAGGGACTGTTGTGGCTGGTGCCTGTGGCTGTTTACCAAAATTCTCGTGTGCATAGGTGCAAAAGCAAAGAGAATCAGAGGCATGAGTTGAGGAAATGTGGCTGTGACTCAGAATCCCTGTCTCCACCAACCTTTTCCCTGGGAAGAGTCTTTGAGTCCAATCCATGTGAATGTGTTCTTGAATCTAGCACACCCTGCTTGTATTTGAGATTGGAGGTTTCCAAGAGGATGTGCTGGAGTGTCACAGTTGTTCTCTTAAGATATGAAAATATTCATGCCAGAGAGAGAGTTGATGTAGCAAACTATGCACCTGCCCTCATCCCTCCGCTTGTTAGCCAGTGTACAATAATATTGCCTTATTTAGTTATGGTAGAGATGACTGTGTAAAGCATATGGAGCACTGGCAGTGCAATCCTAAGCATTGACTTCAGTGGACTCTGCTTCAAATTGTACTGTGAAGTTCTCTGTTTTAGGAAAGCCATGATAGTGATACTGGATTTCTCACATGTGTGGCTGGTTCATCCTTTATTGGCTGCTGTACTAAGCGATGGGTCATCGCAGCTTGGTCACCATTAAACAATGTTATTTCACCCCAAATCCACTCAAACATCATGTTTTCCAATGGAGCCATTTCCCACTGTTATTTGTAACCTGGTCCATGGACTGAACCTGCACTCTTCTCTGAAAGGCAGAGGAGCAGGCATTCCATGCTCCCAACATGGAGATAACAACGAATTAATCAGCTGCACCTCACTGATGACTGGCTGAATGAATCGAATGACTGATGAGTTCATGCAATATCCTCCTACTTCTCGGAACAAGAATAGAATATCCATGGGACTGGCTGCCAGAATGGTGAATCCACTTCATGTGTGAAGTCACTTGCATGTTGGTCAGGAAGAAGGTACTCAGTACTCTACTGTGTAGTGGGGAGTGACAGTTTAGGTAATAAATATGATGGGATGTGGTGGAACTGTGAGTGATCAGGTAATGTGTATGCTAAAGTGAACCAGCCCTGATATTAGCTCAGACAAGATCTGTCAGAAGCTGGAAATCAGAAAGTTTATGATAAATGGTGGACTATAATACACCACACTTCTATTAGTCGGGGGTGGACTGGGAAGTTAAAGTGTCCAGGAAACAAGCCAAGCCAAGCCAAGCAACTCCTGTGGTGCTGTGAGCCCCCACTCAGCTCAGACCCAGCCAGCTCTACCAGTTATGGGTGCTGCTGACTCACTCATTGCTTCCTCCTTTACCAGGATCTTCTAGCTACTGGCAGCAGAGCAGGAGGGAGCAGCTGGTGAGCTGGCATCATTCATCAGCACCACTGAACAGTCCATGCCTGGGGGGAGCTCCTCAAGCACTGGCAGAGCTGCTTGACCTTGACTCTGCTTGCTCCTGGCTGCCAGTGCCCCTCCGGGAAGTTTTCCAGGAAGTTAAGTGACCAGTCCACTGCTGCTTTTAGTAGTTCCTCAGGGTGCGTGCTCAGGATCACTCAGCACTGATTAATTACCATTTAGCACACTTTAAGTAGCTTGTTGTTCTCACAATGAGAATGGGTGAAGAAACGTACAATGATGCCTTTTTATGTGAATGAAATGGACTCTCACATCTTCACTACTGACCAGTGGCAGTTACTTTGAATTAATGAATGTATGTGAGCTGTAGTTTGGAATTACAGAATGGGTGATAGAAGACCTGTATCTTCCTTGTAAAGTAGTAAACTACACAATAGTAAAAAGGTCAGGTTTTTTCCAAGTGGCAAATGATGAATTATTAAAGCAGCACACGAAAAAAGGGTAGGTCTTCAATCCTAAGGCTCCCAGCCCTGTTCACATGTTATAGTGAATGCACATATATCCTGCATGTATGTGCATACATCTGTTTGTAAGAGAGCCAACAGATATTCACTTTACAAATAAAACTGGGACCAGTACCTGCATAAGCTTCTGGTTTCAATCACATGCTCAGGTATACATACATTGAATGGAACATGATACTTTTTTGTGTCTTTTTAGTTCCTAGGCATTTTGGATAACTCTTTTAATTTGATCATTTTTTCATACATATGGACTATGTATTATTACACAAGCTCTGTCTGAAATCAACTTGATTGGCAGAATTATCACCAAGGGAAGAGTTGTAGTGGCCCAAAGCATGAGATATATCTGAAGAGAAATTAACATGAGAAGATGACTACAAGGTTAAGAAAGGCATGATGGTTGCGGTTTCTAAAATTGCCTAATGAAAAATACATCCTGTTTTGGGTGGGCAGAAGGCATGCAGGATATTACCCCAAATCACTACAGGATCATTTTGGAGTAATGTGAGTGGTCATCAGCAGGTGAGACAGAGCATATGCAGTCAGGTACCTTGAGAGTATTAACAGCATAGCAAACAGCAGGCAATAAATGGTATGAGGGAGGATCTTCAGGACCAGGGACAGCTCTAGGATATCAGAGCTATTACTCCATTTAGCAGCAAAGGTCATTTGTGCTTTTAAGTATTCTTGGGTCTTCCATAGGCTTCACCTCATTTGACAACTAAAAGCAGTTTAAATTCACGGTGTATTAGTTTGGATCCTTTCACTAGCAACTTGTAGTTTTGAATTTTGCCATCTCAAATTAATGGGGCTCACATTAGACCAAATAGCTTTGGGCAGTTAGGGCACTGATAGAGAAGGGAGTGCGACCTCCCCACTGGAAAGCACTGCATGACTGGCCTAAAGGTCAGAGCTTGGCAGTACATTCCTTCCTCAGGAAGATCTGAAAGTTTCCCTTCTTGGAATATGTTTCACATGGAATTGGGGATTTTGAGATTTCCAAGGCAAGCTCTTGAGGACATTGTGTGAAGACCAGGGTAAAAGAGATGGATTTATCTTTTTTTATTTTTTTAAAGTAATTCAGCAGAGGGACAGGAAGATTTACCTCCAGGCATGTTCAGATAATAGATGGCAAATTTCATTGCCTCTTAAACACAGGAATAAATCAGATTAAAAACATGAATTGAGGAAATGTTTTGCAAAAGTCTCCAATTTTAAGTGGTCTCAGGGGAAACACAGGCCCGACTGTATTCTACGATGAATGAATGGATTGTTGGGAATACCATTGTTTAAGCTGGGAATCTGAGGCTGCCCTGGGAAGGATTGCTGACCACTTTGTTACAGGAACTTGTCCATAGAATTGAGACCCAAGGCTAAATATTACAGCCTTCACCATCTGGCTAGCTAGAAACTGGCAACACATTCCTGGGAGGGGGTCTTTTGAAAATGTTCCCTAGGAAGAATCTGTGATAATAGGTGGATACACTGGATTTAGAAGCTGCAATGTGTGCTTTCTTCCATTCTGCCTGTTTTCATTTGACCATAATTTCTGGTCATGATTCTTCTGTTCTTGCCCTAGAGGACTTCTGTTTGGGTTCAGCATTCTTAGAGGCCATTCTTTGGCTTTAATTTTTCCCAGAAGTAATGAATTCTTCCTTAAAAGCATCTTGGAACATGAACAGTGTAAAGGCAGCTGTATTTACTATTATCTACAATAAATTGGCCCTTGGACTGTGATTGAAATGGAATGAAAAGATCAGACTTTTATTCTGCATATTTCTTTCCATCTTCATAATATTTTTGAGGACCATATCATCAAAAACACAAAACATTTGTCACCAGAGGAAGATTCTTTTGACAACTTTAATGCATTAAAAAATCTCAGAAGGAGACTGGAGAGTTGTATAGATTTTGATGTTGTAAATACTCCCACCATTGCCTGTCTCTGTTTGCATGATATTAACATTCAACTTCTAGTTAAACAAAGTGTCTTGCAAGTTAAATATGCTCTTACACTGCAACATGGGCAGCCTGTTCCTCAGGAATAAGTCCCATGGAGCTCCAAAGTAAGCCTGCAGAGGTATGGAGCATTAGGATATGTTTGCTCCTATGCTCTCAAGTTATTTATTTATTTAACTTCATTTATATTCCACCTTTTCCGCCAATGCGGACCCTCAGTGGCTCACATAATTCTCTCTTTCATGTTATCTTCACAACAACTATGTGAGGTAGGTAGGCTGACAATATATGACTAGACCAGGAGCACCTAGCAAGCTTCCTTGGCAGAGTGGGGATCTGAACCTGGGTCTCCCAGATCCTAGCCCAATACTCTAATCTTGACACCACTGTGGTTCTCAGTACTTCCAGTAGTTTTACTCCAGTAGTACCTTCAGCAATAAAGTACTTCATCTTGGGCCGAGGACAGACTGGCAATTTGCCGCGGGATGGGACCCGGGCTGACAGCGACTCAATATCGGAGTAAATGGAACGTTCACACAGGCACATCTGCCTGGCGTCCCCCACCCGGAGCTTACCGGAGCCCTCGCGCTTCAGAGCCGGTTTAAAAAAACACCTGATAAAAGCCGTCGCAAATCGTGAAAGCCTGCGTTCGTCGCGCGTTTCCCTGCTTCCGGGGAGTCTGAACGCGCAGCCGAAAAGCCGGGAGCAACCCGCGTTGGGCATGAGGCAGCAGCGGCGTGATTGGCTGAGCTCCGCTCCACTGCCCAATGCGGTGCCGCCGTTGCAGGGCAAAAAAAAATTGCCGAAATGCGCTTATGCGCATGACCGCATGAGCGCTCATGCGCTCATGCGCACATACGCCCACAGCCGAAATAATGGGGGAACAGCGAATATAGCGCGCCTCCGGCGCGGCAGTCTGAACGGTCCCACGCGCCTCCGTCCCGTTTCTTCCGGCAGAGGCCCCCACTGTGTGGATGGGAAAACCCGGTATCGTTTACTCCGGGTTTTTTTTGCCACGACTCGATACCGGGGCAAATTGCCAGTCTGTCCTGGGCCTTGGTAAGTACTTGGTAACCATCCAGAGCACACAGAAGCAATTTACTTTTCACTGCATTTGTGGTACAGACACTACAGAAGTACTTTGTTGCTGAAGTTAATGCTGGAGTCAAGTACAGCAGTCGGGAACACAGGCTTGAATGCCATTTGGGAACATTCTCAAAGAGATGCTGTGGCTGGCATTTTAATTCTGGTCTGAGGACTCCATCAATATATGACCACACCCTGCTTGTTCCCTTTTGACCTGGGCTCTTCGTGGTCAAAGGGGGCCACAGTGGCTCAGAGGTTAAGATGCTGAGCTGCAGACTGGAAGGTCAGTAGCTTGGCAGTTTGAGACCCTAGTGGTCAAAACATAACATATAGCATATCTGGGGAAAACGTTCAGTTATTGAACTGGAACAAGCAAGCCCTTCTGTCCTCTAGTGTTCCTAGAGTTCTCTTCAAAATATGGATATGTATTGGTGTGTCCTGAAGAGTCAGAAAAAGCAGATTGGGACACTTGGTTGACATACCTCTCATTATCTTACCCCAGAACTATGACAATGAATGACAAGAGTCCTCAGAGAGATTTGAAGGCATGATAAAGACAGCATGGCTTCCCAGAAATGCCAAATTTAGTTCCTAATAGCTACATGCCTTCTTACATGCATCTTAATAATTTGACATTTATAATTCAGTGTGTTGTTGCATTCTTTATCACTTTCTTACTGTCAGCTTCTTCTTCGCACTTGGAAATAAATGTCCTTCTTAATTATCATATTCATTTGAACTCTCAACAACTACAACAACAAAAATTCTGCTTCTGATAGTCCCCTCGTTTTTTGTTTTTTTTAAAATGAAAATCTAAGGTAGGAAAACATTGGTGCTTGGTACTCATCCATTAAAAATTCACCTCACACAATACCTTTAAGTGATTTTGTTTAACTTTCAGCTAACTGCTAACAAGCTTGTTAATCAAGCATGCCACGAGTTTGAATCTTGTTTTCCTTTATTAGCGGTTGAGTGCATGATTCCATGGACCAACTCTGAGCCAAATTTCTTCCATTGCAGCAGTCTGCAAGCTTGCTAGAGTGAGTGCACCTTTGGAAATAATTTACATAATTTATTCATTGATCTGCAGTGCAATCCAGAGCAAAGTTACACCATTCGAAGCCTGCTGAGATTAGTGGGTTTAAGAGGGTGTAAGTCTGCTTAGGATCCCACTGTTCAAGTATTTTTTGCTGCATTCCTATCAGAAAGGACCCCAATAAGCTCACAACAAGAAGAAAACACGTTAAATTATAACAATCTATCCTACTGGGACAGTGTCAGAATTATAAAAAGGAGATGTCACAGTGGGCAAGCAGCTTCAAACATCTTCCTAAATAGCTCAGTACTACATCCCTTTCTGAAGCATATGAAGGTGGATGCCTTCATAACATCCTCTGGAAGACCATTCCATATCACAAGGGCCACCACTGGAAAGGCTTGAGAGTGAGCCATGTAATTTCTTACATGTCTACAGGACAGAATGAAAAGAAGGCAATGCTGGGATGATCAAGGATGAGGGATTATGAAGGGATAGGCTGTCCTTTTACACAATCTGGGGCCCCATGAGGAATTAGCGGGGGGTGATAAGAGTGCCACAGCACAAGATAACTGAGCACTGGCGGTAGATGAGCCTCCTCCTTCCATCTGTCTTGTGTTTTTAACAGATGCTCAGCTGCCCTCAAAATGTCATGCTTGCCCTGAGCTCCTTGAAGGACTGGCAAGATAAAATAATTTCCATCCATCCATCTGTCCATTTGTCTGTCCTTCTGTCTAAATCTACCTACCTACCACCCTGCCTACTTATTTACCTATCTGGAAAAAGCCTGGGTGCAAGGAAAGTATACACAGGAGCCTAGCATATGACTGACATGTAAATAAGTGTTTTAATATCCAAGGATTTCAACTGTGGCTGCCAAAATTAGTCAATATTCTTTAAAACAAAAACAAAAAAATATTAAGCAATTGTGACTTTGAGCTTCTTTGTGCTTGCTGCTCTTTACACACAGTTCAACTTGCAGCCCCAAATGAGAATGCTTCTTGGTCTGCTACATTTATCTCCAGGCATGATTTATATGTTCTATTTTCTCCAAATCAGTGATGGGAATGCATTCTTGAGGAATAAAAATAAATATGAGACAACTACACCCCATTAAACATTTTATCTGCTTGTAGAATTGGGAAGCAGGGGATTTCGTAGTGTCACACTTCTCAGAAGATTTGCAAAAAAAATATAAAACACTTGGAATCGTTTCAATGTATTCCAAAGCACTGCCAGCTAAATTACATGAATATGAAATGTTGCCTCCGACCTGCATGGCAACAACTTCTTCCACTTGTCACAGGTGGCAATAGCTAGAGAATAGATGGGTTTGTGCTAATGCAAAGCTGGACAGAAAGCCAGTTTCAGTGGTAGTTTTGCTGGCATAAAGACTGCCAACTTCAGTGTACAATTTTTGCACAGTAAACCAAATGGGTATCACAAGCAGGGATTCCAGAATCCAGGCACTTAAAACTCTAAGCTTGGCAACTGGCTAGATCCTGCATTGTCAAGAGAGCAAAGAAGAATGTCTTTTCTAGCTCCTATAAAAACTTGAGATCTCCTGAGGGGTTGCCATATTTTTGCAAACCCCAGCTGCTATATAAAGCCACAAGAACAAAGTCTCTTTATGTACCTGCTGACAGGAAGGGCAGACGGGGTGGAAGACAGAGCCAAAAGTAGTTTTTGCCCTACCCTCCTAGTAATAAGCAGTATGTTTGCCCTTCATAGTATTGGGGTAGATGCGTTGCTTGTATTTGCTGGCAGACAAACGGTCTGCACAGAGTGTGGTGGATAAAGGCAGAGGGCTTTGCTCCCTCTACCAGTCATAGGCAGCTTTCCTGTTTTGCAAAAAGTCAGGGGCTTAAAATGCAAGGATGGAGACAGAGCAGAAGGCTTACCCTGGCAATAGGCAGGGCACCTGTCCTACAGGTGACAAAGGGAAAGTTAAATTCCCTTGACTAAACAGGACTTATCATGGTATCAAGAGGTGGGGGGATCCCTGACTGGGAGACACTGCTGTGGAAGAGGAAGGTTACTGCTCATTCAGGTGGCTGCCATGAGGGACTGCCCCTTTAAGAAGCTGCTGCCCACGTGACAGCTGATTGGCAATATCTCCAGGGGAAGTTGGAGGGGGGCAGATATGTCAACAGTCAAAGCAGCTCTTGATCTCTCAAAAGGGTATTTCTGTTTGTGAGAGACCCAAGACTGGCTGATAGGCTTATGCAAGTTGCTGTGCTGCCAGTGTGGAGGTCCTTGCTTGCCCAATCCAGGCAGTGCAGGAACAGAGCCCATGAGAGGAGGAGGAATCAGATTCTCTTAGCCCCCTCTCCTTCATCTCCAAGACCAATCAGATGGTGCAATAAGGCAGAGGAGATAGGGAGAGTGGGACTAGAGCCCCCTCCACATGCTTTACAATGAATGCTCTCTGCTGGTTCACATATAGAGCTTAATAGGTAGGAGTGGGGAGCAAAGACTTATGCTTTACCTGCCAAGAGCTATCTCACACACCCCCAATATAAAATCACATACCATGTGAGAGATCTGTTGTAAGGGAGAATCAGATCTCTGTGTATGGAAAGGAACAGATACCGGAAGATCTGAGATCCCTTAGGCTGCAGTCACACATAACTTTAGATCCGACATAGGTGCAAATGCCTGACGGATCTAAAGGGCATGATCAGACAGCAACATCTGGGAAGTGTCCCACAGTAATTGGCAACCTGTGCTGCTCTGCTATGGAAGTGGAGTTAAAAGGCACTGGGAAAAGTCCGGTAATAAACGGGTTCCAATGGGCCATGGACACACTTTCCCCTGTCTGATCATGCAGGCATGCTCTCATGCCATTGGGGTGGTCTGATCAGGCCATCCTGGCTTGGTGTCATTCCCCCCCCCACTCGCAGTATGAGCATCATCACATACTCCATAGGGGACCCTCAGTGCAGAGGTGCTATTCCTTGTTTATGCGCATGGGAATCAAATGCCCAAAACCTGCCCAACTCACCCGCAGTTGCATCTGATCACACAGTGATGGGCTGTGCCCACAGCTACAAAGGGCTGTGTGATCTTGCAACTGCTTGTCAAATTCCTCCAGAGGCAATAGCCTTGCTTCCCCTCCACTTCAAATGGCTTGTGTGACTGCAGCCTTAGAGACTTTATTTTTTAATTTTGTTTACAAACAGCTGCAGTGTGTGGCTGGCTGTGATCTGGGAATAAAGATATGCTTTTTTTTTATAAAAAGGTCAGACTTGCTGATGCACACGCGTACAACTTGACATTTCATGTGCAAAATGGGGACTGATCTATTTTAAAATCTAACTGGACTATGTGAGGGAGGGAGGCTAAAACCTGCCTCATCCCCTGTCTTAATCTGGGTTTTGAAGCATTTTCCTCCTAGCCAGGCTCCAGTACTGGGGTCGGGGTGGGAGAAAAACTGGAGCAGAGCAAGGAAGTGGTGAGATTTAGGTGTCCTCACTCAAACACATGATCCTTGTTTTTTTAAAAAATAGACCCCCCCATCCCCACTGCAGGTTCTTGAGAAATGAGAAACAATCTTATGTGCCTATTCATGCCTAACTTCACCTGCTAAACAAGTGAGAATTTTTGTTGTTGCTAAAATGGTGATATTTCTTCCAAACTGTTTAAAATTTGGCAGGGGAGATTCTTTTGTTGAGGATACAATTCCTGAGAATCATATTGCAGTTGAGTAGGAAACAACAAACTTCAGATGGGACTGAATCCAAAAGAAAGTAATGAATACTTGAATAAGGAATCTAAATGGTTTTAATAAAAAATACAAAATAATAAACAACAAAATGAACAAAACAACTGGAATAAAACTGGTTTCTTTTCCAAGCCACATTCATACATAGAGTGATAGCATGTGTAGCCCTCAGAGGACAGAGGAAAAAGATTTGCTTATACTTGCTGGCAGACATGTAGTACTGGAGGATAAAAGTTTTGCCCGCCCTGCCCTTTTAAGCTCCTTCTAGGAGGTTTTCAGTTCAATAGATAGTTGTGTGCTTAGACTCCACCATACTGTACCATTTCCCTCAAGGTATTTATGGAATGTAAGGGGACCATTACCCCCCCCTTACTTTTTTTCTTCATCAATAAGATCCTTTAATCAAAAGTTTTGAACAAAACTCAATCACCGCCTCCTTTTTGCCCATCTGGATGTGATTATTCCTCAGGAATTCTTATATTTGTGGCCAGCTCACAGACTTTAGACAATTAGTGACTTTTCTTGACAACCTCTGAATCCAGATGCTAGGTAGAAAACGGTAGTTTCCCTTCATATCTTGCATTAGAGCCTCCCAGAAGCAGCTGTTTTTTTACTGCTGAAAACAGAATCTGGGACGAGATGGACCTTTGGTCTTATCCCGCAGGCCTCTTGTGTTCTTAAATAATTAAATTTGCCCTATGTACTAGGTTGGAATGCCAAAAGCACAAATCCCTTTGCTTAATACTGGATCAGTGGTTGACCTCTGTTGATAACATTGTTACAGCTATTACAAGATATAGAGGAGGGAATCTCAATGAAGGCCCTTTAAAATGCATTGCTTTTTGCAGTTTAATCTCAACAGTACCCAAGCATAGTTTAAACTTTACTGAAAATTTTCACCCCCCTGTTGAGGATTTTGTCCCTCTACTGAAATGCCCCCCATCTCAAATGGCACATCTAGTTCTTGTATTGCCTTCTCCTCAGCCATCTTATCTAAGATGTGCAACGTTAGATGGGCTAATCCACAGAGCAGCTTCTTAATGAGAGAGTACATGCTGCTTCTGTTCCAGGAGCCAAGAGAAGCAGTAGTAACAGCAAAAGATTGGTTCCACCCCCTTGCATATTACAAGTTACTCCCTCAGATTTTTAAATACACTGTTTCTGTCCTGCTCCTGACCCACCCCATGGGAATCATTGGCTGCTTTCTTTTCTCCAAAACTGAAATGTTATTATAGAAAGTTCAGATAAATTGTGTTTGCTGAATTCCATAGATTTCCTTGTTGTCCTTCCATCTTTTTAAAGCTTTGATTTATGGTGATTGTTACATTTTCAATCATAGCAACAGACCAATTTCACACTAGTGCTTTTTACCAAAATTTATATAATTCATTTTCTCTGATAAATTAACACCATTTTCTGCCAAGATAAGTGGTCAGAACTGATACTATGGCTGCCATGGGAGATTGGCTGTTTTGCATTGACAGAGTTTAGCTTCAGGTTTTTTTTTAAAAAAAAAACCCTAAGAGGTTCCTCCCTGTGTAGTCACAGGGAGAAGTGGTCAGTCTTCCATAAGGAAGTCCCATCTATGGCCAAAACAAGTGTATATGGCTGTAATGCACCTGCCTGTGAACTCAAAATACTGAACTTGTCCCAGGATGAGCATGTAGTGAGTAATCTGTTATTTTCAAGACCCTTTGGATTTAACCCTAAGACTCAAGAAGCAAGCAGACACCAGGAGACCCACTGGTAAGTACCACATTGTAGATTGCTGTGTTATAGCTAATCACAGAGACTGGGAAATTCAAACTCACAAGAAGGCTATGCAAAGCTGCAATTCCAAGCATACCTACCCAGGAGTAAACTCCATTGAACATAATGGGACCTACTTCTGCATAGGCATGCATTAGATTACTCTTTGCTGTTGTTTGCAAGCATAATAATATCAGGTGATATTTGGCAGCATCTAGTATGCATATAACTTTTTAAAAAATGCCACTACATGCAGAAGCAGGATTGCTTTTCTTCTGAAGCAAAGACTGCAATGCTATGCACAGTTACCTAGGAGTAAGCCCTATGGAGTTCAGTGGGACTTATCACTGAATAAACATGTATAGGATTAACTGTATAGCCACAGTCAGCAGCACACTTATTTAGAAATAAGTCCCTTTGAGTAACTGTTCCAGGGTTACCCAGCGTCTTTCATGGAAAGCAAGGACTTGAACCAGGATTTACCCAGGTCTAGTCCGATGCTGTAATCATTGTACCATATTAGTTTTTGGTACTTCTTGTTGTAATCCCCTCCTCGCAGTTCTGCCAGTTTGGTGTAGTAGTTAAGAGCACAGACTCTAATCTGGGAGAACTGGGTTTGATTCCCCACTCCTCCACATGCAGTTGCTGGTGTGCCATTGGGACAGTTACAAGTTCTTTCAGAGCTGTTCTCTCACGAACAGTTCTTGAAAGAGCTCTCTCAGCCCCACCTACCTCACAGGGTGTCTTTTGTGGGGAGGGGAAGGGAAAGGAGATTGTAAGCCGCTCTGAGACTCCTTTAGGTAGTGAACGGTGGGGTATAGATCCCATTTCTTCTCCTCCTGCTCCTCCTTCTCCTCCTCTTCTTCATCATCATCATCTTCTTCTTCTTCCATGGAAGTTGTTTCTTCATGTTGTATTTCCATTGGCTTTAGTCAAACATACATTTCCACCAGTAACCCTCTCCCCTCCTTCCCATTGGGATAAAATTTTCAATGAATTCCCCTCCTTCAAGGAACTTTACTTGCTCAATTGCCGACAAAGTGTTCCCATTTTATGTGAATAGGTTTTTTTTTATAGTTCTCAATAGTTTTCTGAACCCAAATAATTTCCATGGTAATTGTCAGAAAGATCCAGAATTGGACTGGGAAGCTTATTCTCAGTTCTCTGGCTGCAGCTTGTTAGTGTTTCCTGCAAAAAGGGGTGGGGTGGAGAGGTAGGTCTCCCACCCAATCTGATCCCAGAGAGAGATTAGCAGAGCTGTCTTTGGCCAATCATGCTAACCTGTGCAGTTTCCCTCCACAGTTTCTCATGTGCCACTGGCTGGGGGGTGGTGGGAGACTTGGATTAATTTGGAGGTCTCTGCCTGAACTTTACTTGGATTATACAGACCCTAAACTGCAGTGTGGACTTCTACGTTGGACTAGGGTTGCCAGCCTCCAGGTGAGGCCTGGAGCTAATCCCCTCCTATCTTCAAGGTGAGAGAGAGGAGGGATGCCTCCAACTTGCACGAACAGATAAGTGGAAAAGGGGGGGGGACGGGGAAAAATAAGTGATTGGCTTGTTTTGAGAGACTACCAGAGCAGATTTAGTCTGGAAGCAATTTTCAGAGGTGGTGAAATAGCGAGTGGCTTAAGTAAACAATACGCCATGTTGGTGGGCGTGGGGAAAAAAGGAACGAAAGTGAAACCAACAGGCAGCCAGAGTCCAAGGCCAGAAGAGGGAGTGGATGTCATGAAACTCCTAGCGGATACCATCAAGCCCATGATGGAACAACTCACTGGTATTAACCAGCAGTTGATCACACTAAATCAAAACTTTGCATCACAGCAACTCCAGTTGGCGGAAATGGCCAAAAAGATGGAGCAAACAGTGGAAGTTGTAAAGGAGATGTATGCCACAAATAAGAATATGAAGAAAAAGATGGGCGAGTTAGTGAATAAGTAGAACTACCAGGAAACTCATTTGCTGCAGTTACAAATGGAAAAAGCTAACATGGTCCTTAGATTCCAGGGAGTTCCTGAATCAGCTAAAGAGGACCTGAAGAAAATACTCAGTGAAATTATCGCCCCAGCAACAGGCTTGAAAGTGGAAGAAATTACACATGATATGGACACAGCATACAGGGTGTATTCTAATTACATAAAAAAAAAAATAGCCTGCCTGGGGAAATAATGGTCAGATTCTCAAGAAGACAGACCAGAGATGCAATCTTAAAAGCAACATCAGCAACTCCACTGAAACTGGGAAATACAACTATCAAGACCTTAAAAGACATTCCATTTTAAATTCGTCAAAAAAGAAAGAACTATAAGGACTTAATTCTTTTTCTCCAAACCAATCAAATTCCATACAGGTGGGTGGTGCCTGAAGGTGTCATCTTTAAAATCAACAACAAGAGAGAGAAGATTGACTACATTTTTAAAGCCAAAGAATTTCTAAAACACCATCTGGGATCTAAAGAAGAAGGAGAAACCGGGTCAAGTGGCTCCACCCCCTCGGAGACGGATGAAGACCTGGCCGTGGGAGAGGGAGCTGCCACCATCAAATCATCTTATGACTTTAGAGATAGAAAGCCTAGATAAAGGCAGAAGGACTCTGGAAATTGCCTTTATGAAGCGAGCTGGAGGGGGTGCTCTAGAATCTCCTCATAACAAGTAACAAATTAACAACTTAGCTGAGATAGACAGGAACTCACAACACTCAGTGTTTATTAACACTAAAACACTAACATTTAGCTTAACACGGATATGATCTCCTTCTCTTGGGGTTTTAGTATAGTGTGGGTTTACTTTTCTTTATCCTTAGATGTAGTTCCCTCTCCCTTTTTTTCTTGGTAGTTTTAGTAGTATATACAAAAATCAATTGAAAAATCCCCTTCAAGGGGCCAAAACGAAAAGAAAAGAGAAAACAGCAGCATTGCAGTACAGATTCTATAGCATTCTATCCTGCTGAGGTCCCTCCCCTCACCAAACCCCACCCTCCCCAGGCTCCACCCCCTTAAATCTCCAGCAACTTCCCACCCCAGAAATGACAACCCTACTGTGCTGGACCCTTGTTCAGACTATAGACTGATTTGATCTTTTTTGTTATTATTTTCATAAGTAGGTAGCTTTTCCTTTCCCCTGCCTTTTTACCCCTTGGGAACAATGAAGGCTCATGGCACCTACTTCAGGAGTCCATAAAATTGGACCTCTTTGTCCAAATCACTTGAACCTTGAGGAGTCTTTAGGAGAGAGGATGGACTAGAGCTGCGGAAAGTTCAGTGCCATTTGATGAAAAAGCTGCTCCAGAAAACCTGCCATTGCCTCCTTAAGAAAGAATAGGCAGACATCTGATCTGACATTAGTGTAAACGGAAATTTTTCCCAACTTGATTTTCCCGTACAACAAATCCAATCCCAACATTTGATGAAAATGATAGTCATGCACTTTCCAAAATTATAAGGAGTTAAAACGATAATTTTTAACTGCATACTGCTAATTATTTTTTACTCAATAGTGTTCAAGCCCCATTAGGGGTTATCACTGCTCACTTCTTCAGATACACCACAGTATGGACACACAAGTACCAACAGATTGGCAAACATATCTACATGCCTCCAGCTACCACACCAATCACATCAAACAATCCATTGTGTATAGCCAAGCCCTACACTATAGTTGTATCTGCTCCAACCCCTCAGGCAGGGATACTCACCTGAAGGATCTTCAACAGGCATTTTTGCAACTACAGTATCCTCCTGATATGGTGAGAATGAAGCCTGGAAAAGCCAGAATGATACCCAGGGACAGTTTGCTACAAGACAAGCCCAAAGAAAATGACAACAGAACAACAATGATGATCACCTACACCTCACAACTCAAGCCAGTTCAACGCATTATTAATGATCTACAACCCATGCTGGATAATGACGTTTCCCTCACACAGGCACTGGGGGGGTGACCTTCTCTTGCTTAAAGACAGCCTGCTAAGCTAAAATAACTTCTCTCCTGCAATGATAAACTACTTAACAGTAACATGGAGAGACATGAACAATTCAGAATATTATTGTCATTTATTTTCTAGTTTGGATTAGTTATAGTAATTGTATGAAGAAAGTATTTGTATTAAGATATATTTTTTAATTTCAATTTGGGACTCTTGATTAGTTCTTATCCCAAATACACATCCTTAGAAAATACGCTTCTGGATCGAGCTGCAAATCTGCTGGTCTTACTTCTTTCACTTCCAGTTATCTGAGAGTGGACTGCATGGGTTGGCTGTTGGCTTTTAAGCATACCGTTCGCAGCTTGGAATAAAATTGCCAATTAAATTTTACTCTTTGCAATTATAATGGGCGAAACACTGTATCACTTGCTGGCATTAGCAGCAGCCAGGGATCGCCAATGTTGAGACATATTCCATTTCTATATAATGGGTAGAAACAACCTTCATTATTGCAGCAATCTGTTGCCTTTTCCATCGGAGTTCCAACTTTTTGCCTTCTGCAGGAGCCAGTGAAGCTAACCCTGATGCAATCGCTACTGTCTCCAGACCAGGGCTGCCTCGTTAGTGATAACCTTCCCTGTGCAGAAATCATAAAGGAGCTGTCAATTAAGAAATCATCATAATGGAGAAAATTATTGAGAGTAAGTGTAATAGTAAATCTTTGGTGCCAAACACAGAGCTTGATTAAGAATGGGATATTTAAAGATGATAGTAGATGGGAAAGGGCCTCAGGTATGACAAAAACATATAACAATCTACTCAATAATTTACTGTGTCCTGGAAGATGAGAGGAAAAAACAACTGTAATCTCATTATGGATTTGCAAAAGCCTTGACTGGTAATAGCCTTTGCTGAAAATCACACAGTCAGATGCACTGATGTAGGTTGAAATCAGCCATGAAGCTCACTGGGTGACTTGGGCCAGTCCTCTCATAGAGCTGACATGAAAAGGAAATGTGCTGGGAGAAGGGTGAAAGGATGTCTGCCCTGAGCTTCTTGGAAGAAGGGCTGGATAAAAATGAGACAGGTAGACATAGACATGGTGCATGGAAATAAACATAGAAAGCAGTGTGAATCTACTCCATTTTTTATTAACCTTTTTGCATTGTTGAAGAAAACCCTTTTAAAGGGGATTTTTCACACTCAATGTGAATGCATTCACCTGTATTTATACTGCTTGCTCTTAATTGACATCACTGGCCCTCAGGGATGGCCTTCATCACATAGCCATAGCTGCATGGGACTATGAAATAAGGTTGTTCTTCATGTGATAACTGGCAAATTTGGATCACCTATGTAACTAACCCTGGGGGGGCAGACACATCACCTTAACTGAAATGCACCAATTTGCCTTCGGTGAGTTTACTACACAGCCAAACCTGAATGCACGGCTGGCCCATTCATTAGGCATACTTAGATAACTGCCTAGGGTATCACAAGAAGAGAGGCAGCAACCAGCCTTCTCACTGCTCCATCCACCTGCCCATGGTGCTCAGGTCTGCCAGGGCACATGACAGCCCAAGAAGATGCCCCCAGCAAAGTGGGTGGCTTCTGGGGATCCTATCCTTATTCTATTTCCCAGACTTTTTTTTGTGTGTGTG
The DNA here is from genome assembly GCA_029375565.1 of Gekko gecko. Lineage (NCBI taxonomy): Eukaryota > Metazoa > Chordata > Lepidosauria > Squamata > Gekkonidae > Gekko > Gekko gecko. The sequence continues at coordinate 46,289,233 of JAPDNY010000006.1, forward strand.
CGGATACCTATTCCCACCAACAGGGGCCTCACTCTCCCCCAACAGCTTTTCCTACATAGTCAGTAGACTTCCTGGATTTGTAGAACAATCCAAAAAGTGAGAAAATCCCTTTAGGGATGGTTGAATTCCCCCCAAAACCTTTTGAAATGGCCTCTGCAGGGACCTGACTCCAGGCATCAACGGTGAGAGATTAGAACGTTGGGGGTGGTGGGGGAGAGGCTTCTGGCTGGCTCTGTCAGTAAAGGGTGGGGGAAGGGCCCTTTCTTTCCAGGCCTCTTTTGGCCTTGGAGGGAGGGGGAGGGAGGGAGCCTTGGGGCCAGGCTGGGGGATTCCTAGAGGTTTTGTGATGGAGTGCAAGGAGGGCAAGATTTGGGGAAGGGAGAGGCCTCAGCTGGGTATCATGCCACAGAATCCGCCCTCCAAAGCAGCCATTTTATCCTGGGAGACAGATCTCTGTTGTTCACAGATCTCTGGAGTTCACTCTCTAGGCCCCACTTGGAGTCTAGGGTTGACAGGTCCCTCCATGGGCACTGGCAGGGGATGGGGGTAGTGGGGTTGCCAGCTTCAGGTCTGGAAACTCCTGGAGATTTGGGGATGGAGCCTGGGGAGGACAGGGACCTCAGTGGGATACAATGCCCCTAGAGTCCACCCTTCAAAGCATCCATTTTCTCCAGGGGAAGTTATCTCAGTAGTCTGGAGCTGAGCAGTAATTTCAGGGGATCCCCAGATCCCACCTGGAGGCTGGGATCCCTAGGCAGCACCCTCTGGGTGACTTGATACCACCTAATTTGCATGACTCAACTTGGCCTGGCTGCTTGCTGCTGTTCAGCAGCCACCCTATGAAAGCCAGCAGTGGTGCAGCAGTTAGAGCTTCAGAATAGGGTCTGCAAGACCCAGGTTCAGATCCCCATATTGTGGTGGAAGCTGACTGGGTGATTTTGGACCAGTCACATACTTTCAGCCTAACCAACCTCACAGTGTTGTTGTGCAGATAAAAAGGAGGTGAGAATAATATAAGCTGTTTTGGTCCCCACTCTGGAGAAAGACTATAATTTTCCTTGGTAGAAGCTGTGGGGGAGGGGGTGGAGATGAAAAGCTGAAGACAGATAAAGGCAGATAAAAGTTAAGTTGGCTGTTGGGTGGGAAGGAAATAGGGTTGCCAACTCTGGATTGGGAAACTCCTGGACATTTAAGGGGTGGATCCTGGGGATTGTGGGTTTGAGGAGGGGAGGAACTTCAGACCGGTATAATGCCATAGACTCCACCCTCCACCCGTTTCCTCCATGAGAACTACCATTGCCAGCCTCTGGGTGAGGGCCAGAGATCACCCAGAATTACAACTGTTGTCCGGGTGACAGAGATCAGTTCCCCTGGATAAAATGGCTGCTTTGGAGGGTTGAGTCTATGGCTCCACCCCCAGAAGGGAGAAAGAGTGTGAGACAGGTAAGGGTAGAGGGGAGGAAGCAAAGGTGTGAGGAATGGGATGACCATCCCGCAAGTTTCTTGCGGGTCTCCACTTGTTCCTTCTATTCCCTCCCTCCTTCCCTCCAGGGGAGGGTGAGGGCCTTATTCTAGGTGGCAGTTTCCTGCCTCCCTTTAGTGTGGGGACAAGGAGGGTGGGCAGTGGCTTCCCTGCCTTAGCCTAGGGTGCCAAAAATCCTTGAATCTGCCGTCTCTTTGTGATCTCACCTCATTCAGCATGTATTCCTCAGTCGCCTGGAATCATATTTGTGACTAAGCTACGGGGAAGATGTAAACTGTTAATTAGAAGGAGGAGGGGGCATTGGTGAAGATGTAGCAACAGGCACGGAAAAATTAACAGATCTGAACAGGATTTTTAAAAGGTGGATGTTTGCACAATCAAATTCTTTTTTTGGAGAAAGTTTTAAATCCATTGGAGCCATTATTCTCAACCAGAACATTCCAACTGGAGGATATTTGGAGCAGGCTTACTAGGGAGAACTTTCTGGGAAGGCATTTCAGTGGAACAGCTGCATTCCACATCTGATGAAGTGTGCTGCAGCTCATGCAAGTTGATGCTTCAACACAACAACCTGGAGGCTGGCATCCCTAGATCTGGAAGACCAGGGTTCAAATCTTCATACTCTCAGCCTAACCAGCCTCTTGAGCTTGTTTTGAGGATAAAATGGGAAAAGGGGAGCCAAGTAAGTCACTCCAAGACCTATGGAGGAAAGGTGTGATAAAAATGTCCTAAACAGATCATACGTGCTCTGGAACATTTCTTTCCCTAAATGATACCTGTGACAGAAGCATAGAAAAAGTTACTAGCCAAAATCACTTTCACCACCACAGCTTAGAGGGAGCATTGACTTCCACTATTACTACTTTTTGAGAACATACAAAACCTCCCTTAGAGCTCAGTCCCACCTAGTTTAAAGCAGGATTAACTGGATTTGCACACAGAATCTAGTTGTAGCAGAACTAGCTCCAGGAATGGGTGGATGAGGGCTTGGTTCTAGAGATCAAATATGGAGGGAAAGCTACGCAAAGACTGATTCAAGGCAGGAAAATAGGGAAATTTTGCCCCAAATAGGAAGGCTATTACATTCTGAAGACACAACAAGGATGACACAAGTCAGTACATCTACTAGGAAGAGGTAGGACTCAATTCTTTTCATAGCAAAATAGCAGACAAGGGTATGATCAGGTTATGAAATACTGGACTGCTGGTCCTGGTCACTATGAAAGTGCAGCATTGTTATTTATTAGATCATTATTACACATGGGAGGACTACATGAATGTCTATGGGGTAAAAACATGAGGAGCATCTAAACTGCACTCTATCATGTCTCCCACTTAATCCCCCTGGTTTCAATTGGTGGACCCCAGTCTCTGCATATAAGGAAAGGTAGACATGTACTTTATGCTGCAGCTTGGATCCATGTTTTCTCCACTTAGGATGCAACATTAGGGCAGCAATCTTAAAAACACTTACCTAGGAGTAAGTTCTATTGAATTAAATGGGATTTATTTGTGAGTAGACTTGCTTAAAATCGCTCCCCCCCCAGCAGTGCCATCCTAAATACAGTTATGCTAAGTTTATTTAAGTCAATGGACATAGGAGACGGTAACTCTGCTTAGAATTAGGGATGCCACAATATTCACTGTGAATGGCTGAGGACAGACTGGCAATTTGCTCTGGGAGCCAGTCGCGAAAGCCACAGAACAAACTGTTCCAGGGTTTCCCGTTCACACAGCCCGGGCTGCTGGCAGAGCATACTGGGCGGAGCCGTGCAGGAGCTTTCAGAATGCTGCCCTGGAGGCGCGCTGTATGCGGTGTTTCCCCATTAATACGGCTGTGGGTGTATGGGTGTATGTGCGCATGAGTGCTCATGGGCATAAGTGCATTTTGCCAACTGGGGGAGGACCCTGCAGCACCAGCACCACATTGGGCAGTAGAGTGGAGCACGGCCAATCATACCGCTGCTGCCTTCTGCCCAACGTGGGTTGCTCCCGGCTTATTGGCGGAGTGTTCAGACACACACGCGCTTTTGGGATTTGCTACCGGTTACATGAGGTATCTTTTTAACATGGCAGTGAAGCGGAACAGCGCCAGTTGGCTATGGGTGGGGGGCGCCAGGCAGATGTGCCTGTGTGAACGCTCTGTTTACTGCGGGTTTGAAGCGTCGCTGAAACGGATTCTTGCCAGGGCAAATTGCCAGTCTGAACTCAGCCAATGAGTTCACCAGACAAATTTAGCATATGGTAGTGATGGTAGTGATTCTGGTGAGCTGATCCCAGGTTAGTTCATTAGTACAGCAAATGCCCAAAACTACTCCCAGATTGGCTTTCAGCAGCACAGTAGCCTTTGTGCTCATTAGTTGTGCTCATTGTTTAACCTCTCTGCCTGATTAATAGATGGCCCCAGCATCCTGATGAACCAGGTTGTTCCAGATTCAGGATGGACTGTGTGTGCATGAGCATGCCAATGAAAATACATACCAAGACAGAAGCTGGGGGGAAAAGTTTTCAGCTGCATCCAGTGGCTAGACAATGGTGGGCTGTTTTATGTTTGTTTATTTGTTTGTGCTTACTTGCTTTTGCCACTGCTTCCAGTCATTCTGCATGGAACTGCTGGAGGGGTTAAGTTGACTTGGGTGTTATATTGCCAAACCTTGGGCAACTGGGCATTAAAAGCAAGACTGTTCCCTTCTACCCCTTCATAGATCTAAAGTACAGTGGTGCAGATTGATTTCCCTCTCCATCCTCCCACCCACATTTGTGCAGAAATAAGAAATAAGAAGTTTGGAAAATGGTGAGCCTCATTATGCTAATTGGAGAGAGATCGATAGAGTACGAAAAAGGGAGGGGGAACTATAACTCCCGTGGCCTTTGCAAAATTGTACATGTGCAAAGACCCTGCTGAACCACACTCATCATATGTGATAATCAAATAGCAATAATGGCAAAGCTAAAAGTAGGATTCCCTTTAGAACAAGTTCATTTCCCAGCATATTGTAACTCATGATAGATCTAAATCTGTGATTTCATTGCTGAACAAAGAAGTATGCTTGTGCGGCACCGGCTGTTCTTGAGACAATATGCAGGTGTGAAAGCTGATCATGTCTGCCTGCTACTGTGCTAGGAGTGCAGCTACCCAGTGAACAGCAATTAATGGGTCAGTGAATTGTCAATTTGATGATCAATAAATAGGTAGCATAATCATGATGCCAACTGAGCTTGCAGGAGTTTGGGTATCAGAACTTAGAATGGCATTGTCAGTCTCCTGTCATTTCAGTGGGTGTGTAGATGAGGAGATTTGTGGGCAGACAGCGTTTGTCTCACAGTTGCAGCATTCTACTGTGATGCCAGCTGCACCTGTTGAAGAACCTTGTGCTACAAGAAGAAGGAGATTGGATTTATACTCTGCTTGTCACTCAGCATCTCAGTGGCTTACAATCTTTTATCCCTTCCCTTCCCCTCCCCACGACAGACATTCTGTGTGGTAGGTGGAGCTGAGAGAGCTCTTCCGAGAACTGCTCATGAGAGAACAGCTCCGAGAGAACTTGTGATTGATCCAAGGTCACACCAGCAGCTGCATGTGGAGGAGTGAGGAATCAAACCCTGTTCTCCCAGGTTAGAGTCCGCGCTCATAACCACTACACCAAGACTGTTCTATATGACAAAGCCAAAGTTTGAGGAACCTTGCCCACACAAAGAACCATTTTGTGTCCTCTTCTCTTCCACTTTGGATCAGATTGAACACTTTTTTCATGAAAAAGATATGCAAATTATTCTAATGACATGAAAAAGATATGCAAATTATGCTAATGACATATAGCAAAATATGTAAATTAACTAAAGCCTTTTGAACTCATTATGTACTTTCTAGATGGCCTTAGGTTTTCTGCCCCACTTGCATTCATATGAAGCTGTTAGACAACTGAATTGTTCAAAGGCATGTTTTGTTTTGTTTTAATCCCACTTATTCTTTCTCTGAAGTATTTTCTACTTCCCTTCTCTCAAAAAAAATCTAAAAAAGAAATCAACAGGAGTCAATGGACAAGGGGAGGGGGGAAAACAAAAACCCAGAATGCATTCTACATTAAATTAGCGTTACAGAAAATGAATAAAAAATGATCACACCAGATATTTCCCCTTGAAAATTATTAAAATTCATAGCTCAGAGGTGTGAATGCTTCTTTAAGAAAGGTACTTATGTTATCCCCAAAATAGCGCCAGTACCATGTGATGGTTTCAGTTGCTATGGTTACTACACATTTGTTATTTAATAGCAAAGAAAATAGATGCACAAAACATGCTAATTATAACTGGTACAAATTTTTCCAAATGTTTTAGATGAATATGCATATATGTTTTATGCATAAGAGATAGGAATGTCCTTTTCCAAGAATTGTCATTTTGGGGGAGAATTTTAGTACCTGCCTGGGAAATACTTATGTGGTTATTTTAACAGAGACTAGAAAGGGAATGAAAAATTGTAGACCAGGGCATTTTATATAAAGTACAGCAGTTTTCTGTTCAGATAGCACAGGACTGGCAGTAGTGGAATCAAAAGGGTTTCCATCATTCTTATTGTACTTTTATATATAAAAAACCTTATAATATACATATATGTTCAAATACTGTTGCCAAATAAAAGCATTTGGCATGGAGCTTTAAAATACAGATTAAACATTTTGGGGACCAAAAATATCCACACATATGTGCAAGTGTTTACGTTCGGGTCTGTTGCTGGTATCACATTCAGATGTCTCAGTTGAGAATTCCAGTGATGGGTGGTGGACAAACTCCTATTTCCCTAAATGCCTGCATTCAGGCATTACAGCAAATTGGAGTTGATTCAAGGCTTCCAAAATCAGGACATTTTCGTTCATGGTCCACATGAAACAGATGGAAGGAGGGATGGGGAAAAAGTGTTTGGGAATAACAGCAAGCCAAGCTCATGCCCATCAGTGTCTCAATGAAGCCAGGGTCCCAGTCATGTTATGAGTGACTAGAAATAAGGTCCATTGTGGGAATAAATACAACAAGCTCCAGAAAGAGGCTCTGGGCGAGTGCCTTGGCCTTGGTTGTGGGGGTGGGGCTGGGAAGGGAAGTAAAAGATAGAGAGTGGCAAGGCGTGTTTAGAAGGCAGCTGTTGGGAAGGGAATGGGAGAAAGTGGGAAATGTGGGGTAGGTTATAAGAGAAGGGGGTAGATTGACAGAGAAGGAATGGGGGGCAAAAGATATAGGGGTAGATTGACAGATTAGGGAAAACGGAGAAAGAGAAGGAAGATGAATAAAGGAAGAGGAAGAAGGAAGCAATTCCCTTTACCTTCCTTCCCTCTGCCTCTCAACTACCCCCACCTTGGCACTCCACTATGCCCCCACCCTTGCTGTCTTCCCCCCCAACCCTTGGCATTCATTCTCCCATCCTTGTTGTCTTCCCCACCACCCCACCTTTGCTGTCTTCCCTCCCAAACCCTTGGCATTCACTCCCCCCATCTTTGCTGCCTCCATAACACCCGCCTCAGCCATCGTCAACTGAGTGTGGAGAAGGCAATTTTGGGCATCACAGGTGAGCCCTGGGCACGGTCAGAGCCAGAGGCTAATGGAGCCCCATCTAGGGGATTCCACTCCTGGCAGGGCCATAGCCAGTGTGGGAGCAGTGCAGATAGTGCCCCCTATTGATTTTGCAATGCCCCCACTCCACTCCCTTTAATCATGAATTTCGGGGGCTACCTCTTTGTCCCAGTCTCCCCCTTCAAACTAACTATATATAAAATAAGCAGGTTTCCCCCCCCTCCTCCTCACTTGCCAGCCCGCAGGAGGCTGAGGATGGTAGAAAAACAAAACAAACCTTCCCATCTTTCTTAAGTGCCTGCCCGAGAAGCCACTGAGTGCGTGTTGTAGTGTGTCTCTTTCCCTTCCTTTCTCTCAAGTAAACAACTGTGCACACACACACACACACAATTATTAGGGCTAAAGTTGAATACAGCTCTACTATTTCTATTTTATAGGCACTGCAAAGGGGCTGGCAGGGGGTGGATTTCTCTTCCTCCCCAATTTTGTAAGCAAATAAATGCTTCCTCCTGTGCTCAGCCTCACCATCTGCAGCTCTTCTCCCTTCTCCCAATGCTGCAGAAATCCACAGAGGTCGATGCAGAGCACTGGTGCCAGGGGCTTGCTGCAAACCAGCACTGAACTGATTTCCAGAACAAAGTTTGAGTCCAGCGGCATCCTTATGACTGACAAAGTTTAATTCTAGGTATAAGCTTTTATGGGCAGCATGCATACTGAACTGACCTCCAGCTTCTTTATCAGGAGTAAGGAATGTAGACACAATGGCTTGTTCCTATCAGCTTGTTTTGAACCTGTTTCATTCGGGATGCAGCACCATCTGCAGATTTAAGAAGAATGAAGGACTTCTTGTCCCAGAGGAGTGCCACTAAGGAAAAGGCACTCCTGAAACAAGTACGGCAGAACAGGCACCAGACACAGAAGTTCCTGTGGGGAGAGTCTGAAAGATGCCAAAGAAGCCAAGATCTTTTTTTCAGGGGTGCCTGGGGGTGACAAAGGTTGGAGAGGGGAGGGAGCTTAGCAAGGATCTAATATCAGATTTTGTCCTCCAAAGCTGCCATTTACATTAGGGGGAATTGATCTTTGTAGTAGGGTGGTCAGCTCTGGGTAGGGAAATTCCTGGTGATTCATGGATGGGGCCTGGGAATGGCAGAGTTTGGGGAAAGGAAGGGAGTTCAGTAGAACTGTGACGCCCTGTAGTCCACCCTTTAAGGCAGCCATTTTCTCCAGAGGAACTGATCTCTGTAGTCTTGAGATCAGTTGTAATTCTAGAAAATCTCCCTCCCCCCAGGTTGGTAACCTTGCATGCATCTCTTTCTCATAGAAATGAGTTGGTAGAGTATATATTTATACCACCAAGGTTGTGTTCTAAGGCCCTGCTTTGGGTGTCCTTGCCTTTTGTGATCAGGAACTGGAGATGCATTGAGGATTTTTTCTTTTCCCATTCATCCAACCCCTTTCAATTCTGAAGCTACTTCCCCTTTAACACTGGCCAATTAGTTACCCTGTTAATGCCCCACAGCCTCTTGGGACTCCCTGCTAATGCCCCACAGCCTCTTGGGACTCCCAACTTGGGAGTTGTAGTTCTAATTCCCTTTGCTATGGTTGCAGTAAGGCCAGCTGAGACCTACAATTCCCAAAGTGCAATGTGTCAAAAGTGGGGGTGTAAGAATGGAGAAGCTGGCCAGATGGGCCAATAGGATGCTAAGGCAGCTTCCCCTGTGGCCAATGGGAGGTGAGGTGAGATATTGGCAACATGGATTGCCTTTTATTTATATAATAGGAATAAGGCCCATTGTAGATGCAATACAATGAGCTCTAGAAGGAAGGAAGGGAGGGGAAGAGGATGAAAGAGGGAGGGAAAGAAGTCAAAGAGATGGGATGGAAGGAAGGGAGAAAGAGGGAGGGAGGGAGGGAGGGAGGGAGGGAGGGAAAGAATGCAAAGAGATAGGGAGGGAGGGAGGAAGAGAAAGGGGGAGGGAGGAATAGAAGGCAAAGGAAAGAGGGAGAGACAGAAGAGCAAGAGCTGCTGGGAAGAGACAGAGGGAGGGAGGGCCAGGGAAGGGGGAGCTCTGCAGCTCTTACCCAGCTCAGCTGGCGAGCAGGGAAAGGTGGCACGGGGCCTCAGTAGGCCTTTCTCCACCTGTCCGCCACAGTGGGAGAGCAAGGAAAGGTGGCACGGAGGCCTCAGTAGGCCTTTCTCCATCTGTCCACTGCAGTGGGCGAGCAGGGAAAGGTGGCACGGGGGCCTCAGGAGGCCTTTCCCTGCCCGTCTGCCGCAGTGGGCGTGCAGGGAAAGGTGGCACGGGGGCCTCAGGAGGCCATTCCCCACCCGTCTGGCTCAGCAGGCGGGTGGGGAAAGGTGGTGCGGGGGCCTCAGAAAGTGGCGGGGAGATACCGTGTGTGCCCTCTGGATTGTTAGGCCTGGCTGTTGCCCAAGAGGACACCAAGGGTGAGAGGGTGGGCGGCACTTTCCTGCTCTTGCAGCCCAGCTGGCTCCTGCCACAGCCGGGTGCGGGTGTGGTGCTGTGCTGCTGTAGTTGGCCTCAGTGTCCCAAATGTAGGGAGTGAGGAGCATCCATCGTCTTCAGTGGCTGTGTGTGAACTGAGGGCAACACGCCAGCTGCTGGCTGTGTGGGTGGGACTGAAGCTACACAGCCACGCAGCAATTGGCAGAGGTTTGGAGTGGCAGGTCATGTGGCCAACTGATTTTGCCACACATTGAATCTTGCCACCCCAACTAGCTTTTATATATAAGGACAGAGAGGCTAATTCAATAATAAGTTTGATCATTAGAGGGACTTCATTTACTGTGTTACAATAGCTGTATAATGGATACCGTTACCTATCTCTCCCCCCCACAGGTGCCTGGTGCCACTGCTGATCATGTGACTAAGGCAATATTTTATATCACCATTAAAAACAGTAGCTGATATGAATTGACACTCTAAAATTCTTCTGAAAATTCTCCTTGTACCATTTTGATTTTGAATATTTTCTGGATGTTCTCTCGGTATGTGAATAGTTGATGAATATTCTCTGAATATTTAAACCTATTTTGGGAGTCCCATGACAATTGATTTTAATATTTGACAGCTGATATTGGTTGGTATTTGAAAATTGGCATGTGATGCAGTTTAATGTTTGACAAATTTGATAGCTGACATGCAAGGATATTTAGTATCTGACAACATTTGATAGATTATATTGTCATAAACCTGCTCACCTGTGGAGATTCAACCACTCCTTTTTACTTACTGTCTGGCAAGTTTGGATTAAAATCTTGCCTTTTGAGATAAATCACAGAGATAATTAGTTGCTACCAGACCCTGGAATAATTATATTTCCCCCAAGGAAAGGGTTCCTCTTGGAGGGATAGCTAAGAAGGGTATACTCTGGATGCAAAATCAGTTACACTCACTCTCTAGATGTTGCTCTCTCAAATCACATCCTGTACCCATTCATCTTCAGGCCAGTAACATGAGTTGAGCATCTAAGTATATGAATATAATTTGACCTTCCAGAGTTGGGAAATCTGTGGGGATTTTTTTTTTTTGTCCCAGAGCAGTTTTCCTGATTGAAACCAACTCCCTCCCACGCCAGTTCTCAGGACACCATTGCTCTGTGTTCATTATCAACACAGGGTCAGGCATTGTGCTATCAGAGGAGACAAACTGGGAACCCAAGAGAAATCATGTGGTGGGAGTGAGGAGAATCTGGGGATCCTATCTGGCTGCCTAAAAGCTTGCCCTTCAGGATTCTCTGAACTTTCAGTGGTTCAGGTAGGCTAATCCCCCTTCCTTGCCTACTTTTACACTCTTTTGTTATCAACATCCATCCCTTCTAGAGAATGTTTAATCCCCATCAGGCCAGTTTTAAAGGTCTCCTTCCCACCCACCAGTCAACCTACTTTTATCTGCCCCCTGTCTTCAGCTTTTCCTCCTTCCCTACATTTGGCAGCCTTTCTCCTGGAAAAGACTGGATTGACTGTGTGGTGTCAGTCACCAGGTTAGGTTTATTTGCCAGGTGAGGAATTGGCAAGGACATGCAACAGGCATCTCACTTTCCCCTTTATCTTCCTCCCTGCACTATTTCTTCTTTCTCACCTCTTAATATTCAATATTAAACTGTATGTGCTCAAAGGTTTTTTTGCGCACATACTTGAATAGTTGCTGAGTCTCCTCAGATTTCTTGTGCACACAGGAGAACCTTTGCACATCAAGTGTCTCCTTCACTCAAATGAATGAGAAAATAATTCCAGTGAAGGAGCATTGTATATTCCTCCAAACTTCCATACTGGAATAGATCATGGAATAGAGCATGGTTTATGTCTACATTGCTTCTCTATATTTGGACAGTTAATCAAATTCAATTTATTATTAGAGATATGTAGTCATAAATCTGCTTATCAAGATCTAGCTTCAGCCATGTCCATTCATAAATTAATTAAAGGGGAGATGGGGGATATATAAAATTTTTGATGATGGGAATTTCCTTCTCCCTTCTGGTCTCCATTTCTCACATGTTTATTCTGTTTTCTTTCCCAGCTGGCTTTGCTTCCATTCTCCTTTCCTCCTCAATCTTACCTGTAATTCCTTCCCACCATCCTGGCTTTGCTCCCCACCCCCTTCATGCTTAAAGGTGTCCCTTGCTCGAAAGCTAGTCGAATCCGACTCTTACCTTCACGTTCGTCTCTCCCTCTCTCCCCCAACTGATCATTTTTCCATTTCATCTTGGAGTAAATGATCACTGAAATCTCATGGGATCCCAGCAGCCATTTTGAATGGTCTAGGCCAGGGGTGTCAAACATGCAGCCTGTGAGCTGGGTCTGGTCTCCACAGAACTTGTACATGGCCTGTGAGCAATTGGCTGTCATCTGTTTCCTTCCCCCTTTCTCTTGATTCTTTCTGCATCACAGCTTTGCCAGGCTCTCTCAGTTGCACAGGAGCTACAGTGTAAAGCCTCTCTTCCCTCTGTTGGCTGAGGCTTCTCCTCCCTTGGGGAGAAAGAGACGAGGAGGGAGGGAAAGAGTGAGAGCTTGCTTAGTCAGGCTCTCTCGATTACACAGCAGAGCTACTGAGCCAAGCCTCTCTACCTTCCATTGGCTAAGGATCCTACCCCTCCTCTTCCCCTGGGGGTGGGTGGGAGGGAAACAGTGAGAGCTTACTTTGCCCAGTTCCCTCAATTGCACCAGAGAGATACAAAGCACTTTTAAGATCAAGAAAATTTTATTCAAGGTATGAGCTTTTTGTCTTGCCACACACACAAAGAGTGTTTTGTTGGGTTTGTTATGCCAGGTCTCTCCGGGGTCTCCCTCCTCTTTTTCACTGTATTCATGCCCTCATGACCCAGTCTTTCTCAGTAGGAAAGCAATATGAACTATTTAGATGAGGAATAACAACAAGCTAGTGAGATGGATTAGGCTACGAGTGTGTGCCCAGACCAAGTTCACTCAGCCCATTTCTTTTGTAGAGTGGGGATTTTGAACTTAAACTTCCCAGATAGTAGGCTGATACTGACCACTATATGTTGCTGTCTTTCTGTTCTTTCACTGCGGTATAGAAGTTGTAGTTATTTCTCTGGGGAAGTCTATAGTTTTGTAGATAAACATACAGCCCTCAGTCTGTGTCATGGTGCCTTCACATGTTCTTGACCAGCACATAAAGCAACTTATGCATCAAAGCTCTCAATGCCCAATCATTTCATGTTTTCCTCTGGGTCTTAGGCTCAAAGCATTGCCCATGAGATTTCTGTAATGAATATCGATAAATAAAAAGTAGGTTTGCAACTTAAAGATACACACCTGAACAGCATACTCAAGATTGTTACAGCATAGACATTGTCTCCAGATTTTGATGCAACAATTCAGAGCAAGAGGTATCAGTTATCAGAGACTATTAAATAAAGAAAATATTGCAAGAATGCTAATATTTTAAGCACATTTTATTTTAAAGTTTTAATTTTTTAAATTGTGTTTGTATCCTTTATAAAGTTTGTATCTCCACTACCTGGCATTACATTTTATGACACACATAGCCCGGCCCAACAAAGTCTTGTTTATGTCAGATCCAACCCTCATAACAAATGAGTTCGACACCCCTGGTCTAGGCTACTATAGACAATGCCCTGACTTGGATAGCCCAGGCTAGCCTGATCTTGTCAGATCTCAGAAACTAAGCAGGGTCATCTCTGACTAGTATTTGGATGGGAGACCACAATCCCAGGGTTGTGACATGGAGGCAGGCAATGGCAAACCAGCTCTGGTTCAACGTCTCTTGCCTTGAAAACCCTGTTGGGGTTGCCATAAGTCAGCTGTGACTTGATGGGAAAAAACAACTATAGGCAATACCATATCTTTGCAACTACGGACAATATCAATATATTGTTTGTGGTTTCCTAAGCAATTTAAAATGGGTGCTAAGATGTTGTGACGTAGTGTCATATGATCTTAGCTATTCTAAACTGTTTTTTGTATATTCTCTGCTCTCCATGATTCCCTCACCCCTTAAATCAAAAATATCTTCCCATGCTCTACCAGGTCCCTTTGTACAGATGTTTTGATCTTCATTATGGAGCCAAGCTTAGAATTAGATATATAGATGCTCCGAATCTGAACAGAATTATTCCCAACATTTGGGAGTAGTCAGAAACCTTTCAGTCTGACAATTATTTTGATGCTGTAGTGTCTGTTTTCATTTTTCCAGGCACTAGGAGATGGCAGGAGGACCAAGGGGAGAGAGTATCTCTGAAGATAGGTGCTTGACTGGACATCATCCAACCAGAATAGTTAACAGATTTTCCCTCCAAGCAAGATAATGGCAATTTGTGTTTTGGGGCAATGGGTTTTCAATTTCCAGCTGTCACTGCCACATTTTAATCACTTTAGAAGGGATTTCTGACAAGCATAGTACCTATGTTTGTATGGGCTATTTCATTCTCTGAGTCTGTACCTGTTACACAGGGGCAAAGGCTTTGTGTGGAGGCAGAGCAAGGAGGGGGTTGAGACAGAGATACAATGCATATCAGGGCAATGGTGCTTGTTGCTGATGTCCTAATGCCAATGTCTCCCATATTTATGGCTCGTACCAAATGGCTAATGAGGGCTCTTCTCTCTGATCACTCCAGACAGTTGCCTTTCAGTTCACCATGTGGTACCCTCTCTTCCTTTCCTCTTGATGCTCTAATGGTGTTGTTTAGCTCTTTTTCCATGATATGGATGAGCATTCAGATATACTGCTTCAGAAAATGATATAGTCCCAGGAGGTCTATACCATACAATGCTCCTGAAGGTATAGTAGGGCTCCTATCTACTGAACTGAAGCATATGAGCTGTTACAGTGCTTCACTAGCTTGTTTCCTGCATCATGCGGCAACATGACTTGTCTGCATAAAAGCAGTCCAAATCTAGTATTTTTAAAATATACTGAGGGAAATCTCCACACATTCATGGTCTGTGCATGATTTCAAATATGCACAGCCTTGAATATAATTAGAACAGCCAGATTCAAAGACAAATAGGATATTGTGCCAACCTTGCAAGGATATTATTACACCCGAGATGCAGCTATGGACATCAATGGAATTTTTTTAGGGTTGAAATGCCAGACTGCAGCCTCTTAACATCTGGATTCCTGGTCTGTGCAGTCATTTTAAGCTCAACAAATTAGCTGTGTAGCATGCATCTGGTAAGAAAATGGTCAATTATTTAAGGCTTAGATAAGCTGATGTTACATAAAGGAGAAAATCTGTCTAGCAGTTTTCAGACCTGTTATCCTCTGTGACAGCAGGAGGAGTATATACAATGCTTTCACAATGGCTGTGTGAATGGGAGAGCCACAATTCCAGTTATTGTTTAGCTCAATTGTTTCTAGAATGGATTGTGTGGGGTATATCATATCTGAATTCTGCTAGGAATGGAGTTGTGAGGCTTGATGAGAATAGTAGCCTCCATTATGGCATCAGCACACTTATATGTATGCATTATGCATGGATTCAGGGCCCTTGTACATGCACATCAATGTACAGAAGAGTTGCATGTTCATGGAAATTTGCCACATGTCTGTGGCATGTGGAGGAACACCACTGCCACACAGGTAGGATCAATTGCAGGGTCTCTCCCGCCCTGTTGGGACCCACCTTCTCACCTGTGTGCCAAAATGGATATGCTGTCTGTCCAAATAATTGCTGTATTCACATCATATTTCTGTCATGTCAGAATCTGAAGGGTGCCATGAGGAACATCTCTCACATAGTCTGGTGTCTCTCAGTGTGACATGGGATCAAAGCTATGCATTAAATTGACAACATGGCTGTAAATACTGGTGATAGAACAATCATTCTACTGTTCATCAGAGTGGCCAAGAGGTGGGGGGTGGGGACAAAATTCCAGGGGCCCATGTGTATCTGGTTCCCTGAATTCCCAACTTTCAGTTAAGAAGAAAGTCTCTATCTCCTTCCATTGCTAATACATGCGTTCCCCTTATATCCCTACAACATTTTAAAAAATGACATCTGTGAAGTCAGAGAACATGGTACACATACTTCTTATAACATGATTTCAATGTAATGATATTCTAACACCAATAAAAAAAAATTAAAGTCTTCTGTAGTGGGGGGAAGAAATGGTTGCTGTGGGGACAATCTTGGGGGAAATCCAGGGGACTCGGCTAACATGCTTTCTCTCCTTGGAGGATATGAACAACTTGTCACATCTTCCCACTTTTCCTTCTTCATTAAGTGTCTTTATGCTGTTATGGATTTGCATTTTTGTTTTGGGTGAGTAAAATGTTTTAAAGTATTTGTTTCAGTTGAGTACTTTTTGAGAGAGACTGATGGCTCACTTCATTTGATGGGGCTTATTTTCAGGTAATTTGTGTCTCATCTGTATTTAATTTATAGTGCACTCCAGTAGTCTGGCTAGGTCCCTCAGCTGGGGAGTATTTCTGATTTTGCTTGCTCCTTTTTATTTGTACTATATCCTGTTGCACTCTGCACAGTGTAAATCATCATAAATTAAGTTGCATCTATTCTTTAATAATTCTGCCCCTTTTCCTTTACTGTTTCTTACCTAATGAACAATTACTGTTCTGTTAATGTTATCAGCAAACAAAGTGATTTGTTTTGTTATTACATTTGTTCAGGATCAGAGTCCGGGGGTGTGGACAGAAGCTTTATCCAGGGGCCCTTGGTGGCCTCTCTGTTCATGAGGACAGAGCTAAAAGCTTGCAAAGGCTGAGGAACCACTGGTAAAAAGTACACAATGATCTGGAAGTTGGGGGGGGGATCCCAAGAAGAAGAATACAAAAAGGAGAGGTGGTAGAAGCATTTGTGTGTTTCAGCTCCACAAGCTATGCTGCTCAATGACTGGTGCCTGTGCACCTATCATCCTGGAGGAAGTGGAAGAAGGCACAGTACAATGGGTAGAGCTGACTGAGAGAAATGGTTGGGGGTCAAATAGTTGGATGTTGTGGCCTACAGCTGGGTGGCCAGGAGGGAGTGTGGAGTCTATGACAGCTTAAACCAGCTGGGGAAGATGCTTCAAGGTGTATGTGAGAGCTAAGCTATCAGAGGGCTGCACTTCGGTCATCAGATGCATAGCACTAGACAACGGATAAGAGGTGGCAGGGGTGTAAAGGCAGGTAGAGAGTGCCTCTGTTGCATTCACTTACCCAGATAGGGTGGGTTTTTTTTTTGGGGGGGGGATTAGGTCCATGCATCAAACAATCTGATGAACATTTTTCCTTGTGTGCAGATTCATATGTCAGACCCATGCCTCGGGAAGCTGAGGGTGGGATAATGTGGCAACCACATAATGCAGTGGCAGTAGAGTAGGAAGGCAAAGATAGCAAAAGCAGGTCTCTTAACTGCTTACAGCAGTCAGCAAACCTGACTTGGAAACTTACACAGAACAAAGAATATCAGCTGTTCCACTCTGAACGAGTGTGTGGCTCAATGGTACAACACCTGCTTTGCCTGCAGAAAGAGACTCAGGTTCAGTTACTGAAACCTGCAGCTGCCAGTAGACTAGATAGACAAATGCTAAAAATCACTCCATGTGTTCATATGTTCTAGTCCAGGGGTATCAAACATGCGGCCTGGGGGCCAGATCAGGCCCCTTGAGGGCTTCTAACAGGCCTGCAGTGGAATTGGCCATTTCCGGCTTCCAGTTCTGCTGCTGCTGCATCATAGCTTGCTTCACCAGACTCTCTTAGGCTGCAGTCACATGGTCCTTTTGATCGGGTTTCGCTGCTGTTCCCTCCCACATTTAAGTTTGCTGATCAGACAGGTGAATCTGCCTCCCGCACCAAAGCTGGCTCACTCCCACAATGCTCCTGGGTTTTCCTGCCCCCGGGAAAATCAAGTATTTTCCTGGCACTTGTGCTTTGAATGTGCAATTTGGCCCATCTGGACAGTCATCTTTCGCAATGATTGCGATTGGGGCCATCTGATCGCTCTGTGCGTTTTTTTTTTTAAAAAAACCTTCCGGCTTTGAGTGCTTGAGTAAACAAGCACTCATCCTGCTTGGAGAAAAGTCCTGCCCACCATCCTCTGGCATGGAGGCGGCGTTGAAAGTTTCTGGAGGTGGAAGCTTGTTAGCCGGATTGCGCATTATTATGAATAATAACGAGGGGAATATGATTGATTATTAATAAGCAATTGGCTGCGAGAGCGAACACCTGTGTATACAGAGGTCAGCCCCGCCGGGAGGTGTTGGTAACAGACCAGGAGACTTTTGTAGTTGAAAAATAAAGTCTTTTACTGAAGTTCTGCACAAGCAAACAATACACAGTCTCACACACAATTACTCAGGTCTAGGAAGATACAGAGAGAAATAAGCACATTTGCATTAGCAGGTAAATTGTTGGTGGGCAATACTTACTGGTCCGTTGTGCAGAGTGTTCCTCAGGAAAAATGGAGGGGAAGGAAACTAAGAAAATGGGGGACCATGCGGCCTGACCGGCAGGTAATCACATGGGAACTCTGGCTGCAGACCAGAGTTTAAAGATGGAGGCAAGGATTGGGGATAGCAAGCTGGACATAAGAGGGTCAAAAGTTCGATAGGGGTCGTAGAGCAGAGAGAGGGCCGGTGGTCTGGCGTCTCCTTATAAGCAGGAGGGTGGGGGCTGGTTCCAGCCTCTGATCCTGCCTCTTGGTAAGTCCGTCCCTGAAAGCACCCTATTGGTTGGAAGATGTAGGGGAGGTGTGTGGAGGTGTGCCTGGGGGATGGTCAATACTGAGAGCTAGAAACTTGCTCATGTCTGACACCTGGTAGCAGCTAGGATGAGTCACCCGGCCGATTCTATTGTCTTCTTGATGGCATTAGCCAGGCTGCTGATGGCCATCAATCAGTTACTAGGCAACGATGAATAGACTCTGCCAGGGCTACGTGAGGTCTTGCAGGTGAGGGGGGAGGGAAAGAGGCTGCCTGCCTGATGTAGAAGGAACTCTCAATGGGGTTTTTGGAGTTCCTAGTCCTTGTATTTTATTAAGGCATGGAGCTGTGCTTTAATGTATACTGGTTCTGTTCCATTTTCCTTCATGAGGAGCAGGCTGGTAACCTATGCTGGGCACTGGAGCTGCTGGAAAGGTCAGGAGAAGCGTCTCTTGCCTGGGTGCAGTCTCTGCTGGCATCTGGGTGGGTTACCATATGGTTCAGTCCCTTATGCACACACTGGCACATTTTATTATTTATTATAGTCCATAAAGAGGCTCAAAAGCCTTGCAGGGCAACAAGCTGGGGGGGCGGGCTGTCAGGCAAGTGGGCTTTGGCATCCACCCCAGGAGTCCCTGAAGCTGTGGTGTTAGGAGGGAGGGAGGGAGCCCTGGGCACTGGCCCAGCTATCCAGCAGCATCAGGTGGAAAGGAGAACTCTTTCAAAGGTGCCTTTTTCTTTTTCTTTTCATCAGGCCGGTGGCTGGAAAGTTTTTTTTGGGGGGAGGTGGGCATGCGGGGAAGGTGAGCTTGCGGTTCAGGGAGGGATGTGTGAACATCCCAACTCAGAAAAAAATATTCTGGCTTTAATTACATCAGGAACAAAGCACAATTGCCTTGCCATGTGACCACATCCTTAATCACTCAGCCATTTCATGTTTTAACCTGGGTCCTAGACTTGGAACTCTGAGCATGAAATTTCTGTGGTGAGTGTCAATAAATCAAAAGTAGGTTTGCAGCTTACAGATACACACTTGAACAGCATACTCAAGATTGCAGCAGCACAGACATTTTGATGCAATAATTCAGAGCAAGACGTGTCAGTTATCAGATACTGTTAAATAAACAAAATATTGCAAGAGTGCTAATGTTTTAAGCATACTTTTATTTTAAGTAAAATCTTTGTGTTTGTGTCCTTTATAAAGTTTATATCTTTGCTACCTGGCTTTACATTTTATGACATACATGGCCCAGCCCAACAAGGTCTCATTTATGTTATATCCAGCCCCCATAACACCCCTGCTCTAGTCTATTGGTATAAAAAGCCTTCCTTGGGTGATGTGGCTCATCTTTCTTCAGTCCCTTCCTGCGGCCAGAGCTGACTGATGATTGACAGCATGAGGTCGCTTAGATCACCAGTTTAAGACCCAATGGCTTGGGTTTCCAAGGGACTAGAAAAGGATTGGAAAGGATTTCCATCAATGAGATGGGACTTTCTCACCTTCCCGTTTCCATAGCCACCCTAAGTTGCAATCTAGAAGCCATTGGTTTTACAGTAGGCAGTGTAACTTTCAGTGAGATTACTTTGGAATAGGAATCCAGAGCATTGGTAATGTGACTCCAACAATCAATGTGTCTTGATGGCATCTTCGTAGATAGTAATTAACATACACTAGTAATTTTGCTCTCAGTTGCATTCACATGTAAAACACTGTGAAGCCTGCGGCTTCATGAGAACCTTCAGGAGGACAAGATCATGTGCATATGTTAGACTTCCCAAATGGCCATTGCTAGGAATATGTATCCTGCACTGGTCTCTTAGTTCACCCTATCAATCCAGTTTCCCTCCAAAGTACACGGCAGTTAGTTGCTGTATTTCAGATGTTCTAACATGTCAGTGGTATTGACTGAGAAGCCTTCTGCGCAGCCTGCTGTCGGACTGATTGATACCAGCTGTAACAATATCAAACATTATGGCATCATAATTCCATTTGATGCAAGAGGCAATCTTTGATCTTTTACTATCAAGAGATTACAATGTAGCTTTTGATAAATAATACCTTTCCACTGCTGTTGTGGGAAGTGCAGTTGTTAACTGTTGAATAGCTATGGTCTTCATTGCAAATCTGGCAGGTGTGACATTTTGAGAACAATAGGACAAAGGGTATAACTCATGTGAACCAAAGTGCATGCAATAGAGATTGGAAATTTAGATAACTAAATTGGGGATTTCTTCTCCGACATGAGCTCTTCAATGAGTAACAACAAACCAGCAGCAAGTTCAATTGTAGGGACATAAAATTTCAATTATAGTTGAAATGGACTCACCAAAAGAAAATACAGTTTCCTGCAAATTTGTAAACTGAGCTTTTAAATAAAGAAGTATATTGGGAGGGTTGTTAGAATATGCAACTAGCCAGCAAGCTGTTGTGGTTAAAGTGCTGGATTAGGATCTGGAAGACCCAAATTCAAATTCCTACTCTGCCATAGAAGCTCATTGGGTGACCTTAGAGTGGTGACACATACTCAGCCTATCCTACCTCACAGGGCTTTTGTGAAGATAAAGTGGAGGGGAGGAGAGAAATGTAAGCCACTTTGTATTCCCATTGGAGGAAAGGGAGGGGTATAAGTGAAATAAATAAACTTGTGGGGGGCATGATGAATCATGTAATGGAGAATAATTGTTTGGGAAATCCTACCGCCCTCGAGTCCAATACTGGGAAACCATGAGTCCCAAGGCAGATGGTTGCTTCCTGCATCCCTGCCCCGAACTACAGAAGCCTAGGACAATAATGAAATTTTCCTGTGAGCTAACTGCTTTGGACCTAAACCAGACTGGTAAATATAGGATGGGAGGGGTACAAAAAGATGCATACCTCTCCCACCTCATGGTAAAGTTGAGGGGGGGACTGGGTCTGGAGTCTGTGTGCCTCATATAGCATCTCCTCCAAACTGAATGTTATCTTGCCAACATTAAATAATTTTGCCATGATCTTGTATGAGCCACCTGCGTGAGTTTTATGAACTGTGTTACTTATCCCCTCCCGCAAAAAAAACAAACCCTTTAGCAAAGGCCTATAGCTCTCTCTGTTTGCAAAATGATATATCACGGAATACTCTTCCTTAATGTAACATCTGGAACTCAATGTGATCAGAGGAACTAACTCTGTCAGTTTTGGGCTGTAGGCAACCAGTAAACTACATAGGATCTGGTAGGACTGAGACCGTGCTGGGACCTACATAGGTCTTGGTAGGATTGAGACCAGAGTTCAGTGGAACATAGCAATCAATAGATTCACAGGAGATTCACTGTGCAGGGCTAGTTCCAGCTTTTCATGGACTCCTGGTGACAGAGTGTAACTGGGCCCCTTTCCACTTTGGTACAGACCTTTTCTTTTCTAACTACATCCCTTCAGCTTGGCCCCTCCTCTTTGGCTCTACTTTTTCTTCTTTAACCACTCCCTTTTCCATTTCAGTTTGCATAATCTGGTCAAGAGAAATCATACAGAATTTTGCTTTCTTAATTACCTTTTATTACTTTCTATAAAACCAAAGAGGAGAATATATGCCTTCCAATAAATCTGTCTTTTTCCCTGCTAGAACTGTCTGTAGCATGCACCTATACAATATCAGTTGTGGGGAGAGCAAGGTACAAAAGAATACTAGAGGATTTTTTTTAGAGCAATGACTTGCACTCCTTTGGCACCATTATCACAGTATTGGCAACAAATATTAGACACCAACAATCCACACTTTCCTGTCACCCTGTCCAACACAATGCTTGGAAGATCTTTTTCTGTTGTATCTATGAAATGTAGGGATTCCAAAGAAAATCTTTGATATCCACTGATTTTCTATGACTCAAGAGATGAGGAGTGAGTGTGAACGGAGTGGGTAAACTGTCCCTTGGTGCCTTGGTGAAAGCTTAGCCAAATCTTCACTTTCTCAAATAATCCATCACCATTCTCAGATGTGAAATTTGCAAGTCTTGAGAAAAACGATCAGCATCTGCCCCACCTCAGCCAGTGCTGATGCCAGTGCTGTTCATATGGAGGCAGAATCTTGTAAACTGGGGTTTGAATTGCAAAATCTATCCCCTGGGTAAGCAGGCAGAAGGCAAAGGGGACACTGAAAGTGGTAGAGAGAGAACATAGCAGATAGGGACAGGGAAGAGATGAAAAAGTAGACATATGTGGGAAGGCTGGAGAGTTGCACAAGCAAGGTTGGGGATTGCCCAGGAAAAAAAAATCAGACCTTAACTGAAAGTATTGCACCCATGCCAGATCAGGATGAAAGTGGGGTTGAGTAGAATCATGCTGAGACCTTAGAGAGCAAAGCTCCCTCTTCTTCCTTAGTCTGAAGCCCCGTGGCAAATCAGGATACCAGGGTTTGAATCCCAACTGAACTTGACATGCTTTTGGTGAGAATGTCATGACTGCAGTTCGCTTTTCAATGGCTTTATTGTTTGCCAAAATATTGGAATCAGAAGAGTTAATGGAAAAGTCATTAAGGAAAGATGAGACCTTATTAATCTCTTAGTAGCACAGTGGAAAAAAGCATTCCCTGTTTAGCCAACAAACTTTTTTTTTACCGACAAATTAGCTGTTTTACAAAATGGGATTGGCGGGGATCGTCATAATCCTCTGTTACTGCACACTGGCATTAAATGCCTGAGCAGATTGCGTATAACTAATGACTAATATCTCTTCCAGCTCAGGAGTCAGTGTGGTTTGGCTCCACTGCCCAGGGCATATTTAAACCATGGCTAACCTTTGTTAAAAAGAAAAATAATACAGACAGCATTTGGAAACAACACCATCATTTTAGCTAACTAAAGTCTTCTTTGTTGTGGGCCAGTCTCCCCCTCATAACAGTAGTAACAATTTGTGAACACCAAACTTCCTTCATTTAAGAATGTTTATTGCTTATCTAATATCTGTAGCAACCCAAGGCTCCTCGTTCCTCTGGTTCTTTAATATTGCACAGTACCAGATTAGTGAGGAACAAAACTGTTCTCTTGTCTCAGTTGTTGGAGAAAGAGAAAATTCACCTAGTTTGTGTGACAAGAGATGCTGTGGAAAGAAAATTACATGGTGGGTCTGTTCCAATTAGCTCTACCTGTATATGCACCATTCATTAACACCAAAATGAAGGCTGGAGGGGAGAGGTGGTTGTCATCCTCTGCAAGTGTTTTCCCTTTCTCAGACTCCCAGGGCAAACTATCATGGGCCTTGATTGTTTGCACTGGGGTCTGAGGACAGGCTAGGCATTCTGCTTGCTCACCAGCCACCTATATCCCTAGAGTTAGCAGTGGTATTCTTGGGTGTGGTGCTGATTGTTCTACTCTGAATGTTCTAGAGGATTTCAGCATTTGTGCTGAGGGTTACTTGCTGAGGCCAGCTGAGGGTTTTGTAGACTCTTTGGCTGCCATGGGCCTCTTTACAAGTAGTTAGGGGCCCAACACATTAATAAGTCACACTTTGGACTTCATCTTTTGCACTGAACTTTTGAGGGAAGGTCTGGCTTTGGGGCTCAAGGTTTAGCCTCTACCATGGTCTGGCCAGTATCTACTCAAGGTAAATGTGAAAGTGGCCCCAACACCCTGCAGGAAAAAGAGCCCAGATAAAATGGTCCACCTCCATGAGACTCATGAATCCTACTGGGTTTTAGATTGGTTTGGGGGATTTTAGGGTTCCAAACAAATGCTCTGTTGAGGCTGTAGTGGGAGCTTGGAATGTGAAGCTCCTGGAAGCTATGGACAAGGTTGCCACTCATTGACTTCTCCCATTTTTGGAGCAGAACCTGTCCCCATGGTTTCCAGAGGGCCAGGTGACTAAAGAGGACCAGGAGATGTCTAGAGTGATGCTGGCAAAACACTTGAATCTGACACAGTGTGCTATAGAGCTCATCATAAGACCTATGAGGGAGTGCTGACAGTGGCAAAGAAATGTCACTTCTCTGCTTCCATTTTGTCAGCTAGTTTATGACCATCCCAGTTGTTGAAGGTATCTCAGCACCTGCTGATTCATAAATCTGTGCCTTTATTGTCTAAAACCCCCCACAGATAATTAGTTGTGTTACTTTTGCCAAGTTTCTTTGCTAATAAAATCTCTCAAATTTGTTTTGATCTGAGTGCTGGTTGTAGATCATTTTGACCCAGTTACTGTCATAGATGTGGAGAACTGAGCCAGCTGGGCTGAGAGACAGAACCCAGGAGGGAACTGCTGGGAAAGTGAGGGTTTTCCCCCTCATTCCCAAACTGCTAAATTACTGGGAAGCATTAACTGAGGTTGCTTTGTGAGAGGACAGAGTTTGAGGGTGAGGGGTGCTTGTGGACTTCTGGACAGTGGTGTTTCTGTCTGGGTCTGTTTGTCTGGTCTGTTTGCCTGGGGCTGATTGCAGGCCCCACCCTCTGGTGTTGCTGCTGGGAGGCAGGGGCTGTGGGCCTCTGAACTGTAAGGCTCCTCCTAGGCAGAGGTGCCAGCCTTTGGCACAAGCCGAAGGGCGAGAGTCAAAGGGCTCTTGGCCTGTGGCTTTTTGCCTGGGGATCAGGCCCAAGGACCCTGCATCACTCTAGATACCTTTAAACCACTAAGCAGTTATGAAGGTAGAAAGCCAGCAGGGGAGCAGGGGCTATCCAGTGTTTTGCAGTTGTTGTTGTTCAGTCGCACAGTCGATTCCGACTCTTCGCGACCCCATGGACCAGATTACGCCAGGCCCTCCTGTCTTCCGCTGTCCGCTGAAGTGTACTCAATTTCATGTTCGTTGCATCGATGACACTGTCTAACCATCTCATCCTTTGCCGTCCCCTTCTTCTTTGACCTTCAATCTTTCCCAGCATCAGGGTCTTCTCCAGTGAATGCTCCCTTCTCATTTGGTGGCCAAAGTATTTGAGCTTCAGCTTCAGGATCTGGCCTTCCAGGGAACAGTCAGGGTTGATTTCTTTTAGGATTGACTGATTTGATCTCCTTGCAGTCCAAGGGACCCTCAAGAGTCTTCTCCAGCACCATAGTTCAAAAGAATCTATTCTTCGGCGCTCGGCCTTCCTTATAGTCCAACTCTCGCAGCCATACATTACTACGGGGAATACCATTGCTTTGACCATGCAGACTTTTGTTGGCAAGGTGATGTCTCTGCTTTTTATCATGCTGTTTAGGTTTGCCATCGCTTTCCTCCCAAGGAGCAGGCGTCTTTTAATTTCGTGGCTGCAGTCACCGTCTGCAGTGATCTGGGATCCTAGGAACGTGAAGTCTGTCACTACTTCTACGACTTCCCCTTCTATTTGCCAAGGAGTGATGGGGCCAGATGCCATGATCTTAGTTTTTTTGATGTTAAGCTTCAAGCCCACTTTTGCGCTCTCCTCTTTGATCCTGAGCAAGAGGCTCTTGAGGTCCTCTTCACTTTCTGCCATCAGAGTGGTATCGTCTGCATATCTGAGGTTATTGATCTTTTCCCCAGCAATCTTAACTCCAGCTTGTGATTCATCCAGGCCAGCATTTCACATGATGTACTCTGCATATAAATTAAATAAGCAAGGTGACAATATACATCCTTGTCGTACTCCTTTTCCTATGCTAAACCAATCAGTTGTTCCATATCCGGTTCTAACTGTTGCTTCTTGACCCTTATACAGGTTTCTCAGGAGACATGTGAGGTGGTCCGGTACTCCCATCTCTTTAAGAACCTGCCATAATTTATTGTGATCCACACAATCAAAGGCTTTAGCATAGTCAATGAAGCAGAAGTAGATGTTTTTCTGATACTCTCTTGCTTTCTCCATAATCCAGCGAATGTTGGCAATTTGATCTCTAGTTCCTCTACCTCTTCGAAACCCAGCTTGTACTTCTGGCAGTTCTCTATCCACGTACTGTTGTAGCCTAGCTTGTAGGATCTTGAGCATGACCTTGCTAGCGTGTGAAATGAGTGCAATTGTGCAATAGTTTGAACATTCCTTGACATTGCCCTTCTTTGGGATTGGAATGTACACCTTTTCCAATCCTGTGGCCACTGTTGTGTTTTCCAAATTTGACTGCCACAAATATGATTATCTAACCACTGGCTGGAAATTGTGGGTGTGTGCTCGCTGCATGGAGCGCGTGGCTCTCAGGGAGCAGATTTGTTCCCGTAAAACTAGGGTTGCCAACCTGGAGAACCTGAGGCAGAGAGAGAGAGTGTTGAGGAAGGGACCCTCAGGGACTTAGCAGAACAGTCCCACTCCTGTGCTGACAGCTCTTCTACTGTTGTGGAGAGTGAGAGTCTTGAAGTTGGAGGGTGTCAGTCTGAGGAGGGGGTATTGTCATGCCTCAGAAGGGACCCCTTCCTTGGGCAGTGGACCGATATCCTTTCGTACTGAGGATACCCCTGGGGGTGCTGGGGGAGGTGGGCTTCTTGTACTGAGTGATTCAGTCATAGGGAATATAGAGAATGGGGTCTGTGACAGGAGTTTTAACCGTGTGGTGACTTGCCTGCCTGCTGCAAAGATTGCAGCTATCACATGCTGTCTAAATAAGATGAAAGGTAGCGTTCAGAAGGAATCAGCAGTCTTAGTGCAATGACATTGGGAAATGTAGTCATACAGACCTGGAGGAAAAATTTAGGTTACTAGGTAGAAAGTTAAAGGCCAGGACCTCAAAGGTAGGATTCTCAGAAGTTCTGCTGGTTCCACGTGCAAGGCCAACTAGACAGGCACAGATCAATGTGTGGATGAAAAAGTGGTGCCAGGAGGAAGGATTTAGATCTGTTAGGCACTGGGGAATTTTCTGGGACAAGCCAAACCTGTACAAAAGAGATGGTCTTCACTTGAACCAAAAGGGAACCAGGCTACTGGCGATTAATATCAAAAAGGTGTCAGAGCAGCTTTTAAACTAATCCTGGGAGAAAGCTGGGAAGCCTGTGGTTCTGCAGGGCCTGTAAAATAGAGTTGTTTTGCCAGGCCTTTGGTTGCGGTGATGGGTGTCCAAATTACATTGGCCTCTCCTACTCCACCCTGCTCCACCTTGCCCCACTCATTTTTGGGGGCTTCCGCTAATTCAGCTGTGCTATCCATGGTGGCTATGTTGCCCGACATTCTGGTCCATCTTGGGCACATATGCAGGATTCATGTTTGTAGGAGATATCAGATTGGTTGACATATGTTGAAGGGAAAGTACACTGAAGGGGCTCAGCATGGATGATTTGATTCTTCTTTTGGAGAAGTATACTTTTGGCATGATTAAATAGAGATTGATTGATATAGAAATGCAAGAACTTAGAAGTCTTGCTACTGAACATTGCTCTCCCATTTATTGGGGTTTTCCTCTTAATGGGCCACTTCCAGAGTATTTTTCGTGTCTGATTGATCCCTACATTAGAAGGGTATTCACGCTGGCCTGTTTTAACGTGCTCCCCTCAGCTGTGTTATATGGGAGATTTTAAAAAATACAATTTCTGGATAGGTTATGTCCCTGTGGGCTAAAGGAGATTGAAAGAACAGACCATATACTTCTGACTTGTAGATTCTACCAGGATTTGCGCGATTATCACCTTGTCCCTGTACTGCGATCCTTGCAGGGCAAATCTGAGGAAAGTATGATAATGAACCTTCTAGCCTCAAACAGGACTGATACCATCGAACCGGTGGCAAACTTCCTTTACAGAATGCATAGCAGGAAAAGTTCTTTTTTGGCCGAACGGGTAGTGAATTAAGTGTTTTGCTTGTTTGCTGTTTCTGTACCTAAGACTGCTGTTATTATGCCAATAAAGGTTTGTTGTGTTGTCTTTGTAGGAAATCCTGTCGAATTGTAATAGTAATTGCCATCCTGTGTTTTTGGGTCTACTGGTTTTAATAATAAATATACTGTGATGTTTTAACTGTTTTATTCTGTTGTAACCCGCCATGAGTCCACTTGCAGGGGAGGGTAGGATAGAAATATGATAAAATAAATAAATAAATAAAATTAGCATACACAACAGGGCTATATTATAACGGTCCAAGAATACACTGCTGTGGACAATATCACTCTATATAGTGCTGTTTACTGTATGTATTATCCTGCTCTTATTGCATTGTTTTCTGCCTATGTAATACCATTTTCAGCACCATTTAACATATCATGTCTAATATTTTATGCTTTGTTTCAGAATTATGTAACTCTAATCCCATTACATTGTTTATTATTGACACTGTTTGTTATTTATACTGTGCAACCTGACTTGAGTCTCAGTAAGAAAAGTGGACCATCAATAAAGCAAATAAATAAATCAGGCATGGCTATTCATGTAGTGGAATATTCTGTTCATGAAGTGGATTGGGGGAAAGGAGGAGGATTCCACCAAACTCTGGGAATGTATGTTATTCTTTTATGCTATAAGTATCAAGAGAGAAATGGCTTCCTTGTTATTTTTGTCATTACAAACAGCAAGCTAACCATGACTATCTCTCAGTGGCTGCTTCCTTGAATGATTTGTTGCTTGGATAGGTAAATTGTGTGGGGGGGAAACAACCCTCTGCAAGGCAAACTTTAGTGAATGGAAAATGGATGTTGCCTTTACTTCATTCAGACAACCAGATTCTTGTCTCTTAAATGCAGCTACAGGTGACTTTTGATGAGGACAAAGATGCCTTGCTCGTCTTTCTTATATGGGATATGTTGTGTTGAGACTATTGGGAAAGTTTGGTAGCCATGTCTGCAGCCTAATCTAAAGGCCAATATGAGACCCACTGAACTTGATGGTTGTCAGTTACTTGGAAATAGGTAGGGTTGCCAGCTCTGGGCTGGGAAACCCCTGGAGATTTGGGAATGGAGCCTAGGAAGTGGAAGGACCTCAGCAGGGCATAATGCCACAAAGTCCACACTCCAAAGGAGCCATTTTCTCCAGGGGAACTGATCCATTGTAATAGCAGCAGATCTCCGTGTGCCACCTGGAGGCTAGCAACCCTAGAAAAAGGGGTGATCCAATTTCCATTTTGAGGCTGAAAATAGTGCTTTTTTTTTTGGGGGGGGGAAGTATATATTCCCCCAAATCCTAATTTTGAGATACTTCTTGAGATCTCTTCACTACCATATTGCTTCCTTTACCTCCTGCAACTTCTGCACCTTTTCTACATACCACTTTTTCCTTTTTCCTGGCCTAGTCACAAGGGTAATCCCAGCCAATTAGAGACCACATAGTGAACAGTGTTACATAGCCAATCATATTTTTCTACATGATGCTGTCACTGAGGACAAATGAAGAGGGTTCAATCAATGAGTAAGTAACCATATTCATACATGCTGGGGAAAATGTGAAAAAAGAAACTGCTTTTTGATCTTGCTTAAAATATTCTTGAAACCCAGGAAATACTCTCAGCTCATCTTAGAATTTTATTCTGTAGCATGTGGCCTATCTTCATGACAACCAGGTATAAAATTGCTTGTGGAAGTCTGTTGCCCATAGTTTGATAAGGGCACCTGTAACAGTGGACCAAGTCTGCTTTTGCTATAAAATGGTCTTATAATGCTGCAAAAAGCCCTAGAATTCCCGACCCATTTAGAAGTCCAATTAGTGGCAAATTTCACACTGCAGAATTAATTTTTATACCTTTTTTGTATATAGTTCTTGCCTGGTTACTCTTCATAAACTTTTAATAGTGTGTCTGAATAGTGTGTCTGGATTTGGGCTTCATCTGAATTTGTTTTCCTTGGCAGCTCTACTTTTCATGACCAGCTGTTATCACTTGAAAAAAAAAATAATTGCCTTTCTACATGAAATGTGGAGGAACTGTAGCTCTTGAGCACAACTGATTCCATAATTAAGTCTGGGGCAACCAAATTCCCTAACTTAGTGATGGGCAGATCCAAAATATTGGTAAAAGGATGAATAGCTGGTTCCT
This sequence comes from Gekko gecko, assembly GCA_029375565.1. Classification (NCBI taxonomy): domain Eukaryota; kingdom Metazoa; phylum Chordata; class Lepidosauria; order Squamata; family Gekkonidae; genus Gekko; species Gekko gecko. Next base: position 46,319,280 of record JAPDNY010000006.1, read on the forward strand.
TTACATCATAACTGCAAAATAAAGCATGTATAAAAGGTCTGCATCCAGAGCATGGCCTGTCTGTCTTAAGTTCTGATAGTTTAACTGTTGAATGTGGAATCCCCATGGTCCTACCTTTGGAGTGAAAGTGCAGCCCTCCAATTTACAATAAAGAAAATACTAATTCAAAATGCTAATCCAAGTGAAGAAAGGCCTGAGCTCAAGGATCCCTAGGATATGGAGTTTTCACATAAGCAAATGGCAGGGTTTTAGGGATACCAGCCTGCAGCGGGGACCTTGGGATCCTCTGGAATTACAGCTCATCTGCAGACTATAAAGATCTGTTCCCATAATTGATAACATTTACCGTAGAGATAAAGGGCAGCCATGTTATCTTCTGCTCTTCCATTCCTTGGGGTTAAGGGCTGGTAATTCTCTTGCTCAGGTAGGTAAATGGGAGGCCTATGTCTAGCGCAAGGCCTCACTGCCAGGTATATTTTGGAGAAAAGAAAGGGGATGCAGAAGGGTTCATTGGTTTAGTTGGGGAGAAGTCTCCAGGCCTTGTGATATTATTGATTACAATGTAGCTTTTGTTTGGAATGGGACTATCTTAATTCAGTTCCCTATCAAATTGAGCACAAACCACTTGTTTGAGGTGAGCCCATTACAAACTTTGCCTAGAGAGGCTTACTTACTACTAATACTCAATATTCCACATGTGGCTGCACCACCTATATAAAAGAATTATGAGACTGGCAGTTTTATTTTTAAGCCTTTTCCTGATACAGAGTTTGCCTTTTCCACTGCCACTGCACATTAGAGTCAACATTTTCCCCTGAGTCAACATTTCTAATCCAGCCACAAGATATAATTCCCAATATCCTAATTACTATTTAGAAAACAGCTAACACTGCTTGGTGCTGTACAAAAATTAAAAGTGAACGAAGCTTTGAGTGTGAGTTTACAGTCTAAAGTTAAAGATGACACAGCAGGGAGAAAAGGGAAAGAAGAGAAGAAAGGCAGCCTATAAGGAAATTCAGACTGAAGAGATGAGTCTGAAGGGGACAGTTGGAGGTAGGTAATGGAAGAAAAGAATCAGGGAGGAAGTGGGCTGAAAGGAGCAGGAGCTGTAATGGGGAAGAAGCAAAGCCAGGGAACAGTGTTGGGATGGTTACATAATTTAACTAGGAGAATGGCAGTGCAATCCTGAGCAGAGTTACACCCTTCTAAATCCATTGAAGTCAGCGGGGTTTAGAAGGGTGTAACTCTGCACACACAATTGCACTGTGGTGATTGTAGAATGAATGAAGAATATGGGGAAGAACATATGAAGAAGGAAAAGGAGATTTATTAATGACAACCAGCTCAGGTCTCATTAATGTATATGTGAAGTTAGATTTTTTTGCTTCATTGCGTGTTTTGCACATATTGAATATAACTTACAATTTTTATTCACCCAATTTGGACAGAATACCTAGAGATGCACATTCAGTGAGTTTGAGGTGCCCCCTATGTGTCCTTGTGGGTTCCCTGCCACACTACTGGGCCCATCCAAGCGGCCAGCACTGTGCAACTGGGCCTGGCCCAGGCTAGATGTTGGAACTACAGAGTTTTCCCAGGGAGACTTTGTCCTTGGAGGGAAGTAGGGAAACCTGAAGACATAGGAAAGATGAAGGTAGGTTGACAGGTGAGTGGGAAGGAGAGAAGGAAGCAGAGCAAGGGGAGAGGTTATGGGAACTTTCAGGGAAGGGGAAGCAGAAACGGTGCAGGAGTGGAAAATTAGATCCTCCCGCCTGCAAGTCCTTGTGGGTCCCCCATTTATAAGGTTGTAATGCTTAATTCAGCATATTAAAGTATTTATTTGGGAGAAATTCCCATTGAATGAAGTGGAACTTACCTCTGTGTTGGATATGTGGATTGGACCACATATATAGAAGTAATAGCAGCATGTCTTCCCTGTTGCTAACATGAATTATGGGACAAAGTCTGAATCCAGTGGCACCTTTAAGACCAACACAGTTTTATTGCTGGTAGAAGCTTTCCTGTGCCAGCACACTTCCTCAGATACAGGAAAGCTTATACCATGGATAAAACTTTGTTGGTCTTAAAGGTGCCACTGGACTCAGACTTTGTTCTGCTGCTTCAGACCAACACAGCTACCCTGGCTAAATGTATTCTGATCAAACTAAATGCATGCAAGTGTGGTGTAGAATTTGTATGGTATTAGAGTGTCAGACTAAGCCTGGGGAGGCCCACAGGATGAGGCCCCAGAATACTGCCTCCCCACTGTTGCCCCCCTTGCCTTACTCTGTGGGAGGTGGGCTGGAGCCACAGCTGCAAGGCACTGCTAGCAGCCAGGAGCCCAAGACCCAAATGGGACAGGTGCAAGCAACAGGAGGAACTTTTTCTTTTCTCCCTCCTTTGAGGATGGGTGGGGCTGTGGGCAGTTGGCCCTATTGTGGGAGGCAGGGCAGCTGTCCCTGTTGCCCATTGGCTAAGGCCAGCCCTGGAGACCACAGCTCAAATCTTCACTCATCCATGATGCCCATTAGGTGATGTTGGGTCACTCCCACTCTCTTAGCCTAACACATTGTGCAGGGTTGTTGGGAAAGTAAAGTGGAAGAGTAAGCATCCCTTAGTTCTGTGGAGGACACCTGGGATGAGAAAGTTAGAGATGATAATGCAAATAGGATTGGGACTGCTTTATTATTGCATTTCTCCAGTTCGAGGAATGTGTATATTCACTGATTACTTTGGTATCTTGCCAGCATAAAACTGGAATGGGAAATTACTAAATTAATTTAGTTACTAACTTAATTGAATTACCAAATTAATTGCCCTGCATTTGTAGCATGGCAAGTTGGAGTGCATTTATCTCTTCCTGCTTGTTTGCAGTCTGGCTGGGGTTAAAGATACATTCAGCTAGCAATTGTTTTTACCAGGTGAGATCTACAGTTGCTTAACTAGGGCAGTGGTGGTGCTGAGAATGTTCTCTAGATATATAATGCTGTCAGGTTGTAATGTAAAAACTAAGCTGGGAGACAGGCCCATAAGCTGATCAGAGGGTCAAACTAACGGTTATCTCAGCAAGTGTAAACATACAAATATATAATGTGGGAATAGACCTTGGGTTCATCTAACACAGTTTGTCTACTCAGACCAACAGCATTTCCTCAGAGCATCAGGCAAAGAACAGTCTTTTCAACATCTGCTACCTGAGAACCTTTGAGACACCAGTGATTGAACCTGTGACTCTGTATGCAGAGCACATGCTGTTACTGAGCTAAAGCCTCTCAGCTCATATGTGCTGAGATAATAAGAATGCATGTAGGGTTGCCAGCACTGCCTTGTCAAATGCTGGTAGATTTTGAAGAGGGTGGAGTTTTAGGAAAATATGATGTCATTTCCATAACACTCTAGGAATTTCCCCTAATCTCTATAGCAAAGACCATTGAGACATGGGGAAATTCCTAGGCTGTAACACCTGAGACTATTTTCCTGCTTTTTTTTCTCCAACTCCTCGGTTTCTTGAGGGTGGAGGACTGGGGCCAAGGGGAGGGGAAGCCTACATGCATGGGTAGGAGAAGATGGGCAGGCAAGAGGAATGGTTAACTCCCTTCGCATCTGCCAGTTCCCCACCACAAATCCCTCTTCCCTAGCAATTCCCCCCCCTCCACTGCCAGGATCCAGAGGAGATCTGGGAAATTACAGGCCAGCCAATCTAATGTCAGTACCAGGTAAGTTGATGGAATCCATTATTAAAGATAGAATTAATAGGCACATCGATGAACAAAAGCTATCGGGGAAGAATCAGTGTGGATTCCGTAAGGGAAGATCTTGTCTCACTAAACTTTAAGAGTTCTTCGCAGGGGTAAACAAACATGTGGACAAGGGTGATCTAGTAGATGTTATTTACCTAGTCCAGAAAACTTTTGATAAAGTTCCTCATCAAGGGCTTTTAAGTAAACTCAGCAGTCGTGGTATAAGAGGACAAGTCCTCTTGTGGATAAAAAAAACCTGGTTAATTAACAGGAAACAGAGTGAGTATAAATAGGCAGTTTTCACAGTCAAAGGTGGTAAGCAGTGGGGTACCACAGGGCTCGGTACTAAGTTCAGTGCTTTTTAACTTGTTCATTAATGATTTGGAGTTGGGAGTAAGCAGTGAAGTGGCTAAATCTGTGGATGACACTGAGTTGTTCAGGGCAGTGAGAACCAGGGAGGACTGTGAGAGCTCTTGATACATCTGTCAGGGCTGTGGGAGTGGGTGTCAACATGGCAAATGAGGTTCAACATGGGTAAGTGGAAAGTAGTGCACATTGGAGCCAAAAATCCTGACTATGAATATATGTTGACAGGGTCCACGGAGAGAGACCTTGGAATCATGGTAGATTACTCACTGGAGATATCAACTTAGTGTGCAACTGCAATAAGAAAGGCAAATGTTATGCTTGGGATAATTAGGAAGGGGATTGAAAACAAATCAACTAGTATCATAATGCCCCTGTATAAATCTATGGTGCTGCCCCATTTGGAATACTGTGTACAGTTCTGGTCACTGCACCTGAAAAAAATTGGAAAAGATGCAGAAAAGGGCAACTAAAATGACTAATGGATTACTTTCCCTATGAAGAAAGGTTAAAGAGGTGAGGACTTTTTAACTTGGAGAAATGGCAATTGAGAGGTGACATGATAGAGGTTTACAAAATTATGCATGGGCTAGAGAGGGTAGAAAAAGAAGTACTTTTCTCCCTTTCTCACAGTACAAGAACTCAAAGGCACTCAATGAAATTAATGAGCAGGAGGCTTAGAACAGATAAAAGGAAGTACTTCTTCACCCAAAGAGTAATTAATACGTGGAATTCCTTGCCACAGGAAGTGGTGGCAGCTAGGGACAGGCACAAACTGTAATTCTGCAGTTCAGTTCATGGTTTGTGGCTGAACCACAAACCCATATGAACTGAGAGTTTGGTTCACAAACTGACCTAGTTCAGTTTGTTTCATGAGCCATTTAAAGTTTAAATCCCTACTTTCTGCTCCCTGTGGCTTTTTACAGGCAGCAGAAAGCAGGGGTTTCCAAACAGCTGAGTGATGGGACCTCTGTTCAGCTGTTTGGTTTAAATGGCTCTGAGCCAAAATTGTGGTTTGTGCTTTCTTCTCTTCATGAACTATCATGAACTGCAACAAAATTCGTGGAAGTTTGTAGCGGTTCTTTACCTCGCGAACATCAAACTGACTATACTTCATCAGCCGTTTTGTGTGCTTTTCTAGTGGTGGCTACAAGCATAGAGAGCTTCAAGAAGGGACTGGATAAACATATGGAGCAGAGGTCCATCAGTGACTATTAGCCACAAGGTATAGATGGAATACTATGCCTGAGGCAGTGATGCTCTGTATTATTAAGAGCATAAGAGAAGCCATTGTTGGATCAGGTCAATGGCCCATCCAGTCCAACACTCTGTCACACAGTGGCCAAAAATACCAGGTACCATCAGGAGGTCCACCTTCTTGGTGCTTGGGGGGCAACAATGGGAGGGCTTCTGGTGTTCTGGCCCTGCTGGTGGACCTCCTGATGGCACTTGGGTTTTAGCCACTGTGTGACACAGAGTGTTGGACTGGATGTGCCATTGGCCTGATGTACTATGGCTTCTCTTATGTTCTTCATGTTCTTATCATTTCTGATCACGAAGTCTGGATGACAAAAATGCAATTAAGGTATCTTTTGGATACTTTATGGGGGAGTATAGGGGAGTATAGACAGGCTGGAGCAGAGTTAAATATTCTCTCCACTCCACCCACTGAGTCTTCTTTTCAAATAGACCCCCCACATCTAAAAAGAATGTTTTCCTCCCTTGAGTTTGGCCTTAAAAACCCTGAACAAAGATTGGGATATAAAATGTTATTACCAGGCCAGAACTTTTAGTAGCTATAACTAGGCTCCCTGAGGTGATTGGTTAGAACTCCAGATATTAGTTGGGATACAGCAAGTAGCTGGTACTGCTCAATGGCCGAGGAAAGAACAGAACGCTGGACACCTAGTGTTTATGCCATGCCTGACCAATCCAGAGACTTCAAACTGCCTTTAAATCACATGAGTCAATATTATACATTCTTATTGCCTTCTCCCCTGAAGAGCCCCCTTGAGCACAGAGCATTCCAGATATATTTATTTATTTATTTGTTTATTTGTTTCGATTTGTATCCCGCCCTCCCTGAAGGCTCAGGGTGGCTAACAGTGGGCGTAAATGCCAATTTAAACAACATAAAAAATACAATGTATATCTGTCCCAGACTATGAAGTTCCTGGTTCGAGCTCCAGAATCTCTTATAATTAGTAGCTTATATATTAGTTAACCTAGGGTTGCCAGCAAACCGATGGATTTTGGAGGGAGATATGTGGGACACCATCAGCGTGACAGCATTATGTCAGTTCTGGGGAAAACATGGTTGTGATGTCATGCCTCTCTAGGAATTGCCAGAAACTCTATGTTAAAATCACAGAGTTTCTAGTGATTCCTAGAGAGCTATGATATCACTTTCAGGTTCTTCCAGAAGTGACATAACACCATTGTGCCAACAGCAATTATTTTCTTCATTTTTCTCCTGCTGGCCACCAAAGTGGGAGACTTGGCAACCCTAAGTTAACCTTTGTCTGAACACAACTTACTGGGAGATATTCAGAAGCAATTGCTGTCAGTCTCTCTTCAAGATGGCATTCATAACCCCATCTGGCAAAAGCTATGCTGGATAAGGAAAGAGAAGCACAGAAAATAAGAACAAATTGTTAACTAAGCAAGCTATCTGTATGAGTCATAAATAAACTCATTATTTCAATTACTGGGAAGCTGATGGAGAATACAGATGCTTGAATGTAAGCTAGCAAAAGAAAAGCAACCAGTTTTGCAAGAAAGATGAGACAAGTCTCTGGAGTAATCAGAAGTGCCACTTAGAGTGTGTATGTGTTCACATCACAATCCCCAGTATAAGCTCAGTCTTTTATAACTTGCAGAATTTTGCCACTCCCCGACAATTACTAGAAACAGATTAGTTTTTACAAGGTTGTGCTTCAAAAATAACAGCTGAATAATGCTATTTTGTTAGGAACATCCCAAATATCACATAACAGCAAGCAAGTGTGATGGACAGTCTCTAGTTCCACTCTCCAGGCATCCCAGTAATTCCGATAGACAGATACTAAGCGTTATCAGCCAATAAGAACCTGTGGAATCTCTGGGAGGGGGACAAGGAGAGTTAAGTGGAAGAAAAGTCTATCATTGCCTCATAAAGGGCTTGGTGAAGCAACAGATAAACAGTGAAAAACTACCGGGAGAATAGTTTGGTAGCTAGGCTGAGCCTGGTGAAGGAAAAGAACTCAACCTATAGTATAGGTACATAGGGCTCAGGGGCCAATAAAGAAGCAAGAATAGAGCAGGTATCCTGTGTTAGCTTTAGGGAAATAGTGGGTTAATGAATTGTGTGAGTACTGAGGAAAATATCCCAAGACAAGCTAACCCTATTTCAATAGCAGAGATTCTTGGGCTTAAGGAATTCCAAATGAAATAATTTTTTCTCTCTTTCTGACAGAAGTTCCTTGTCAGTTCACTAAAGCTGTGCCTGTGTGAAATTGTAAATGTTTTAAAGCAGAGTTCTGCCATCCCTTGCTGTCTATAACCAATAACTTGTTACATTCCTTGTCTTATACACCAAACCACTAAGCACTGAGCCCTTCTAAAGAAGCGACAATAAACTTATTTTTTTGTGTTGTGAAAGGAAAGTGTTGGTGTGAATCACTTTGCGATAAAGGGAGGGAGAAGAAGTAGAAATTACATCAGATTCCCATTCTACCTCCCCAGGCTTCCTCTGTAATAGCAGCACATGATCCAGGACAATTATTTGTTAACATTGCCTTACTGACTGCTTGCAATCCCATGCCATAATTAAAATCAGCTCAGTCACTGCTGCTGGAAGGTATGACGGCATGAGTGTAGAGCTGAGAAAGCAGATGGCCATTGTTGTATAGTGGGTTAGACGCATAAAGAAACCACAGACAGCGATGTAGTGATCAGCATGGTTCGCTATTATACAACACGAGAGGCTGGTAACTGGCCCGGAGGCCAACTATATACATTAGGGAAGGGCCGCCCCCTGGTACCATTGGCGGGTTTGAATTCCCGCCGCCGTTCCCATTGGTCCCCCTACGCGGGAGCCAGGAACCTCAGTCCCATTGTTCTCAGGTACTCAAGCTCTGGCTCTTCGTTGATGGCACGATGTTGTCTCCAGACACAACACCCCTCCCCCATAGTCCCGATCCTGTCTAGGTGACATAGTCCTTCAGGTATGCGGGGGCTCTGCGTTCCCTGGTGGACCGTCGTGGTGTAGGCGTTGGGGTTTCTCCGCAGCCAAGTCTTGGTGGTGTGGTGGGGCCTGCCCCCTCACCTCCTTCCGCTGGGGAAGGGTGCGCCATCTGGCCCTCGGCTGATGAGGCCTCGGGCATACTGAGCTGCCCGTCGCTGGGGTCCGCCTCTCTGCGGTCTCGTTCTGCCTCGGGCTCTCCCTCAGCTTCTCGTGGGGCCTGCTCCACCTCCCCTTGGTTTCCCCGGTCTCCTACCGTTGGAAGTAGGCGCCGCCTTAGCTGGTCCACGTGGCGCCGCAGAACCTGCCCGTCATCTGTCGACACCTCATAGGAGACAGGGCCGGTGGGGCGGATTACCTTTCCTGCTATCCACTCCGGGCCTCGGCCGTAGTTCCTTGCGAACACCGGGTCCTCTGGGAAGAAACCCCGTGGTGCCTCCCGGTCCTCGACCCGGTTCCGTCCTGTTGGAGCCCTGTCGGGGTGCAGGCGGTCCAGGAGGATGGCGGGTCGCCGGCCCATGAGAAGCTCCGCGGGGCAGTGGCCACTGACCGGGTTGGGTGTTGTCCGGTTCGCCAGCAAGAACCGGGCTATGCGTGACTCCCAGTCCCCCTCGGTCAGGCGGCTTAAAGCTTCCTTAGCCGTGCGGACCATGCGTTCCGCTTGGCCGTTCGTGGCAGGGTGGAAGGGCGCTGACCTGATATGCCGGATCAAGTTGTCCCGCAGGAACCGCTGGAATTCCTCGGATGTGAACGCCGGGCCGTTGTCGGAGACGATGGTGTCCGGCAAGCCATGCGTGGCAAATATCTTCCGGAGGGCTCGGATGGTGGCGCTTGCGGAGGTGGAGGAGACTGGACTCACCTCCAGCCACTTGGAGTATGCGTCCACGGTGACCAGGAATGTTAACCCGTGGAAGGGCCCGGCGAAGTCGATGTGGAGCCGGGACCACGGGGTCCTTGTTGACTCCCATGCCTGGGTAGGTGCACATGGTGGGCTTGGCCGGACTTCTTGACAGATCTGGCAGCGCTTCACCCAGGCCTCTATTTCCCCATCGATGCCTGGCCACCAGACGTAGCTCCGGGCGAGGGCTTTCATCCGCACGATGCCGGGGTGTGCCTCGTGCAGAGCCTGCAGGACCTGTTGCTGGAGTGCGCTGGGGACTACGACCCGGTCCCCCCACAGCAGGCAGCCCTTGTGTGCCGATAGTTCCTCGCGCCGCGTTGTAAATGCGCTGAACTCCGGGCCCGCCGAGGCCGTAGGCCACCCCCTCACCACCCAGCCAAGAACCCGGGATATGATGGGGTCACGGGCTGAGCGGCGGGCGATGTCCGTGGCCTGGAGAGGGGCGTCTGGAAGACCCTCCAACTGGAGAACATGATGAGCTGGGGCCGGGTCCACCCCTTCGTCTGGCAGGGGGAGGCGGCTCAGCGCGTCTGCATGTCCCATTGCCTTGCCTGGCCGGTGCTGGAGCATGTAGTTGTAGCCCGCCAAGAAGATGGACCACCGCAAGACCCGAGGGGATAGTACCTGTGGCGTCCGGCGGTCCACCGCGAAGAGGCCCAGCAGCGGCCGGTGGTCTGTGATGACTGTGAAGGGACGGCCATAGAGCGAAGTCGTGGAACTTCTTCACCCCGGCCACGACTGCCAGTCCCTCGCGGTCTATCTGGGCGTAGTTCCGCTCGGCCGCAGACAGGGTCCGCGAGTAGTACGCGACCGGGACCTCCCGGACGTCCAGGAGACGGTGCGCCAGCACGGCTCCCACCCCATATGGAGACGCATCGCAAGCCAAGACCACGGGCAGGGTCTCGTCGAAATGTGCCAGGACCGCGTTCGAGATGAGCAGGGCCTTGACGGCCCGGAACGCAGCAGCCTGATGCGGGCCCCAGACCCAGGGTGCCTTTTTGTCGAGCAACCTGTGGAGGGGCTCGGCTACCGCTGCCTTGTGGGGGAGAAAGGCGTGGTAAAAGTTCAAGAGTCCGAGAAAAGCCTGGAGCTCGGCTTTGGAGGTCGGGGGCGGCGCTTCCACGATGGCCTTCACCTTGTCCCGGGCCGGGTGGAGTCCCTCTGCGTTCACCGTGAAGCCCAAGAAGTCGACGGATGATACCCCGAGCTGGCACTTCTCGCGCTTGACCTTGAGGCCGGCGTCCCGGAAATGGCTGAGGACCATGCGGAGGCGGGAGGCGAACTCATCAGGCGTGGCGGCGGCGATCATCACATCATCGAAGAATGGTGTGACGCCGGGGATCCCTTTGAGGAGAGAGTCCATCAGTTGCTGGAAAATTCCGGGTGCCACGCTCACCCCGAATTGCAGGCGATTGACCCTGAAGGCCCCCCGGTGCGTCACAATTGTTTGGGCCTCTGCTGTCGGCCCATCGACAGGCAGCTGCTGGTAAGCTTGGGCCAGATCTAGTTTGCCAAAGATCTTGGCCCCTGCCAAGGTGGCCAGAACATGGCTCACCACCGGGACCGGGTAGGCATGGTCCTGCAATGCCCGATTTATCGTGCATTTATAATCCGCGCAGATGCGGACATCCCCGTTCGGTTTAATGGGGGTCACGATCGGGGTTTCCCACACTGCGTGAGAGACCGGCTCCAACACCCCTTGCGCCACCAGTCGGTCCAGTTCCGCGTCTATTTTGGGTTTTAAGGCAAACGGAACGGACCTGGCACGCATGCGGATAGGGGCCACTGTGGGGTTGAGTTGTAGCGAAACCGGGGGCCCGTGTATCGGCCCAGGGACCCGTCGAAAACGGATGGGAACTCGCGGCACACTTCCTGGAAGTCGCGGGTTGCGCAATGCTGGACCCCCTCGATCGCGATTCCTAGGGGTCCAAACCAGGCCCTCCCCAGGAGGCTAACTAGGTCACCCTCGACTACGAGCAAGTCCAAGTGACCCTTGAAGCCCCGGTACTGCACCCTGAAACTCCCGACCCCCTTCACTGGCACTCGGTTTCTCTGAAAGTCCATGAGCGTCACGGGTGATGGCCGCAAGCGGGGGCCCCCTTTGGGCAAATCTGTCTTAATGTGGCCTCCGAAATGATGGAACAGGCGGAGCCCGAATCGAGTTCCATTTGTAAGGGGCCCCCTCTACTTTGATCCGGACGTATATTTTTGGGGTAGAGGCCTGACTGGGGAGTTTCAGTACCTGTGTTCGGGCGGCCGGGGCGTTGGTCAGTTGGTATAGGTCCTCCTCCGGGGGCGCGCAGTCCTCGAAGTGCGCCTCAGACCTGCAGCGGGGCAGTTTTTGCGCTGCGCGTGATGGCTTGGACCGGCAAACCCTTGCGATGTGGCCCGTGCGGCTGCAGTCCCGACATGTGGCATCCCGGAACCGGCACGATCTCCTCTCATGCTGCCCTCCGCAGCTGGCACACTCCTGCGCCGCCGAGCCGGGTTGCTTGCGTGCGGAGCTAGCGGACGGTGCTGGCGGGCGATGCTGGGCTAGTGTGCGGTGTACCTCGGGGTCGTCGATGTCGCTGTTCCCGGGGGAGGCCACACGATGCGTCGCGGTGGTGGTGGTCGGGTGTGACCTCTCCCATGCCGTGGCGGTGGCTAACGCTGAGGTGATGGTCACCTTCTCACCCTCCATTATTCGGCGCCGGAGTTTCTCCTCCCTGAGGCCTGCGACGAAACGGTCGCGGAGAGCCATCTCCAAGTGCTCTCCGAAGGCGCAGTCGGCCGCCAGGCGGCGGAGCTCTCCGAGGAACTCCGCGGCGGTTTCTTTGCCCTGCTGGTTCCGATGCTGGAAAACCACGTGGCATGTCATCTCCGACGGCTTTGGGGAGTAGTAGTTCTGCACGGCCTTTACAATCTCGTCGACCGTGCACTCCTCCACCTTCTTGGGAGAGAGAAGGTATTGGGCCAGATCCACGATCACGGGGCCGCAAGAGCAGAGCAGCAGTCCTCTCTTTCGGTCTTCGTCCGTGATCTGATAGAACACGAAGGCTTGCCGCAAACCCGTGACCCAGGCTCCCCATCGTTGGGGCTGGGAAGCGTCGAACGGCGGTAGCAGCCCGGATCCTGGAGCGATGGCCATTGTGCTAGTCGGCGGCAGCGACACGGCTCTGGATTCACCCTCAGAGGCGCTCATGGAGGATGCCCGTGGAGCGGTGGAGCGAGTCTTCGGTAGCGTTGTCCGACAGCCCGGCTGGAGCGCTCAACAGGATCCCATCCTCGTTGCCATTGTTGTATAGTGGGTTAGACGCATAAAGAAACCACAGACAGCGATGTAGTGATCAGCATGGTTCGCTATTATACAACACGAGAGGCTGGTAACTGGCCCGGAGGCCAACTATATACATTAGGGAGGCCGCCCCCTGGTACCATTGGCGGGTTTGAATTCCCGCCGCCGTTCCCATTGGTCCCCCTACGCGGGAGCCAGGAACCTCAGTCCCATTGTTCTCAGGTACTCAAGCTCTGGCTCTTCGTTGATGGCACGATGTTGTCTCCAGACACAACAGCCATCATGGCAAGCTTTTGAATTTTCCAACACTCTTCAGTGGGCTAGATGTCCTGTACAAAATAAATAAGATGGACATCAGGAACACCTAATCTAGAGTCTCTGGAGTCTTCAAATGGAATACAGAATTTGATGTGGATTTAAATGGTGCTGGGTGCAAAATAAGTTTTAAAATGAAGCACGAAGGCCACAACTTATCAATTAGGCACAGCAGGCACAGTGCCTAGGGCCCAAAACACTTTTAGGGGTCCACAAAAATGTTTTAATTTCACAAAAGTTCTTTTGTGGATCAAAAACTGGCTAATTACTAGAAAACAGAGAGTGAGTATAAATGGGCAATTTTCTCAGTGGAGGGTGGTAAGCAGTGGGGTACAGCAGGGATTACTGCTCAGTCCGATGTTTTTTAACTTGTTCATTAATGATTTGGAGTTGAGAGAAAGCAGTGAAGTTTGCAGATGATATGAAGTTGTTCAGGGTGGTGAAAACCAGGGAGGATTGTGAGGCACTCCAAAGGGATCTGTCAAGGATGGTCGAGTGGGCGTCAACGTGGCAAATGGGGTTCAGTGTGGCCAAGTGCGAGGTGATGCACATTGGAGGCAAAAATCCTAACTATAAATACATGTTGATGGGGTCTGAACTGGCAGAGAGTGACCAAGAGAGAGATCTTTGAGTCGTAGTAGATAACTCACTGAAAATGTCAAGACAGTGTGCAACTGCAATAAAAAAGGCCAATGCTATGCTGAGGATTATTAGGAAGGGTATTGAAAACAAATCAGCCAATATCGTAATGCCTCTATATAAATCAATGGTGCAACCTCATTTGGAGTACTGTGTACAGTTCTGGTCACCACATCTTAAAAAGGATATTATAGCTTTGGAAAAAGTGCAGAAGAGGGCAACTAGAATGATAAATGGGTTGGAAAACTTTCCCTATGAAGAAAGATTAAAACACTTGGTGCTCTTTAGCTTGGAGAAACGACGGCTGAGGGGTGACATGATCGAGGTTTATAAGATTATGCATGGGATAGAGCAGGTAGAGAAAGAGGTACTTTTCTCCCTTTCTCACAGTACAAGAACTTTTGGGCACTTAATGAAATTGCTGAGTGGTCAGGTTAGAATGGATAAAAGGAAGTACTTCTTCACCCAAAGAGTGATTAACACATGGAATTCACTGCCACAGGAGGTGGTGGCAGCTACAAGCATGGACAGCTTCAAGAGGGAATTAGATAAACATATGGAGCAGAGGTCCATCAGTGGCTATTAGCCACAAGGTATAGATAGGGACTCTGGGGCAAGGGATGCTTTGTATTCTTGGTGCTTGGGGGGGTCAACAGTGGGAGGGCTTCTAGTGTCCTGGACCCACTGGTGGACCTCCTGATGGCACCTGGTATTTTTGGCCACTGTGTGATGGAGTGTTGGACTGGATGGGCCATTGGCCTGATCCAACATCGACTTTTCTTATGTTCTTATGAAGAAAAAATAATGAACTTTTAGGGTTGAAGAAAATGTTTTGAACTCTTTATCATACCTGGAAAAAAATGAAATTTTAGGGTCCACAAAAATATATTAAATTTTGCCTAAAATAGAAAAAAATATAATGTATAAGTATTTAAAGTTATATCAGAAATAATTTTTAACATTGATATTATTATGGTGCGAGGGGCCCATGAAGGTGAAAGTGCCCAGGGCCCACAAAAGTCATAATGTGGCCTTTTGGGCCACTGGGACAGAGCAGGAAAAGAACTAGGGTTGCCAGGTCTGGTTTGGAAAATACCTGGAGACTTTGGGGGTGGATCCAGGAGAGGGCAGGGTTTGGGGAGGGCCTCAGCATGGAACAATGCCATAGAGTCCACCCTTCAAAGCAGCCATTTTCTCCAGGGGAGCTCAACTCTGTCAGCTGGAGATCAGTTGTAAAAGCGGGAGATCCCCAGGCCCCACCTGGTGGCTGGCAACCCTAAAAAGAATGGACACTTTCCCTTTAAGAACTGAAAAGCCAGCAGTTAATAAAATGACTCCCAGGACTAACAGGAGCAGGAAAAAAGCCTGTTAGTATTTAGTTTAGTTTAGTTTAGTTTAGTTTAGTTTAGTTTAGTTTAGATTAGATTAGATTAGATTAGATTAGATTAGATTAGATTAGATTAGATTAGATTAGATTAGATTAGATTAGATTAGATTAGATTAGATTAGATTAGATTCACATTCCTGGGATCCAAGATCACTGCAGACGGTGACTGCAGCCATGAAATTAAAAGATGCCTGCTCCTCAGGAGGAAAGAAATGACAATCCTAGACAGCATAATAAAAAGTAGAGACATCACCCTGCCAACAAAAGTCTGTATAGTCAAAGCAATGGTATTCCCAGTAGTAATGTATGGCTGTGAGAGTTGGACTATAAGGAAGGCCAAGTGCTGAAGAATAGATACTTTTGAATTATGATGCTGGAGAAGACTCTTGAGAGTTTCTTGGACTGCAAGGAGATCAAATCAGTCAATCCTAAAAGAAATCAACCCTGACTGTTCCCTGGAAGGCCAGATACTGAAGCTGAAGCTCAAATACTTTGGCCACCGAGTGAGAAGGGTCGCTGGAGAAGACCCTGATGCTGGGAAAGAAGAAGGGGATGGCAAAGGATGAGATGGTTAAACAATGTTATCGATGCAACAAACATGAAATTAAGCAAACTTTGGAGCACGACGGAAGACAGGAGGGCCTGGCATAATGTGGTCCATGGGATCGCGAAGAGTTGGACTCAACTGTGCGACTGAACAACAACATTTAGATTAGCAAAACTGGAGATTAATTTTAGATGGTACATAAGGTAGAGTCAACAGAAGCCAAAGCAGCAGTTCATTGGCAAGGAAGTCCATAGGTACCATTTGAAGACCGACTTCCTCCAGTTGGGAAATCCCTCTCAGGGCTGCCAACTCCAGATTGAGAAATTCCTGGAGATTTGGGAGCAGTGCCTGGGGAGGGTGGAGTTTGTGGAGCGAGGGGGACTAGTGGGAGGTAATGCAATTAGGGTTGCAAACCTGCAGGAGAGGCCTGGATTTCTTCCAAAATTACAACTGATATCCCGACCACAGAGATCAATTCCTATGGAGAAAATTGCAGCTTCAGAGAGTAGACTCTGCCCCTCGCCTCCTCAAATCCTGCCCTCCCCAGGCTATACCCCAGATCCCCAGGAATTTTCCAACCCAGAGTTGGCAGCCCTAGATGCCACAGAGTCTACCTTCCAAAGCTGCCATTTTATCCAGGCAAATTAACCAATGTAGTCTGGAGATCAGTTGCAATTCTGGAATTACTCCAGGCCCCATCTTGAGTTCGGTAACCATAATATTTGGTTTGATTTGACAATTCTTCTCCAAATAAGGATTGTACGTGTTTATTTATTTACAACGTTTATTAGCCACATAGCCTTGCTAATCTGTAGAACAATTCCAAAAATGTAGTGTCATGTTTTTTGTTATCCCAGATGTCTCCAGTTAAAAGATCTGGCAGTAGGTGATGTGAAAGATCTCTTTCTGAGACCTTGGAGAGATGCTGCCAGTCTGAGTAGACAGTACTGACTCTGATGGACTAAGGGCCTGATTCAGTGTAAAGCAGGCTCATGTGTATGTGTTCACCTAAAGTATCACAGACAGCAACCATTCAAGTTTTCCAGCACTTTTCATTAGGCTACAAGTTCAATCATGTGACAATACAAAAGACACAGGAAACTTCATACAGCCCTCCTGCTTTTCTCCAATTTGTTCCCTTTTTTGCCATCAAATCACAACTCAAGATAAGAGTCGTTCAGGGGTGGCTTGCCACTGCCTGCCTCTGTGTCACAACCCAGGTATTCCTTGGAGGTCTCCCATCCAAATACTAGCCAGGGCTGGCTCTGCTTAGCTTCTGAGATCTGGTCAGTCAGGATGGCTAGTGGCACTGATAGACTTATCCTGGATGAGTCTATCTCATCCCCTTTTCAAGCTGTTTATTCCTGTGGCCATCACGACATCCTCTGGCAGCAAAGTCCACATTTTAATTGCTCTCTGTGTAAAGTGGTATTTCCTTTTGTCTGCCCTGAACCTACAGCCCATCAGCTTCACTGGATGCCCTCGAGTTCTAGTATTTTGGGAGAGGGAGAAAAAATTCCCTTTGTCAACCCTCTCCACCTCATGCATAATTTTATAAACCTTTATCATGTCCTCCACTTAGTTGTCTCTTTTCTAAATGGAGAAGTCCCAGACTCTTCAGCCTTTCCAGCTCGCAGCAGCACTCCACTGGATTGGCCAGCGGGCTGGGAAAGGCGAGGGGGGGCTGCTGGGAGCATTGTGGACTATCCAGGGTAGCACATTTGTTCCCTGTTGTTTGATTATCTCAGTTTAGTGGGAACAGGCCGTATTTTCTAACACCTGTCTCAAGTTTGCTTCTCTGGGAGATTGTAGAGATGCCTTTCTGAAAATGTGTGCCCACTTGTGCTGGAGTGCCATCACTCCCCCCCCCATCTACCAAGACTGAAAATGTTGCTGAATGTCTTTGAGTTGCGGCTCTTCTGTGCTAAGCACAACCAGATCCATTGTGAGTTAACATTCTTAAGCTTTAAAAGAAACAAACTGTTGCAATCAGTTTGCTAGCACATCCTGTTTTGAAAGCCAACACAGGAGAGGTTGTTGAAAAGGAAGATATAGCAGAGGCAGAGAAGAACCTTCACCCGTATATAAAGCAGAGAGGAACCCAGATAATGGTCCTTAGGATTAGTATACACATATATACACGCAAGGCCCAAATTTTAGCTGTAAAATATTGTGGAGGTTAATTGCTTGTGATCATGTAATTAGCATACTTGGGTATGTTAGGATCATGGATTTTCCCCCAGTCTTTGAAGGCTTAACAATGAATTTATCATGAATATTTGGATTAATAAATCCAGAGTCTAAAGCAAAATATAACAGAAGAGATAACAGAACATGATATAATCATGAGCAATCAAGAGGATGATGACGATGATGAGATTGGATTTATTTTTTGGATTTTATTTTTTTTCCAAACAATGTTTATTCTTTTTCAAAAGGAATACAGAATTCAACATTATAATACACGTATATAGGTTGCTTCACTTAGAGAAAAAAAAAAGAAAGGATACTATAAAATTTCTAACCTATAGCAACTTACACTCTTTCAGAATACAGAGTACAGAATAGTAAACTTATAACTCATCAACTGTAAATCATTATTTTATATCTAGCTTTATTGATGCTTCCCCAATTAAAGTTTTCAAAGGTTATTTTTTCTATCATGGGGAACCATTTTCCTATGGGACTGTATATTTCACATTCATTCTGGTCATTTGAGTTATATATAGATATCGTTTCAAGCATGAAAAAGTCCCATATCTTGTGAAACCAAAATTCTATGCTAGGCGAATGATTGTCTTTCCAGCATTTAGCTGTAGTGACCTTGTGTCAGTTCCCTCAGATAGTCAGTCAAACACCAGGCTTCTTCTGAAGATAGTGTTTATTGCAAGACAATGCTGAAGGTACAGGTACATGCTCTTTGTCAGTGATACTTTGAAACAGCAAGCAGTCTAAGTTATAGCCCATTCAAATGCCCCCCCCCAAGTCAATAGCTACCTTGCGCACGTGCGTGAAAACCCCAAAGCGAAAGTTTAAGAAAATTGGAAGGGCGGGATATAAATCCAATAAATAAATAAATAAATAAATAAATAACCCAGACCAGTAAATTCCCAGTGCCAGGATGGCAGTGACATGAGACTCAAGGTCAGACAAAGCTGATAAGATTCAAAACAGACACTACTAAATCAGTGAGAGACTAGAGGCTCCAAATCCTCCTGCATTCCAACATGCCTCCTTCTAATTTACTATGGCAGGGTACCTGACACCTTGGCAGCTGTTATTAATATGCTGATTAATTGTTTTCTAGTATTAGGTATATTATCATCTGGCCAGAGGTTTAAAAGCAACAGTTTTGGATCTAATGGGATCAAATAGCTGGTAAGTGTCTGAATCTGCAGTATAATTTTTTCCCCAGAACTCTGAAATGTGTTTACACGACTACCAGTTATGGAAATAGTTGGCCTTGACTCCTGCTATGGAGTTTCCTGATGGAACTAGAAGCACACACCGAATCAAGCGCTGGGTGATCAAGCAATTTTGAATTTAAAGCGAACTGAAAAGCACATTGCCATTGAACTGTGAGTTAAGTTTAAGCAAGAACATCGGAAGCCACCCCGTGAGAAGCAAGGGGGGGAGGGGACTCTCCTCCGAGAAGATAAACATAAGCAAACTTTACTATTTGAGCAGGGGGGCAGGCTTGTGAAGTGAGAAAGACTGAAATAAAGGACTTTTAAGAACTTACCAAGTGCATTGGTGAGCTTGAGAGACTGTGATAACTTTTGTTGAAAAGTAAACAATTCCTCAAAAATGGCACCTCCAACAAAGCAAGAGGAGAGAGAAAAGATAGTGAAAGCTAAGCCGACCGGAAATGCCGGTCCAGCGAGTGTTGTGCCCAGACAGGACACAACTCCAGACCTGTAAAGGATATTAAATGAAGCATTGCACCCTCTGCTGGAACAGGTGATGGAAATAAACCGAAAACTGGACACACAGCAAGTGCAAATCAACCAGAATGTCAAAAAGATAGACCAAACTGAGCAGGAACTTAAAGAAGTCAACACCACTGCTAAAAAGCTACAAAAGCAAATGCAGGCAATGGGGAAGAAGCACCAAATAGATGAGTCTCAACTACTGCAGTTACAAATGGAAAGGTCAAGCTATGCCCTAAGATTCCAGAAAAAGGGGAGAACCTCATATAGATAATGTGCGAAGCCTTGGGGCAAATGGCAGATATAAAAGTGGAGAACTTGCAAAGTGATATTGATACGGTCTTCAGATCGTATACAGAGTTTATAAGGAAAAATAATCTGCCAGGAGAAGTGATGGTGAGATTCTCCAGAAGAAAAGTGAGAGATCAAATTCTCAAAGCGGCTAATGGAGTCATGCTGAAAATCAAGAGCAAAGAGATAAAGGTCTTAAAAGATATTCCATTTGCAATAAGGAGGAAAAGACGTAAATACAAAGACTTGGTTTCAGTTCTACAAAAGAAACAAATTGCCTACAGATGGATTTTGCCTGAAGGAGTCGTCTTTAAGTTAGTTAACAGAAAGGCGAAAATTGACATTCTGGAAAAGGCAAGAGAATTCTTGTATCTTCATAGCTGTCCAGCAGATGTGGAAGAAGGAGAAAAAAGAGACAGTCCCAATGAGGGTGGTGGTGATGGAGCAGTGCCATCTTCTGGCAAAGAATCAGATTCAAATTTGGGGGCTGCTGCTCCCAAAATAGGCTATAAATTGAGGAAGAAAAAGGATAAAAAGTGAATTGTTATCATAACTCTGAAGTTCTAAAAAATGTATAAATTACCCTTTCTTAGGCTCTTTATGAAGTTATAGTAGATGTTGATTATATTTAGACTTGAAGTTTATAGAAAGAGGATGACCACATTCAATGGTTGGCCATGAGTATCTAGCTATAAAAACATGTAATCTTGTTAAAGCTGTTTGTATGACACCCACTCTTGGGTTTTTAGAGGTTACTTTTCTTTACCCTATAGTTTGTAGATCCTCCCCTCCTTTCTTTTATGTAGTGTTTAGTTATAGAAAATGCAATAAAAAAAATCCCCTTGGGGGTGCAGAAAAAAAAGAAGAAGGGTGGCACACAACGTGTAGGAACTTCTGCATCAATATTGCTTGGTAAAAGCTTTCCCTTGAATTAACTGCATGGCACTTCTTACTGGTCACTGGCCTGGAGAAGGTGTCCTAAAACACACTGTATTTATGGTTCTAAACCAATCTAAGCTTGCTGGGAAACCAAAGTTTATTCTGCATTAATGAGACTGGAAAACAAAGGATACTTCCACTTTCGGAAGGTTTGTTTCTCTCTAGAAAGAGGTGACTCTTTTCCTCTGACTGCTGGTGGTCTGGCAGCTGTATCCTGCTAATCTTAGCTTCTGGGCATGAGGGAACCACATGATAATGTATGATAATTGTCTTCTCTTCCTGGAGGCAGCTGCTTTGCTTTGTAGGAGAAACCTCTCCTCGGTCTGTGTGTTTCTCAACACCCCCCTCCCAACACTGTCAGATCAGTCTCATCTGTTGAATTGCAACCTTAAAGCAGAACTAAATTCTAAATGCAGCACTACAAGCCACAACATCTGTAGGATCAATATACACTAGAGATGGGAAAGGCAGATTTTTCCCTCTTGCAGGATGTTTTTTTAAAAAATGGCTTTCTGCCAAGGATTCTTCTCTTCTCTCTCTCTCTCTCTCTCTCTCTCTCTCTCTCTCTCTCTCTCTCTCTCTCTAATGCGGACAGTCTAGTACCAGGGTGGAAAGCATCCTTTATAGTAATCTTTTGCAATCTGCTCAGTTAACATGCAACACTAATAAGCCACCAGGCAGTTTATCCCAATGAAATTGTGTAAGAATCTACAATGCTGGCAGTGGTTTTAATTGTACAGTGTTGGAAAACATGGGATTAAGAGGGATTTTGAATATCTCATTGTTGCTATCCTATTACCCTGGTGTGATGCGAAGGACTGCGGATGCTGCTTTCATTCAGACAAATAGCAGTTGACTCACATGTCATGCCCTGGATATATTCTAGCTACTGAGTTCAGTTGGGAAAAAAATACAGTTCCTTTGAACAAAAAAATAACAACTACTGTGCACCAGAGAGAGAGAGAGAGAGAGAGAGAGAGAGAGAGAGAGAGAGAGAGAGAGAGAGAGAGAGAGAGAGAGAGAGAGAGAGAGAGAGAGAGAGAGAGAGTTATTTTTTGAAACTAATAAACACATGCCAGTCTGTTAAGCAATGAGTTCTGAATTTCACAAAAAAGCTATTCTGTTGTCACTTTTACAGCTATAATTTTTAAAATTGGTTTTCTGTACATGAGGAAGAGGGCAGGGTGAGCCATGGTTGCCTTAGAACTCAGTCCCAGCTCTTCCTTCCTCTTCAGCCAGTCTTTTCCTCTGTTTTTCCAGCCACTCCCACTTCCTACTTCTTTTTCCATGCTTGAGAGCAGACCTTTAATCCTTGGGCTCTTCTGCATGCCCAACTTTCTCCTGATTTTCCTTGGTAGTCAATTCACAAATGCTAGAATCAGTCTGAGCATGGTTCTTCCACATGTCTGCCCGCCCTCTGCATTTCTGCAATTGTGGAGCCAGTTTCTCTTCTTATGCATTTGCCTTCAATAATGAGGATTTCCAAGAAGGGTGCTGTCATCATTGGTGGCATCATATCAACCCCCCTCCTTTTTTAAAAAAATGGCACTAAAATATCGATATATCTCTAGAACATGGTAACAATAGGCTTAGCAGGTTCTCAGAATTCCCAGCTTTCATTTTTTTAAAAAAGTAAGGCTCCAGCCTCTCCTCTTTCCCTATGCCTTTTCCTTATATCTCCACAACAGAAGAAGATGGACACTCACTTTTTTAAAAAATGAAAGAAACTTCAAAGAAACTTCTAAGCCCATTGTTACAACACTCTAGTGATATATTGATATTTTAGTGTCATTAAAAAAAGCACATCTTCAGGGTGGGGGAGGAGGTGAAGAGAGAATGGTTTGACCATGACAGTCCAATCATTGACAAATTGTACAGAGGTAGGTAGGAGTGGGAGGGATAAAGAAAACAGGCAGAAATATTATGCACAGGGGAAAAGGCAACTCAGAATCAAGTTCCAGTGTAAAACTGGTCTCAAAAGAACTGAGAAAACCTGGGGCGGGTGGGGGGGGCAAAGTTAAGACTAAAGGCATAAAATGCACATGGAAATCAGGAGATAAACTGAAGTAGCATGGGGCCAGAACTTTTTACTTTCAAGCAGGCTGCTCATGTATACCAACTGATGATAGGAGTCAACTGTTTGCTGCTTACTACTTGGCTTCCCTTCTTGCTCTGCCTTTCAAAGGCTGCAGTCAGATGACAGGCTTGGCATGCTCTGGCCCCGCCTCTAATTTCTACATTTCGTTTTGTAACGGAGAGTTTGGATGAGACATCCCACCTTGAACCCACCTCACTACGCACTCACTCTGTGGTTGACCATTCAGATTATTGCTGTGCGGTAACCACAGAGTGGGTGCTGGGCAGCGTCCTTTAAAAAAAAATGTCTTTCATGCATGCACAGAAGTGGTCATTCAAATCATCACTCCATTTTGACAGCTCCGCAATCCCTCCACCAAGTACTGTGGCCCTTCTCAGCCTCCTTCACTTTGCCTCTCTTCCTTGGAATACATGGGGGGGAAGTGCAGATATACATGAGAGTAGCCCCATTGACTTCAGTTCATTTACCCTTGTGTCAAACATGGGAAGCTCTCAAACAGCAACTCTGAAGCAGAAACAGAAGAGAGGGGTTGGGGGAGGCAGATTTGTCACTCAAAGATAACTTTCCTGGGGATTCCTGATCCAGAATGACTACTTGGCTGCTTGCAAGTGGTGACTGGCAATGCCAGGGGCAATTATGTGCTTATGTGCACATCGCTAAGAAATTTAAAAGGGGGGGGCAAGACGAAACAGAAGTTTCACATTCCCAACCAGCTCAATTTTGCAACAAGGGAGTTCAGACAGCCAGAAATGCGGGGTGAAAGCACAGACATCTGTAAAGACCCGACTTTCCCCAGCGCCTTTGAACTCCAATTCAAAGGTGGCTCAGAATGGGGTGGCACCAACTGGGGAATGGAAGGCAGATGTCGCTGTCTGATTGAGCACTTTAGATTCTGAAGGGAACCACAAGGGCATCAGCTCAAACTGCCCGTCTGACTGCAGTCCAAAATTTATAATCCAGTTTTTTCCCTGTTCAGGACCCAAAGCAGCTTATCACATCATTCTTTCCCCCTCCACTTTGTTCCTTCAACAACAACCTTGTGAGGTAGATTAGGCTGAGAGAATGTGAAGGGACCATGGCAGTCTCAGGTCCTAGTCAGATGCTCTAACCACTATGCCATGCTAGCTCTCATGGCCACGCTTTGTGTTTTCTTCCTCCCCTGTCTCTGGCATCTTTGGCAAGGAGAGGATGGCATTTGAATCCTTATTCTTTACCTTCCCTGATTCTTCTTCTCACTTATTTTGTCTTAGAAGTAATGCATAATGACCTTAAATATTCTTACCAGTGTATAGGAGTATGAGCATGATCAGATCCAATATACCTGGGGGAATGTCCCGATTACTCGAGTAAGTAGATGGGATGACAGTGTGTCTTTCTGCATGAGATGAACACACAATTGAGAGGGAGCATGTTGAGTCCATGGGACCACTTGGATATTCTCCCACTTCTGTGGAATCTGCTCATGGCAATTGAATTGCTTTAGGTTCCTGGTGGCTCTTTCCTTCAGTGTTGCTGCTCCTATGGAGATACCAACAAAAGAAGAAAAAGATGACAGTACTCCTTAATGCATGGACCAGTGGGCAAATATAAATGGGGAAATATAAATGTGTTGGGATGCAGATACATTTAGCACTATGGAGGTATGCTTGTTACATTATTTATAATTTCCTTACTGTATTTGCTCTCTGTTTCAGAAAATCAATAAAAATATTAATTGGAAAAAGTAATTTGTATATCCTCAAATGCAGGAAAGGTGGCCTATAAATATTTTAAAATGATGAAAACTTGTAAAGCAGGCATGTCACTAAGCATGGGTGTAATGGAAATACTTCCCCCAAGTCCTCAGTATCTGCTGTACAAGTGCACCCTTGTGAAGCTGGCTTCTGGAGAAAGTCCATTGCATGTTGATCTTGGAAAATATTGTCATTGCAGCAGGGTCAAACTTTCAGCTTGACTGAGATATGAGGCACTGTACAAATCATCTATTTTCCCATCATATAGTAATCAAGTGTTGCCCCATCTATGGCTATTCAAATCCATGGATCAGGGTCACACTGACAGAAAACAGTTAAGTTGTTGAAGGCTTTCACGGCCGGAGTTCGTTCGTTGCTGTAGCTTTTCCGGGTTGTGTGGCCATGGTCTTGGCATTGTACTACTCCATCTTTCTGTGTTATACCTCTGAGGATGCCAGTCACAGCTACTGGCAAAATGTCAGGTCCTACAATGCCAAGATCATGGCCACACAACCCAGAAAATCTACAGAAAACAGATAGTTCAGCAAACTTTAGGCCCCCTCCCAGGTTTGCAGAAGAATCTGGAAACATTCCACAATTACATTAAGGGTTTAAATGCCCCCCAACGTACTTCTGTTGTCCTGGTAGGTGACTGGAAGTCACTCAATGGAGCAGGCTAGGAGCCAGGCTGGGCCTGGCAGCGGTGGCTGGGAGCTACTCCAAGCCCAGCTGTGGACACAAAGTCTGGGAGCCGCTTCTGGCTTGGCAATGGAGGCAGAGGCTTGAAATGTGCTGAGCCTGGGATTGGTGATAGGGGTGGGGTGTCAGGGAGCCAACTGTCTTCTCAGTAGGCAAGTAGAGGGGGGGGGTGACCCCTCATGAGTCTTGTGAATTGGGTCCCCACTTGTAACAAGCTAATCCCATATGAATGAAGGCATAGTTGGTGACTACAAAAATCAACATAATCTAGGAAAGCATAGGCATTTGACTCCACTAGATTGCCAATACATGGAACAGAACATGCTTGTCTGATTGGGGCATTTCTGACACCTGGATTATTTCCTACAGAAGAGAATGCCAAGTTCCCATTGGTCCATTATATCTCCATATTGATGCACTGAGCAATAGATATTCAGAGATATTCTGATAGAGTCAATCAGCAGTAATAAATCCATGCTTTGCGTAGTGTTCAATCAAGCTTCCATGTTGGGAGCACTGAAACTACTGAGAAGAAAACAAACTGAGAACAGCAGCTTCTTACGAGCATCTTGATGGCTAGCTCCCCCCCCCCCGGGAAAAAGATTGCATTAGCTGTTGTTGTTGTTGTTCAGTCGCATAGTCGAGTACGACTCTTCGCGACCCCATGGACCAGATCACACCAGGCCCTCCTGTCTTCTGAAGTTTGCTCAATTTCATGTTTGTTGCATCGATGACACTGTCTAACCATCTCATCCTTTGCCGTCCCCTTCTTCTTTGACCTTCATTCTTTCCCAGCATCAGGGTCTTCTCCAGTGAGTGCTCCCTTCTCATTTGGTGGCCAAAGTATTTGAGCTTCAACTTCAGGATCTGGCCTTCCAGGGAACAGTCAGGGGTGATTTCTTTTAGGATTGAATGATTTGATCTCCTTGCAGTCCAAGGGATTCTCAGGAGTCTTCTCCAGCACCATAGTTCAAAAGAATCTATTCTTCGGCGCTCGGCCTTCCTTATAGTCCAACTCTCACAGCCATACATTACTACGGAGAATACCATTGCTTTGACTTTGCGGACTTTTGTTGGCAGGGTGATGTCTCTGCTTTTTATCATGCTGTTTAGGTTTAGGTTTGCCATCGCTTTCCTCCCAAGGAGCAGGCGTCTTTTAATTTCATGGCTGCAGTCACCATCTGCAGTGATCTAGGATCCCAGGAACGTGAAGTCTGTCACTACTTCTACGACTTCCCCTTCTATTTGCCAAGGAGTGATGGGGCCAGATGCCATGATCTTAGTTTTTTTTGATGTTGAGCATCAAGCCTACTTTTGCGCTCTCCTCTTTGACCCTGAGCAAGAGGCTCTTTAGGTCCTCTTCACTTTCTGCCATCAGAGTGGTATCGTCTGCATATCTGAGGTTATTGATCTTTTCCCCAGCAATCTTAACTCCAGCTTGTGATTCATCCAGGCCAGCATTTTGCATGATGTACTCTGCATATAAATTAAATAAATAGCAATACTTGCCACTGGATTTGATTATATCCACACAGGAAAATCCAGCTGTGAATGGTTGCTATAGACTCAATGACAGCACAATCTCCAGTGATGTGTGGATGCAACCACAATCACATAGAATATGTAGAGTGTGACAGATACTTGTCTTCTTCCCCACTGTTCCATTTAGCTAGCATCTGTAGGGCTAGAGAGTTGGACTAGGATATGGAAAACCGAGATTCAAATTGCCATGAAACTTTCTGGGAGACCTTGGTCCAGTCTCTTGCAGTTTAACAATATGATGCTACCCTGAGTTCCTTGGAGGAAGGCCAGGAGAAGAATGCCCGTAAATAAACAAACAAGGTGTTCCAAGCCTTTCCATGGATTGAGGAGCTGGAATACATGGCTTTTTGTTTCTAGCCCATACTACAGGTAGAAAACAGAAATATCCTTTACGTAGAGTGCATGTGTGTGTTCTACAACCAAGGTTGGAAAAAGCACAAATGAATGGCGCTTGTTTAGAATGTTCAGGGTGGATCCTACACGTCTTCTCTGGAAGGCAACTATTGAGAAAACCTTCCACAAACCTTGAGAGGAAAAGAAGGTGCTAAGAGAATTAGGGACAGTATAGTGTATTTGCAGATCTAGACCCAACCATTTGGCCATAATTTATTTGATCACAGACCCATTGTTTCAAGCAGCATGGCTTTGTATTGCACTTATAGACAGAATGATGTTTCTTCTCTGTTTTTATGCTGATAAAAATGGAATCTGGTGTGCCATTTTCTAGATACAAGTATCTGGTTTCCCCTCGCCTCATAATCCCCCCATGTCTCTGTAAGCATGGAAATTGTTCTGGGTGTGCTAATTAGCATACCATATGACTAGATGTACAAGGGCTCTAGCTCAGGGACAGAGCCCATGCTTTGCATGCACAAGGTCCCAGCTTCAATTCCTGGCATTTCTAGCTAGCAGATTTTGAGTATTGGACTCAAGAACCTGGGAAGCTGCTGCTAGAGTTGACAATTCTGAGCTAAATAGAGGTATTGTCTGCCTCTGTAAAAGGTAGTTTCACATGTTTATATTACCCATGGTACCAGAGCTCAGTTGTGAGAGATCCCATAGAGATGGGAAAAGAGGCCATTTGCACATGTGAACCTTCTAGTCTGGATAGTGTGGACCAGGCCTGCACACCCACCAAGCCAATGCAGTTCAACACAGTTGTATGGCAGCTGCCAGAGGCTTGAGAAACCTGATGTTGTTGCTTATAGGGTTGCCAGACCCCTGCTGGGGGCCAGAGAACCCTCACTTTTGTAGGGTGTTGCCTCGTTGCCAGCCAACTGGCCTGAAAGGCAATGTGATGATGTCACTTCCAGGTGACATCATCATGCATTGCAGAAGATCCCAGAGAGGACCAGGGATCCCCCCACCACCTGCCAGGTAGGACCTGGCAACCCTATGTTGCTAGCCTAGCCCTCTGCAGCTATTTTGTTTCATTAACACAAACAGGCAGCCCTCCAGCTGTGCCTGTTGGAAGTAGAATATGTGAGATCGCTGTCTCATGTCAATTGGACAAGGTGGGTTTTCCATGAAGGTACATCTTCCATTCATGTGAACCAGAATCCCAGTTAGGGGGACTTGCATGTATCGCATGCATTGTGAGGACCCACACATTCCCAATATACACCGTTGGTAGTCTCCCAGTGTGCATGAATGGAATGATGGTGAAAATATACCACAGAACATGTCTGTTCATCCCATCAGTTTGGAGGATTGTACAGGCCTCATTAGTATCCCTCATTGTGATTCTATCTTTTTTCTGTGAAAGAGGAACTCTTCTTTTGAACCATCATTGGGGTAAATTATCAAATTAGTAATGTTTACTGTGTGACCCTCCAGTAAAAAAAAGAAAGAAAGGAAGTGTAAATCCTCTAAGGTCCTTCTAAAGCTAGCATTTGTTAAAAGATACTTTGCAAAATAAATGTTTCCAAATATCCACTTTATGGTTTGTTGTATGTCTTACAGCTCTGGAGGACATGGTAGTGATGAATAATGAAATGAGCACGGCATTTTAATTTTTTTCTCCTTCTGTTTTTCTCCTCACAGATATCTCAAGGTTTAATTCGAAGAAGATGGTTATCTTTTCACCTTCAAAGTCCTTGTTTCCAAGTATTCAGAATGTTCTCCTTATCTCAGAGTTCCATTAAAGTCCCCCTACCATGGTATTGTTCCAGATGGTTCCCTTGGGTCAGCTGTGGGTGAGTCAGTATCTATGGCGTCATCCTTTTCTAAGCAAAAGAATAATTTACCCTTGTAATCAACAACCTGTTTACAGATTCTGTTCTGCTTCAGATTTAAATATATCTCTGCTCTGGATTTTTATGCCACTAGGCTGCCTTCCTCAAACCTTTTGCCCTTGAAGCCATTGGGTTTATTTGGTACTAAGCAGTGTGCAGACTGCTGCTTAATACACTAAACTAAAAAAAAAATGAATTCAGACAACCAGGCACCATCATAGTGCTCACTTCCACAGCTACTTGAACAAATTGAGTGGGACAAGGTAACTGAAGAAGTCCTGTAACAACAGTCTCCCAAGTCTAGGATAACCTCATTGGGCCAATTCACAGATTCATGAGGTTTTCCCCGCCTTCACATTGCTCATAATATTGTATTGTAGCTGAATGTTTGGATGCTGGCCAGATTTTAAACAATTCTCTGCACGTACAAAACTAGGAATTCAGGAAGAAGACTAGGGCTAGAAGCATATATAATGTTGAGGTATGTTCACATTTTGATCCTACACCTGCAGTTTGAAGTAGAAAAGGTGCTGGTACACGGTTGTGTATATATGTATGGCAACCCTCTGTGTGTGTGTGTGTGTGTGTGTGTGCTGTCAAGTAACTTCTGACTTATAGCAAACCTATGTATTAATGTCTTCCAAAGCGCCCTGTCCTGAACAGCCTTGCTCAGGTCTTGCTAACTGAGGGCCATGGCTTCCTTTATTAAGTCAATCCACCTCTTTTCCTGCTGCCTTCAACTTTTCCCAGCCTTATCATATTTTCTAGTGACTCTTGTCTTCCCATAATGTGACCAAGCTACAATAGCTTAGGTTTAGTCCTTTTAGCTTCTAGGGAAAGTTGAGGCTTGATTGGACCTAGAGCCCACTTATTTGCTTCTTGTCCTATGACAAAGTTTCTACAATGCTGAACTTTTACATTGGGATGGATCATTTATTTCAGATGTCATAGAAAACAACTGCTGGTGCTCTTATGGATCTTGTCCAAAAGAGTCTTGCATTTGCTCTGGCATAACCATCTTCTTCCCTCTCGAGGAAGAGAATGCAAAGCTTTAGTAAACCCCGTACAGTCTGAGAGCCAGCCTTGGGCGGCTGCTGGCACTTCATTATTCCAGACCAGTCCCCAAATCAGTGGACCGCAGAGTGTTGATGGTATTTTCACAACAGCAGTATCTGGCTCCCATCTTTGTCAGGACTCAGCTGTCTGGATTGGTGTGCAGAAATGGAGGGGAGGGGCAGATGTGCCAACACAGCACAGAGTTTTGTGGACTGGACCTTTGCTTTCATCATTGAGCAGTATTCTAAAGCAGACCCACCTTTAACTCCAACCTGCAATATGAGAACAACTTTTCCTTTCCCTCTGACTCTGTTTTATGTTGCAGTCCTAA
The DNA here is from genome assembly GCA_029375565.1 of Gekko gecko. Classification (NCBI taxonomy): domain Eukaryota; kingdom Metazoa; phylum Chordata; class Lepidosauria; order Squamata; family Gekkonidae; genus Gekko; species Gekko gecko. Next base: position 46,349,526 of record JAPDNY010000006.1, read on the forward strand.
ACAGAATTGCACTGATCAAATCCCACTGATTTCAGTGGATTTAGAAGGCTGTGACTCTGCTTAGGATTGTACTGTTAAGTCAATTTCTGCCATCTCTTTCCCCTTTTTCTTAAAAAAACTGAAACATAAGAAGACAATACTGGTGTTGCTGCTGCTACAACTCATCTTAGGTTGGGATGTGGTGCACAGCCTCCTGATTGAAGACCAGTGCTCAGAGTCACCTTTCCTCAGGGCCACTTTTAGATCTTGGGGGGCCGCAGGCAGAGTGTTCCTGGAGCGGCAGACTCTAATGTGGAGCGGTTAAGACCGGTGGAGTGGGTTTGATCCCCCCTCCTCTACATGAAGCCAGCTGGGTGACCTTGGGTCAGTCACAAGTTCTCTGAGAGCTGTTCTCTCAAGAGCATTTCTCCCAACCCCACCTATGTCACAGTGTGTCTGTTGTTGGGGCAGGAAGGGAAAGCAATTGTAAGCTGCTCTGAGACTCCTTTGGGTAGTTAAGGGTGGGGTATCCTTCTCCTTCTTCCCCCCCCTCCTCTGCTTGCCCCATGTCCTCCTTCTCTCCCACCCATTCTCATGCCTCCCACCTGGGTGTGTGTCCTTTCCCTGCCCACCAGGGCTCAGAGCCACCTGCACTACTTGCCGCTCCTTCCCCAACAGTATTAGCAATGTGAGAATCGGAGAGCACTACTGTTCAAGGCCATTGGGTTGAATGAGTAGTCATGGGTAGTAGAGCGCTAGCAACTGAGTGTGTGTGTGAGGGGGTGACGGTACCCTGTCATAAGCCTTGGGCCCTGGCAGCTGCCCAGCCTCATGCTGGCCCTGTCTTTCCTTCATGTATGCTGAACAAAATGCCAGAGTATGTACCCTTATGTACATTGACATTGTGAAATTTTAGCCTTATAGGAGAAGGAAAATGTTATTGTTCCATACATGTGATAGGATACAGAGAAGTGCATTATAGTGCAATCGAGTGACAAAAATATATAACTAGCATTAACATTACAAGATGCCCTTCACTGGGCCGTTAGCACTTGTCTTGGGCCATTACAGTTGAAGATGTTTTGGCTCACAACACTGTCTGTTATTAATGCCCTATTAAAACATACCTGTTGTTTCTTAATTCCAAGATGCAAGAAACTTGGCTGAAGTGGAGAGCATAAATAAGTCTCTACAACAATGGAAGTACTTTGTGTGTGCCCTGACCTGGATAGCCCAGGCAAGGCCAATCTTGTCAGATCTCAGAAGCTAAGCAGGGCTGACCCTGGCAAGTATTTGGATGGGAGACCTCCAAAGAATACCAGGATTGGGAGGCAGAGGCAGGCTATCAAGCCACTTCACTTCACATCCTCCATGCCTCAGTAGGAGTCACCAGAGGTTGCCATGACCTCCAGGCACAGGCACACATGCACACAAAATGCAGCCCCCCCCAAAAAGAACTTTGTGTATGATTTCCCCCCACATGGCTTCTGGCCAAAATAACTCCAAAGTCAACTGATCCACATTCATTTTAATACCAAGATATTCCTACTGCATTTGTATTAATGATTTAAAGTACTTACCACGACATGCTTTGAATGAGCAGGATGCACACCAAATACTGGGAATGTGTTTGGCATAGCTGTGTTGATGTTGCTCCCATTGGTAAGCCCAGGCTATATTCTTCCTTGACCCACTGCTTCCAGGCCTGTGTCACTCTGCTTGATCTTTCGTAGTGTGAGTTGCATTGGTTGAATGGCATGAAAGCAGATTGTGATAAGGGTGAGCACTGCCTGCTGACATTATAAAGGCACGGACTGATCCCTAAAGAAAGGGGGAAACAGAAATATCTTCCTATGTAGGCCCAGTAGGGTGGGACATTGTGAGTGTATAAACTGTCTCACATATGAAAGGTTACAGGTTCCCCACATGCATTCTCTTACCTTTCTGACCTTGTCAGTTTTTGAAAGGTACCATTCCTTCTCACAACAGTGAAGTGGTATAGGAGAAAAAGCTGACAGATAAGCTTACAGAGGTGTGGGACATTATCAGGTAAGATGATTGAAGCATATTTACATTCCCAGAACTTTGTAATGAACTATAATGCCAAGATAAATGTATCTAGGTGTCTCTGCTCTGCACCAAGAATACACAGATACCTGGATGAGAACTGTATGAGCCAAACACAAGAACCTATGTATTGAATGTAAGGCCTGGGGGGCTTTAGCAGCTGGTGTGGTAGCAGATGTCCATGCATATACAGTGTGGATTTTCCCTTCTGAATCCAGCTCCTTGTGCTGTCTCAGAGTCCATTCTGGATCCTGGAGGTTCTCATCACATCCTGGAGCAGCTTTACCGTGGACATAAGGTCCTGGTGGAAACTCCTCCAGATAGGAAGGCTCAGTCCATAGTTCAAGCCTGTGTTTCACTTAAAATCTTCCATCTGCCTTTGTATCTCAAAGGAACTTCACTAAAGCCATGCATGAGTAAGGCTAAAAAGCAGGAGCAGTAAAAATCATCCTGGTGACAAGCATGGACTTTTTTGCGCAAACTCAAAGGTCTGGAGAGATGGCCGCCGACTTCATGGCTGACATCCACAGGCTGGCAACCAATTGCGAGTTTCCCACCATCGAGGACACCCTCATGAACCAGTTTGTCTGGGCGTCTGAGAGCTGAAACTCTGTAGGAAGCTTGTCGGCCTTGAGGACAAGGTCCTTCGCACAGCCACAGCTTTCGAGAAGGTGCAACAAGACCGCCAAATGACCTTGGCCCACCACGTGACCTACACACCCACATCGGACGCATCAGATGAGGAGGAGGTCCTCCAAGTTTTTCGGCCAGACCGCCGGGTGCAATGACCGGCCCCAACCTCCACAACACAAGCGGCAAAACCAAGCGCTCCAGCGACATGCACCAGCTGCGGGGATGCCCATGAACGCCATTCCTAATGCTTTCGGGATGCAACCTGCAGGTCTTGTGGAAAGGCGGGACACATCGCCTGGGTGTACCACTCCAAGGGAACCAGACAACAGTAGACGGTGCACCAAGAGTCATCAGATCTCCACACCACTTTGACAACACAACTTCAGGTACTGAACTGGCCCCGGGATGCCCCTAACAAAATTCATGTCACAGTGCAGATTGAGGGGTCCCCATGTGAAATGCAGTTAGATACCAGTTCATCTTTCTCCATTATCTCGGCTGAGACTCTTGAGCAGCTTTGCCCACTAGGGGGACCCCTCCTAGAAAAGCCAGTGGGTCTCACATGTGGGACTTTCAAAAGAACCCGGTGACCATCAAGGGGTGGGGCAAGTTCAGGGTCACGTACAAAGACTTTAACAGCATGCTGGACTTGTTGGTAGTGGAAAGAAGGCTCACCAGCCTGTTGGGACTCTCGTGGTTTGGGCCCCTGGGGTTTGGGGTGATGGGCGTGAACCAGGTTCACCCATGGGACTTTAACTCCGTCTGTGATGAATCTCCGGCCGTCTTCGATGGCATGCTCAGCCGTTTCCCTCGCTCTCAGCTCCGCAGTAAGACCCATCAGCATGGTGGCCAGGCAAGCCCCATTGGCCCTACACCCCAAAATCGATGCAGAGTTGGACCACCTGGTGGCCCAAGGGGTCCTGGAACTGGTACTGCATGCCCTCTGGGATGCCCTCTGCATGCCCTATCATGACCCCAGTCGAGCCAAATGGGGACGTCCGAATATGTGCGGACTATAAGTGCATGATAAATAAAGCACTACAAGACCATGCATACCCGGTCCCCGTCGTAAGCTATGTCCTCACGTCATATGGGGTGCCAAGATTTTTTGGAAACTGGATTTGGCCCAAGCCTACCAGCAGCTGCTGGTGGATGATGCCACTGCAGAAGCCCAGACCATTGTGACCCACAGGGGGGCATTTAGGGTATGGTGGCTGCAGTTTGAGGTGAGTGTGGCCCCAGGGATTTTCCAGAAATTAATGGACTGTCTCCTTAAAGGGATCCCTGTAGTCCAGCCATTTTTTGATGATGTTTTGATAGCAGCACCCAACACTGAGACATTCACTGAATGGCTATGGATCATGCTCCATTGCTTCGATGGGGCCAGCCTAAAGGTGAAGAAGGAGAAGTGCCTCCTGGGGGTTCTGAGGGTAGAGTTCTTGGGGTTTGCTATAGACGCCCGTGGTATACACCCCACCGACGACAAAATATGGGCGATCGTTCACGCACTCACCCCCTCTTCAAAAGCGGAACTCCAGGCCTTTTTAAGCCTTTTGAAATTCCCCACAAGGCAACAGTAGCAGAGCCCCTACACCACCTGCTGGACAAGCATGCCCCTTGGGCCTGGGGCTCTATGCATGTGGCTGCTTTCCAAGTGGTGAAGGACCTGTTGACTTCTAATGCTGTCCTGGCCCACTTTGACGAGTCCCTTCCCGTGGTCCTGGCTTGCGATGCGTCACTGTATGGGGTTGGGGCAATCTTGGGGCACTGGCTGCTGGATGGCAGGGAGGTCCCAGTAACATACTACTCAAAGATTCTCTCACCAGCTGAGCACAACTACATGCAAATTGACAAAGAGGGCCTGGCTTAAAAAGTTTCATGACTACCTGTACGGCCAGCCCTTCACCATAGTCACTGACCACAAACCGCTCCTGGCTCTCCTTGCTCTGGACCTCCAGACCCCCAGATGCTCTCCCCCTGGGTGCTCCGCTGGTCGATCTTCTTGGCTGGGTACGAGTATATGCTGGTTCACCACCCAGTAAAGCGATGAGCCACGCAGATGCTCTCAGCTGACTCCCGTTGCCCTCCTGCGACCCAGACCCGGCTCAGGCTCACTACATTGCCTTGCTGGAGGACCTTCCCGACCACCCTGTCCAGGTCTCCAAAGTGGCTCGCCACTCTGCCCATGACTGCGTCCTCTCCCGGGTCCTCGACTGGGTGGGGAGGGGGTGGCCCTCAGGCCAGCCGGGCCTGGAATTTGCAGCCTTCTTGTCCCGGTAGGACGAGCTGTCAACCCATAAATGGTGCCTACTATGGGGAAGCCGGTGGTAGTGCCAGCTCCACTGCACAAATGGGTGCTCACGGCTTTGCATAAAACACACCCAGGGATAGTATGTATGAAAGCTCTGGCCAGGAGCTACATGTGGTGGCCGGAGCTGGACGCTGACATTGAGGATTGGGTGAAGTGCTGCCAGAAGTGCCAGGAGTCATGACCAGAACCTCCCAGGGAACCTGTGTGACCATGGGAGTCATCATACAAACCAAGCTTCATCTCGATTTTGCGGGACCATTCCAGGGACAAATCTTTTTTATATTGGTCGATGCTTACACCAAATGGTTGGAAGTAGTCCCAGTTCCATCCACCTCATTCCGATCTGCCATAAGGGCCATGTGGTGGATCTTTAGCACTCACGGCATCCCGGACTCCTTAGTGATGGACAACAGGACTGCCTTCATGTCTGCTGAGTTCCTAAGAGTTCATACAATACTATGGAATCAGACACATCCGTTCCACGCCATTCCACCCCGCAACCAATGGCCAAGCCAAGCGCATGGTTCGCACAACCAAGGAAACACTGCGCTGAATGGAGACTGGGATCACAAGTTGGGTGCCTTCCTCTTTCACCAAAGAATCATGCTGCATTCAACTACCGGCTGCAGCCCTGCGGAGCTACTCATGGGACAGTGCCTCACAATGTGGCTGGACCGCCTGCACCCCGATAGGGTGCCCAAGCACAGCGCAAACCCTGAAAACCAGGATGCACCTCAAGGGTTCTTCCCAGGAGACCCAGTGTATGCCCACAAATACAGCCGGGACCCTGCGTGGATTCCCACCAAGATAATCCGAGTGATGGGCCTCTTGTCCTATGAAGTTTCCAGGGATGATGGTCAACTGGTGAGGCAGCACATTGATCAATTACGCCAGCGGAACCTGACACACAGGGTGACAGCAAGGACGAGCATCTGGAGCTTTGTAACCCTGAACAATGGACACAGAGGATCCTAGAATGCACCTATCAGGTGGTCAGGATCCTAGTAAGGACCAATGGTTATGTGGGCACTGAAAAAACCCCAATCACTGGTGTTGGGTGTGGGTAAGAACCGGCATATAAGCAGGCCCCCGGGTCCTGCTTCCTTGTCTCAGTTTTGCCTTGAATAAATACCTATGAGCTGAAATCACTTGACTATGCGTCTTGAACCCAGTACATTATAGGGGTGGAGTTCCTTCAGTCTGCAGGTTAGTGTACCCTCCAGTTATCAGTATTGATCAGATAGGCACTACGAGGGCACGGGTATGTTTTGTCCTGCCTCCTCATCCGTGTCTAACACTAGGCTGCTAAGGTGCCCATCTGTTCTTTGCTCTACTGGTCTGGGCTGCAACTGTTCCATTCTGGGTTTGGGGGAGCTGTGCTCAGCACAGGGAGTGGGAGCTTTCCATTGGCCAGGTAAGGGGTTAGGTGAGATGTTTCTGCAGTTGGTTGGCCACAATAGGAGCAGCTTTACAGTATGGAGACAGGAAGAATGGTTGTGAGGGTACCACTCCTTCAATCAAGTCTTCAATCAAAGAGAATATGCCAGCAACTTCTGCACACTACTGCCAAAGATATGCAATCCTAGCCTACAGACACTCCCACTATGTGCTACCATGTTCTCTACTATGTGGAGTCCCACCATGGAGAAGGCCATTTTTGTTGAATAATGTTTAACATTAGTCCTCTAAGGCCACTCATCCAGGCTGAGCAGGAATGCAATGAGATGCACAGCTACTACAGCAGAGCAGCCAGTGTATTTGTTATTGGTATTGTGAAAGCTGGATGGCCGCTAACCCCTTCTGAACAGCAGTGGAGCTGGTATGTTCAGTTTCCCTCTGAAGTTTATAACTTTCCAGCTACAGATTGACTGGCGAGGAAGATCAGCCAACCAGTTCCTCACTGAAATGCAGGTTGAACCAGAAGAACTGGACCAAGGCCAGTCTGAAGCCTAGACAAGCCAGAAGTATTAAGAAAGTCTATGATGTACCAGTTATGATAGGAAACATGATCTGGGAGTTCAAAATTTTGATCTTTTGCATAGCCCACATTGTTAGCTGTTCTTTCCTTGGGGCTCTGCTGCTTTGGATCTCCCCATGCCATCATTTTTTAATAAAGTCTTTTACACCCACGTAGGGAGCATAGTGGTGGAGATTGTGCAAGGCCTGGTGTCTATTTCTACCCTCCCAAGGTTCCCTTTACCCTTGCAATGCTGCTGATGGAGACCTGGCAGTATCTATAAGAAGGCAGAAAGCTGAGTATTGAATCATGAGAGACCACTGGTTCCGAGAATAAAGCTAGCCTTTTTTTTTGGGGGGGGGGCATGTAATCAAGGTAACCAGATGTCAAGAGGGAATCTGAACAGATGCAGACTATCAAGCAGGAGGACAGAAAATATTACTTAAAACATTTCTTGCTGAGATCCCTGCTTTAGCAAAACTATTAAATATAGTTGTATTCTGCAAATTCAGCTTCCATGTGAAGAGCAATGCAGGGTCATTTCCTGTTGTTATTCCTCAGCTAGGACAATGGTTGTAACAAAGAACTGTGATGAGAAAGCTAAGCTAGCATGCAAACACAGCACTGGATTAACCTGCTCTGTGTCTTTATTGTCAGGACTCTCCATGATTCATGGATGTACCTTTGGATGCACAAATCAAGAGAGAGAAAGAATGAGACTGACTCTGTGTGTGTGTGTGTGGTGTGTGTGTGTGCTGGAGCGGAGCCTCAGTTAAGTCTGCCTTCTGATCCCGCCTGCCCCTGCCTGTATCCCTAGTGAACTCCTTTCTCCGTGGCTGCCTGCCAGAAGACCTCAGGCTGACAAACCTTGTAATCATTGTGATGGATAAGGAAGCAAATATTTGCAGGAGGAGTGCTTTGAATGGGATTGCGAGGGACAAGATTGAAGTAGTCAAAACCAGAGAAGCGGAGATTACAGTAGCGGAGAGATGCCAGATAAGAGGCTGGCTAAGAGCTTTGGCAATCTGGACAGAGAGAAGTGCTTGGATCTTGGGGGGTATTATGATGGGGGGAAAGCAATAGAAATTTGAACTTTGTAATGAACGAAATATAGATTGAATAAATAGGCCAGTCTTTCAAGCCAGAGAGTAGGATGTACAGCGATTGCCAAAGCAACCCTCCTCCTCACGTTCAAGAGTGTTGCAGTTACTGGTATATAGGAAAGGCATGTCAAATAAGTGAAATGGTTATTATGCTTTGGGAAAGTCTAGAATGGTCTTTTACCTGTTAGAAAAATATGCTTAACTTAGGGCTTCAATCTTTCATTGGCTTAATCTATGAGGACAAATTTTCTTCAGTAAGGCTGTGCAAACAACATCCATTGGGGCTATTGCAGAGGGAAATAATTTATTTGTTTATGCAACCGAGATGTTTATTCCAAAGATTTGGGGATGGTTTATAGATTGAAAATAATAAGGCGCAAAGCACAATATGGCCAATGCCTGATTTTAAAAAGGCAAGCAAAAAACCAAAGAAACAAAAATTCCTCACAGAAAATAATTCAGCTTTCTTCCCAGTACCTTGGAGTTTCCCCAGGCATACCTTCTCCTATTCACATTGACTAAAAAAAAAAAAAACCTGATTCTCATACAACTTTTCCTTATTACATCCTAACATCGTGTATATAGGATGATTGCTTCCTTTGAAAGTGTACCAGAAAGCTCTCTTTGGCATTGTGGCTCAAACACAAACAAAATAAATGGGACAGTGTAGTTCCTGAGGAAGAGGCATTGGTTTACAATCCCATGGATTTAGCTGCCCCCAACATTTGGGGCAGGGTTTGGGTGCAGTGTGAGAATGAGCATAGAGATAGAAATACTAGAGTAACCCATGACCTTTGTTTAAGAAGGGTAGCCATCTTGGTCTGCAGTACAAGAGCTAGATTTGAGTCCAGTAGAGCCCCAAAAGATTGGGGGGAGGGGTATAAGCTTCTGAGTGTCAAAGATCCCTTCATCAGATCTTATGAACGGAGTTGGAATCTTGAGAACTTGTACTCCCAAACTCTTGTTGGGTTTTAAGGTACTTCTGGATTTGGGACTAGCTCCATGCCCCTTGGTTTTGCATGTTGTTTTTTTTTAAAAAAAATAAATCCATTGATGTGCCTGTTGCCCAGTGGCAAAAAAGCACACAAGAAAGAGTGGCACAATATGGTGAGTAGAGCTGGCTGTGACTGGCAGTGGACACTGAAAAATGTGTAGTGCAAAGATCCATGAATGTTCTTTTGGTGCTTACACCAACACCTATCATATATTTCACTTTGGTCTAGGAATGGTTGGTATTGAATCCTTTAGACTGCAGTCCTAAGCAAAGTTGCACCCTTCTAAGCCCATTGGCTTCAAAAGACTTGGAAGGGTATAACTCTGTTTAGGATGGCCCTGTAAATCACCTGAATTGGATTTGTGCTATAATGCTTAGTTAACAGAAGCCATTACTCTCCAGGATCACAGAATGATTATCCATCTAGTGCATGGGTGCCATCTGTATTTGTAGGATGCTTCCAAAATTATCTTCACACAAATTTTCCTACAGATTTTGGCGTTGCTAATTACCTGGATTTGTTTGTGGAGTGGAACATTTAGTACCTTACATTATTCTGCTTTTTTTGGGGTTTTTTTTTTACTATTTCCTACAGCACGTAGTTCCTTCATCTTATTTACATTGATGCTCCCCTCTGAATTACCAGTGTGGTTGTGCACTTTGATAAAACATTGCAAGGAAAAATAAATCATGATGAGATTCTTCATCCTGTAGAGCAGCAACTTAATGCAGCTTCCAAAAAAGACCTTTTTTTCAAGTCAGTTTAACCCAGAAGATGTCCCCGCCATGACTCAGCTGATCTGACAACCTGATCTGACACCACTACTGGGATGCTCTCTACATAGGTCTCTCCTTAAAGTCAGCTTGGAGACTCCATTAGATACAGAATCCCATGGCTCAGTTATTATCGGGAGCCAGGTGGAGCACACATAATTTCCCCCATTCTACACTGATTCCATTGGCTGTCTATTAGTTACTGGGTTTAATTCATTAGCTATCACATACAAAGCCTTTCATATCTGCAAGACCACCTCTCCCGCTATGCTCTGCCACAACAGGTTCACTCATCTGAGCAGGACCTTCTCTCAAGAGCCACAACTGCCTGTACCTGTGCATTCTCTGTTATGGCCTCACCTTATCGAATGTCCTGTCTGATGAGGTCAGGAAGGCTCCCACTCTCCAGGCATTCTGCAAACTATGCAAAACTGAATGATTCAGTCAGGCATTTTTATGCCAGTAATAGGACTGTACTATATACAGAGTTCCCCACCATGGTGCCAGTGGGTGTCATGGTATCCTCCACTATTTCCTCTGGTGCTCATAGAGCTTTACCCCAAAGTGGGAGGGGCTGATTTAAGGTAGGACTTGTTATTGGTTGGCCCTTGTTCAAATGAAAGGCTTTTCCACAGCTGTAATAGCAGCTGTAGCCAATGGAGGATCTGGGGGATTGGTAGGCAACTGGGCTTTCCTCAGCCAATGTATGGATACATTTCCCCTTCAAGTCTGACCATCTACTGTTCTTGTGCAAAACAGTGAGGAAGCTTTGTTCTAGTCCTAGAGATCAGGCAGCTAGGCTGTTGTATGAGGAAAGACAAGGGTTCAGGTGCTTATTGGATGTCCCATCCTGTTGATTGCATTAACCTACATTTTTAATCCACCTTGAGTTGTAGTGAGATATGTGGACTATGAATGAATGAATGAATGAATGAATGAATGAATGAATGAATGAATGAATGAATGGTGGTGTACTGAAATACAGCAGGTGTTCCAAAATAAAAGTAACATATACAGAAAATCTTGCTGCAATTACAGATGCAAATTGCATCACGATTTTTCTCTTTTTTTTGCAATGTTTGGCAGTGTACATGTGTATACCAATACCATAGAGGAGGGAAAAGGTCAAAATTAATTCTAGTCATCTGTACATGCTCCCATTCTCAAAATTCTCTAATGAACTGAGAAGAACAGAAGTCAGTACAGTGAAATTCTGGAACAATAAAGGAATGAAAAGTCAGCTCATCCCTAGTATTCAGCATCCCAGCCACCCTAACTCAGTGGCTTTAAGTAGTGGTACACAATGTGTTGGTTTCCTTTGCTGTATTCAATCTCATGCAAACTATTGAAATTGATATTCAACTCATACAACAATATTTGCTCTACCTGGCATATTTGTCAGGCCGCTGCTTGTTTGAAACTCTCACAACTGAAATGTACATGGGATTAGGAAAGCAGTCTTATGTTCTGCCAGGCCTGTGTGGTATGACTGTGTGGTATGACTGCCCTGTTCTGCAATTGGACTCATTAACAGGGTGTTCACATGCAAGAATTTCTCACTTGGACCAATGCTCCCTCTAAGCTGTGGAGTCTTGTGAGCAAAAATTCTACTTTGTGAGTTACTGGCATTAAAGTTGTGAGTGAGTGATTTGGCTAGTGCATAAATTACCATATTTTTCGCTCCATAAGATGCACTTTCCCCCCCCAAAAAAGTGTGGGGGAGAAGTGTGTGCGTCTTATGGAGCGAACACTGCAAAAGTTGGGGGGGTGGAGCGCCGGCTTTTCTGGGTGCGCCACAGCTGTGGTGCACCCAGAAAAACCAGGGGAGGGGCGGGCATTCTAACTCCTGCCCCTTCCCTCCAAGCCCCAGTGCCGGCTTTCCTGAGCATGCTGCACGAGCGGCACACCCAGGAAAGCCAGGGAAGGGGCAGGCGTTCTAACTCCCGCCCCTTCCCTCCCAGATGATGTGCGTCTTATGGTCAGGTGCATCTTATGGCGTGAAAAATGTGGTAGTTTGCTCTGGAGCCATCCTTCCTGAGCTAAGATAAAAATGAGCCGAAGGCCAAAAATTTGTGAGCTAGCTCACACTAACTCAGATTAGAGGGAACACTGACTTGGACCCTTTTTTATTGAACAAACATCTCATTCCTCTTGGATTCTTCTCTGTGCTGCTTTTCCAGTCAGACAAATGTAATCTGAATTGCCAAATTTCAGCACTTGCTGAAAATAGGACTCCTAAAGTCTGCTTGTTCTGCTGGCTCCATTCAAGAATATACAGTAGACTGTGGTGGCTAACTTTACAGTCCAATCCTAAGGATGTCCATTTGTCTTTTTCTGGCTCCATCCCATTCAGCATGCTGTGGACTGCAGGCTCTGTTGCTTCCCACATAATGTGTTGTTGCTAAGCCTCTTGCCCTCCCCCCCCACCAACTAGCCTGCAGCTTTGAAAAGATTAAAAATGCATACTTTTATTGCTGCTGCTTTAACAGAGGTAGCTCAAAGGTATCACAACAAACAAGAATATCCCTCATACTTTGGTGCTAGGAATTAAATTAGCATTGAACTAGGCAATGCAACATTTTTCATACAGTGTGTTAACTAAAAATTAATCAAATACACCAGGCAGTTTATAATGCGGTTCATCTGGCTAGCAAATAAAGAAGGAGGGGGGAACTAAATTAGTATTTCACTAAGCAACACAAAATTTCTCATATGATGTTAACTAAAAATTAATCAAATGCACAAGGTACTTCATAATGCAGTTTATATTGTTGTTGCAGGATTTCACGGCTGGAGTTCACTAGTTGCTATAAATTTTCCGGGTTGTGTGGCCATGGTCTTGGCATTGTAGGACCTGATGTTTCGCCAGTAGCTGTGACTGGCATCCTCAGAGGTATAACACAGAAAGATGTAGTACTCTCTGTGTCAAGGTGAGCAGAAAAATGGTAGGCAGGTAATTTATATCTACCCTGGAAGGTGGGGTAGGGCTGAGTCATTATCTTGTAGTAGTTCTCCAGGCTATGAACATGCTAATGGAGGAGCTTTCCTGAGGAGGTTCTTTTGTCTATGGATTGTTTCCTGAGGAGGTTTCCTGAGGAGGTTCTTTTGTGTGTGGAATGGCTCCAGTACGTAGATGATACCTTTATCATTTGGAGCCATGGAGAAGTAGAATTGATGGAGTTTTTAGACCACCTCAACAACATCCACTCCAACATAAGATTCACCATGGAAAAAGAAGTTGAGAGTAAACTCCCATTTATAGATATCATGGTCATCCACAAAGCAAACCTTCAATTAGGTCACAAGGTCTACAGAAAACCAACTCACACAGACTGTTATTTACACAAAAACTCCAATCACTGCCCTCAGCAAAAAAGAGGCATAATCAAAACATTAGTAGACTGTGCAAGACGGATATGTGAATCACACTTTCTCAATGACGAACTAAATCATCTCAACCATGCACTTCAAGCAAATGGCTACTCCAAGAATGAAATCAGAAGAGCGATTAAACCAAAGGTAAAACAAACAACTGAGGAAAAACAGTCTCCCACAGGAAAAGTGTTTTTGCCATATATCAAAGGAATCACTGATCAGATGGGAAAACTTATGAAAAAGCAGAACCTACAAACAGTATTCAAACCCACCAGAAAAATACAACAGATACTACGATCGGCAAAAGACAGAAAAGACCCCCTCACTTCTGCAGGAGTATACTGCATATCATGCAGTTTTGGACAAGTTTACATCGGGACCGCGCAGCATAGCATTCAGACCAGAATAAAAGAACATGAAAGACACTGCAGACTTGACCAGCCTGAAAAATCAGCAGTGGCTGAACATAGCCTAACCCAAACAGGACACAGCATTTGGTTCCAAAACACTGAAAGACTGGACAACACTTCCAGTTACCATGCCAGATTACATAGGGAAGCCATTGAAATTCATAAACACAATTTCAACAGGAAAGAAGAGAGTTTAAAACTAAATAGGGCATGGTTTCCTGTCCTGAAAAACACAAAATGTTCGACAGCTGGCAATAGCACTACAGATAAGATTAGAGTTTCAATAGCCATTCCACACACAAAAGAACCTCCTCAGGAAACAGGAAACCTCCTCAGGAAACAATCCATAGACAAAAGAACCTCCATATCCATAGACAAAAGAACCATAGACAAAAGCTCCTCCATTAGCATGTTCATAGCCTGGAGAACTACTACAAGATAATGACTCAGCCCTACCCCACCTTCCAGGGTAGATATAAATTACCTGCCTACCATTTTTCTGCTCGCCTTGACACAGAGAGTACTACATCTTTCTGTGTCATACCTCTGAGAATGCCAGTCACAGCTACTAGTGAAACGTCAGGTCCTACAATGCCAAGATCACGGCTACACAACCCGGAAAATCTACAGCAGCAGGTTATATTGCTAGCAAATAAAAGGGGGAAAGTTAACCACAAGGAGATATTCTTGAAATGTTTGCATAGATGATTGCATAAAGATCAAATCCTTCCTTCCTCCCTCCCTCCCTCCCACCCATCCACTGCAGTGGCATCCAGAGACCCACGTTCAGGCCCGTAGCTACAGAGGGGCATTTCAACGCCTGTCCCCCCTGACTTCCTGCCAAGGCCCCCTGACTTCCGTCCAGCCCTCAGCACCCCCGCCCCCAGCTCTCTGGGCTGCCCGGAGATCTGCCAATTCTCTGAGCCACCCAGAGGACTCCCCACCACCTCCCCTTCGCCAAGCGCAGCTTGCTTCCCTGCGTAGGCAGGCAGTGTGCAAACGCTGCGAAAGTGAGCTTTATTTTTTTTTAATTTTATTTTGTGATGTCAGTGCCTCCTGACTTATTTAAAGGCCCCCCAAATTATAAAACCCTGGCTACAAGCCTGCCCATGCTTAGGGAGAAGTAAAAGTTCTCCTTAAGCGTTATTGATAAAGACTGAGAAAACTTCCCAGTTTTAACTGCAATCCTAAAGACAGTGTCCTGGGAGTAAGCACCATTGAATAACATGGGACTTACTTCTGAGTAGACCGGCTTGGGATCTTTCATTTCTTTTCATACTCATATATATTTTCATTGATGAATTCAGTTCTCCATTTCCCCCCCACTCCTGGTTTTGTAGATCTATACATGCTGTGTGGTTTTTCTATGTAATGTATACAGAATGTATGCATATAATGCTGGTTTATAGATGCACCAATAACATTGGAAAATGTGTACATTTTAGGGAAGACATTCTATGCAAGGAATCAGAAAATGGTGTAAAAAATAGACTACCAGATGAATTTACACAAAGGAGAAGCAACATCAAAATGGGGAGGAGGGGCTGAAACAGCAAGGATGAGAAATTTGTTATGTCAGTGCACAATTGCCAAATTATTCACTTCTGCCCGTATACCTGAATCATTTTACCTAATACTTAATGAAGATACATACCCTGGACCACATACTAGGCATCCAGCAGTGGTTCAATGTGTTAGCCTACCTCAGGCAGTGGTAATAGCTTCTGCCAACACCCCTGACCCTCACTGCCATTGACATTACCCCATAGAGAACCTGGAGGAGACAACTTTCCTTACCTCTTTGTTGCTTTCTTTCAAAAAAGTATGGCAAGCCGCACATGCCCTATAGGGTTTTATGGACTCTTGTCAGATTTCTCTCTCATGTCATTGAACCACCATTCCAGTTGCCCTAGCAACAGGCAACAAGAAATGGTGACCAAACCCTTGAGAGAAGACAGCATCTCATGGGAGTTCAAGAAGTGGCATGCATGGATTGCTGTGCTGCTTTAGAAGATACCTGTCGGGGTGAAAAGAAAGGAAGGAGGATTATGTCCTGCCACTCCTGAGTAGGGCTGCAGTCACACACACTAAATAATCCACTTTCAATCCACTTTCAATGCACTTTCCAACTGGATTTTTACTGGGTGGACTAGCAAAATCCAATTTGAAAGTGGATTGAAAGTGCATTGAAAGTGGATTATTTAGTGTATGTGACCGCAACCTAAGTGTGGCAGTCAGGCAGCGGTAGACAACTAGCTGGCCAGCAGTGGGCAGAAGAGGAAGTTTTCTCCTCCATATACCTGCCACCTGAGGTGTCAGTCTCATATTGCATTATCATAGAACGAGGGCCTGAGGATGGTGGCAATGACTTGACCCAATAGCCATCAAGTAGGCCATTGCAAAATTTATATATTTAATTCATTTATTCCCTACCATTCTCCCCAATGGGGACTGAAAGTGGCTTACATTGTTCTCCTCTCCTCCATTTTACTCTCACACCAACCCTGTGGGGTAGGTTAGTACAGCAAGAGTCTGCGGGGGTTGGTTGATGCTTTTGACTCTGAGAGGCATCCTCCATCAGGTCCACAAAGCAATTCATAGACAGTACTCATCTTCTACCAAAGCATGAAGAAAGGTTTTTCTTGAAAGTCCTTGCTGGATCACCCATTACTATACTTGAGAACTGGTTATGACTGCTGGGCAAACACAAGATTATTCATTTAATTGTGACACTCTTAACTTGCCTTTCTCCAAAAAAAGACTCAAAGTGGGTTACAATGTTATTTAAAACCATAATAAATCAGGGATAAAGATGATAGCAGTACCAGTATTTGTTTATCATAAAAAGCTGAAAGCAGAATGATGGGAAACATGCAATCTGGCAGAGGATAAGGAATCAGACTTTCAGAAGAAGAAGGGTTCATTTTTAAACCCCACTTTCCTCTACCCTAAGGACTCTCAAAGTGGCTTACAATCTCCTTCCCTTCCTCTCCCCACAACAAGCACCTTGTAAATGGGGCTGGGAAGCATGCAATTGGCTGTTCTAGGTCTCCCCATACAAGGGGTACCCATTTTGGTTATCAGGTAGCTTGGAGTAAATGTGTTTTAACATGTTTTCTTCTTATTTGTGTTGTTTTGTAAAATTATGTTTGTATTGTTGTTACCCGCCTTGGGTCCACCGATGCTCAGGAGAAAGGTAGTCATATACATATTTTGGACAAATAAAGCCTAGCAAATTCCTGAATGACCTCCCTGGGCCACACTAGGCCTCATCTTATCTGCTCCACTGCCATTTTATTCCTAATGACATCAAGGTTTTTGTAATGTACACATTTATTTCAATGTAGTTGATTAATTAGTCAATTTGAAGGGAAGTAAGGGTTAATCAGCTAAAACATTCTTTAATTGGTTGACAGTCTGAACAATTCAAGATAAGGAATAGAAGTGGGGAGATCAAGACTGGGAAAAGTTGCAAATATTGCTATTAAGTGTCTTAATATTTCTCTGCGTTTTCATAGATGTTTCGTTAATTACTTTTGCACAAAGAAAAAACTGCTTGTCAGAAAGATGGCTAGGTTGAGCTCTTCTCCTTTATATGCTAGATTACATTGTTCAGTGAGGTTCTCCCCCATGGGGGAAACATTCAGACATGAAGCCCTCCACCACTGGCTGACTGAAGTGCTACAATCTGGGAAAAGCTTTACCTCTTGATTCTGCTGATTGTATAGACTGCCTCTGAGAGTTACTCCACATTATCTTTTCATCAGAAGATATGCCAGCGTTTCAAGGAGTGCTGCAACCATTAGCATCTGGGTGTATTTTTATCTTGACTTTGTAGTGGTATTCTCTGTGTAAATCAAAGCCTATCCGCTTCTTTATGGACACTTCCATTGAATCAGATACAGATAATGAGTTCAATCCAGACTAAAATTTCCTTCACTTTCTTGCCCCCCTCCTCCCACTGCAGGCCACAAAGTTCTGCTCCCAGGGGATAGGAAACCCAGAGGAATACATGAAATGGCTCTGCCACTAGATTGGGGGAGCTGGTGAAAACTACCAGTTTAGTCTGGATCCAAACCAACTAGAATGACACTTTCCAGTCATATTCCCAAGAAGCTGCCAGTTCCATCTTTCAGGTTATAAGGGCACATTGCAGAATTCAGCACAATGATGAGCAATGGACTTGTCAAACAATTAGTATATGATATGGAGCAAAATAATGCATAATATGGGTGAAAAATGTTACATTTAGGCAGAATGTAGATTGATGCCATCGAAAGCTCTTTAGAGTGTGAAATAATGAAGGGGAAACACTTGACGGATGCATTTTCTACTTTATTTACATAACGTGGAGTCAATATACTTATAATATATTTGCATCAGAAACATATCTATATATTCAGCCAATGGGAAAGAATAACAGGGTTTTACCAACATGCTTATACATTAATAATATTACTCGGCAATCTGATGTTTCAAGACCCAGGGTGAATTACTTATTAAAAACCCATATACAGCTATCTGTCTTTATCTTTCTTTTCTGTGTGGGTCATAATGGCTCTGATTGTTTTCAAAATTACATTTGGACAGGATATGACTGTTACATGAGAACTCTCAAACCAATATCATTTCCCTCACTCATAAAATACATTACACTGCTGAGCGCGCTGAGCCAAGTCATTAATGAGGAAGCTTTAACCTAACCTTTGTGCTTCTGAACAGCCATTATGGCAAACTAACATTTTAGAAAACGCTTTAAAAAGTGAAACTGATATGATTATGAATATTGATATTAAGTTCGCTTAATTTTTCAGCTGTCTTCAGGCATTTTTTTTTTGTTCCTAATGGTTTGTCTTTTATAGGCAGCTTGCCTTCTGTATGGCAAGGGGGGAAAAAAAGAAGAGAAGACTTCCGACTGAAAACTTGTTCATAAACTCTTGAAAATAACAGATCAATTTAATAAGGTCAAATTTCAAAGTTTTTTTTAAAAGTTTGACCTATAACAAGAAAGTATAATATATGCTATTGTTTTAAGTGGAATCCATCTTCATGGAACTATAAGGGGAGATGCATATCCAGGGGAGTCATGTTACTGGCACAGATGGGAAAGCCATATCCTGTGGTACAGCCTTGCCTTCCTTTGTCTCTAATTATCATGGCTATAAGGACATATCTTCAGACTTCTCACCAACATAGAGCTGTTTCCACATTGACTTGTCTGCTGAAGACCCATGAACATCTGATCAAAATGGCTGCACTTTGCAGAGTATTCTCAGAAATTATTTGGTTCCCCATGGATACTAGACAGACTTGTTGGGTCTTGTCTTCATCCCATGTGAACTGAGAATGTGCCTTCACCCCTACCCTGAATTTATACATTGCTGGGGATAATTGAAAGCAGTGAGCATAGTTTTTAATTAGTCTGCCATTTTCTCATATTTCCATGGATGAATCCCTACTAAGCCATTGAGAGACCCAGCATCCCATGGAAATTGACTTGTATGGAGCCTGTGGTACTATACAAAGAAATCAACATAAGCTGGGGAGGTGATACTTCAAAGTTGCCCATCTGTGGACTTCCAAGGTGCTGGGGGCACTGAAGCAGCTGTTTGTTTGATGTGGTGCTGGCACTGCCCTTTTGTTCGTCAAGGCTATCATGTTTTCCATGAGCAGCAGAACAGAAAAAATGGCTTTAAAAATTGGTCCCTTTGCTCACAATGATAGCTAGTTGTGAACCTTTGTTGAAGCATCAGCTCCATATATTTAACAGAAAAAATGATCCAAACATTCACATTTTTTTTAACTGGGCTGTACCATTTGAGACTGATGGGGGCCCCCTTACACACTTGAATGCTATTGAAAACTAAAAACATCTTGTACCCAAAGGCTTTTGCATACATGAAAAAGTATATGTGATGGACAGAAGGCTGTCCTGTCCCTGAAGGGGAAAACAACCACTCACTTGAGCCTAAGGGAGTGCTGCTCCAGCAGCCAATCACCTTCCGGAAGGGGGATGGAATGTTGGGGGGAAACACAACAGCGGTGGAGTTCAGTTCTGCCTCTGGAGGGAGCAGTGAGAGCTCAGCTCTGGCTCAGGAAAAGAGCAGACAGAGTGAAGGGTAGCTCTGATTGGTAGAGTGGCAGAGTGCTTTGGCTCTACTTCTGACAGAGAATCATGTACCCAATTGTTAGGCCAGGCTCTGGCAGTGAGCAGACCTTATGCCATTTAGTATGACTCTTGGGAAAGTGCAGGCTGGTGTGGGTGGAAACTGGTATGTATGAGAGGATCCAGCCTAGTGGCTAGTCAGTGAAAGCCTACTTATGCTTGGAAGTATTAAGGAAAATTGAAAGTACCCTCTGAATTGATGTGCCTCAGCCAGGTTTCTCTTTTGTGTACCTGGAGACCTGTGCTGCCCATCTGTTCCTTGAAACCTACTCATAAATAAATAAATCCTCTTTGTTGTTCATATATAATTCCTGCCTCCATGACCTCCATATTCTACTTACTTACCTTATAGCAGTGAACCCAAAGCCTAGACACTCACTACCTTTACAACTCCCAGCTGAGTTATTCAAATTCAAAGTCTTAAAAGAAGATGCTGTTAAAGTGCTGAACTCAATTTGCCAACAAATTTGGAAAACACAACAGTGGCCACAGGATTGGAAAAGGTCAGTTTACATTCCAATCCCAAAGAAGGGCAATGTCAAGGAATGTTCAAACTATCGCACAATTGCACTCATTTCACACACTAGCAAGGTCATGCTCAAGATCCTACAAGCTAGGCTCCAGCAGTATGTGGATAGAGAACTGCCAGAAGTACAATCTGGGTTTCGAAGAGGTAGAGGAACTAGAGATCAAATTGCCAACATTCGCTGGATTATGGAGAAAGCACCAGAAAAACATCTACTACTGCTTCGTTGACTATGCTAAAGCCTTTGATTGTGTGGATCACAATAAACTATGGCAGGTTCTTAAAGAGATGGGAGTACCAGACCACCTCACATGTCTCCTGAGAAACCTGTATAAGGGTCAAGAAGCTACAGTTAGAACCGGATATGGAACAACTGATTGGTTTAGCATAGGAAAAGGAGTATGACAAGGATGTATATTGTCACCTTGCTTATTTAATTTATATGCCGAGTGCATCATGCGAAATGCTGGCCTGGATGAATCACAAGCTGGAGTTAAGATTGCTGGGGAAAAGATCAATAACCTCAGATATGCAGATGATACCACTCTGATGGCAGAAAGTGAAGAGGACCTGAAGAGCCTCTTGCTCAGGGTCAAAGAGGAGAGCGCAAAAGTGGGCTTGAAGCTCAACATCAAAAAAACTAAGATCATGGCATCTGGCCCCATCACTCCTTGGCAAATAGAAGGGAAAGTCATAGAAGTAGTGACAGACTTCACGTTCCTGGGATCCCAGATCACTGCAGATGGTGACTGCAGCCATGAAATTAAAAGACGCCTGCTCCTTAGGAGGAAAGCGATGGCAAACCTAAACAGCATGATAAAAAGCAGAGACATCACCCTGCCAACAAAAGTCCGCATGGTCAAAGCAATGGTATTCCCCATAGTAATGTATGGCTGCGAGAGTTGGACTTTAAGGAAGGCCGAACACTGAAGAATAGATTCTTTTGAACTATGGTGCTGGAGAAGACTCTTGAGAGTCCCTTGGACTGCAAGGAGATCAAATCATTCAATCCTAAAAGAAATCACCCCTGACTGTTCCCTGGAAGGCCAGATCCTGAAGTTGAAGCTCAAATACTTTGGCCACCAAATGAGAAGGGAGCATTCACTGGAGAAGACCCTGATGCTGGGAAAGATTGAAGGTCAAAGAAGAAGGGGACGGCAAAGGATGAGATGGTTAGACAGTGACATCGATGCAACGAACATGAAATTGAGCAAACTTCAGCAGACAGCGGAAGACAGGAGGGCCTGGTGTGATCTGGTCCATGGGGTCGCGAAGGGTTGGACTCGACTGTGCGACTGAACAACAACAACAACAACCTTTACAACACCTGGCAGCTGAAGGGAAGGTTTATAGTTTAAAATAAACCTGCCCCCCCAAAAAATCATAGGAAGCTGTGTGGGTTCCCCCGGTTGATAGAAACAACCTGTCACAGTATAATCCAGGAGGGAAAAACTGAATTATGTAGTTCCTTTGGTCTCTTTCTTGCTGCTCTGAAAAGCATGAGGTTACAGATGAGAACTGCTATTTCCCCAGTCAGTTTTGCTCACCATCCTACCACTTGCCTATTAGATCTCCTATCCACTCTGATCTTTGACTGTTATGAAAATGAAACTAGGGAATCAAAGTAAGAGCAAGATTTTTATTTTCACACCCTTCCTCTTATACCGAAGTTGTCAGATAATGATGACGCCTGTCCTAAGGACAAAACAAGTTCCATAGGTTTGATAGGACTGGAACCCAGGTCCCAATCCAAGTGCATTTCTAGCCACTGTGATGCTGGCTTCACAGTTCAGAAAGAAAATGTCAAAACTGAAACAAAGGGGCACAGTTTCCAATGGGTGCTAATTGTTATGCACACTGTGAAAGCATGAAACTAATCACAGCCTAAATGCTGCTGACCCACAGCATTTCAGAGAGAGAAATGCAGAGGACCAGGGTTCCCTTCCTTTCCATTCTTGCTGTGCACTTGCTGTCCTTTACACCTGCCAATCACAACAAGCTGGCAATATCAAAACTAGATTTTTACAGCCGAGTCAAATATTTGCAGTGAGATTTGAATTCAAGAAATGTCATACATTCACAAAGTGCAAACTGAACAGGGAAATTGCCTTGCAATTATCATACTGGACCACAGAAGCTCAAGGAGGCATTTGTCTCTCCATCATCAGTGAATTCACTATTTGATATTTGTGAATGCATAGCTCCTTCTTGGGCAGAGACACAAAGGGAATTGTTCCAGTGGTTTACTAGCTCTTGATTACTGAGATGCTGATGGGCTGTGCTTGGCAGAGGAAAGGGAAAACTCTTCAGAGGAGAGACTGAAACAGAATGGAATCTAGAGGGTCAAGGGTGGAGCTGCAGCAGTTTCTGATTAGTCAGGACATTGCAGATCAATGGAGAATTCGCTTATAGCACTATTTGCCATATGATACATTACTGATTGTGATCCATTTTGAGCCTCTGGGAGAAAAGTGGGGCAAAAAAATCCCAACAAACTGACATAGCAATTTGTGGACAGAAGCTGGAATTTTTTGGCTCCCAGTTCTGGATACCTGATAGAGTACAGTTTTATTGGTCACGATAGTAAACTCCTAGCTGTTAAGAATCCTCTGTAGTCAGAGCTGCTTTGTCCAATGGGCAAAAGCAAGGCATTTGACAAGGATTCTCCCCTGCCAAGGGTCCACTGGTAGGCCTGTTGCCATGCCTTCTCTAGCAGTGAAGCCATTGCCTCACCCAGTGGATGTGCTTTGCCATGCCCCCGCAAAAACTGGAGGAGGTGTGATGTTGCACAAAACTGCAGGGAGGAAGTGAGCCACAAACACTGTCAGCTGCTGTTGTGGCCCATGCAGACTGGCCAGTGGGGTGCAGAGGGAAAGACAGGCTTAAAAGTGCCTCTGTCCACCACCTTGGCACTTTTCCAGGCAACTCTGTAACTGCCAACTTGCTGCAAAGCTGAGAAGCCGGGATCTTAGGCTGAGGCTCTTGAGTGGTATTCTGTGTAGAGCTTTTCCCTTCCCAGTGCAGTCTATGCCCACAAAGTTGTGCCCCCATGGGTCAGTGGATTTCCAGGAAGATCATCACAGCTGAAGCAGAAGGCTGCAGTGAGAGGAGGAAACTGACAAAAATCATCCCCTCTTCTGCAAGTGAACATAAGAAAGAGAATTTACGATCCAAGCCCTGATCTTGTATATATTAAACAACCATAGTATATATCTCAGGACTAACTGTTAAAATACTGCATCAGGATTACTCCTAAACTGGGGCTGGGTGATTGTTTCAAACAATATGGCCTGCTCATTGGAGCACTCTTTTTTTTAAAAAAGTTTCCTTTGGTGTTGTAATCCTGTTAAATTTTCCATAATGTGGAAATACATTTATAGCTGAAAGTTTTTTCCTCCAAACACTGTCCAGGTTTTTGGTTCTGCTGTTTATGAAAGAGGGCCCTTCACACAGGGACAACTTGTACATTTGTGACCCTGCTCGTAGTACAAGAGAAAGAGAGGCCAGCAGCCATTTTAGAGCAGAAATGTCTCCCCCATAGGAAGTCCCTCTTTTCTCTCTCTTTCTGCCATGCCATGGCCTCTCTGAGAACCAGGAACAACTGAACTAGTTTTATCATTCTGTAGTCCCACAAATGAGTCCCCTCAAGAATACATGGCAGTTCTGGTATTTCATTTGTCATGAACCAGGTGTTATATAACTTGTTTATGCAAATTGGAGCTGGTTTCCTACATGCCAAGAAAGTGTTAACATAGTGACTACTTCTATTTTTTGCTTCAGTACAAATGCACTTCTTGATTTGAGTAGACACGAAACCAACTGATCTAGTCTGATCACACATCGCAGTAGGGATATTAAAGTGATGTTGACAGCTTGTTTTCTTACTAACCTGTAGCAATTTTGGAGTGTTAGAACTGCAAATCTACCATGTAGATACAAGCTATATAGCAGAAAAACTATTAGAACAATGGTTGCCAAACTTCTGGTAGTGGAGGCACCTTTTTCCCCTGAGGCCGCTTCTATGCTAGTGTTTCCCCACTGCTATTGATACCACTCACTCACTCACTCATTTCCCCAGATCCAAATTCTTCCCATTCCGTTGCATTCATGTGATTTCCCTGTTGCTCGCCTGTCCCCCTGCTAGTTTATAGTTTCTTTTTAAATCTTCAAATGCAACTGCAGTGTGGAGCTTTCTGACTGACTATGGTCTCACCTGTGCAGACAATCTGATATGATTGGTGACCCGTCCTTGCTACATTACTAGGCTGCCTGTCCCACCCATTTCCTTCACCATTCTCTGGTCTTTGCTCTCTGGTCAGTTAAACCAACAAAGGAGGAGAGGATTCTACATATGTATGTGCCATCGAGTCACAGCTGACTTATGGTGACCCTGGCAAGGGGCTTTCAAAGCAAGGTAAGAAGCAGAAGTGGTTTGCCATTGCCTTTGTCTGGCCACGGTCACACGAGAGGATTTGCCATGCAAGAGGGACAGATCGGGGGCACACCAAGCGGGCACGATTATACCTCAACATCTGGGAAGTGGAGAGCACCCGTTCTCGATCCATCCCATCCCGACAAAACCACGCATCAAAAAGGTAGCACCAAAACAGTGCTACCAACTGGTTGATGCGCAGCAGGGGCGGGTGTCTGATCGCGGCCACGCCCCTCTCCGCATAGCTTCCCGGGTCCTGTTGAACTGCGCATGCCCGGGCATGTGCAGCAGGCTTGCCTCCGTCCCCTGTCCGTGTCTTCCCCCCAGCATCTGATCATGCCGGGGAGTAACTGTGTGGCAGCTCGGGGGAGCCATCTGATCCTATCGCCGCGCATCTCTTTTGATGCGGCTCTAAAAAGCCGCACTTCAGCCGTGCCTTTTCCCTCAGGGTGACCGGGACCTCTGTACAGCTGTACTTGGTGGACTCCCATTGAAGTACCGACCCTGCTTAGCTTCGGAGAGCTGATGAGACTGGGCTATACCGTACCACATTCCCTCCCCCTGAACAGAATTCTAGACAGTTTTATTTCTACCCTGCTGGCTTAAAAAACAACAACAACATGGATTAAAGTATTTATATTCCCTCCAGATTTGGTGCATATACAGGCTCTTGCACAAATAGAACTGGTCACTCCTCCTTCCCTCTTTCACCATAAATTCTCTCTGATAATTCTTCTGGATTAAATACTATTACTGATACCAATGAAGATCAAGTAGATTCCCTCCAGTCCATGAAACTGCATGCTAAGGATGATGGTGCATGAGGGAGATTTTTCTTTTAACCAAACAGTGGGCAAAAGGGAGAAATTGCATGCTCTTTAGGGGCCTGGTATATCTTAAAAGTATGTCAGTTGCCTGTAGCAGCAGCAGGAGAATGAGCTAGCTGGCATTTATTATCTCGGCATCTCAGGTTAGGAGCAGGATCCCACAGATCTGACAAGAAAGGGGCCTGGGAGGGAGAGTTCCAGGCAGCATTCTTGGCAAGAACTTGGACTAGTTAGATAAGTGGCTAAGCCAAGTCTTCTCCATCCTTGCCATTCTTCTTCCTCCTCCTCCTCCTATGGCTGTGGAGAGGCAGGACACTGTCTTGGGGTAGGCAAACAGAGAGGCAGATAGAGAGAAGGAGAAGGTACAGAGTATAAGACATGGAACAAGAAAAGGAAATTGTAAGGCAATGGTGTGGTACTGTTGTTCATCAGAGTTCTTTGAGATGACAATAATCCTGTGGTGATAAAATAACAACTATAGCAATGGTCTCTGCAAAGGGCTACTACCAGTATACTATAAAAAAACCCTGTTTTGTTTGTCTTAAGGCAGGATAAGACATTGAATCAGATCTGCTCTCTCTTTCCATTTCTATTATTAGCAGCTGTATGGAGGCCAGATTGGATCAGGGCTACAGCAGCACTGGAGCAGGGAGTTATTCCTTTTCCTACCAGCAGTTTTTTCTCAAAGCACATCCTCTGTTTCCCCCTTTCTGCACTATGACCTGCCATTGGCCCTAATTGGGAAATCACTTATATATTTGCTCTGATGGAGAAATGAGGGGCTCCTGGTTTGTGTGTGTCCTACACTGGCAAACTAGTGTAAGGCAAAGGGTTAACCCCTTCCCTGGTGCTACCACCCTAATCTAATGCAGAACCCTCTCTCCCTGACTGCTATTAATAGATTGATTCATTAATAAAGAGAAGAGATCAGATCACAGATCTCCAGTGGCTGAACTCCTGGGGTTCTGTTCCACTAGCTTGTCTCTAGTGAGAGGATCCAAACCAATGTCTTTTCTAGTCTAGCCTAGAAGCATCCTGATTTACAGTTGATAGCATAATTCTCTCTTGCATCTGCAGAGAATTACAGGGCTGGGCAGGCTCCTCTGAGACCCATATGTTTGTGGAGCATTGTTTTGACCATATCTCGTGACTGAAGGTGCCCATTTCCAGGAATATCCTGTTCCTAAAGCTTATTAGCCAAAAAGGCCATCCACTGACCTTAAGAGAAGTTTTTCTCCCATATAAAAAGGCTGTTGAAAGAAACTTCACTATGTCAATGGTTAACTTTTGTAACGAGCCATTTAAAAGGAAACATATCCTTTGGATCTCAGATGTTTCATCTAAATTCCTTATCCAATGATGACATATTTCTTCCTCAGTTTATTGTACAGAGGGCAATATAACATTACATGAAATAAAGGCTCTGTTTTATTTGTATCACGTTTACATAAGCAATTAGTAACTAGCATTTTTAAGTACCATCCTGCCATTTCTGCTGTCAGTAGGGCATGACAGCATGCCAGTGTAAAGATTCTTCTACATTTATATATTAGGAAATAAAAATGTTTAGAAGCAGTAAAAGGGTGTGGAAATGACAAACCCGTATATAAAGAGTAGCATTTTCTATTTGAATCTCACAGAACTAATTTCCAGGAAGTGTAGGAAGCTAGAAATTGAGCAAATATGAAATTGAGCAAACTCCAGAGGATGGCGGAAGACAGGAGGGCCTGGCATGATGTAGTCCATGGGGTCACGAAGAGTTGGACTCGACTGTGCGACTGAACAACAATAGGAACCTAGTCAGCATTGTTGCCCAAAAGCTCAGTTAAAGGAACAGGAGTGAGTCAGGCCAATTTTCTCCTTATTAGTTGGAAACCTTTATGTCAACTCAATGTGTTTCAACGAAGCCCCACATTCAGGGGCCAGACTTCAAGATCTAGCTAGTTTCTTTGGAAACCTTGCTTCTTGCCCTAATGTTTGGGTGCTACACAGGGCTCTTTTTGTAGCAGTAACTTTTTTGCATATTAAGCGACACACCCCTAAGGTAGCCAATCCTCCAAGAGCTTACAGAGCTCTTCTTACAGGGGCTACTGTAAACTAATTGGCTGCATTAGGGGTGTGTCATCTAATATGCAAAGGAGTTCCTGCTACAAAAAGAGCCCTGGTGCTACTCCTCTTGATAATATAGGCATTGTCTCTCTTTTGTTGATGATTCATATTCATGATCATGTCATTATTGTCTGTCCATTCAAGAGATTGTTTCTGGATAACGAGAGCTGTGGGAAACACTAGTACTTCTAGACAAAATGGCAGCATAAAGAATACAGTAACCTTGGTCCCTGTTAAATAGGAATCAGCTTGGAATTCATAATAAAATGCTAGAGTTAGCATAGGGATGCTGCTCAAAATGGAACCTGGCAGTTTCCTCTCCAAATACTCCTGTGCTTGCAGCCCAGAAAGTGGAAAAGCTAAGAAATCTCCCCCCCCATTTGAACTCTTTCCAATTGCATTCAGCAGGAGACTGGGAGACCACTTTCATGTGTTAATTATTTCTGCCCTGATTGCCTGGCAACACATAGCACTGGAGAGACAGGATCACACTTTGCTGTTGGTTAATGCTTCCAGCTGAACATAGAAAGAAGCAGGAACATAGAAGACGCCTCACCTGAAGAAAGGAAAAAATCTGATAAAGAAGACAAGGGACATGAAAGTGGTTCTAACTTATGGAGTGATTACAAAAAAAAAAATAATCATACACATTTCCACATTTCAAAATTCTACCTGCACCTGATTTTTTACAGTCGTCAGGAGTATGTAAACCAACAGCATCAAATTAGACCCTTTGTAATCCCATTAACAGAAGGATGATGTGTGCATTTATTTGTGAGGGTTTACTGCCCCATTTTTATGGTGCCACCTTTTCCCCCTAACTGAATGTTGTGACAGGCATAAATTCAACTGATGCATTTGTCAGTATACTTGGTGTAAGATCTGTTAATTGAACTTCTGCCTATTATGTTGATATTGGCACTGCACAGTGTAGGAATTCCTGTGTGGGACTAAGACATGGTGTTGTGGGTCAACTTGACCAGTCAGAACCAGGCTTGCCAAGAACTTACCGTACGCCGGTGGAGGATGGATACGTCCTGGCAGGACCATCCCCGGGAGAAGGAAAGACGCGGCGCATGATGCCTTCGCCAGGAAGTGACGCCGGGCGACGCTCTGGCAATGGGGATGGAAACTCGATAGTACCATCGAGTTTCCAGCCCCATTGCCAGAGTGTCGCCCGGCGTCACTTCCTGGCGACGGCACTGTGCGGCGTGGGTGTTGCCTGGGGGAATGTTCCAGCTGGGGACTGTGCATCCCCTGCCGGCGTACGGTAAGTACTTGGGAACCCTAGTCAAAACTCAGCCTGGAGGAAGATTCCTTGAGTGTCACAGAACCTGGCCCCTGCTCCCAAGAAACAGATGAGGAAAGACAGGAGCTCCAGGATTCAACACTGACAGGTGACCCTGACTCCTCCAGGCAAACTATGGGAGGGAATGATCAAGACCAGCTGGGGCAGGATGACTCCTCTGATTCCCCCTCACTAGCAGACCAATTGCCAGGAGTGATCTCACCTGCAACTTACAGACAGGGCCGGCTGGCTCAATAGGTGAGCTAGGTACTCGCCTAGAGCGCTGGCCCTCAGGGGCGCCAAACTGGCACCCCGAAAAGCCCCACCACCACCCTAAACAGGCGCCTCTGGCTCTCCCTGCCATCCCCACCCCCGCCAGTCTGGGGCGCTTCAGAAGCCAGGGGGGAGAGGTGGGGTGGCATGCCGCCGCTGCCGCCAGCCTGAGTGCCCGTCCGGGTGCTTCAAAAGCCCTTGGGGGGGGAGAGAGGTGGGGCGGCATGGCGGTGGCTGGCCAGTGAAGACTCTCCCTGCTGCCGCCGCCGCCAGCCTGAGCACCCCTCCGGGCACTTCAGAAGCCCTTGGGGGGGGGAGAGAGGTGGGGCGGCATGACAGCGGCTGGCCAGCGGGGACTCTCCCCGCTGCCAGCCTGAGCACCCCTCTGGGGTGCTTCAGAAGCCCTTGGGGGGCGGAGATGTGGGGCGGCATGGTGGCGGCCGGCCAGCAGGGACTCTCCCCACTGCCGTCACCACCGCCAGCCTGAGCGCCCCTCCGGGGAGCCCAGCAGCCAGAGGGGGGGCTAGCTTGTGGTGCCTGGCATTTCTGGAAGGTCTCCAGGCCCCGCCGGGAGGTTGGCATCCCCTGGGGGCGCCAAAAACTGGCCTCGCCTAGGGCACAGGAACACTTTGGGCTGACCCTGCTTACAGAGAGAAGGCCTAGTGCGCATCTCTTGGCTCAATGCCAGTGTTTGGCTGACAGCAGCCCTGAGTGATTGCAGGACTTTGCCTTGCAGAACTCAGCTTGTTGTGAGAGGCTTACTTAAACCAAGTTGGCATGCCTTTCCAACTGTGAAAGCAATGAGTCACATATCTGTGAACCCAGCTATCACAGCTCCTGCCTTGCACCCTGTGACTTTTGGACTGACCGTGAACTTTGCTATCTGGACTGCTTGGATTCTGCTTCTCGGACCTGGCTGCACCTAATGAATTACTGATGCTTGGACTGGCTTTGACTTCACTTTCTGGACTGCTCTGGCACTGTCTCTCTGCTGAAGTGCCTATTGTGCCTGCTAGCTGGGACACACTTCCATGGAGGTCTGCTGGGTGACTTTGGGCCAGCCCCAAACTGTCAGCCTAACCTGCTTCTGGTGACTGTTATGAGAATAAAATGAAAAAAGAGAGAATGACCTTTTATGCTACTGAGGGCTCATGGGGCGGAGGGGAAGAAAAGCAGGGTTGTTGTTGTTCAGTTGCACAGTCGAGTCGGACTCTTCGCGACCCCATGGACCAGATTACGCCAGGCCCTCCTGTTTTCCGCTGTCTGCTGAAGTTTGCTCAATTTCATGTTCGTTGCATTGATGACACTGTCTAACCATCTCATCCTTTGCCGTCCCCTTCTTCTTTGACCTTCAATCTTTCCCAGCATCAGGGTCTTCTCCAGTGAATGCTCCCTTCTCATTTGGTGGCCAAAGTATTTGAGCTTCAGCTTCAGGATCTGGCCTTCCAGGGAACAATCAGGGTTGATTTCTTTTAGGATTGACTGATTTGATCTCCTTGCAGTCCAAGGGACTCTCAAGAGTCTTCTCCAGCACCATAGTTCAAAAGAATCTATTCTTCGGCGCTCGGCCTTCCTTATAGTCCAGCCCTCGCAGCCATACATTACTACGGGGAATACCATTGCTTTGACCATGCGGACTTTTGTTGGCAGGGTGATGTCTCTGCTTTTTATCATGCTGTTTAGGTTTGCCATCGCTTTCCTCCCAAAGAGCAGGCGTCTTTTAATTTCATGGCTGCAGTCACCATCTGCAGTGATCTGGGATCCTAGGAACGTGAAGTCTGTCACTACTTCTACGACTTCCCCTTCTATTTGCCAAGGAGTGATGGGGCCAGATGCCATGATCTTAGTTTTTTTGATGTTGAGCTTCAAGCCCACTTTTGCGCTCTCCTCTTTCATCCTGAGCAAGAGGCTCTTCAGGTCCTCTTCACTTTCTGCCATCAGAGTGGTATCGTCTGCATATCTGAGGTTATTGATCTTTCCCCCCGCAATCTTAACTCCAGCTTGTGATTCATCCAGGCCAGCATTTTGCATGATGCACTCGGCATATAAATTAAACAAGCAAGGTGACAATATACATCCTTGTCGTACTCCTTTTCCTATGCTAAACCAATCAGTTGTTCCATATCCAGTTCTAACTGTTGCTTCTTGACCCTTATACAGATTTCTCAGAAGACATGTGAGGTGGTCCGGTACTCCCATCTCTTTAAGAACCTGCCATAATTTAGTGTGATCCACACAATCAAAGGCTTTGGCATAGTCAATGAAGCAGAAGTAGATGTTTTTCTGGTACTCTCTTGCTTTCTCCATAATCCAGCGAATGTTGGCAATTTGATCTCTAGTTCCTCTACCTCTTTGAAACCCAGATTGTACTTCTGGCAGTTCTCTATCCACGTACTGCTGGAGCCTAGTTTGTAGGATTTTGAGCATGACCTTGCTAGCGTGTGAAATGAGTGCAATTGTACGATAGTTTGAATATTCCTTGACATTGCCCTTCTTTGGGATTGGAATGTACACTGATCTTTTCCAATCATGTGGCCACTGTTGTGTTTTCCAAATTTGTTGGCAAATTGAGTGCAGCACTTTAACAGCATCTTCTTTTAAGACTTTGAATAACTCAGCTGGGATACCATCACCTCCACTAGCTTTGTAGTTAGTAATGCTTTCTAAGGCCCATTTAACTTCGCTTTCTAGGATGTCTGGCTCGAAGTCAGTGATTATACCATCACGGTTGTCAAGGACATTGAGGTCCTTCTTGTATAGTTCTTCTGTGTGTTCTTGCCATCTTTTCCTAATCTCTTCTGCTTCTGTTAGGTCTCTACCGTTTTTGTCCTTTATCATGGCCAGCTTTGCATGGAACGTTCCCTTGATTTCTCCAATTTTCTTGAAGAGATCTCTAGTCCTTCCCAATCTATTGTTTTCCTCTATTACTTTGCATTGTTCCTTCAGGAAAGCCTCCTTATCTCTCCTTGCTGTCCACAGATGGGTATTTGTTTTTGGAGTGGAAATTCCCTGCCCTGCCCTATTCTTGCTGCCAAATGCCCTCCCATGCTGCTCTGGGGGATTCCCCAGAAATAACTTGGGGGGAAGTCAGAGGTCTGCTTACAGGAGGGCAAAACCAGCAAATATTGCTTCACCCTTCCATTGGTGGTAATTTTAGGTGGGATCCCACCAAAAGTCAGTGTGTCACCAGTGGCTAGCATAGGGAGCTGGGAACTCTCAGGTTCAAATGTGTCACCTACTCATGGACTCACACAGAAGCTGTAAGCAAGACATTGTCCTTTCTTCCCCTTTTGCAAGGTCACAGAATGATTGTGATGGAACTTACAAGACTGCTGGAAAGTTTACCATGACAGTGTATGAGAGATATTTTGAACATCTGAAATATGTCATATAAATGCTAAGTATTATATTTAGAATGATTAATCGGAGTTAGGGCAATGGAGGGGAAGATCCAACCACTGTAATCAGTTTGTTCAACCTATGTGTCATCCAAGGATGCCTTTCACTCCCTGCAATTCATCTTGCTGAAGCAACTTGGATTAATACAAATTGAATCTGGAATTAAGAAAAGAATGCTAATTGCAAAAAAAAAACCAACATAAACCCTTTCCTGAGAAAGTATCAAGCAACCACTTTTTTATACAAGCTGTCATCTGATCTTAGGGAGTTCAAAGAGATCATTAAATGGCCTTTTTGTCTATTTTGCCACTGAGCAAAATATCACAAAATAAAGTAAACTGGAGAGCCTTTGGAAAAGCACATACACACCCACACAACAGATTTCACTGTAGTTAGACACTTGATGTCTGTTCAATTAGAGTTTTTCCTCTACTTTACCGAGTTCCTTAATGCATTCTGTGTATTGGGTTGGGCATGGAAGACTCAGTGAAATAATATCCCCTCTCCAAGCACCCCCCCAGCACAGAGACACACACTGTGTGATTTGGAGAATCTTCATAAAATATCTGTAGGAGTTAGTACAAAAGGAATAATCTTTTAATAAAGGCAAAAGTTAGGAAATTTTCCTTCTGATCTTGACATCACTCTAAGTAACACACATCAGTGAACACATTTTAATGCTGTTCGTCCTTATTGTTTAGAAAGCCAACATGACAACAACAATCCTCACCCAACTGTCACATATCATCTGTAATGACAGGGTAGCTTCTGTTCTAAATTCACTTTCATAAAGGCCTTCATTTTAATATTCTGATTCTCTCTCTGTTTCACCTTAAAATAGTACACACTGCACACATTCTGAACTGATGCCAGTGCACCTTTACAATAGAATTTTGACTTGATTCTCTTTGTGTTTATAATGCCATACATCGCCCCCTCCCCCTGATCTTGCTGCTCAGTAGTTTTCAACTGCGTACTTACAATGTACTTGACTCCATAGAACAGAACTGAAATACACATTGTAAAAAAGTCTCTTTGAAACACTCAGGCCTTCATTGTTGTGCACTGAAGATGTATAAATTGGTTTCAGTTATTAAATACTTGGAACATTTCTAGTATGGAATATGGACCTATAATGATGTATGACAACTGAAGGGTTGGCAGCCATGTTAGATCCATAGAATTAGGAACACAGGGTTGGATCCCATGGATCATTTCCACTGATAGAAGGATTTCTATCAGCATGTGTGACTTTCTTGCTTCTTCTTCAAATTGCAGCTCCAAATACACGCCCCTCCCAATGCTGCTTCTTAGGGCATTTTAGGTTGCAGAGAGAGAAAAGAGATGAGGAAATCAGGGTGTGCTGATGGAAATCCTTCCATCAATGCAAACATTCCATTGTATTCAACTCACAAACTGAGTGAAATGATACCAGTTATTGGTGCAATTACAGTACAATTGTTAACAGAATTACACTCTTCTAATTCCATAGCAGTCAATGGCCTAAAAAGGAGTGTAAATTTGTTTAGTATTGTACGGCTAGTCGGTAAAATACTGGAGAGGTTTGAAGTAGGAAACTTAGGTTTCAGCACTTTGATAAAAAATAAACAAATTATTCTGTTATCATGATTTACCTGCCTATGGATAACTATTCAGTGAAATGCTTTGGAAGACTTAAGAAGGGATCTTGTGTTGGATCCAAAATACTGCAAATGAAGCTCTCCTCACAGAACAGAACAGAACATCTGCACCACCCCTCCCTTTGTGGTCCCCTGCACCCCACGAAGGGTCAGGGGATCTCCTCAGAATATTTGAGAAACTGTTATGAGCAAAAATTCCCCTCTCCCTGGTGGAACTGTCCCTTTGCCAGCAAAAAAGAAAGTTTTGGACCCAACCCTTTGTTAATTGGATAATACAAAGTACCATTTTGCTCAAATAGATCTTTACAACAACCTTGAAAAGGAGGACAATATTATTATCCCCATATAATTTACTTATCTGTTTTATTTACAAAAATTATATCCCATCTTTCTGCCCTCACAAGGGCCACCAAGGGCTTACAATACATAAATGACAAAACTACATTTAAAAACCAGTAATCCCACCAAACACATCTCATTAAAACAATTAAAAACAGAGTTAAAATACATATAAGACATAAAAACAGCAATTAAAACATTGGTTAGGAATGTCTTCACCTGCCAGTGGAAGAAGGCAACAGATGGGGCAGACGAATTTTCCTGTGTTTCCACCCAACTAATTTCAGAAGGTGGGAGCGCGCCCCAAAACAGGGCTTTGGAAGATGACTGTAATGGTTGGGCAGGCTCATAACAGAGTAGGCAGTCCTTCAGGAATGCTGGTCCCAAAAAATATAGGGCTTTGAAAGTCAAGACCAGTACCTTAAATTGTGCATGGAAACAAATTGGGAATTAGTGTAGACAGAACAAGACTGGAATGATATGAGTCCCTATGACCTCTTATTGAAACTAAGAGGTAAAGCTTTACTTTCAGTTTATAGAAACATTATTCTAGGTCATCAGACAGCTTTGATGAGAGCCCAGTTATTGAGCCTTGAGACAAGGAAACAGAACTGCTGACACAACTGAAAAATTGTGTGAAGTGAACCTTACTGTACTCCATATTATTCAACCAAAGATCCTGAATGTCACAGGAAATTCTTACATACCTCTAAGGCCTGGCTTAGACTTTCAGTGGCCCCTACATAACTGAGTACACAGGGCCACCAATGGGACTGCTTTCCGATAAGGAGCATGTGGAGGTGCTTTGTGTGAATTGTCACCTCCATACGTAGTCTATACAGGGAGCCACTATGATTTGTGCACCAGGGGCAGGTATTTTTTGAGCTGTTAAGACCATACAAACCAAAGCAGTTATGTATATAGGCATGGCTACTACCAGACACTGGACAGATGCCAGGATTCTGATTCATAAACTGACACTGTCTTGATTTTCATTTAGAGCTAGGTCTTCCAGCCTGGCCAAGCCCTAGATGATAGATCCCTTTATGCCTGGACAATGGACCATTATCATTCTTTAGTTTACAGATCTAGTATCTTTCACTGATGAAATCTCTGCCTCCATCCCATTCCAGGAACGTTATGTGGCTTCCAAGTTGACCAACAGTGTTCAAATGGTGGGAACCACCTGTCTATAAAAGCTCCATAGGAAGGTGCTATTCTGTAATTTCTGCTGGCCCCCGATGTTTCCACAGATGAGCAACATAGGGATCATTAGCATGCTGAACAGGCCTATATTTTGGAGAGAAAACAATTCCAATACATTAAATCAGCTCTTAGATTACTTAATTGTTAATTACATTTAAATATCACATTTCACCCAAGATTAGCTCCCAAAGAGGCAGAGACCTGGTCTACACTTGCAGCAGAATAAGCTGGCACAGTTCTGAGGTACTAGAATATGCTGTGCCACTTCAGACCATGGGGGATGGAGGTCACATACTTAGTGCTCACCCACATAAAAACTCACTACAAATTCAAAATTGATACATGATGGAGAAAGATGCTATTTTAGTATTTTGTATGCTGTGCTAGTTTTCTGCTTATATGGAATTATTAATTGAGAGGACCTCTGAAAAATGTAATCTCACACCTGCAGTCTGAAGTGGTACAGTCTGTTCTATTCCCTTGATACTCTGCTGCTCATTAACACTTCATTCTGTTCCACGGGTACAGCAGGCTTGACTTCAATTAAAATCCATCACCAAGATACTTCTAATAAAGAAAACTGTAGCCAGGAGCTACCTCAAGAAGTATAGTTCACCCAAATGAAGCATCGATCTTGACAATCCTGTGTTTTGCAAAGCTTTGGGACATACTTGGTTCAGTTCAACATGGTAAACAGTTATTTCTAAGGATTTACATGAAATAAATATCAGGCAAACTGGAGCTCAGTTGTTACACCTAGGTCAACAACACTAGGGATGTGCCCCAGTTTCTCAGAACTGAACAGTGTGGAAACAGTCATGACCTCAGGATATTGTAAAAAGAAATGGAGAAGCATTCAAGTATTAGTGAATGTCAGGGCTTTAATATCCTGGATAAAACTAATATGCCCTGTAGCGGGAAAAATGTGTGCTGATGCTGTAGAAAACACACACACACACACACACTTCTTTTTTTTTTACTCAGACACTGGGAAAGCTGTCCAAGAACATTTCATGTGTGAAAACAGAACTCCAGCTATGGTGTTAAAAATAATGAAATCTAGGGTGTTAAGTACCACATGTGCTGTAGGATAAGTTAGATCTGCCCAAGGCTGTTTCAGTTTTATTCACCCATTTTTCCTGTTGTTTTTAAAAGAAGGTTTTTAAGTGTTCCAAAGAGAACAAAAGTAAAGGTAGTGCAAGAGGAGTACCGGGTGCAATCCTGGGAGACTCTGCATGTAAAAAATCTGTCTGTTCTGATGTCACAGAGAAGGCATGATGTATGCCTCTGAACTGAAGATGTGGAACTCTGTGCTCAAGTTATGGAATGCTCTAATCAGAACTAATTTCTGCAACAGAAATAAAGGTATTCCTTAAACATGGAATGTTTTCTGCTTACTTTTGGTTGAACAGTGCATTGAGGTGGAGACATTGGATTGTGATATTGGTTCATGTCAGCATAGGTTTATGTTTTTAAAGAGAATATAATAAATGAGTGAGAACCTCACACATGTAGCTTCACTACTCAGTGGTTACTATGAGATCTAGTAAAACTAATCCTGGCTTGTAAATATTTCACCCCAGCTTCCTACAGTGTTTTGATTTTCTTCTCCACAGCTGTGTGTAGAATCATAGAATTAAAAAGCTGGAAGAGGCCTAAAGACCATCCAACCCCCTGCTATAGGGACTGGGCCAATGTTATGTTTGGATAGGTTCTATTGCATGGGAATGTGTATGTGTCTGGAGAGGATAATGTTCCCCAGTCCCAGCTCTTATGTGCATTCTGCATAATTTCTCAACTCTCTTTGCATACCTGATTGGGGACCCTGTCCTGGAGACAGCTTATGTGCTTACAGTTTGTACATACTTATGTTCTGTTCAGAAGTTGTGCTGAATATGCATAGAGGGAGGGGCCAGCAGGCAGACTCCTACCCCATCCCCCATAACCATGTTTAACAGCCTTAATATGCTTATGAAAGCCAGTTTGGTGTAGTGGTTAAGTGCACGGACTCTAATCTGGGAGAACCGGGTTTGATTCCCCACTCCTCCACTTGCACCTGCTGATGTGACCTTGGGTCAGTCACAAGCTCTGGCACAGCTGTTGTTGAAAAAGAGCAGTTTGTGTTAGAGTTCTCTCAGCCCCACCTACCTCACAGAGTGTCTGTTGTGAGGAGGGGAAGGGAAAGGAGTTTGTAAGCTGCTCTGAGACTCCTTTGGGTAGTGAAGGGTGGGGTATAAATCCAGTCTCTTCTGTTCTTCTTCTCTTTTGCTTTTTTTGAAAGCTGCGATTTTTGGAGTTCAGTGGCAGCTAGCAGGGTCTGAAGCAGATACCTTTATACTCTGTGGGGGATATCCTGCATGGAAGTCCCACTCAGTAAAAGGAAACTGGGCAATGACATGGTAGAGCATCTGTGGCAGTGATCTGACCCCCTGCTTTCCAGGAGAAATGAGCGCTTTGTTGCTTTATGCTCAGAAGATAAAACATCATCCATTTTATTCATTTTCCAAGCAGTATTCAATTGTCTATATGGATTTACAGGAAAGTAACATCTTCTAAGATGATGTTAATTAGCCTTTGCCTAGTCATTAGATGCACAGGCTTGGTTTGAATCATATCTCCTGCATAAATAACTTGAGATCTGACATTACTCTGTGCTGCTGAGCAGTTTATGAAATAAGCATCAAAAGGTGTTTCATGCACTAGATGGTGTTTACAAAAACTTACCCATAATTCCTAGATTCCTTCAATACACTCTGCATACATGAGAGAGTCAAGGACTTCCACAAATCCTGCAGCATTCACAGCAAGAACTGGGTCTTCCCAGCCTTTCTCAATATATAGCATG
Source organism: Gekko gecko (assembly GCA_029375565.1). Classification (NCBI taxonomy): domain Eukaryota; kingdom Metazoa; phylum Chordata; class Lepidosauria; order Squamata; family Gekkonidae; genus Gekko; species Gekko gecko. The sequence goes on from JAPDNY010000006.1 coordinate 46,388,179, forward strand.
AAGGGAGTGGCATGGAGGGCCCATTTGGCTACAGGAAGGCTCTAACATAGAGGTCAGTGCTCAGGGCCCTGGGACTGAGTAATGAGACCATTACAGTGCCAGAGTTTATGGACCTCTAAGCACTGGGGAGAGGACATATGCAGCTGAGGAAGGTGGCTATTTCAGACATCTCAAATACCAATTCCAACCTGGTTCAGATATTTGGGCCCCAATAAATAAGATGGGAATTTACTTCTCTATAGACATACTTAGGATTATTCCCTTGGGTAATTAATCTCACCCATTTGAATTTTATTTCTGAATCACATGGGATGGGGTGGGGTGGGTGGGGGAGTTCACCATCTTTAATCTCAGCCATTATAAATAAATTTGCAGTACCCCCCCTTTCCTGTGTAAGGCACTTCAGGGCTCGAATTGCCAAATATTAACAGGCTGCTTGCCTTCTGATTTAAAGTTCTTCAATCAGATTGATCAGAACAGATGCCACATTCTTTTTCCTGAGTAAACAAGATTTAATTTTATATTAGCATCTTCTATGCTGTTTAACTGGCAGTATGTTATTTTACTGGCTTAACATCTTGCTTCTCTGTTACTCATAACTACACTCAGACTGTCAAGAAAGTAGTGAAATTAAATTATCAATCAAAATGATGAAATTTGAGAGGCATAATAGAAACGAGAAGGCTGGCAGAAAGTGACAGAGACCTGAATGCATCCCTGGATGGTTCACACACACACGCACCCCAGACAGATGGCTGAGGTGTTACTCAGACTGTGGCTTCTAAAGGGGAAGGGGTTCATTGAATGGGCTGGTCATCAAGAGAGCTCAGTCAGACATTTTCTCACTGCAAAAGGTGGAGGATGTCAAGGACATCTTAATAAGCTCAGACATCGTAAGAACATAAGAAGAGCCCTGCAGGATCAGACCAATGTTCCATCTAATTAAGCATCGTGTCTCGTTCAATAATCAATGAATTATTCTGCAGGGGCAACAACAGGACATAGAGACCAAGGCCTTCTCCTGATATCGCCTCCTGGCACTGGGATTCATAGATTTACTGCCTCTGAATGTGGGGGTTCCCGTTAGTCACCAGGGCTAGTAGCCACTGAGAGACCTATCCTCCATGAATCTGTCTAATTCCCTTTTAAACCTGTCTATGCTTGTGGCCATCACAACATCCTCCGGCAGTGAACTCCACATTTTAATCATACTCGCTGTATGATTTTATCTGTCCTGAATCTGCTGCCCATTAGCTTCATTGTCACATTGAATTTTAGTATTTTGGGAGAGGGGGGAGAAGTTGTCTTTTCCAACTCTCTCTACCCCATGCATAATTTTATAAACCTCTATCATGTCCCCAATTAGTTGTCTCTTTTCTAAACTGAAACATCCCAGACTCTTCAGCCTTTCCTCATAGGAAAGGTACTCCAACCTCTGAATCATTTCAGTTGCTGTCTTCTGTACTTTCCCCAACTCTTCAATGTCCTTTCTGAGATATGATTATCAGAGTCTTCTTCAGACACAGAAAGAAATAGGAGATGCACAGCATCAGAGCTTGCCTTTTCGGCTGTATGAAGCCTCTAGATTAGGCAAGGCCAAGTATGGCCTTCTGTTACTGTCCATGGGGTTTTCTTTTGAATTATGGTGCTGGAGAAGACTCTTGAGAGTCCCTTGGACTGCAAGGAGATTGAATCAGTCAATCTTAAAAGAAATCAACCCTGACTGTTTCCTGGAAGGTCAGATACTGAAGCTGAAGCTCAAATACTTTGGCCACCAAATGAGAAGGAAGCACTCACTGGAGAAGACCCTGATGCTGCGAAAAATTGAAGATAAAAGGAGAAGGGGACAGCAAAGGATGAGATGGTTAGACAGTGTTATCAAGGTAACAAACATGGAATTAAGCAAATTCCAGAGCATGACGGAAGACAGGAAGGCCTGGCGTGATGTGGTCCATGGGGTTGTGAAGAGTCAGACTCGACTGTGCGACTGAACAACAAGTATGGCCTTAACCTGGTCAACACAGCAGTACTTTCTGCTTACTGCACACTTCAGCTTCCAGCTCAAGCCACTATTTCCTGAAACTCTGAGCTACTGAATATATTCTCCAAATTTACATTCTGGAATAGCCACCCGCAACCCCGGTTTGATACTAACAGAGGATAAGCTCCAGTATCATGTACTAATACCACACCTGAGAACCATGGCTGCATCACAGATTTTCTGCACATCATGTAGATGTTTAATTAAACTGAAATATGGCTAAATAAATAAAGGCAGTTCCATTGCAAACAAACAGGGGGGTGCTGGCCATTTCTTCTCTCTGTCTTATATTTTGTAAAGCTTCTATGTCAATAGCAAGAACTGTTCTTTGCTGACCAAGGAAATCTAATTAGCAACCCTGCCAGCTTTTCTGTTTGCAGGCAAGCTCAAGGCTAAGCCCTGTTTCATATGTTCTGCTGGGGAGAATGGAGCATAACCATGATACAGGAGCAGTGTGAGTTCCATTTGAGTGTTTAGTCACCTGGAGGTTCAATTTGCATGATCTTCTCCTACTTTTTTTTTGAGGGGGGGAAGAATCACGTTGTCCCAATTTTCTTTGTATATGGAGGCCTTAAACAGGTGGGAGAACATTGAACAGGAAATCTATCCACAGTGTGAAATGATACAGCTGAGCAAGACATATACTTTGTGATTCCACTGATCGTGTAGTCCCACTCTTGAGAGCATAGGCAAATAGAAGGAGGAAGGACAGGTCATTTCAAATTGGAGCTTCTGTACAACACATTGAAACCAGCAATAAGCCTTATAGAATTTGTGCAAAAAAATGGTCCTTATGACATTTTTTTGCTCCATACTGGGTTTTAGTTATTGTTACCACTACTTCAAAATCAAATCAGTTCTGCATCTTTGTTTTATTATTTACTTCATTTATATACAGCCTTTCTCCCAAAGCAGTTGACATGGTTCTCCTTCACTTTATCCTCATAACAACTCTGTGAGGCAGGTTAGGCCAAGAGTGTGTGACTGCCCAAAGATCACCCAACAGGCTTCCATGACAGAAAGGGATTGAGACCTTGGTCTCCCAGATCCTAGTCTGGTATTTTAACAATTACAGCACACCTTCCATTGCTTGAAATTGGTTTGCATTCAGAATATTTCAAGGAGCAAGAGAAAGGTAGTTGAGTGAACACATGGTTTATCCATGTGCCTCTTACTCCAGTTCTAATGAATGGGTCCTTAAATATTTTGTCTTCTTTTAAATGCAGACACATAGTTATTTTACAGTGCAATGTTAAACAGAGTTGTACCTTCTTAGTCCACTGAGACTGATGGCCATGGAAGACTGTATGCAGGGCCAGCCCCAGGTGTTTTTGCACACTAGGGGAGGATACCTTCTGGTGCACCCCCCCCCGTACTGTTTCTGATTTTGAATCACACCATATTCTGAGAGACAATGGAATTACCTACCCCCTCCCTAGTAGAAGTTGACTGGTTTTAAAGAGGCAAGGTCTGGGCCTCAAATCATGCTGAGATGCAACAGACAGCCTCTTTTGTAGGTGGGTGCTATGAACCCATGGGACCCCTTAGATTAATTCCCTCTCAGTATGCTAGGAAAACTTGGCACACAGTTTGGAATTGATTGTGATCATCTGATCCAGGATAGTAATGCCCAGTTTTATTCCCAAGGAATTGATTGTGGGTCCAAGAAATCAAATTACTTTAAAAAGGAATAGGCTCATAAGAACAGTAGAAGGGAGGGAGGGAGGGAGGGAAGGAGGGGGGAGGGGGAGGGGGAGGGGGAGAGGGGAGAGAAAAACAGAAAGCCTGAGGGGGCAAAAAAAATTGTATTACAGAAGCATTTTCATGCCACCTTCAGTCATCTTAAACAGTTTTACCTGTCTTCAGATATTTTTCAGTTTAAGTGGGTAGCCGTGTTGGCAGAACAAAAGTTTGAGTCCAGGGGCACCTTTAAAACCAACACAGTTTTATTCAAGGTATTAGCTTTCGTGTGCAGGCACACTTCTCCAGATACTTATACCTTGAATAAAATTGTGTTGGTCTTAGAGGAGCCAACAGACTCAGACTTTGTTTTTCAGTTCAGTTCACTGTCCTCCTTTGATATTCTGTTTTTGTCCCCCACCCTCTAACATTCTAGAACCCAACATTTGTTTTCTTGTTTGGAGAGATCTCTTCTCCCCTTTCCAAAGCGTAAAAGTTTACAGGGCCAAGTAGGAGCTCCAGGAAGCTGGAAAACAGGAAAAGTTTCCCATCCCCTCCTGCCTGTTCCTTCCAACCAATGATGCTGCCGGAGACTGAGCTTGGAGCCTCCTGCCTGTCCAGGTCCCTCCTTTACTACCTGCCAGGAGGGTAGTGGGGCCCCAAGGGGAGGAGGAAGAAAAGCGCCCAGGATGCCACCACTGAGGGTAGCTGGAGGCACGTGGTGGCTGAGTAAGAAAAGGGAGGAGAGGGGACAGGCAAGCAGGGCATGCTCCTTCATCTGCTGCTTCTGCAGCATCATTTGCCTACCACAGCGGCAGCAGCTGCAGCCTTCAACCCAGCCCCTTCCCTTCGCAATGGCTGTGCTTCCATCCGGCTGTGCCCTGGCCTTTGGGGAGGGGGTCCTCCAATGGCATGTGCCTTCTCCGGTGCCTGCAGGAAGAGACCAATCTGGTCCCCCCACCCCTGCCCTTGTGCACGCCCCAGCACCTGGAGGTGTCTCCCCATGATTGCAAATCTGTACTGCTCAGCTTGGCTAGAGGAGGGGGGTTATTGTGTCCTCCAGGGGCATGGGGGAGGAGGAGGTGTGCTTTCCTGATTGGAAGCAGGCACCCAGCATAGTCGGGGAGGAGCAGTGGGGCAGGCAGGTCAAGAGAAGAGCCAATCTATGCTGAGGCAAAGCGAGCCAGTGGGAAGGGGCGTGTTGTGGAGTGGGCACCCAGAAAGCCATGCTGGAGGTGGGCAGGCAGCGGCAGGGGCCTTGCTGTGCCCCTTGTAGATCTGTGCCCAGTAGTTGGCCTAGTGGAAGAGCCAGCCCTGACTGTATGTCTGCTTATATTGCATTGTTATATTTGTATAAACATCATAGAATCACAGAGTCACATAGAATACAGGCCATCTAGTCCAACCCCCTGCTCAATGCAGGATCAGCCTAAAGCATCTCTGACAAATATTCATCCAGCCTCTTCTTGAAAGCTGCCAGTGAAGGGGAGCTTACCACCTCCCTAGGCAGCTGATTCTGCTGCTGAACTATTCTTACTGTAATTTCCCCCCCCTAATATCCAGCTGGTACCTCCCTCCCAGAATTTAAACCCATACTCTGCTGCCATCCTATACTCTGCTGCCATCAGGAATAGCTCCCTGCCCTCCTCTACAGTCCTTTCTGTATTTGCCTGCCACTCCAGGTTTTCTTAGTGTTCGAGTTGAGGCAATTTAAGTGCACAGCAAAACAGCATCCAAATAACCCAGGGCAACAGCAGGCTGAAACTGGGCTAACCACTAAAGGGGAATGGGGAAAATGCAGAATGGGGAATAAAATCAGAATAAAAAGAAGGTTGAACTCTATTTTAGCACAGAATGGTGGGAAACAACTGGAATGAAAAGAACATCGAATCCGATTTTAGTGCAGAATTGCTTGGAGGAGACCACAGTGAACATGGATTAAAAGGAGAGTGCAGAAAGCGCAGCCTTTCAAATACTTAAAAGAGAGCAATCATGTCATCCTCAGTCTCTTCTCCAGACTGAACATTCCCAAGTCCCTCAGCCTTTCCCCCCTCGGGCCTGGTCTCCAGGCTCCCAATCATCCTCGTTGCTGTCCTCTGCAGTCACTTCACCCTGTCCACATCCTTTTTGAAATGAAAGATAGTTGAGTGAAATCTTCTGCATTTTTGATGTATTGCATTGTGTCACAGTATTATATTTCTGTATTACAGTATTATAATTCTGAACATCCCCTAACAGTGACTACCAGTGGGATGCTTAGTGTAGTGATGACCAATGGATACTGCTCATTGTGCTGGTGTAAATGCAACACATAAACTCAGAAAGACAGATTACTTTCCACTGAGAATATAAAAGAGTATGTATGATTGGACCAGGAGAAAATGGGCACTGGAAGTAGAAATGTGCTTTTTTTAAAAAAATCATTTTTTATTGCTGCTGCAATCATACCATTGCTGGTTCTGCTGCAGCGAGACCGTCGGAGCTCAGAAACACCTCAATCCCTTGGCAGCATGCCTTGGGAGAGGCACCTCTCACACCCCATGGCTGGGGGTGCCCTGCAAGGGCCCCAGGGGTGGTGTGGACAATCGCACCCCCTCCTGTCTGCAGGGTCACGGATCACATCCCCTAGAGCTCCACAGGGAAGCGTCTGACATGCAGGTTGCCAAAACCGGAAGCCTCGGGAGTAGAAATGCTTGAACACCTGCCGGTTTGGCTGACAATCTTTTTTTTTTTTTGCCAGTTTCAGACAGAGACCTAATTTTTCAACTATCAGTTTGATAGTTCATCAGTCTGTTCATGTTTTTGCACATGCATGTTCTCACATCTCCCACTTGAGTTCTACTGCCCCCCCCCCCCATCCTTGCTGCATAAATGTTCTGCTCATTAGGCAACTGTTCAAATAGACAATTGGATCACTCAGACATCAGAATAAAAGTCATCAATAAATGCTGTTTCAATAAAATCCTGCTCTTCAGTGTTCAATTAAGTAGTCCTTTGTGACAATGATGCCCATTGATCAGTTTGGATTAGTAGCATCTGTGCACATGGACAGTTTAGGAAAACCCAATGGGAACTAGTTTGGCAGGCATTCAGAGCCACTATGCATGAACAAAAAAGACTGAATGATCAGTTCACATCTAATTGCCACCTTTGAACATGGAAAGTCCAACAGTTGAACATGTTTGCAGCAAAATCTGCAGCATCCCTAACTGTGAGCAGCACAGCTAGACATTTTCCACACCTTGGTGTTGCCACTGTTTCCCAAAGAGTTGAATCACCAGCTGATGCTCCAACTTTGTGGCACCTCATCCACAAAAGGGCATTTATTTCAGGGTATCTTGTAGAATCTGGATCCAGCTCACCTCATGTGTTCCACACTTCCTTTGTAAAGAGTTTGTGCAGCCTTTTTGTCATGTACTTCATCAGCAATGGAACCTCCTTATATTTTTTTGCACATGCACAGTAACATTATAGCATCATAACACTGTAAATGTAGAATGGAGGAAAGCTCACTGTTGATTGGCCATTTGAATTTCCACACACCCAGCAATGTTTGCTATTGCAGAAGTTTGAATTCTAGCCAGTGTACTGGAAAGGTTTTATGATGTTGCAGTTCTCTGGTCTGCGCTTAGTGACCACACATGCCCAACAATCATGGGAAACACATGGTTTCCTACTCCTTAGTTGCCAACTAACAAAATGGCCAGTGAAGATTCCCACAAAATCCTAAGAAAAATAGTATTCTGTTTGCAATTGTCAAACTGTATACACCAATTCATAAGAGCATTATTACAACCGTTTAATAATTATGAAGTACACTAAATGAAAATACTGAGCATGTTCAGTTTTTTTATTTAACATTTTATAAACAACACATATAATACATTCTACTAACTTTACAAATTATCATTACAAGTTAACAAACACCAAATCTACAAGAACAAAGCAGAACCAGATATTACAACTTATAATTTTTACACAATTATACTAGAATTAAAGATTTTAAGTTATTTGGAACCACTTCAAGTTGTATCAAATACTCTAATACAATGGACCAAATGTCAACAAAATCTGAACAGGATTGATGGGATTCATACTGATTTACTTGATAAGTAATCTTGTCCATTATATACATTTCCCATAACTTTTGAGGCCACAAAGCAAATGTTGGTACATTTGAACATTTCCAAGCCGTGGCTTTTGATGTTTTAGCTGCTATTAAAAGGATCCCAATCAGTTTTTTCCTAACTTGAGGAAATGAATCATCCAACCAATAATTTAAAAACAATACTTCAGGTGTCAATAGAACAACATACCCAGTAATTAACTGTATCTCATCCAATACCAATTGCCAGAAATGTTTGATTTTCACACATTGCCATCAGCAATGTGCATATGTCCCTATTTCTCCACATTTCCCCCAACATCTAGGTGAGTATGACCCAGAGATATGTGATAGCTTGTTTGGTGTACAATACCAATGAGTTATTATTTTAAATGTTTGAACCCTCACACATATTATCTGAGAAGAAAAGATATTTGATCTCCAGATTTGTGACCAGCTTTGATCTGACAACTTCAACTTACAATCTTGTTCCCGCCATTTTTGATAGGACAATGAGGTTCTATTCCTCTTGTTTAATAAAAGTATGTAAATTTTTTGAGATCAGGTGGTGATTATTATTCATGTGATTCTGTATATATTCAAAATCTGTTAAAAGAACAGACAGGATGTTGCTAATATTTAGACTAGCACAAAGATTATGCAGTTTCAAATAAAGGAACCATGATATCTGTGTATCAAGCTTTTCTTCAATCTTGACTTTATCTAGACTATCCTGTTCGGAGGCAATGTCCACTAATCTGGTTAGATATAAGCGTCTTTATGCCTCAAACAGATCGCTATCTTGTCCCAGTGGAAACCAGTCTTGATTTAAAAATGAAGTAAAATGCGATATTAACGGTAGTAATTTCTTCCTCCTGAGATCCCAAACATTCAAAATAAAGGATAGGAACCAATTATTGTTGTCTAAATCACTCCTGAATTGCCGCTTATTCCAAATTACCTCTGGTACAGTTCTTGGACTTGTGTATTCATTTTTAATTAGTACCCAGTCTAAAGGATTCTCAGTTCTTAACATTTTTGTAATATTAGATAGCATAATAGATTCATAATAAGTAGTCAAATTAGGAAAAGACATTCCTCCCTGCTTAGAAAATCTACACATTGTGGTGAAGGCTATTCATGGCCTTTTGTTATCCCACATGAACTTGTTCAACATTTCCACAGGAATTGTACGGAAAGAAATATTAATTTGGTCAACATGAAGATTTAATAAGATTGAACTTCTCTGTCCAAGAGAAGCTTAATTTTTCCCAATTCTTGATTTGATATGTTAGTTCCTGAATAAGCACTGTGTGGTTGAACTTCAGTAAATCATGCACATCCACAGGGATCTTAATGCTTAGATAAGGTAAAGATGTTGTCACCCACTGAAAAAAATAGGCTTTTAAAATCTCATTAGTTTACTGCGATTATATGTTTATTGGATATAACTGGGATTTTGAATGGTTAACTCTTAACCCAGATAAGGGAAGTCCTCTAGAATTTCCTGAAGAACTGGGAGTGGTCAAAGGCTTAGTAATGTACAGTAAAAGGTCATCTGCAAAGAGACTCAATTTGTAGTTTTTATTACCTAACTCTATACCTGTTAGGACAGTATTGTTTCTAATTGCTGAGGCTAGCAGCTCTATGGCTAATGCAAAAAGGAGGGGATATAATGGACATCCTTGATGTGTGCCTCTTTTTAGAATTAGCCTTTCTGAGAACATGTTGTTTATTTTCAATTTTGCACATGGTTCTGCATAAATAGCCTCAATTGCTTTTGAAAAGGGTTTCCCAAATTCCAAATCCAAAATCCAGAGTGATTTTTAATAGGAGATGTATAAGGTATCAAAGGCCTTTTCAGTATCCAGATAAAACAGTATAGCTGTAGGCTTTTTAAATTTGCTATGTTCAATTATGTTCAGTGTCTTATAGATATTGCCCGTGATATCCCTACCCGGCATGAATCCAACTTGATCTGTTGAAATATAAGGTGTTATCAATGTATCCAAACATCTGGCTAGAGTTGCTGTGAATATCTTAAAAACTTGATTCAGTAATGAAACTGGCCTATAGGATGCAGGCAAGGTCAAATCTTTACCTGGTTTTGGGATAACCACGACATTTGCCTGCGACCATGATGGAGGCAGCATATTGGTTCCCATGATGTAATTACAAGTGGTAGCAAGTGGTCCAGCTAGTCTAGAATGAAATTTCTTATAAAATTCTGAGGGGTATCCTTCAGGAGCAGGAGTTTTGTTATTCTTTAAGGATTTGATTGTATCAATCAGCTCTTGGGTTGTAAAGGGTTTATCAAAGAAGAGTTTATGTTCCAGTGTCAGTCTTGACATGAAATAATGTTTTGAGAAATGCTTTTCTTTGTTCAGTTTTGATAATTATCAAATCAATTATATAATTCCATTATTTTCAAATTTTCAAAAGACTGAACTGTTATCAAAAACACACAGGGAGATATAGGGGATGAGGGGGAGAGAGAATAAAATAAACAATACAAGCGTGAGGCAACAAAACCTACCCACAAAAAACATAAAGTAAATAATGAAAGGAAAGGAAATTAATGGATGGGTAATTGCACGGAGAAGGCTTCATTAAACCTCATGGTTCATTTTGTCCCAGTATTAAGATGCAGAAATATTATTATGTTTAAAAAATCATCATGTAACACAGTCAAAAATTATGCTTATTCTGTTGTTTGGGGGACTTGGGAGGTGAGGTGTACATACGACACTGATACCAGAAAAGGGCAGTGGGAAACAAAATTTGATTTTGGGAATTCCACACTGGAAAACTGTGAGTCAATACCCAAAAGGAAAAAATATCATGGGAAAAAGTGGATTTGGAAAATGCAAGGTAACAGGGCAGAAGATTCAGACCTACTGCTGGAACAGCCAAAAGGGCTGTGAAAAGTTTTACAAACATTGATGATATAAGAATACCAATGCAGTGCTTTGCATGTGTTGGAAATGGTCCTAGTTCAATTTTCAAGTGCATATTTGTGAGGATCGTAGCATCAGTAGCAGCCACTGGAAGCTATCAGTTTGAGTGGTGGAGCAGCAGGGGATGTTGTGTCATGTCTTCCACAAACCTGCAGCTTCCCACAGCTCTTTTCATTTAAAAAATTGGGAGACTCTTGTATGAATCAGTTTGGCAAGATGTGATTTGCCCCTGAATTTTCAGACATCTGGCTAGCCAAATAGTACACTAATAAATCAGGTGTTTCAATGACATAATTATCTGTGACTGATCTCATGTAACCTTATTCTTTTTTTGCTATCAAGTAGAAAGTATCCTTTTATAATTTGGCATAGCCAAAACAAAGGTATGTAGAAGTAATACTATATTAATTCTGTATTATATATATCCAAATAAAGGGATCATTGACATAGTTGGCGGTGTTGGATAATTACCCCCCCCCCGTTATTTGACACATGTGGAAACATTAGCTACCCAATAACTGTTTGTTTCATGGGTCATGTCCTGAAATAACAGAGCATGTTGTATCTCAGCTTTCGGATATTTTTGTGTATTGCTCGGCAAGATTTTTTATGTGATGTTCTGAAAAAAAACAAAGTATTTTTCTCTACAAGTATAATGCTGCATGATATCCCATAACATCTGGTTTCTTCGAGATGAGATAGAAATGTGCAACCAGTCTTCTTGCTCACATTATCTTCATCAGTTACCACTTTTATCTTGATCCTACGCCTGTTTATTCAAAACGCCTGCAGAATTCAATAGAACTGGCTTCCTAGTAAGCATGTTTAGGATTGCAGCTTTAATATACAATCACAGAGTACTGCTAATTAAGCAAGGAGTGAGTCACTTGTTTGACAATGATGGCCATATCAAACATTTGCATATTTCAGCTGCATCTGATTAACTTTATTTGCATGTCATTTTTCAGAAACTGGATTTGGGTGGGTGTATTGTACTTATTCTGCAGCGTTCTCCTGACGAAGAGAATGTTTGCCCACAACTGTGAAAAAACTGACTCAGCCCTTTAAGTAGCTCCATAAATTTGATGATCAGGAGAACAGGGCACAGTTTCTGTTTACTTTGTTGCAGTTCCCAGTTCTTTAATGTTTCAGGGCTAAAAATGAAGGCTACAATATGGTCCCATCACAGATGCAGTGCCCAGGTGCATTTACACGCAAGGCTTTGTCCGCCCCCGTCCTGCTTGGATCATGGGCACAGAAGGTCCATGGGAGGTCTGCCCATTTCTCCCATATCCCTGTCCACAGCATTCCCTTAATCCCTACATGTTGAAAGTTATTCATGAGCCATGGCATAACCTGAAAGAGAGGAACAGATACAGGGGGCATGCACAGACTTTTGGTTCCCTGTAAAGCCCTACTGAGATGCTTGCATGCTTGTACCTGTGCTTATAAACTGAGAGGAGTGGGAAGAAATAGTCTCTATTGCACCCATGGGGATTCCTCATGTCCCCTGGCACTTGGTTGTGTAAGAACAGCACGCTGTTTAAATGGATTCATATGCAAAACCGGTAGTATTTTAACATAAAATATCCATGCATTTTAGCAGATGACTTCAAATGTTAAAAAAAAGTCACTGACAAACTGCAGACATACTACTAACAATTACCACTGTTTGTGTGTTGACAGAGTTGAGAAGAAAATGCAGCATCTTTTGTGAACTCTTTCAGTCTGTGAGTCTTCCTGACAAAGGCGGGCATCACACTCTTTTTTCCACTGTGTGGATGAAACGTCAATAGCATTTTTCATGGTGCATTCTGAACTGCAAGCTGGATTTTTCACCTATTTGGAGTTACACGGCATTGGTTCTGGTTCCTTGATTTGCTGAGCCTACCCCAGGTGGTCTGGAGATTAAGCACAAGCCAATTTTTATCATCTTCCCTGCAGTTAAGCTGCTCTGTAAAATGTCTGCCAGCTTCTGCCAGGTTCTTTTTTCATATATTTTTTTTTTCTTGTACTGAAGTCGAACCAACTTCGTAAATGATTATTTGACAAGGTTTCTCATGCTTTTCTGTTCTCTGTAGGTACCTCCACAGACCACTTCCAGGGCAAGTCTGTCCCAGACGACATTGTCCCCCATGGATGCTGCTTGTCTTTGCCTGCCAAGCTCCTCCATTTGTCCTTGAGCTTTCTCTCCTGTTTTCTTGGAATTGATTTGTTTTTGCACAGAATTTTCATCTCTGGTAGGAACAATTCACTCTCAGTGAGATAACATGGGTTCAAAGGTAGGCTTGCACTTCAAAGCTTTTCTCTTCCACGTCCTCAGCTGCCGAGGCCCAAAGCATAAGACATTTGCATTAAAAACTGTCTACAGATTATGCAACTTTGAGACTGATTTTAATATCCATGCCCCCCATAATATTTTGTTGCAATACCAAGAACATTTTTTTGTTATAAATCTAAGACAATTGTCCCTCTTTCCCCCAAAAACACATACATACCCTAAACTTGATCAAATTAAAAACCTGGGTAAAAAATAAACATTTTATCCTGGTGCCAACAAAAGAGTAGAGTAGATGCCAAGCAAGTCTTAAGGGAAAGGGCATTCTACAGTTGAAGCTCCAATACTAAAAAAAGCCTTGTCTCTGACCATCACTTGCCTCACCTCTGAAGATGGAGGACACAGAGAGCAGGGCATTTGAGGAAGATCTTAACTGGCAACTTGGACAGTAAAGTAGGAGGTAGGCCTTCATGTTTCAAAGCCATGATTATGGACAGCAGACCAAAACAGGTGGGGACAGTTAGCAAACACGTCACGACCCAAGACATGTACTGTAATGGGAAACAAGCCAAGGGTACAATCATAGAATCACAGAGTTGGAATGGGCCATACAAGCCATCTAGTCCAACCCCCAGCTCAATGCAGGATCAGCCTACAGCATCCCTGAACAGTGTTTGTCCAGCTGCTGTTTAAAGACTGCCAGTGAGGGGGAGCTCGCTACTTCCATAGGCAGTTGATTCCACTGTTGCACAACTCTTACTGTAAAAAAGTTTTTCCTAATATCCAGCCAGTACCTTCCCGCCTTCCGCCCCATTATTGCAAGTCCTATCCTCTGCTGCCAACAGGAATAGCTCCCTGCCCTCCTCTAAGTGACAGCCCTTCACTTAAAGAGAGCAATCATGTTCCTCTTGAACTTCTTCTTCTCCAGACTAAAACATTCTCAAGTCCCTCAGCCTTTCCTCATGAGGCTTGGTCTCCATTGTAAGCACCATGGAAGAATCCTCTCCACCTTGTTGCCCTTCTCAGTATGCATGAAAGAGAGGCAGGAAGCTTGGCACCTTTGTTATTCCCAAAAGCAGCCAAAAAAAAAAAATGGCAGCACTATAAGGGTTTATGGTAACCCAGCAGACAGGCTCTATAACCTCTATATGAGAGTTTGGCTCTATAGTTTAAAGACCACTGCAGTAGTGGTTACTCAAAGAGTGCTGTAGACCCCAATATCTCTGAAATCAGTAGGAACCTTCTTTAATGTCACTCAGTTCATTGGATGACCATAGGCAATAATTTTAATTAGAACAAGTATACTTGGTGTTCTATATGAAACTCTGATCTGTTCCTATTACATGAAGCATATACGTCCCTATAATATACACTGTCATTCATACAGTAGTATATTACTCATTTCTTTTCTTAGAGAGGTATTAAAAATCCCTATGCATATGGCACAGAGGAAGCTCTGCATGCTGTGAAAAATGTGATTTGTGGGGGGCCAATAGTGGTATTTAGAGCCTTGTATGCTTGCATTTCAAACCCAGCCAAGGCTGGCACTGGAAATGTGGAAGAAACGATCATCTGGTGGCTTTTGTGCAATCAACTGAATGCCCCAATCTTGTTTTCAGGTGTCCACATCAGAAAAGATATCCCTACACTTGACTTCCTTGCTGGGATTCTGTACAACAGCCAAACACTCACTGAGCGCGAATGCTGAACTAATCTTCTTCCAGAGACACCAACCCTATTATTTGGCAGAGCTATTTGCCAACTGGCATTCAAGTGAGCAGAGAACTGAACTTTGGGAAAATAAACAGAAGGCTTATCACTTTACATTCTTCTCACTGAACTTATTGAGCAGCTGTAGTTTTCATTTTGAAGCATGCCCATAGCTTATGAGGAAGAGCACATTTCTCAGAAGCTGGTATTTATCTTCCATATGGATTGTTTCATATGTTATGTCCTTTTAGAAATCAGGATGCCCAAGAAGTCTATATGGTGGTTGCCATGATGTGTGACAATCACATGTTTACACATAACAGGGAGCCAACCTGTGGCTTGGCAGGATTTTGGAGCCTCATTAACCTGAACAGGCAGAGCATGTCAACTGAGAATTGTCTCTTGCTGCCTTTAACCTTCTTGGGTGCTACACCAGAATGAGAATGGCAGTGCTCTTAGAACAGTGACACTTCATGTGTTTTGGCTGTGGCTGTGGCACATATCCAAGTCTGCTGCTATTTGCAGCCAGCTGAGTTATAGTCAACCATGGCTTAAGAGCATATGTCCATTTCATACAAAGTGCACGTGTATAGTGATCACATGTGATGATGTATATGTGTGTTTCATCCACTTCTGTATATGTTGTTGTTGTTCAGTTGCACAGTCGAGTCCGAGTCTTCGTGACCCCATGGACCACATCACGCCAGGCCCTCCTGTCTTCCGCTGTCCTCTGAAGTTTGCTCAATTTCATGTTTGTTGCATCAATGACACTGTCTAACCATCTCATCCTTTGACCTTCAATCTTTCCCAGCATCAGGGTCTTCTCCAGTGAGTGCTACCTTCTCATTTGGTGGCCAAAGTATTTGAGCTTCAACTTCAGGATCTGGCCTTCCAGGGAACAGTCAGGGTTGATTTCTTTTAAAATTGAATGATTTGATCTTGGTCTGAGTTCTCTGCTGTGGCCTGTCCATCCTGGGTGGTCTTCACAGCATAGCCCACAGCCTCATCGAACCACGCAAGCCCCCTCACCACGACAAGGCAGTGTCTCACCATGTATATGTATATGAAAGTGTGTTTTATATGGATGATCCATGTATATGTATATGAAAGTGTGTTTTATATGGAACAATCACACAATGTGATAGAGTTCAGAAAGTGAAAGCAAGAAAGGTAGGGACAAAGAGAAGGAGGGAGACAACATTATGAGAACTTGGGGATGAAGCCAAACAGAATAGGATAGAGATTTTGTGGAGAATATCCATTAGGTTAGATATATAAAATGAATATTAAGCTTTCTCGTTTCAAAGAAAAAACTTTATGAATATTGAAATTATATGGCTAAAATTTCAAATGTGATTTTTAAAAGACAGGCATATTAATTCAACTACATAGCTGAATGTTAGCAAATACTGAAATTTCAAGATGTTGATTTGAATCATTAAAATGTCAATGAATGTTAAAGGTTCCAAATCGAACACTCTATTCAGTCCAAAATATAAGCAAGACCAAAATTTGATCCAATCAAAACTTCTAAAAGTACCAAAATGTCCTTTCCAGTGTTCTCTGTGAATAACATGATAATAACTAATTTTATTTATATTTGTCAATGGGTTAAGGACCATACTGACAGTATCTGAAATTGATGTTTTATAATCAGATATTAGGCGCATAGCTGATTTTTTTTGTATACTCTTCTTCAGCCTGAAGTGGTTCTTTTGTGGTTTCTACATGCCTGAGATGGAAATCTAGAAATTTTTCTAATCACACTGTTAAAATATGATGATAGAAAAATGCCACAAAAATTGATGTCTGTTGGTTAAGGTTTGGCTATTAAAGCAGCTTTTCTTTTAATCCTGCAGTTTACTGGCAAACCAGTTCTTTGTTATGCTGATGACTAACAGCTCACATTCAAAAGGTAGAGGTCTTTGTTTGTACTATATTTTGGTGGGCTTAAGATATGCATGAGAAACAATCATGTGAATTATGTCTAATTTCCTACTGATCTGGCAACACGGAGGTGGATCCAGCCAGCTTTTCCACAGTTGAAATAGGGAGGAGGGGGAATCTCTTTGCACCACGGAAAGAGCTATTCTGGAGGTTCATGTAGAGCTTCTAATATCCAGGTGGACCTTGGAGATCTCCTGAAAATACAAGCAATCTCCAATTTACACAGATCTGTTACCCTGAAGAAAATGGCTGCTTTGGAGAGTGGACTGTGCAGCATTATACCCCACCAAAGTCCTTTCCCTCCCCAGTGCCCTCTCTCCTCAGATTCCACCCCTAAATCTCCAGGGATTTCCCAAACCTAAGCTGGAAAACTAAGGATATTTGGACCACAGCCATGTGAGAGAGGGGCTGTAATATAGAGGGGAAATAGGTGAGACTGAGGGGGAAAGCTGGCTGGATCCAGTATTTAATATTCATTATTAACAAAGAACCTGCCATTGTGACAAAGAAAGCATGTGTAAAGAAAGCATGTGCAATGACCCCTTGGGTACAGTTCATCTTTACATGTGCCCTCTGCAAAGATGTACGTTGTGCACACACCTGTCTCACCTGTTAGTGAGGTCTAGGCCCCGCAGTGTTAACAGTTGAAGGCCCATTTTGCTATCATGGCAAAAGTATAGTGGAGTGTAGCACCTTATTTCCAACAGTAGTGAATGCTAAACATCCACAAATCTATTTGTTGGGGTGGGGCTAGATCTTTCTCAGGTGACCCCTCCCAATGAAATCATTTTTACTTGCTCTCCATCTTCATCACTGTATGTGTTCTATTTCTTGGACACACTCAATTGTGACAAAATATTAGAAACTGGCTGTAATGTATCTAGAACTATCTGGACAGTCAGTCTGACTTCGATATGAAAATGTCATCAGAATGAAACAATATAGAGCATTCCATTGCAGAAAAGAAAAGTTACATTCTGAATACAGCTTATATTGAAACGAGGGGTGAAACTAAGTTCTTTATTTTTGTGTCCTCATGCGATAAATGTTAATGGACTCCTAGTAGTGGACGCAACATGTCCCTGATTTAATTACAGGCCAAATTGTTACGGCACAAGTTGTATAGTTACAATTAATGCGTCTTTGCATTTGGTCTCCCTGCTTACTTCCATTAAAATTCCACCACAAACTGAGAATATGGCCACTGCCCCAATGTCTTATAATGACGAAGCAGCTGTCATGTTGTGAGCTGTGGGGTATTAGGAAGGACATTGGCCATGGGAGCAGGAAAGTCATAGCATTCATACGGGAGCACTCTCAGTTACTCGTGGAACTGCAAGGAGGTCAGCTTCAGAGCATCCTATTTCAAGAGGTAATTCAGAGCTGCTTGTCTCATGGTGTGGAGCTAAAGCCTGGAAGCATAGTCATAATAAGTTGTTTACACTGATGGAAAACGCTCCTTCACTCACAATTTGATTGCAAATTACAAGCAGTGCCAATGAAAGCACACCCACCCAGAACCATGTTATTTCCTGGGGCAGGCCCCAGAATGCCCTGCCTGGCAACCACTGGGTGTTTTGTGTTTTTTTATACACTTTCCAGCCCCCCTCCGCCTCCCCCTCTGCCAGGTCACCCCCTTTACTTTCTGCAGGGGAGGGAGTCATGGGTACCCTTTTCTCCCCACAGTGCAGTGTCCTACTGGCACCCCAGGGGGCCCCTCTCATGTGCGCTCTCCCTCATGTGTGCCCCCGCAGTCACCATGGTGAGATCTGATGCAGATAGCAAGCTTTTATCTTGAGCCACAATGTACAATGGCACCACAACAGACTGAAACTGCTTTACACAGCAGATGCAGATTCAACCAGTATCTATACCCACCCCCTCCATTCTCTCAGCTATCATTCTACAGCAGGTTCCTGTTCATGGTCAGAGATTGGGCACAATAACTGAGACACTGGGGTGAATTCTTGAGCTAAGGGTGCTTATCAACACCATACATTAGAACAATGGCAGTTATTGCCATGATCATCATAGGCATAGTGTGACTGCTTAAGTTGGTAGCATATCAGAAAGCTTTGCACTGTATTTTGGCTCAAAAATACATGAAGAAGAGAAAAAGAAGAAGAAGAAGGAGAGAGAGATTGGATTTATACCTGTCATGCCCACCATGCAGCCTGATTCCGTGGACTCTGATCCCGGGGATTCTGTACCTTTAATGTCCCTGCACCCCTGAAAGTAACAAACCTAAGTCCTGCAGAGGATGAGCACCAGTTACCAGGAGAATTCAAACCTGGAGCCACTCCTGCAGAGCCAAGCATGAGCACCATGCCTCCTGATTCCCCTCCAACGGTGAATCATTTGAGAGATCAAAGACGACAGGACCTGGCAACCAGATGCAAAGAAGCACGCATGCGAGGTTGGCGTTCTCTCAGTCCAGCGTACTGACCGAAGCCAGGACTCTGGGAGCAGCCAGTAATTAGTTAACAAGTGGAACGGACTTTTAAGGCGGCTCTCTTGAATCCCCAACTCGTGCTGGCAACTAGTCGCTTAGACGAATCGCTGCACCTCGGATCCTGCGTTCCTGTCTCCTGATTTGCTTCTTGACTCCCCCGGATCTTGACTTCGGTTTGCGTGACGTTCCTTCTGGCTTCCTGACTTTGGCTTGTGTAATCTGACTCCTGACAACAGCTTCTGAGACTTTGACTGCAAGTTTCCGGTAACCTTAGACTGTGTATTGACCTGATATTGTGGGACTCTGCTCTCGTTTCTCTGCCTGATCTCATTTCTCTGCCTGCATTTTGGGATTTTCTGTGCCCTGCCTGGCCCGCCAGAGCAATCGTGACCCTTCACACAGAGTCTCAGAGCGGCTTATAAAATCCTTTCCCTTCCCCTCCCCACAACAGACACCCTGTGAGCAGTGTTCCCTCTAAGCTGAGTTAGTGTGAGCTAGCTCACAGTTTTTTAGCCTCCAGCTCACACATTTTTGTCTTAGCTCAGGAAGGATGGCTCCAGAACAAACTAATGTACGCAGGAGCCACATCGCTCGCTCACAACTTTAATGCCAGTAGCTCACAAAGTAGAATCTTTGCTCACAAGACTCCACAGCTTAGAGGGAACATTGCCTGTGAGATAGGTGGGGTTGACAGAATTCTGACAGAAACTGCTCTTTTTCAAGAACAGCTGTGACAGAACTTGTGACTGTCCCAAGATCACATCAGCAGGAGCAAGTGGAGGAATGGGGAATCAAACTGGTTCTCCCAGATTAGAGTCCGCGCACTTAACCACTACACCAAACTAGTTCTTTAGAAAAAGATGTTAGTAGGCAGTGGCCATATACCTACTGACTTAGCTAACATCAATGAGAGACCACTAAGATTTGGGTGGGACTTAGATACAGAATGTTGGTATAAGACAGAAAGACACCTTCCAGTATTCAGTAGATTTGGGTAATCCATCAGATTCTGCATGATCTGCCTGCTGGGCAGTCCAGCTCCACTCCCAGCAACTATAATAAAAACTAGCACAATCCATATAGTGTGGCTGGTGATGACTGTTGATACACATGAAAAATTTGTTAGTGCCAAGTACTACTGACCTATGAGATACACTAAAGGGACAGTAGAACATGATCTCATTCACCATTATCATCCCTTTAATGGAATATTTGCCTATCTGATGAAACTTAATAGAAATTCGGATTAATTATTTTTAACCTTAGAATGGGAGCAATAATTGTTGTGTGGCATGTATAGCCTGAAAAGCACAAGTAAACACAGACGCTAAAGCAATATTTTTAGCACGTGTGTTAGTGCATTAGTTTGTACTTGAAAATTTAGAACCATTGTGGGTCTGTTAGGACATCTTAATCATCCATTTTAGTAATCCGAAATAATGCCTGAAAGTCAATGAATTGTTTTATGTGTTATTTTGTGTGATTGCATTCTACAGTTTTATATTCATAATTAGAATCAATATGGCTCAGAGTTCTTAGCTGTCATTCCCTCTTTTTCTCTCTAACATACAGACATACACTCCTAACTCCCTTGACTCAGGGGGACAATGAAGCTGAAAATGGCCATTTCCCCCTGAAAAGATAAAAGCTACTCTTAACTTAGAATTATGCTTAGTGTCACTTTTCCATTTTCAATGGACAGTCACTTTTCTTGGTTTCTTTGAGAGTAGTCCTTAGGCTACTTTTACTTAGAAGTAAATCCGGTTTTATGCTATGGGGCTTACTCCCAGGGAGTTGATTTTAGGATTACAGCCTTCATCCTGATAGATCTTGGTGCAATTTGGCACCCAACAGAATCTAATCCAATTAGGTCTCAGGTTCTTCCATTTTAAGACATTTACAACCTTCATACTCAGTTCTTCTCCACCATGCCCTGAATCATCTTTGTCCACCCTCACCCCACCCACCTTTAAATAAATAAAAGTAACTTTTCTTAACTGATTTAGTTAAATGGTAGTTGTTGATTTTGCTATAGAGTCTTGTTTAAATTTCAGTTGCCATAAGTTTTTTGTATTTTATAAACCATGTTGTGTATATCCAGGATATAAATGATTTAAAATAAATACTTTTTTTTGTATTGTCTATTCCAGCTTGATGAAGAATGTTGATTAACTCAAAATCTTGATCACTACTTGGTGGTAAATTGGTTGGTCCTAATATAAGATATTGTTTGGGTATTTAACATATTGTTCCTGCTGTGATGTAATGTGTTGTGCTGTTGTGCAAACAGAAGAGACAAGCATTTCTCTTGGCTCCTATGGATCCCTAGATATTAGCACTTGCCTAATGGGCACTGTTGATTAACTGATGTTCCTAAACCAAATGAAAATCATTTTCTCCTACCAGAGCATGAAGTAGAACTGATATTCATCTGGCATGTCCAGCCATTTTACCATCTTGAATATGGCTGGAGGAGGAGATGCAGTGCCTATGTTTCTGGATCTTGCTAGTTCAAAGGAGCCTTGAGTAGTTGCAAGGGTTAACTGTTGGGAGAATGCTAAGACTAGAATGGACTGCCTGCATATTTGCTGCTTCTCCCTCCTCTTTCTGAACATTTATACATTATGGTTCATTTTAAGGGGCATTATAAGATTCCCCCTGTCCTCAAAAGCAACTGACTCTCTAACGGGTTAGTCTAGAAGTGTAATACCACTGAAGTGAGGAACAGGCAACAATTTGCAGTGATTCAGTTCTTGCACATAAGACATTTGAAAATTGAATTTCCTTGCTTGCAAAGACAGTTTTGTCTAGAGTCAAGGACCCCTCACAAGCACAATGATGGTTTGTTTACAAATGTAAGCAAGCATTATTTTAATGGTTTTATATTTGCACCATCGACAACCTTCAGTAGGATGGCTGGTATGAAGTCACTATTGGCACACACTCACAATTAAGTGGTTTGTTTGAATGACATATGGCCCATGGGCAGGTCCATGTATTATTGAAAATCAGCTAGTTTTCAGGTAGATGCTGCTTTTATACCCGTGCAATTGCATCAATCAGTTGGTGGCATCCATCAGGTTGGAACACGCTAAGAATTCACTGAATCAAAGTATAATTCCAAGATAGCAGAACAAGAACCCATGAAGTATAGCAATATGCAGTTAACAGAAACGTGCTTGGCTTTGGGAGTCAGTCAGAAAAATGGGCAAGTCAGGGATATTAGAGGGGAAAACACCTCTTTTGTAAGTTAATGGGACTTTTTTCCAGGTAGATTGGGTGGATGGGGGACAGGGACCACTGCACAAAAGCATGGGAGAATATGCATGTTCAAAACATTTGCAACATCATTTAGAACACTTTTGAATGCTCAATAAGAAGGTGATTTTTTTTTTAATGGGAGAGGGGGAAAGATAGGTTATAAAAACTCTGGACATGGTATTGGGGAGTGCTTCACTTCCTTTGGACAGCTCCTTGGATGTATGCAAGCCACCAAGGACTTCATCTTGTCCATAAGGTAGGCAACAATGGACAGGAGTCCCAACCTGGATATCTACAGTAATGTTGAAATCTAACTTTATGCAACTTCAAGTAAAGCTCACCTGTTCTAAATCAAACATCATTTCGGAAGTACCTACAGAAAGGTAAGAGGTCTGCATGTTTCCACCTTTGTTCCTTTGCTAAGCTTGAAAACTTGAACAGAACATGTGTGTTCTTTTATTCATTTATTCAAAATTCTTATATTTTGAACTTTCTAATTCTGATCTCTTGAAACCCACTACATCAGTTTGGTTTGGCTATCTGATGTGTGATATGGGGGAAGGGGAAGCAGAGAAGCTTGGCTGAGAGCATGATAGCTCTAAAGTGTGAGGAGGAGCAGCAACTAGGTGGGGCTTCTAAATGATACAAGTGTGTAGTGTTAGACAAATGTCTGGAGATGCTTCTAAGAATCATTGGTGGCAGTTGGTGGTTACCCAGGTTGTAATTGGCACCTTTGGGCAGTGAAGGGAAGTCAGAAAAAAGTCTATTTGATGATTCTCACTGAGTCCATTGTTATGTGTTCCCTATACCGCTTTGCGCTTGCGTAGGTATGCAGGCAGTAACGTGGGAGCTTCTTTCCTGCCGCTTTTCCTTATCACGGTGGCCTTGAATGTAGACTTTGGGCTATTCTTGTGTTGATGAGAATTTTCCAGTCCTGTGAAGGTGAAGGGAGGGGGAGAGTCGTCTCCCGCTCATGAAGTAATTCTCCCGCCGGGAGTTTCCCGCGTGCGCGCTTACAGTTCATTCACTAGTCGCACTTATGCATCATACTATAACTCTGCTTGCATTGCTCTTGCCCCCCCATTCCTGACAATGACCTTCTACTGTGGGTTTTAGCACTGTAATCCAATAAAGCCTTTCTTTTGATCAAGAATGCTTGGACCTACTTGCTTTTGAACCTGACAGAAATTGTCAGGAATCATCATCACTTCACCACCTTCAGCACCTGCCTTCCACAACGATGAGCGGGGCTGGGGGGGGAAACACCGGTGACGGTCCCAGTGACTACCACACCGGTCACCACAGTTCCGGTCACCACCGTGGCAATTCCAGTGACCACCACTCCGGTTACGACCGTTCCGGCTACCGTTGTTCCAGTGACTACGACTCCGGTAACCACAGCGTTGGTCCTGTACTCTGCGGCTGGACCAGTCACCCCTCCTTTGACCAGTACAGTGGGAGCATCGTACACTCTCCCGATCTACAGCCCCGCTGGGCCGACCCAGACTCATGGAGGAGCGATACCTCGAACCTACTTTCTTGGTGCCCCAACTCCTTGGGACAAGGGGGTTACCTATCGGAGGTCGCGTGATTGGACTAAGAATCTTTTGGACTCTACCCAGACTACCTGGTCCTTACCAGGGAGCCAGAGCCGGGATAGTTTACTGGATCCATGGGGAAGTTTCGGGCTTCCCCAGGGATGAATGTCCCACGGATCTCCCAGATCGGGGTCCAGCCCGGATGCTGACGCCCGCATGGACTCTATCCAAGATGATACCCGACGTTTAATGCGGGACATGGGCAAGCTGATGCAGTCCCTACCGCAGATGATGGACCAAGCAATTCGAGCCCACCCGCTGACTCAACCGAAACCGGCTCCAGCCCCCGCACCACCAGCATTGCCCGCGCCGCCCCTCCCTGGCCAGCCTGTCCCAGGGCAGCCAGCACCAGCAGCACCCGTGCCAGGCCAGCCGGCTCCTGGCCAACCTCCTCCGGCTGGCCCATTGCCAGGAGGGCCCGGACCCGGGCAACCGGGACCCGTCCAGCCTCCATCTGTTCTACCACCGCCTCCAATTCCTGCTCCAGTGCCCCTTCCGCTGCCCGCTCCGGTACCTGGCATGGGTCCCATCCCCCCAATAATTGGCCCAAAGACATGTTGGAGATTACTTTTGACGGGGACCCTGAGACTGTGTCTTTCTTTATATTACAAGTCGGGAAATTCGTACAGCAATGGGGCTATGTGTTCCCGGACGAGGAGCAACAGGTGGAATTTATCACTTCAAGGTTCCGGGGAATTGCTACCAGTTGGTATGTAGCCCTCCACGATCTGGAGGCGGTGGAGCTGGGGAATGTCGATGACTTCATGTGGGCTTTGAGGATCGTTTTGAAGACCCGGGGGCAGCCCAAAAGGCGGAAGCTTTTCTCTGCACCTTCAAACAAGGCAAACTGACCGTGCGGGAGTACTCACGGGAATTTCAACGACATGCAGTTAAGATTCGAGACTGGACTGACCCTGTGCTGGCTCAACAATACCGGATGGGACTAGCAGTGGATGTCCGCCACAATGTTCTCAGCTCCAAAGAGCCACGCACCCTCCAAGGTTGGATGGAGGAAGCTGAAAAGGCTGAAAGCCGACTGCGCCTCATGAAGCTGGACTTATCTCTTGGAAACAACCGTCCGAACACCTCGGCCACCCCGATCAGAAGCAAGCCACCCTCCACCCTGGGTGGGGTGAGAGACCAACGCATGCGACAGGGCCTGTGTCTACGATGTGGGGAGAAAGGGCACTTCGCAGCATCCTGCCCCAAGGGGGACCCTGGCCGAGCCCTGACCCAAGAGGAACCCCGACGATAGCCAACTCCCACCCCCAGGAAGGGTACCGCGAAACCACGCAACCCGCAGGCCCTTTTTGCCAACCCTGACCCAGCGGACGCCTTGATGTTGGAAGAAGGTGAGAGCGAGCCGCAGGGAAACGAATTGGTCCTGTTTGTGAGTGGCGTTACACAACAGGACCCTGCCCCTGAAGCGCCCAAAATGGTGAGCAATTACCCCTCTCTCTTCTTTGTGACTGTTCTTATAATGAACCCAGCAATGATGACCCACATCAGGGTCCAAGCTCTCATTGACTCGGGGTGCGGGAGGGATTTGACGAACCCATCACTGGTAACAGGTCTAGAGGCGGCGGTTACCAGTTTGAAAGACCCTATTACCTTTACCCAAATGGATGGGTCACCGATGAAGGAACCGTGTTGATTTGAGACTATTCCCTTAAGGGTGGGCACAGGAGAACACTGGGAGCTGTGTTCTTTCGTAATAGCCCCACAAGCCCAGTTCCCATTAGTGTTGGGCAGCCCGTGGTTGCATGGGCATGATCCATATATACTTTGGGATGAAGGGACAGTGCGATTTATCTCCCTGAAATGTGCGGAACATAAGTGGGACCCAGGATGGGGAAACCCCCCAAACAACGATCCTCCACGGGCCTGCTTAGCCACAGAGGACCTTAACCGCATTCCCAAAGAATACCGGCATTTGGCCCGTGTGTTTGAGGAGGAGGAAGCTGACGAACTACCTCCCCACCGTAACTCAGACTGTGCGACTGAGATCCTTCCAGGCCACAAATTGCCTAAAGGGAAAATTTATGCTATGATTCCTATGGAAAAGGAGGAGCTACGCAGATTCATTGACAAGAATCTGGCTCGTGGATTTATCTGACCGGCTTCGTCCCCCTTTGCGGCCCCCGTGTTGTTTTGTAAAAAGAAAGATGGGGGGCTGAGACTGTGCACTGATTACCAGGGCCTTAACGCAGTTTCAGCCACCAATGCTTACCCCATGCCCCTCATCAAGGATCTGCTGGCGGAGGTGACGAAGGGGAAGGTGTTTTCCAAATTGGATTTACATGATGCCTATTTTAGAGTCCGCATTAGGCAAGGTGATGAACACAAGACTGCCTTTAATACCCCGTTGGGACAATTTGAATATCGAGTTATGCCCTTCGGGTTGCAAGGGGCGCCTGGGGTCTTCATGAACTTAATAAATGAGGTGTTGCACCCCTACTTGTTCAAGGGGGTGGTTGTTTACTTGGATGATATCTTGGTGTACAGCCCAGACCAAGAAACTCACACCAGACTGCTTCAAGAGGTATTGGAGAAGTTATTAGAACACAAACTGTTTGTTAAGCTGTCAAAGTGTGAATTTCATCAGAGCCGCATTGACTTCCTAGGATATCACATATCCTCAAACGGGTTGGAGATGGACCCAAAAAGGTCCAGGATGTGTTGGCTTGGGAACCCCCAAAACCAGGCGGCAGCTCCAGAGTTTTCTCAGTTTCGCCAATTTTTACCGTCAATTCTTGCCTCACTTTGCCCAGGTAGCCCTCCCTCTCACAGATCTCCTAAAGACTAAAGGGAGAGGGGTCAAAGCTTCCATGCCGGGGGCCCTTTTAGATTGGACACCCCAGTGTCAGGAGGCATTTGAACAACTGAAGCAGTTATTTACTTCCAAACCAGTACTGGCACACCCAAATGAAACCAAAAAAAATTTATTGTCCAAGTAGACGCATCAGATACCGCAATGGTGGGGGGGGGGATCTTGCAAGAAGATGCCCAAGGGCACCTGCACCCTCTCACCTATGTTTCCCGAAAGTTTAATGACACAGAAAGGTTCTGGTCCATTTGGGACAAAGAAGCAGCTTCCATTCACTTAGCCCTAATTACCTGGAGGCACTGGTTGGAGGGAGCCCAGGTACCCTTTGAAATCTGGACTGATCATAAGAATCTTGAGGTACTTCGGAAGCCTCGGAATTTAAATGCCAAACAGTTCCAATGGGCTGAATTTTTCTCCAAGTTTCAATTCACCCTCCACCATTTCCCGGGCAAGTCCAATCACCTGGCAGATGCCCTCTCACACCTTCCCCAGCACCTTAGCAAGAGAACGGAGGTGAGAGAGTCCTTTTTTACCCCAGATCAACTGGTTGGGGCTGTATTAACCGCAAACAAAGACAATCACAGCCCGTAACCCCAAATCAAGGGCTGCCATGGGAAAGCCGATTTGCCACCGACCTCACTGACCAGGAGAGAGTTGAGCTAAAAGCTCAAGATGATGTAGAATGCAAACCCAATGGTTGCTGGTACAAAGGCAATAAACTGTTTGTCCCAGAAAGTACACGACTGCAAGTACTGCAATCTGCGCATGATTCAAAATCTGCTGGGCACTTCGGGTATGTGAAGTCGCTACACCTATTGCAGCGCAATTTCTGGTGGCCCCGAATGAAACGAGATTTATCACTCTACATACAATCTTGCCGTTGCAAGACCAGAGCAGGAAAAACCCCTGGTCTATTACAGCCATTACCCACCCCAAGTTGACCCTGGGAAGTGATTTCCATGGATTTTATCACTGATCTTCCCCCCAGCAAACACATGACTGTCATTTGGGTGGTGGTGGACTTATTTTCTAAACAGGCTCACTTTATACCGTTTCCTAGCCTGCCAACGGCCAAAATCCTTGCAAGAGCCTTTTTACAACATATTGCCCGACTCCACACTTTACCTCTCAAAATAATCTCCGACCGTGGGGTTCAGTTTGTTTCCAAACTATGGACAGAGTTAATGGCCCTCATGGGCATTGAGCGTGCTTTAAGCAGTGCATACCACCCGGAGACCGATGGGCAAACAGAAAGGGTGAATCAAATATTAGAGCAATATTTGCGTTGTTTCACTAACTATCAACAAGACAATTGGGTAGATTTATTGCCATTGGCAGAGTTTGCATACAACAACTCCTGGCACGCTTCTACCGGAATGTCTCCCTTCAAAGCCGCCATGGGCTATGGTAGCCCCCTCTTCCGTTCTTAAAACCCGGGGGACTGGTGGGAGAGCCACAGAATGGTGTAAGTCTTTTCGGGAATCTTGGCCAATGATTGTAGAGACTTTAAACGAGGCCAAGGCTCAATATAAGAAACATGCGGACAAAAAAAGGGCGGGGGGATGGAACCTTCAACCAGGGGATTCCGTATACCTTTCTACTAAGAACTTACGGCTATCGCAGAAGTCGCGGAAGCTCGCTTGGAAATATATTGGTCCATTCAAAGTTGTTCGCTGTATTAATAAAGTGACTGTTCAACTGGACTTACCTAAATCACTTAAAGCAATTCATCCAATTTTCCATTACAGCCACCTCAAACCAGCATCTCCCCCGACTAAGTGGCATCTGGAGCTTCCGGCACCCCCGCCCCCGCTGATTATCGATACCGAGGAGCAATATGAACTAGCTGACATCCTGGACTCTAAATTTATCCGTGGACAATTGTACTATCTGGTTGAATGGGTACATTTTGGGCCCCAACACAGGGAATGGGTGAAAGTCTCTGATATTAATGCACCTGATCTCCTGAGGGATTTTCACACCCGCTTCCCAGCCAAACCAGGGGGCCCCATGTTCTCCCCTTCCTGAGTGGTGGGTGGGAGGTATTTTGGGAAGGGCAGAGTGTCAGAAAAAAGTCTATTTGATGATTCTCACTGAGTCCATTGTTATGTGTTCCCTATTCCGCTTTGCACTTGCGTAGGTATGCAGGCAGTAACGCGGGAGCTTCTTCCCTGCCACTTTTCCTTATCACGGTGACCTTGAATGTAGGCTTTGGGCTATTCTTGTGTTGATGAGAATTTTCCAGTCCTGTGAAGGTGAAGGGAGGGGGAGAGTCGTCTCCCGCTCATGAAGTAATTCTTCCGCCGGGAGTTTCCCGCGCGCGCGCTTACAGTTCATTCGCTAGTCGCACTTATGCATCATACTATAACTCTGCTTGCATTGCTCTTGCCCCCCATTCCTGACAATGACCTTCTACTGTGGGTTTTAGCACTGTAATCCAATAAAGCCTTTCTTTTGATCAAGAATGCTTGGACCTACTTGCTTTTGAACCTGACAACATCACTAAGAGGAGAATTGGGTTTCTGTGGGGTTCCTCTGACCTTCTGGGGATCCATTCACAAGGAACTGGGAAGAGCTTGTGAATTTGTTCCTTCATATATGAGGTGTGGCTTCAGTGCCCTGCATGAGTCATTGTAGAGCAGTGGTGGCTTTGTGGGTGGTATTCATGTTACCACAAGTTCAGAAGGGGCTGTGGCTCAGTAGTAGAGTACACTTTTGCATGCAGAAGGCGTCACATTTAATCCTGGCTTCTACAAGAAATAACCAATCATCTGACACAGCACAAGGCATGTTTATATTATCTGTCATAGATCCATGGGAATATGCAAAAACCCCAACGTGTCGCCCTGGACCATAGTAAGACTTCAGTATCTGATCCTTCCTTGAAGCAGCATAAATGATGTAAGACAGTGAATGTGACAGAAGAAATTATCAAAATGAAAAGAAATCATGCAAATATGGCTAACTCATTCAATATTCAGAAGCTTGAATCCCATGGTGGTTTCCCCAGCTACCTCTCTCATGCAGAGTGGGGGATATCACCTCCTAGTCCATCACCTGTAGCTGTGTTGCATCAGTGGTGGAAGGAGGCAGTGGGAGCTTTTGCTCTTCATCCCCCTGTGCACATATGGCACAGCTGCCACCACCTCATCAGCCAAGGGTAGGTGGCAGGTCCCACGCCTCCTCCCTACTTGCCTCCAGTACCACAGCCTTGGTGGCCGGGGGGTGGGCGAGTAGCAACAACTCCCACTGCTCCTTTCCCTACCAACTCCCAGTACCACTGCCTCAGTGGCCAAAATGGGTAGAAAGTTTTGCGTTTCTTCCTCACCTGTATCCAGAAATGTGGCCTTGGCAGCTGGGGGTAGTGGTAGCTTCCCCTGCTCTCTTCTTCCTGCCTCTCCCAGGGGGTGCAGCCTCAGGATCCAATGGGGCAATGCTTCCACCCTCCTCCTTTTCCGCACTTGCACAGTGAGCTATTCTCTGTCTGTTTGTTTGTTTGTATCCACCCCTTTCAGTTTTAGGATTTTGCTGCAAATCTGAGTGCCTCCCTAGGTTTGTAGAAATGTACTTTTCCAGTCTATATGGCCCAATCCACAGATTTAAGTATCCACAGATGGGGCCATATTGATAATTAGATATATTGAGGAGCAGAAATATGCAAGTCTTTCTAATTTGCAGTAAAAACAACCCCTATATTTTCTGAACATCACATTTTAGTGAATTTGGGCAGATTTTTGTTTGTTTCTTAGTGAGGAGTACAGAAGAAACCTCAGAGCATGGCATATTTGAGTCATAAAGGCCAATTCTATGCAATTCTTTTCAACAGTAACTCCCACTAATTTCACTGCTGGTTCTCCCAGATATGTGTGTATAGGACTGAAGTCTTCATTCCTGAAGAAACAGGCCATTGTAGCTTGTCTCATACAAAAATGTAAGTTATTTGGGTTGATTTTCATGGTAATATGCAAAGTACTTAGAATTTATCAAGGGAAGATGCAACCACAGATGGATCCAATTATGTACTTGAATTTTTAAAAAGCCTTTGTGTACTCTAGCAATGGGTACAGCATAAAACTATTGTCACAAGAGAATGCAATAATAGTGGCAAGATGGCTTTCATCAGCTAGATTTGACTTCAGAACATCTCTTCTTCTTTTGCCTCCAGCCTTCAATCAAACCTGCAGCTTCAAAATGCCATCAAAGTGTTCATTAATTAATTACAACAAAACGCTGACCTTTGGAATTCCCTGTTTCTTCCAATGTCATTTTGAAAAGATAGATCAACCCAGTGTTTAGATACATACAGCACAATGATGTAATTTAACTTTAACAGAGATTAACTGAAATTCAATCCAGAACAAGGCAAAACATATTTTTTTAAACTTTTATTATTAATCTTAATAGATATCTGAACGAATACAGGACATTGTCTTTAACTTCCAGGTGATCCCCAATTCAAATTTTGTTCTAGCCATAAAATGTAGTAACAAATTAAATTACAAGTTATGCTGGATCAGACCAATGGTCCATGTAGTCTAGCATCATGTCTGCAATAGCAGCTTCTTCTGAAAGCACTCCAACAGGACGTGAAGGTGATGGACTTTTATCCTGCTCCAGGGACACTGCCAGCCTGCAGCAGGAACATTTTGGCAGGCCTAGGGGATATAAGGCTCTGGGGGAGAGGGTCCATAGTACCTCCACTCCTCCATGCTCATATGTATGGAGGTGTGTGAATGTGCAAGGTCATAGGTATGTTGTTTTCCCTAAGGAGATGTAACGTATCCTTTTCTAATCATGATGAATTCCTCTAGTGTGTGTCCCTTGATTAAGCATCAGCTATTTTATTAAAATTTTTGCTCAGCTCAGTCCATCTGCAGCAATATTTTAGTGGCCTTTACCGCACACAGCTTGTACAAGCTGGGTTTCGAAGAGGTAGAGGAACTAGAGATCAAATTGCCAACATTCGCTGGTTTATAGAGAAAGCAAGAGAGTACCAGAAAAACATCTACTTCTGCTTCATTGACTATGCTAAAGCCTTTGATTGTGTGGATCACAATAAACAATGGCAGGTTATTAAAGAGATGGGAGTACCAGACCACCTCACATGTCACCTGAGAAACCTGTATAAGCGTCAAGAAGCAATAGTTAGAACCGGATATGGAACAACTGATTGGTTTAGCATAGGAAAAGGAGTATGACAAGGATGTATATTGTCACCTTGCTTATTTAATTTATATGCCGAGTACATCATGCAAAATGCTGGCCTGGATGAATCACAAGCTGGAGTTAAGATTGCTGGGGAAAAGATCAATAACCTCAGATATGCAGATGATACCACTCTGATGGCAGAAAGTGAGGAGGACCTGAAGAGCCTCTTGCTCAGGATGAAAGAGGAGAGCGCAAAAGTGGGCTTGAAGCTCAACATCAAAAAAACTAAGATCATGGCATCTGGCCCCATCACTCCTTGGCAAATAGAAGGGGAAGTCATAGAAGTAGTGACAGACTTCACGTTCCTGGGATCCCAGATCACTGCAGATGGTGACTGCAGCCATGAAATTAAAAGACACCTGCTCCTTGGGAGGAAAGCGATGGCAAACCTAAACAGCATGATAAAAAGCAGAGACATCACCCTGCCAACAAAAGTCCGCATGGTCAAAGCAATGGTATTCCCCGTAGTACTGTATGGCTGCGAGAGTTGGACTATAAGGAAGGCCGAGCGCCGAAGAATAGATTCTTTTGAACTATGGTGCTGGAGAAGACTCTTGAGAGTCCCTTGGACTGCAAGGAGATCAAATCATTCAACCCTAAAAGAAATCACCCCTGACTGTTCCCTGGAAGGCCAGATTCTAAAGTTGAAGCTCAAATACTTTGGCCACCAAATGAGAAGGGAGCATTCACTGGAGAAGACCTTGATGCTGGGAAAGATTGAAGGTCAAAGAAGAAGGGGACGGCAAAGGATGAGATGGTTAGACAGTGTCATCGATGCAACAAACATGAAATTGAGCAAACTTCAGCAGACAGTGGAAGACAGGAGGGCTGGCATAATCTGGTCCATGGGGTCATGAAGAGTCAGACTCGACTGTGCGACTGAACAACAACAACAACAACCACACACAGTTAATAATTTCCAGGCCTCTTCTCTCCTTAGGTATACGGTAATTAAATAGGATACAAATAAGTCCCCAAATTTGCTGAAACTGTGGTCACTACTGGACTTTTGAGAACAGATGATGGGGACCACCACAAAATCATGGCTATTGGGAGCTGGGATGAATCACAAAATATTTGGGAGGTTCCAAGCCAAGCCTACTACGAAGGAAGAAGCTGCTTCCAAATGGATGCTCCCGTAGACACAAGAGTAATGCATTACCTCTTCTGGTTTTCTGAAGCACCTCCTGCTTCAATGAGGTGGAGGAAATCCAAGACTGGCCCTTTGCTTTGGGGGGAAAAGAATGTTTGCTCCACATTGATTGACACCATATTGGGATCATTATTCTATAGTAATTGCATAGACATTCTGATCAGGATTTCTACTGAAGTCCAGGCATTCTTGAATATGTGCCAGTTTGGTTCACATCCTGTTCTCCAATTGCAAATATTATTTACAATATTAAGTATGACTGTTCATCAATGCATTTGTTTTTGTATAGCAGGTTGCTTCACTGTACTTCCTAACCATGAAGTACAGCACAATTCACTTTTTGCTCATGCACCTTTAGGGATAGACAAAAACTGGAAAAATGCAATTTGTGTCTGTTGAACCAAACCACAAACCGAACTGGGAGGTTCATTCACAAGCCTCAGCACCTTCACTGCTAGGATGCTAAAAGATGCTGCCTGTATCTGTAGAAACAGCCCCATGTTAGACAGTCTGTATAGTGTTCTTTTTTGCCCCTCTGATTCTTTCATCTGCATGACAGGACTAGAGATAGGCACGAACTGGCTCATGAACTAAAGTTCATCACAAATTTTGTCTGGTCCATAGTTTGTGAAGCAATGTTTGTGGAAGGCGACTGGCACGAACATTTCATGAACTTTGGTCCTGTTCGTGGTGATTCATGGCAGTTTGTGAATGATTACATTTTCTAGAGAGACTATCTCTGCTCATTTGAACTGTTTACCAAACTCCAAGGCAACGGGGGGGGCAATTCTCCAGCCTTGGGAACAGCCATAGGAACCATCCAAAGCTTAACGGGCACTGCTGGCTACCAATAACAGAGTTCCGTTTCTGCTCTGTGGAATCAGAAAGCTATATATACCCAGCTCTGCAGCCTGTTTTCTACTGGCTGTTCACAGTTACAGAGAGAGGCGGGGAACTTCTTAAAAATGAGCAAGCAGAGCAAATTCCCTCATGTTTGGGAACTCGTGTCCCTGCTGGGGTTTTGGTATTAGATGGACTCAGGGATCTGAACCACCCATCTCTCTGCTGACATCAAACAGAAGGACTTAGCTAGTGGGTTCCTCAGCTGAAGACCCACATTTTGATAGTGATTCCTCTCCCCTCTGGGGTTTAAGTGTCTTGGTGGACTCAGGGCTCTGAGCCACCTGTCTCTTTGCTCACACCAACTAGAGGGGCTTAGCTACTGGGTTCCTTGGTTGAGTTCCCACATTTTATACCCTCCCACCCCTCCTGATTGTGAACCAACCCCTCTGTGCCATAAGGGTGCAAAGAATGCTTGTTGTGGGGGAAGAAGTCCTCTCTTCCTCCACCCTCTGTACCATGGGCTCCTGTCCCTGGGCACCAAATCCATCTTGCCAGCCCACAGAAGTCTTCCCTAGCAGGGAATCACCAGAGGTCTTGGAGCCTCCTTTCCCTGAACTGTTCCTGGGGCTCTTCACAGAAGATAAAGAGTTGTTAGCACTGCTCAAAGACTAGCAGTTGGTACCCCCTTTGGAGAAGTCTCTGACAGTGATTTGTGGGGAGAGACATCTTCCCCTTCCACATGACTCCCTATTGCTGCTCCTGCCTCCAGTACACCCCTCCATGACCCCTCTGAACCCAGTGCCAGAAAGCAGCTGTTCCTCCCCCCACCTTCTCCAGTCCTGGGACATCTTTTCCAATTCAGAAACATTTCTGTACCCCTGTGTGGCAGAGTGCCAGTTCTGCCACACCCACGTCTGGAGGGGTGCAACCTCCCAGTACTTGTCCTCCATCCTCCTCAGGCACATGCAAATGGTGCACCCCACTATTTTGCCACCAGAGGAAACACTGGCAGCCAGTGGGAGGAAGAAGAGGCCCACTACCTATCAGCAGGGAGAAGTGGAAGGAGAGCAGGAGGTCCCTCAGAGAAAGTCTCCCTGCACTCAAGGTGCTGTGGGTGTTAGGGCATAAAGGCAGGCCACCTTCCAAGAGGTCATTCCCCCAGTGATGCTGACAGTGCCATCAGATGGGTTATTTGGAAGACCCAGGAAGCAGTCACTTGCCTTGTCAGTGAGATGATTGCTATGGATGACCAACCCTTCTCCCTCATGAAGGATGTAGTCTTTCATTGGCTGCTGCAACACCTGGTTCCCTAGTACTCCGTCCCCTCACTGAGGACCATGAGCCGATGAGTCTTTTCCACCATGCCCTGCTCTGCAGTGGTGATGGCCAAGGCTCAGCTCTCTAGAGCACAAGGCAGAACCGTGCACTTCATAGCAGACCTCTGGAGCAGCCAGCAGCATGACTACCTCTCCCTCACTGCCCACTAGTGGCAATCAGAGGACCTGTAACTCTGGACTCTCGGGGTATGGCCCAGGCACCAGGAGGGGACAGTCCTGCCAGCTAACTACAGAGTGGTTCTGCTCCATACTCAGGGGATGGATGTAGACCACACAGCTACCCTGATACAGAGTAGCTTAAGGGAGGTTGGGCAGCTGTCTCTGGACTCAGTTTTGGATTCCTCCAGCCCACTCTCCTTTGCTAATGTTGACAGGGTCCTGGGTGCTATCAGACTGACAACATGCCTCTTTGACCTGTGTCCCTCATGGCTGGTTACGTCCAGTGAGGAGAGGATATGGGCCCCTCTGTTGGACGTTGTCAATCTGTCCCTGGAGATGGGGGTCTTTCCAGATGGTTTAAAGGAGGCTGTGGTTGTACCACTCCTGGAAAGAACCATCCTTGGATTCTTCAGATCCAGCCAATTACTGCCCAGTTTCCAGTGTATCGTTCCTGGGTAAAGTGATTGAGACAGTGATAGCTGAGCAGCTCCAGGGGTTCCTGGATGACACATCGGCATTGGAGCCAATCCAATCCAGCTTCCACCCTGGTCATGGGATGGAGACTATGCTGGTTGCCTTGACAGACCATCCCTGCAGAAAACTGGATTGAGACAGGTCAGCATTGCTGTTGTTGCTTGACCTCACAGCAGCATTCAACACAGTTGACTATGATCTTCTGACTCAGCATCTTGCTGACATAGGAGTTCGTGAGGTGGCCCTTCCATGACTTTCCTCATTTCTTCATGGTTGGGGACGGGGGGTGCTGGGTGGGGATGTATCCTCTAGGAAGCCCTTATTATGCAGGGTTCCTCGGGGGCCATTCCTTTCCCCAATGTTATTCAACATCTATATGTGCCCCCTTGCCCAGCTGGCAAGGAGTTTGGGGCTTGGGGGTGTCATCAATATGCTGATGACACCCAGCTATATCTGTTATTAGATGGCCAGCCAGCTGCTGCCCCACAAAATCTGGCTAAGGGACTGGAGGCCATGGTGAGATGGTTAAAAAAGAACAGGCTGAGATTGAATCCAACAAAGACATAAGTTCTGTGGCTGGGTCCCTCAGAATTGGAGTCCAGGCTTCCAGCTCTTGATGGGGTGCCATTGATACCAGTGCCATCTGACAAGAGCTTGGGTGTGACCTTGGATGCCTTCTTATCATTGGAGGCCCAAGTCATGCATGTTACCAGGCTGGCATTTTTTCATCTTTTCCAAGTCCAGCAGCTGGCTCCTCTCATAAGAACATAAGAACATAAGAGAAGCCAATGTTGAATCAGGCCAATGGCCCATCTAGTCCAACACTCTGTCACACAGCGGCCAAAATATACCAGGTGCCATCAGGAGGTCCAGCAGTGGGGCCAGTGGGCCCC
Organism: Gekko gecko; assembly: GCA_029375565.1. NCBI lineage: Eukaryota > Metazoa > Chordata > Lepidosauria > Squamata > Gekkonidae > Gekko > Gekko gecko. Next base: position 46,425,102 of record JAPDNY010000006.1, read on the forward strand.
ACTTTCCTGTCACGCACTGACATAGCCATGGTAATCCATGCAACAGTCACCTCCAGACTGGACTACTGTAATTTGGTCTACACTGGCCTACCCTTGAGACTGACCCAGAAAATCCAGCTGACCCAGAATGCAGCGGCACGAGTCCTGACAGGAATGTCACGGATGGCACATATATAACCAGTGCTGCGCCAGATACACTGGCTTCTAGCAGAATACCGAGTCATGTTCAAGGTTTTGGTATTGACCTTTAAGATCTTGAATGGTCTGGGACCAATGTATCTACAGGACCGTTTTCACTGGTACACCCCAGGAGAGCTTTGCATTCTCCGAATAACAACTTGCTGGTGATCCCTGGCCCTAGGGATGTCCAGCTGTCCTCGACCAGGGCCTTCTTGGTCCTGGCCCCAACCTGGTGGAACTCTCTGCCAAATGACACCAGGGCCCTGCAGGGCCTTATGCAATTCTGCAGGGCCTGTAAGGCAGAGATGTTCTGCTAAGCTTTTGGTTGAAGGCAGCAATGGTTACCTCATTACCTTCCTTCTCCCTCTCCCCACCCTTTTGCTCTGAATTCCCTGTCCCCCTACCCAGAAAAAGAGCTGGTAGTCTGGAACTGGGGCAAATAATATGAAAATCGCCATCTTGGATCATTTTATCTGTACTGTAATTTTTACTGAATTATAAATTGAATCTTAATGTTTTGTATATTTTATAGCATTATGCCTTGTACATCGCCCAGAGCCAAGCATAAGCTGGGATGGGGCTATTAATAAATCTAAATAATAATAGTAATAACAATGACATTGTCCATGGCTACATAGTCACAGACACCATCACCAACATGCTGGCGGTGGTGGAGGCTGCGCGCCTCAAGGGCATAGTCTGCCTGGCACACATACTTCACCTAGTGATGAAGGATGCTCTGGGGATGGGGAGCACTGACAGGGCCATCTAGGACACTACCACCCTTGAGATGTGGGCCTTACTGGGGACCTGCTAGTACCTGGCTGCCCACTTCTTCTACAGTTCAAGTCTGCACATATACTGCATGAGAGACATGGGGAGAAGGATGAGCCTAAACATCAGCTCATCCTGGACTTACCCACTCATTGGAACTCCACCCATTGTGCATTTGGTGGAGTAGAAGAACATGGTGCAGGATGTCATCTCCTCCATGACCATCCTGCATGGGGAAGAGGAGCTCAGCATCAGCTCCAATGACTGGCTGACCCTCTTACAAATGGTGCATGTCCTCAAGCCCTTCCAGGACACCACCGATGTGCTCTGCACTCATATGGTCAGTGTGGGGCAAGTAATCCCCCTGATTCAAGGGTTGTGCTGGATGCTGGCCTCTGCACTGCAGCCAGGCCCCAAGTGGATACCTGTTGTCCCATGGGTCAGGGCCTTGATAGAAAGGTTGTGGATGGGCATCACCACCAGGTTGCATCCTCTCAGCAAGGAAAGGGAGTACAGACTGGCCTGTATCTATGACTCCCAGATGAAAGGCAGCATTGCTCTCTGGAATGCAGAGCTCATGCAGTGGAAGTTTGCTCTCTGCAGAGAAGTGTGGAGGCTACAGGCCAGCAGACATGGCCAGAGGGAACAGCAGGTAGAAGAGGCTGGGTGAAGGGAGGAGCCACAGCCCAGCTTCTCTGCCCAATTAGGGCAGAAGCCTCACTACTAGTTATCAGTGCTGAACTGGGAGGTCAGTAGTGATGGGGATGTCAGGTGTGTGATAGTGGAGAATT